>HG992194.1:12208967-12842717 GCA_905220545.2 Melitaea athalia
GCCTTATATTTTAATACTAATCGTTCATTTTAAATCAGCCTTATACGGTTCCTGTGATTAACACATTATACAAACAAACAAACCTAACAGTTTGATTATATTAGTATTAATCAGACAATGTAGACAATGTAAATACAAACCAAAGCCAGTAGGTACGGTTCGCTTGTTAAAACAATAAACAAAAATAAAATCATCACTTTTGTGCTCTGTATTTAAACTATTTCAACAAACTTTAACAAAATGCTAAAATAAACGTTCACATAATATCTTTTCTAAAACAAAAGCGACGCCCACGTTTGAAAGTAAAATTTAATTTTGCTAAATGAGTAACAATTTGAAGCTCTAGTTTTTAGTGAGGTCATTTAAAACGAGATGGCTACAATATTCATTGAAGAGTTAACGTCGAAGAAGAGAAAATGAGAAGAGAAATAGATGGTCGATAAAAAAATAAATGCGATTCCGTGGAATGAAGAAATATAGCGTTCGCAAGTCACGGATATGGAGGGAAGGGGGAGCGATTGAACCCTCGTTAGGCTAAATGATGGAGTTACGTAATTATTGTTTCGTATCTACGTTAAACGCTTAAATAAACGTTATCAAACAAGAAAAGATTTAACAAAAAATCAGTTGTATGTATTTGGTGTTGTTATGGTTTTGTATAATTAATTGTTTACAGGCAAAATAATTTTATGGTAACTTATTCAAATGTACTTAATAAAGTTACCATAAAATTATTGTTATCATAGTTATTCAAATGTATTTTATAAACTTTGAGAGAAACATCAAAGACTGGAGACATGTGATCAAATGTCTATTATGTTTGCTTATTAATATATTTTTCTCTTTCAAAATAATAATCCCTTTAAGCCGTGACACATACTCAAGTAGTTACAAAAGTTTCGGAATGAATACAAGCGTAATTTTTCGAATGATGGATCACTATCTTTCAAAACTTCTTCAGTACTTGATAGACGACATTCATAACTTTTCAGGAGTGTTTAGTAAGACTGAATAATCTTTTAAAGTATGAAAATAACATGATTACATCATCAGATATTTACTATTGCTGGAATCTTTATATTTTGCTACATGTGTAATATAATATGTTTATACACGCACATGTGTAATAATGTATGTTTTTTTACAATATTGTACCTACTTAAAACACAAAAACGAATATATATTATGTATGTTTAAATATTATTAATATTTATTTATTTTTTGTTTTCACACTAAGACATAATAATATACATAACTGAATAATTAGTATTATTGAATAATATGTTAAACTTTGAACCTATGAATACAAATTAAACATTCTATAAAAAATACTATAGTTTTATCCTACAATGGGTACCTACCGTGAACATGAACACGACCGTCCTGGTCATGTATAAAAATACCTAATAAAATATTATTAATAAAAAATCGGCCAAGTGCGAGTCGGACTCGCGCACGAAGGGTTCCGTACCATTGACTAAACTAAATATAAGTAAATTTTCTGTAAAATATTTATTTAATTGTAACGCCATCTATGCCGCTATTGGAAAACTTATTAGTCTATCGACGAAGTTTTCCAAATTTCTAATAGATGGCTTTGGAGAGTAATAAATAATTAAATAATTATCGCCCCCCTTAAATATTTATTTTATTTTGTTTTTAGTATTTGTTGTTATAGCGGCACAGAAACACATAATTTGTGAAAATTTCACCTGTCTAGCTATCGCCGTTCTTGAAATACAGCCTGGTGACAGACGGACGGACGGACGGACGGACGGACGGACAGCGAAGTCTTAGTAATAGGGTCCCGTTTTTACCCTTTGGGTATGGAACCCTAAAAAACCGACTAATATTAAATGAGTTTCATATCAAAACGTACACTTCTAATTAAATTTATTTCTATTTAATATTGCAGTAATTACAAATATCATTTCTTACTCATAGCCCAAAATATGCGTTTTATTCAAAGGTCAGGGAGCTTTAAAATTAAATTAATTTACTTAAAATTATCAATGGCAATCAACCATTAAAAAATCTTGATTCATGATTCATAAAACCGTTTTTCCGTCGATAAATCAGTACGTTACTTTTCAATCCCAATCGCACACGTAGTCCCCTGCATTTGAATTCAAATAAGCTTCGATGTAGGAACAATTTATTTAATGTACTTTCTATGCGATTTGTATTCATTTCAATGTACATTTATTTAGGAAGATACAAAGAAGCTCTTCTCTCTTAATTCAACTGAGGTAGGGCACAGTAGGAAATTTTCTGCTCAATATAATTATGGAGTACTTACCCCAGTCGGGATGACTGGGGTAACTACCTCGACCTTCCAGAAAATCACAGCTAAATAATACTGCTTTCAAGCAGTGTTGTGTTCCTGTTGGTGAGTAAGGTGACGAGAGCTCCTGGGGGAATTGGCGATAGGGTCGGCAACGCGCTTTCGATGCTTCTGGTGTTGCAGAGGCTACGGTAATCGCTTACCATCAGGTGAGCCGTACGCTTGTTTGCCGACCTAGTTATATACTAAAAGAAAGACTTTTGTATTTTGTATTAATATGTATATATAAAATATAAAACATTTAACATCATTACAAGAAGTTTACATATTGTTATTGAGTATTTAACGAAATTTAATCAAACAGACAATAGGGCAAAATAATTAACATTGTATTCAAATTTTGTCATCTTATATTGTACAAATTACATTGGATAATTCAGCTTTTTAACAAGAAATTTCTCGTCGATTTTCTTCAAGAATGTCGTATAGCCTATACGGTAACCAAGTACATACATATACATACGTACATACATACGTACATACATTACATGTAGTAATTAATCCTATATCAATATTTTTTTTACGTGTAAGATCTACCAAGATATTATTAATAAGTAAATAATAATTGATGAACAAGCTGATTCCTATAAAACAATTCATACACTATGTGTACATGAATTGTTTTATGAGAATCAGCTCTGCGTATTATTTAACTGTGGTCTTCTGTAAGGTTGAGGTACTACCCCAGTCGGGCTGCTCTATATTTTGAGCATGAAATTTCCTGCGCGCGTTGCTACGCGCTTTTTTTAGTCGTACCAACTCAGAAACCTTTGTGGGCTCATGCAAAACACTTTGCTGAAGATCATGACATGATCAAATGCATAGTTTATGATTCTATAAAGGACATACAGACAAAGATTCATTTTTATATATGTATATAGATTAATGTACTCCGGGTTGGCGCAGCGGTCACAGAACTGGTTTGTGGCTGTTGCGGGCTCGATCCCTGCACACGACAACATTTTTGTATTGGCCATACAGATGTTCGCTGATCTGGGTGTTTGTGCAGTCCTTGTGGGTCTCCCCACCGTGCCTCGGAGAGTACGTTAAACCGTCGGTCCCGGTTATTATCATGTACACCTGATAGCGATCGTTACCTACTCATAGTAGGGAATATTTCCGCCAACCCGCATTGGAGCAGCGTGGTGGATTAATCTCTGATCCTTCTCCTACGAGGGGATAGAGGCCTATGCCCAACAGTGGGGTATTACAGGCTGAAGCGTATATAGATTAATAACGCCGATAGTTTTATTGCTGTAAACCTTCAAATAGTTGGGCGTTCTAGGCAACCAGCCGGCAACCAACAATGACCTTATTATCTGCGCGTACCTACTCTTCTGTTGTATTTTAAAACGCAGTTCTTGTATTAAAAAAGCGATTGGTTTTCTCGCGAACTTAGGCTTATGAGCAAAACGAATTGTTATAAAAAGGAATATAAGAAACCGGCTTGTATTTGGTAATGTAAAATTCGTCTTAAAAATTAAATTTTCAAATGTACATTAAATTTGAAAATTCAATAGAAAGCGGCATAGCACGAAAGTTTACGAGAGAACTTTCACAATATCTTACACATGCACCAAGAATCGAAATTAAGAAGATCTTTTTAAATGTTCGAGAAATGTTTTTAAACTTATAAGAAGTTCTGCAATAGCTTGAAAAATTTATTGCAAATATAAGCTCGGAGCACTTTGTGCACGCTAATTTTACGCCTGTTTTGAATTGAGTGAACGTTTCGTGGTATCATTTTTAAATTATTGCGTTTAGTTTTAACGCAACTTACTTAGGTACTTAGGAACATTGTATTTCAATAGTCATTTGTTAATAATATTACCATGATTTAATGAATTGTAATCTTAGTGTAGTATGATTGTTCATTAGTTATTTATTTATTACTAGCCGACCCGTGCCCACTTCGTTGGGCGTTAATTATCTTTTTCTTTGTGATGCATTACCTATGTTGTGTAGTTCTTAGTATTTACTAAGTTCTATTAGGTTCATTGTTTATAGCAAGTATTGGACGTATACACTCGTAATAATATCGTGTATTTATTATTTTAAATTACAGAACCAAATAACATACTAAATTTTATAGCACTTATACCCCGTCCGGCGACTAATTAGCTTTTTGACAGCTCACGCCTATAAATTACAGTTTTTTTTCCGGAATATAACGTACTAAAAATTTTACAGTAATGTCATACTTTATTGACGATTTGATTGATTGAGTGAAGTACCCTGTGCATAACAAACAACCACAGACTTTGAAAGAGTTCTTGAAATAATAAATCGATAATAAATCGATCATATGATAAAAATAATTTTACGTCATGTGATTATTGTTTCTATAAATTTAATACAAAAAAGGAAATAAAAATAGTATCTATGACCCCCAAGATTGATTACTTGCTAGGAATTAAGTCGAAATCTTGAAATTTAATTGCAAACCAAGAATATAGAGCAATAACTCTGTTAATTCATTTATTTATTATTTATATATTTCATTTATAATTAAAAAAAACTAATAATCGCATAAATAAATAATATTTTTAAATTAAATGTATTTAATTAATTCGATTGAAAGTTCTTCTTAAATAAAATCGATTATTATTTCGAATCGAATAAAGAACGTGTGAGGCAGTCACTAATGTCAAAATTTCTTGAAGTGTCAAAAAGATCATTAGTCGCCGGACGGGGTATAAATAAATAATATGTTACTTCAACGCCATCTATCAAAAATCCCGAAAACGACGTCGATAGACTAATAAATAGTCTTCTAATGGCGATAGATGGCGGCGAGAGATGGTAGTACATTTACCATTTTTGAGTTATATTTTTATCTTTTTCCTTTTATCTTGTCACTCCTGAATAGTGTAGCTTTCTGTTAGCGAAAGAATTTTCATGATCGGATCAGTATTTGCGAAGATTACCCCGTATATACAAACAATGTTATAAGCTTTACCTCTTTATAATATTAGTATAGATAATCACATCACGTAAAATTATTTTTATCATATGATCGATTTATTATCGATTTATTATTTCAAGAACTGTTTCATAGTCTGTGGTTGTTTGTTATGCACAGGGTACTTCACTCAATCAATCAAATCGTCAATAAAGTATGACATTACTGTAAAATTTTTAGTACGTTATTCCGAAAAAAAACAGTAATTAATAGGCGTGAGCTGTCAAAAAGCTAATTAGTCGCCGGACAGGGTATAGTGCACGTGACGATATATTTCAATAATGCAATTTGCTTTCAGATCGACGAAGTGTTAGACAAAAATAAAATAGAGAAATATTTGTATTGTAATATTGAAAAATCGAAATAAATATCCCGAAATTTTAATTACCTGTAAGTAATGTATCTAAGCCGATAAAATAAAACAGAAAGTAAAGAGAAGAAAGTAAGACTGAAGCTAAAGAAACAAAAAATTATGATAAACACAAATTAGAATTATTTCTGAAAAGACTAAACAACAAATAATAACTATAAGAAATATTAAAACAGAAGTAGTTATAGTACTTAGTAGAAATTAAAATGCAAAAATAGTTTTGAAGAAAACTTTTGACCAAAACTACGTCCGGAGTACCGATAAAGTAAAACAGAAAGTAAAGAGAAAATATATAAAATAAAAAATAAACGGCAGCGGGCGCCTACAGCGATGAATAAAATCGTAATAATATCGTGTATTTATTATTTTAAATTACAGAACCAAATAACATACTATAAAGAACAAATTTTAAACCACTTAAATAAATAATATGTTGCTCCAATGCCATCTATCAAAAAGCGTAAAAACTTCGTCATCGATAGATTCAAATAGACAGTAAATAAAATAGAGTATTAAATAGTTAAATCTAACAGCGATAGATGGCGTTCGTTTCTTTGTCATTTTCATAATATATTTTAATATTTTTCTTTTTTACTGAATTTTTTTGTACAATTACAATAAAATATAGCCTATGTCACTCCTGAATAGTGTAGCCTCTCACTATTTTCAGCAAATCAGATATATATAAATGTTTTAAAATCACCAATTAATTTCTAAGGCAAATAATAATGCTTGATTAGATTGAATTGTTGACACGGCACGTCAGAGGACGCAGGTTCAAATCCTGCTGATTTAAAAATTTTATATATTTTTATCTTTTTCCTTTTATCTTGTCACTCCTGAATATTGTAGCTTTCTGTTAGCGAAAGAATTTTCATGATCGGATCAGTATTTGCGAAGATTACCCCGTATATACAAACAAAGTTATAAACTTTACCTCTTTATAATATTAGTATAGATTATCACTGAGTGCAACCATAATTTGTGTATGTGGTGTTAGCCTGTAAGTGGTTGTTACATTTAAATACGATTTTTTTCTCATTTGAATATGTTAATGAATTAATGTAAGCAATCGTAGGTTAACCTAATAAAAAAAATAAAAAAAACTTTGAAGTAATTGTTTTTGTTACAAAGGTGGCATACAAGCGCACGGTCCTCTTGATGGTTAGCTGATATGGTGGCTTATGGAAGCGAGCCACACCATTAGCTAGCAGTTTAGCATTGATAGCGCATTTCTGACGCTACCCTCCCCAGGAGCTCTGTCTACCTTACTCACTATAGGAACACAACAATTTTTGAGAGCAGTGTTATTTATCTTAATCGATTGTAAGTTTGAGGTGATTCCCCAGTCGGGTGCTCAAAATTTTAAACAAGACATTTTCTGCTGTACCGAACCTCAGTAAAAACAAAAAAAAAAAATTAAGATACTAATATTTTATTTATTTTGTTAAGAGCATAGTCAAGATAATATAAGATTAAAAACTAACGTAAAAACTTTAATTTCTATTTACCTCAGTCACTAAGTTCGTAAGACAAATAGCCACTTAACGCTGATACAGCGGGATTTGTCGTATCGATCGTAAAAATTAAGTTTACGATGTACCCAACATTGGTAGGATCATAAAAGCGAGTGAATCGTTTAATTACTCTGCCCAATAATGTGAGTGACAAATTACTGACAAGCGAGAAGTGCGCCGACCTCATCATCTTGCCAGTGCGACGGGCTCATCAAAAATTATGAATAGAATTTTATTTTGCCATTGCTAACCTATTGAATTTATATTTAAATATAAAATCTCACCCTCGTAGGAAAATTTACTCATACATCTGTATTTAAATTCACTTAGAAATTATTAACACATACGTAGAAATTATTATGTACAAAATGACATTATTAAGATTTTTGAATATAAAATAGGCATTAGTTACATTTTTAAGTACAAAAAGTTAATTTTTCAATGACATAATATTTTTAGTATACCTATGTATATTCGTCATAGGCCTTTACGTCTATTACAGACGATTCAATGTTCTATGTATATTATATAGTATATTAAAACACACAAGTTAACAAACATACAGATAATACTCGTCATGTCAAACTTATAATAATTCCGTAGTATAAAATAAACTCAGATTCCCAAGATAGTTTAAACCATCTATTGAATTATTTTTTTGTAAAATAAGTATTTTAAAGATATTCAAAAATTAAACAAAGCTCAATGAGGCACGTGCCTCGGAGAGTGCGTTAAGCTGTCGATCACGGTTGAGTCGGTTGATATCATATAAACCTGATAGCGATCATTACTCATAGTAGGAAATATATCCGCCAAATTGGAGTTGAGAAACCTAGTGAATTCAGCTCTGACCCTTCTTCTACATGGAGAAAGAGGCCTGTGCAGCAGTGGGTTGTTATAGGCTGAAGCGTGAACGTGATTTGAACATTAAAACTACGTCTTTTTAGCTGCATTTTTTATCTTTTCCTATGAAATCCAGGCTGTTTTTAATAAACTTTAAAAAGCAAAAGCATTTCGGGACGTTAGTTTAATATATTTTTAATCGCAGTGATGTAAATGATATCTGTACTAATAATACCTTGTAACGTAACACATAAACACAATTCAGTTCTAATTTATTAGTGCCATAAATTTTAAGATAACAAACGCATAAAACGAAATGTGTGTTGACACGTAAACATAACTCAGTCATCTTAATGAACGAAAATTGTTCTAATCCATTAGGGTCTCAAATTTTAAGTTGTACTTAAGAATAGAGATTTATTAGCTGGGAACTCAAACAGTTTGGCTATTGTGTTAAAATATTAGGCGATAAATTTTATATTCGAGACAAGCTTAAATTTGTTGTGTTGACAGATTCGATAAAACGATGATAAGGAAACGTTCTAAGGGCCAGTTCCACTGATTGAAATAATCGCGATTAGTTCGACGTAAACTCGGTTTACGCGTTTAACGGAGTTTAGAGCTGGAAATTGCTTTTCACCAACATAAACTAAACGCAGTTAGAGAATAACTGAGTTTAAATTCTAAACGACCGATTTTTGGCGTTTAGCTGTGTAAACACGTTTTGTCTAGAGCTTCTAACGGTTTAACCTATTAAAAACAAATCTTGTCAAGTTGTCATATGATATATTCTGATACTCGAGTTTATAGTAGTGTATCTCTATATATATATGAATGAGTGGCTGAGTGTGTTGCTGGGCGCGGGTTTTGGGAGCGGCTGAGCCGATTGCGCTAATTCTTTTTTTATGATTCCTTGAAGTATGAGGATGGTTGTTGCGGAGAGAAATTTTAAAAGAAAATTGCCTGAAAAAAAGGTCTTAAAACAACACTTTGCTGTATTCCCGTACGAATGATTCGTAATAATAATTAAACGAAAACCAAGACTAGAATCGAACTATAAATTCGATTAAGCAAAACATAGTTTTATTAAACGGTGGAATCGGCCCTAAGGGTTCGAGACTAGGCGTGGGATACAGTTTTTTGCTGGAGTCACATTACGCCTGAGTTGCCATCGCAAGATTTTAAGTTACCGTGTTTTGGAATAAAAACTACAAAATTGACGTGTATTTACTTTACATTAACACGTAAGGTTAAAAATGACAATAATCGGTTAAATAATTTCCCTTTCGAAATCGATTGAATAATACATTATTCTCCACAACCGTCATACAAATTTATCGTAACTAACATTTTTGTTTCTTCGGCTTTATTCGATGTATATTTGTTTTTTCCCTTTATATTTTGTTGTGTTTTTGTTTAATTGATTTACGCAATTTCCTTTGCATCGGATAAAAGTGCTTACAGCCAGTAAAGTTCAATTTATTGAGGAAGTAATAATTTTATTCCTTGTTTTTTTGTAATAATTTTATTTCTTGTTCTTGTTTTGCACTATAATGACTTATAAACTATCGATTAAATTATTAGGAAAAAACAATTACACATTGGATTGTCGTATTTTGAACACAGCAATGAACGTACTGCTGTGTACCGCGGTTATCACCGAATTTCCGTGTAACATGGGAATGGCCGTGTAGATGGTAACACTGCAGGGCGTAGAATTTTTTCCGGGAATTTTGGGACGCGCGATGGTAAGGGTGGGGGAAAAAGAGACGCTGGGCTGAATATATATGGTTGAGGCGTCGGGGAGAGGGCATTCGGTTTTGGACTCGGGAATTCGAAGTATAGTATTGAGGAAGAGAGCACGTAGGCCTCCGCGGCCGTCGCGGCCTCTTGGCTGGCGAAGCTATGGAATTTCTGACTTAGATTAAACATAAAATACCTAAAAAGTATTTTTAGGTCTGGTTTAGAAATTTCATTAGCGTAAGCTGGCCGAGTGTGGCAATGTAGCTTCAGTTTAGTTCGCGAAATAGTTTTAATTTATTTTTACTGATTATTATTAAGTGCAATTCTTTATTATAAAATTTTAATTGTAATCCGCTAATTAAATTCAGTGAAAGACCTGTGATGAAGAGCTCCTGAGTGGTTCGATGCACATTTATATTTTATATATTTGCATGTAAAACAATTTCACAATTTTGATACACTATGTGATAAACATGCGTGTCACCAATTGATGTAGAATTAAAATGATGCATGATGTGTTTCTTCTACTGATTTTTATAACTTTTACGGAGATTTAATAAAAGATATCTAATGAATTATTATCTAGGTTTACATTGATACTATTAAATATTAATTGATTATTGAATGAAATTATTATGAAATAAGCCTTATGACCATGGTTATATTGAATTTAACTGATAAAATGAAACCTAGCTTAAATAAATGAACACAATATGATGTTGATATAATGAAACAAAATTACATTCGTTTAACTTTAAATTACATATTGAATGATTCTTTGGTTAAAACTATCATATTAGATATGGCTATAGTAAGGGTTAAATAGAATTTCGTTAGGGTGTATTTGAATAATGAAATGAAATTTTACTGTGTTGTTTAATGAAGTCATTACTTAGGAAGTAGATAGAGTAGTGGATATTTCTATAATATGACCTATAAACAAACTAATGATTAGTTGTCGGATCTTATTGAATATTCTCCACATATAAATATGCTTCTATTGAATGTATATGTATGTATGTATATGTATATATATATATATGTATATTTGGCTTCATTTTGACATTACACAAACTCTCGTAGTTCAAACATTAATTTAAGAACTTGTAGTTTTTAAATATATGTTGGAACGAGGTAATAAGGTGATTGTAGTCTTAAATGGGTTCAAGGATGCTTTTAGCTCTTGAATACATTCTAAGATGAGGTAATTACACACTGAACTATGACATTACACAAACTATTGTAGTTTTGAACATTGATCTAAGAATTTATGTTCTTAAATGAGTGTCAAGACGAGGTATCTGGTAGACTGGAGTGTCTCATTCTTACGATGACTTTCATTGAACTATATAAACCATGTTCAGGTGAATCCATAAATGTTTGTATTCGCCAGTGTTTTATTATAGGTGTCCCCTATAAGGCTTGGCCTGTCTAAGCCACAGTTCATCGCGTCATCGATGCTAGGTAGATCCTAACCTTGGCCTATCTAGTAGAGAAAGTTGCGTGTACTTCCTACCAACCTCTGCGTTTGTATTTGCCTAACTGAACTATGTTCTTGGTAAATACTATACGTACGTTTCCTTATCTTTGATAAGAGTTCCTTATCTATGATAAGAGATTTGGACAAACTCCACCAGACACCTAGTGTATGGTCGTTGTTTGAACTGCAACAAAGGTTAGTAATTTATATTTGGACAGTGGTATGAAGTTCTATTTTAGACTAATAGAGAAACATATTCACTTTTCCAATTAATTTATTGCTAATTTTTGTGGACGGTCTCAGTTAAGTCCTAATGGCGGATTTACTGAGATTTAAGCCAAGCCTTAATCAAGCCCTCTTGCGTTGTACAAACATACAAACATTGATGGATTATAAAACCTATTAAATATACATTCTCTTTTCATAGTGAAAATGAGATACTCTCAGAGATTCTGATTGAGTAAATGAAATATGTTATATTTAGTTGTTTTATTTATCTCTCGACACTACCATGTCCTTGATAAATCCATTCAGTTCCTGAGAGAGCCTGATATATTCAAATGTTTAACAATTTAATTACTAGTTCAGTGTTTCAATTGAACAACCTATTCTGTTTAATGAATGCTGTTTCATGTGAGTGCTGTGATTCATGCAAGGGCAAACCTGCACAATACACCCACTTTACATGTTGGTCTTATACCTATAATTATTCTTAATTTCCTTATAGGACACTCGAAAGGTTGCGTTGTCGCAAGTCGCTAGTCGCTGTTTGACCCATCTCACAATGGTGGCTAGGCTAGACACTATAGCGGACTATAGACTCGTAACTCAGTAGGTCTTCCTAGGGGATATTACACTATACAACCCTATTGTGACAAAAGTAGTAGGTTTCGTGATCGAATTTCAAAGTAGTTGTGTGACCGAAGTTCCCGTATGGGCTAGTAAGCACACAATGAAAAGATCAGTAGACACGATCTCCTTTTGTTCACGAGGAACACATCTTAGTACCATGTCTGTTTACAGCTTGGTAATTACATCAACTCTAGTAATTCACTGGTTATGTCTATATGACGTCCCAAGGGATTACTCAAATACAGTCATTGCATGATTGTACTGCAACGGTATGAAACAAGCATTTGTTAGATAGGATATATTTCCATCTAACTTACTGTAGAGAATTGGGTCCTCTCATTTCCTACCTACTACCCTTCTTTTGAAGTAATAGCACCAACGTTGTGCCTAATTTAATTTAGAGCCTTCAGCACGGTGTGGATCGGATGGGGTCGGAGGGGTTATGGTGGATGCGACCCCCCGGGTTCAGATGAACCCGGCCTTTTAATTCCTTAATACCTATAAACCCTATCCTAACAGAATAACACATACAAACAAACACTACAACTTATCTTTCACAATTGTCTGAGATAATTTATTAACTGAATAAATTATTTCAAGATAATTAATAGCTATATAATATGTATTTAATCATTATTTCATTTACTTATCTATTGATATTTATTTCATTTGTTTAGAGATATCAGAAGCTATCTATTATATCAGGTTTGATCTAAAAATACATGTAAAAGAAACTTAGACACTATTCAATTAATCAATGCCATTATAGGATATTCTGAATATAATTATTTAACTTTATTTCTATTTTAGCTATCTAGATTCACTAAAAATATTAGCAATTATAATTTACACATTCTTAAGGAGATATCAGATCTTTTAGTTAAACAGTAGGTGATAGTTATTTCTAAATAAATTAGTTTATTCCTATTTATTCTTAACGGTTCTAATTTACTAAATTTTATTAATTCTTAATTAATTTACTTATAAGGTGTTATAAAGCTTAATATTTTCCTTCTTTTAAATAGTATTCCAGAAGTTAGTTATCTATAGTATTTATATCACTGGTAAGTGTAAATATCTTTTCAATTAAATTTTAGGATAAATTAATTTCAGTAATTTAATGTCATTAAGCAGAAATGTTATTTTAAATTAGTGGCTAGGTAGGATATTTGTTAGTTGTAGAGTTTATATAGAAATCAAGGCTTCTAATAACATATACTATGTCTTTCCTTCGGCATACCACAAAAAGAACTGAAGTTACTCTGAAACAAAAATCAAACACAACGTAGAGTCCTTCCTTATTCTAGACGATCGCATTCATAAGGCCAAAGATATTTGATATCCTCTTAAGCTTAATATTAGCTTGTAACGCCACTACCATGATAGTGTTACAAATTGGTCCACGTGACCAGGATTATCATAAGTATGGTGAATGGTTACCATGGCATATAGTAGTAGATCATTACAATTTGGTGCCGTGACCAGGATTATCATAAGCATGGTGATTAGTCATCATTGCATAGGAGGATCATTACAACCTTTACACATTATATAACTTCAATAAATTTTGTACTGTTCGGTAAATAATTTTTTCACAAATCTGCAATACAATATACTTAAGATGTAAGGTACATCTGAAGTATATTGTATTGTAGATTCCTTACAATTATGATTTTTCTAAAGTAAAAAGCATTTCTTACAATGTGCTATTATGGTAGATGTAACCAATTAGAGGTGTGCCAGATTCATGAATACATTCATGACGGCCTGGTACTATTAGCACGGCATTAGAGTAATCGAGGGAAAACGCTCTGTATACAATAACTATGTATCCTATGTCTATTACTTGCAACGCATTATACGATGAACTTTTCATTACGAATAGCCTGAAAAATAAAAGTATTTAGGAATAATTATCAATATTTTGTGGTCTATGAAACACATTTTTTTAATCTGAACATACCGATGAATGAGTTTTGGATTATGCGTATGAACATAGTTATTCATATATATGTATATGTACATACATATACGTACGCATCCTTGCTTCTTTTACATGTTCAAAGAGTTGTTAATATTTTTGCATGTCTGCATCGTCCGTGTTTGAATTAATAACATTAAAAATAATTCTTAATTCTATCATTAACACAAATGAATTACGAAAAAATTATATTTTTAATGAAGAAGATTTTGCTATACTTACGGTTCATAATAATATATGGAATCTATATTTTTTCATTTTGATATTTATAAATGGCAATTTGAAAATCTTATGTTATAATAAGATTGACAGTTGAACTGTGTAATCATACTGTCGGGAATCCGGTTTCTAAAAAATGCTAAGCATATTTCGCATTAAATTTCCTTATATGCTTCCATCCCCGCACGTGCCAACATTTGTATTGGCCATACAGATGTTTGGTATGGTCTGGGTGTTTGTGCAGTTCTTGTGTATCTCCCCACTGTGCCTCGGAGAGCACGTTAAGCCGTCGATCCCAGTTGTTATCATGTACACCTGATAGTGATCGTTACTCATAGTAGGGAATATATCCGCCAACCCGCATTGTAGCAGCGTGGCGGATTAAGCTCTGATCATTCTCCTGCATAGGCAAAGAGGCCTATGCCCAGCAGTGAGATATTACAGGCTAAAGCGTATATAATAAATTTTATTTTTTAAACAACAAAAGGTCTTATAACAACAACTAGTGATTAGAGCCTCCTTCTAAGCATTTAATTGCCTGTAACAGGAGACTCTGCTCTTAGCTTAAGCGCTGTCTGTTTACTGTCACTTTAAAATCAACGCGAAAAATCCACAATAATTAGAAATGGGTTAATTCAGTTTAGCAAAACGAATCCAATGACTATGTATTCTAACCGTGTTACTGGGGACCCAACAATATAAGTACAGGTTTCTGTTAACCTCTTTCACAACCTATTTTGACTGAAATGCGTTTTGAGTCGCAGCTCTTCTTTTTACCGAACGAAACCGAACCTTTCCTAGGTCACTATGCCTGACTCTTGCCAGATTAGTAAGTTATTGCAAAACGCAAATATATTTAACGTGACCTAAACAAAATTATTAAAAAACTTAGAAACACAAGGTAATAAATATGGAATGCAAACTAATTTTATTTAATAAACTAGACTTTAATAGACTTCGTTCTGTCTGTAATGTTTTTTTAGCATAAAAACCTTCCGTGGGATTTTTAAGGAACATACAAAAAAAAATTAGCCGAATCGGTCGAGCCATTCTCGAGTTATGCGCTTAGCAACATTCATTTTTGTTATATAGATTAAACAAACAGTTAAGCCATTTTAGCTTTGCGTAATGAACACTAAAACAGACGCAACTATGAAAGCTCTGGGCTTACCCGGTTTGTGATTCGATTTGACTAAATTATCGATTCGTTCATAACAATTTAATTTTTATTTGGACTGTCCAATCACTACAACTATCAACCACGCCACGTTCTGCTTATTTAACTGATCGATTGTTCATTGGTCTCGTTTGGCGTCGATTCATACTAAATTTTGTCAAATAGATCAGCCTCAATAGAAATATACAGCGCTATGTAATTGCAAGCAGACCTCTACGTACGATTCGTAGCTTTCGATAAATCATTGACAGGGCCAAAGAAGACTAACAGTAAGTTAAATTTATTGGCATTTTTATAATACTAGCTTTTCACGTGTTTTGCGAACTATCAAACGCCTCAAGTTAAATAAAAAACGATTTCGAATAGGATTACCCTAATCACCTAGCGTTATAAAATATAGGGGTACCTATTCTCACATACATATACGCAAAACTTCATTACCATCTCATAACATTTAACGACAAGCCGTTTCGAGTTACCACAAAAACCGTGACAAGACATTTATCTATACTAATATATAAAGCTGAAGAGTTTGTTTGTTTGTTTGTTTGTTTGTTTGTTTGTTTGAACGCGGTAATCTCTGGAACTACTGGGCCGATTTGAAAAATTCTTTCAGCGTTAGATAGCCTATTTATCGAGGAAGGCTATAGACTATGTATCATCACGCTAAGACCAACAGGAGCGGAGTCCACGCCGACGAAGTCGCGCGCAGAAGCTAGTATAATATATAATTTTTGTATATAACTTATATATGTATCTCTATACATATTATATAGGTTAATATAATGTGATCTTATCTATTTAATGATGCAACTTTAATAGATAATACATAGATCTTGCCACTATATGAACTCGTATATGTACTTTTATATATTTATAAAGATAAATTGAATCATATCAATTACTAGCTTCTTAGATTCTTCGAGATTAGCGCGTTCAAACAAACAAACAAACAAACAATCAAACAAACTCTTCAGCTTTATTATATTAGTATAGATTTCTTCGTAGACTGTTCTAGTAACAATACAAGAAAACAAATTGCTTAAAAACGTTATGATCAAAAAATGCTTTAGAGTTAGTAAACCATAAAATTTAATTTTTTGCAGGTTAACGACCACGAACGTTGAGAGGCAAAAGTGGAGCTATATCAGATTAAGTAAACTGAAAGTAATTAAAGTTCGATTTACTTATAAATTTTCATTTCATCGTTATTGATTTATGTTTCGACAAAAATATAGTTTTAATAGATAATATAATAACAATAATGTGGAAAGTTCATTATATTGAAATAGATCATTTTCTTCATTCCCACTACTCCAAGTATAGTGTGTATGTGTGTGTAACTTACAGCTACGATCAATAATAAGGCTAATTTTTTAATGTTTTTAAAACTATTTTTTAAGTTAAAATTGAAGCTAAGCTCGATTAAACAAACGAAAATTTATTAACTTTTACCATACTAATATAACTGCTATAAATGTGCTATAATACTCTGTAATTCCAACATATTGGTCAAAGTAAACTCCATTTAGAGTTAATAGGATTTAGAAAATGATCTAGATCTTAATCTCAATACAACTCGTGTGGGCAGGGACTTTAATTAATGAACGAGTTCAATAATTACGACTCCAACTAATGCTAAATATCTCATTGCATTGGCAAATGTATCCTTTATCTTATCTTTTCGTATTACGGTGAACAATTGGAAATTAATCCGCCACAGTACTTCGTTGAACTCCAATTGATTTATAAAAACGTACAAGACATTCAGGTAACTATTTTGATATAATGAGGTTTTATTTAATTTCTAAATACCAGCTCGCATCTATGTTGACATTTTTTGTGGCTTTTTCTTTTGTTTAAATGTATTAAAAATAAATCTATATAATTAAACAAAAATTAAGTTAAGCTATCTACCAAGAACAAGACATTTTTAATCGTCTAGTTTTTCCTCTTATCCTTTACGTTAAGGAAGCTCTATTAGTTTTTGATATTATTAGTTCGAGGTTTTAAATTAGTATGCGTATAAATATTTTGTGATATGATATTAAAGTTATAAGAATATTTAGGTACCCTTTGGACTTATTAATTTTTGAATTTTGACATTCTATTGTCCGTAAATACGTATCTCAAACCGTATTATAAGTCATTTGACAAAATGGCAATAATTTAAAAAAAAAATTAAAAGTTTAAGTAATTACTGTAATTAATGAGGACCCAATTTATCATTAAACCTTTAAAACTTCACGCGATAGATACGACGGACAACAGCTATTGTGTAAATTAATGCCTGAAATACAATATGTGAAAGACTATTTTGAAAGTTTTTGTTCAATGACAAATACGTATGTATTGAAAAAGATTGGTTGTTGGAATATTTCAAATATCTATTATTATAATTAAATGTTAAACATGACGTACAAAATTTTATGAAAAGGAAAATACATAACATGTAAATTATAGGCAACGATAACACAGGGAAAATCAATTAGTAGCTACCGTAGAATAATGATTTGAGTGTTACATGGCAGACAACCTAATTAAGCTTGCGCTTCAGTTGTTTAACTAAATACAGTTTATAACATATCGTTAGTAGATTACATACTATTGTAATTATACGTGTACTTAGTGTATAAATACAAGAATTATATTAGTTCTAAATTATTTTAGAACAGTTTTAATGTATATGTATTTGCGTTTTTATTATTTACATGATCTTCTCATTAGTAATCTCATTAGTATTCATTGAAGTACCGTAAAAAAGTCACATTCATAACATCTACAGTGATAATGATTTCGATTTTTTTTATTCACTTTATTTTTTATTAGATGGTTGACTTTATCTATGCAAATAGTAATAAGTAAATATGTGGGAATTATTACGTCCTAAAGTATTTTATATTTATGAAGGTTTTTTTTTAAGTTTTTAAATAAACGAAACCATAAGATGATAATACTGCAAACCACTCGACTGAATATAGCTTGTCTATGCTTAAATTAATACAGATAACGTCTTCGTAAATCGCTATTCGCATTAAAATTTCCCCGTTGTTTAAAAAAAAAAATTGAATTTGGATATGAAAAGTACTTCGCAACTTCGGATGTTTTGAATTTAGCACTAACTTTATAAGACGGTTACGTAGTAGCAGTTGCATCTGATAGTTTGAGCAGTTACCTTATGTATAGTTCTAGACTATTTAGAGACATGAATGAATCTATATCGCATATTTGGAATAGCTTGAACTAGTTGTTGAAATATTGAAACATATTTGCACTTTAAAATGTACATATACTATATCGTCAATATATAATAGATTTATCTGTATATGAATACAGCTGCTATGTTTTGTTTTTTGAAATTGACCATATAATGATAGTAAATCAATCTTTTTTTTTTGTTTCACTACAATTATAAGTAAAGTATATTTAATTAAATCTAATAAAGAAATGCCTATGTACCCAATATTCAATGGATGTATAAGATTTTTGTACGTAATGATCATAAAAATGTAAATTTTGTTTCATATACATATGTATAAAATATATATATATACTTAGGAAACAGCTAGTCGATAGTATACAGTATTGATTCAAGGCGACTCCGAAAACAACTCGCCGTCGCTCGTCTTAATATTAAGTTACGTGGGAGTTCTTAGTACCTACGAATATAAATTTAAAGAAATCTTTTTCTTTTTATTTATTTATTTTCTTATTTAAAGTCTGCCAGCTACTATAAAAAATCCTTTAAATTGGAAATTAAATATAGCTTTAATGACCATTTAAATTATGTTAATTTAAATCAGTTATTCGGTATAACATGAAAGATTTCATCCCAAAGACGAACAGTTTACTTTTGGAATTTATTTATTTGGGACGAAAAAAACAAGGGAAGCATTGTAAGCATACCTTTTCAATCTTCAAAACGTATGCTACTAAATATTCAGTTCACGTAACTAATAACAATTTCGGATGCATCAAAGTCGGTAAGATTAACTATGGTCAACATTCTATGGGAGTGAGATTGAGTTACGAGTTTGAAGAGGACGGCAATATTTCTTCGGTCGCAAATCTTAATTAACACTTTAGTTGCTGTACAATATATAACTTGTAACTACTATTAAAATTAAGTGGCCGCTTTGTGGCTTTTTACGACACTGTAAGATGATAAGTAAGATAATAAGACTGTATTGTGTAATTACGCTTCAAATTTAATAATTATAGTTTAATCGTATAAAACTAATAATATTATTATTAATGCTTTGTAACTTCGTCGCAAAGCTTATTCTACCAGTTATCACGCTGAAAAGCTTGTAATGTTTCAGTTTTTGATATTAATCTATTTGTTGTACATATTTTAGTACATTAAATAAACTACAAAAAACTATTCACCGCGGTCTCGCACCGATATAGGTACGTATTGCAAGTATATAATAACATACTAAATATTAACTATGGTTAATAACTTAATATATTATTATTTCATGAGGTAATTAGGAAAAAAAGTATATTTTTTAATGAACTTTTAACTTTGTTAGTCCATTAAAAATGTCAAATTCAGTGTCTATGAAATAAATTCATTAAACAAAGATCATAAAAATTGACTGACTAAAAATTAAATAATTAATACATACAACAAAATAATTAATACAATTATGTATTTGCATAATTATTGAAAAAATATATATTTGAATTTAATTTAATAGATTTATGAACAATATACATATTTTTCAGGTTAATTGAATATTGTTGTTTCGAATGATTCTCATTTTCAATTGCGTACCAAAGCCGCGAATGCAATACACTTGAATGATTTTAATTATAAAAATGGCGTTGGTTCGAATTACTGCGGTATTCATTGTTGTATTATTATGTTATTTTACAGGTAAGAAAAATAATATGCGGTAGTAAGTAACTGGTGTAACATGTATTCACCTACTTTCCATTTGTTATATTTTTTCTTTAATGTTAATATTTTTTTAGGTTTTAGCATATTTATTTGGTTGTCTTTTTCTTTTCGAAAGTTGTCTTATCTCTATAATATACAGGCATTATCGCTCATAATAAACGTACATGTAAAGCTGACGCTACTAATAGATAGTGAAGTTTGTAATGATTGTGATACAGAAGATCGGTAAAAAACGATTTATTTTTTTTTTTATTTATTTATACTTTATTGTACATCACAACTACAAATATCATTTACAGACTGTGAAGTACAATGGGCGGACTTATGGCCATTTCTTCCAGACAACCCAAATATATATTTCCTACTATGAGTAACGATCGCTATCAGGTGTACATGATAACAACCGGGACCGACGGCTTAACGTGCTCTCCGAGGCACGGTGGGGAGACCCACAAGGACTGCACAAACACCCAGACCACGGCAAACATCTGTATGGCCAATACAAATGCTGTCGTGTGCGGGGATCGAACCCGCAACCGCTCGCGCAACAGCCAATCGCAATCCATTGCTGTGACCGCTGCGCCAACGCGGCGTCCTGAAATTCGACGATTTCCTGAAATTCGAATCTTTGAAGGGTTCTAAGATAGTAGGTATGTACGTGTGTTCACTACCAATTAATGGAAAGAGCAATGACGAGTTTATTTTATTTTTGATATTTTGTTTTTGTTTATTGTTTACATAATACACTAAAAAGTTTTTAAAGAAATTTAGTGATTAAAGTTCTATCCAACTTATAAATAAGCTTAAATATATTATTCCAAAGTATTACCATAACGATAATAAATGTTTTATTTCAAACACCAATGTAATATTCATAGTTAATGTAGTAAGTTTGTAACATAATTATACCTATTGATAAAAGTTGTACCCTTCACAAAAAAGAAGGCAAAATAAAAATTGTCATAATAGATGGCGTAGTCTTACCAGAGAATTGAAGTTTAGTCCTGTAATGTTTTGTAATGTCAATAATTGCACAGAGCATATAACGTTTATTTTCCAAATGCGGTATTAAGTTTCACATATAAAATAGAATAACTTGGTTAATACTTCTGCTAAGTTTTAATACTAATTTTAAGAATAATATCATCATCATCATCATCCGTATACACGTACGAGAACATAGGCTATAAAATAAACTACTTATGCAGCAAATTGATGTGTCGTAAAAATAATTCGTTTCGCGGCAAGTAACGCGGTATTTAGACGTTATTTTATATTCAAAGATCATTTTAGTAGACTTTTAGCGAATTATATACTCATACATATATTGATTAGTTTTTACTACTTTTATTTACTAATAAAATTTACTAATTAAATTCTAAAATAAGTTGTTCAACTTATTTCAGAAGATTGTTATGTTCCGAAAAACATAATTATATTTGGCATATTATGCGACACTTCTTAAGTTATTTTTGTTAAGATGCGACACCGATCTTAGACAAGTACAACAGAACTATAAGCCACGTAATAATTTATTCTGAAATTTAATTCTGATTTAACAAAATTTTAAGTTACATGCTCTTAAAATTTGAATATTAAAATATGTTTAAATATTATGCACATTTTAATGTGATGCTGGTAATATCATACTAGTCTCCATACATTATTCTACGAGTAGTAGAGGCGTTTTTTCGTTTATCGATAAATCACCCACAATTCAGCGACATCCTACAATGAACGTAACATGTGAAATTTAAGATGAATCTAAAAAATTACACATAACATTTGCATTTTTGTAAGATACTATAATTATCATCTCATCTTTTTTTTTTGTACAATTAAATATTTTAAATATAATATGTATATATAGTATTTAAAAGATTCAGATAGCAGTCGTCTGTTTAAAAAATATTTTTAATATGAAAAGATTTTCAAAACATCAACAATTTTCTATTCAAAGGTTTCTACTTAAAGAAATAAAAAACATCGTCCTAGAAGAAATTACTTTTTCGGCATTTTGATACTAGAAAGGTTATGAGCAATTAGTTTACATATTTTTCGTCAGTAAAATAATTCTTATAAATATTTTAGAACAGTCCAGTCGCGTCCATTCAAGTTTATATTTTGAAAATCTTTTTCAAAAGTACATAGAATTGCCTAAAATTTTCACATCTAATCAGAAGCCAAACGTTGTTACGGGTCGCGTTTACAGAAAATGCTATAACCGGGGGCAGAAAGGAATTTCTAAGTAGGTCAGACCGCTCTTCCGTTGCCAGTGTTGACTCAACGGAGTTTAACTAGACAGGTATTAGTTAAGTAAATATTTGTATAGGATGGTTAGAATCCGAAACGCGTATATCTTACATATAATGGTTATTAATCCGCGATACGACATCATTTTAAAGTCATAAAGAGCTTACGTCCCGCGATTTCCATACATTTCGTGATTCACTTTTACGATTGTAATCAACCTCAACGTGACAGACGCAGCATCCGAGAGTGCTAAAATTTTCTTTGTTTATGACTCATATAAAAGAAAACATAATACAAATTTTTTTTAAATAAACTTCATTCATTTTACATTTTTTTTAAATCCTTACCTGTTGAGGTGTTTTTACTGCCTCGAAATTAGGTTTTTTTTTCTATATTAAACAATCAAAATCGAATTTTATATTTTATTAAAATAAAGTCAGTATAATCTATACTCTATACTAATATATAAAGCTGAAGAGTTTGTTTGTTTGTTTGTTTGTTTGTTTGTTTGTTTGAACGCGGTAATCTCTGGAACTACTGGGCCAATTTGAAAAATTCTTTCAGTGTTAGATAGCCCATTTATCGAGGAAGGCTATAGGCTATGTATCATCACCCCAAGAACAATAGGAGCGGAGTCCACGCCGACGAAGTCACGCGCAGAAGCTAGTTACTATATACAATGGTTTAATATATTTTCTAACTAGCTTCTGCGCGCGACTTCGTCGGCGTGGACTCCGCTCCTATTGGTCTTAGCGTGATGATATATAGCCTATAGCCTTCCTCGATAAATGGGCTATCTAACACTGAAACAATTTTTCAAATCGGTCCAGTAGATCCTGAGACTAGCGCGTTCAAACAAACAAACAAACAATCAAACAAACAAACTCTTCAGCTTTATTATATTAGTATAGATGACTCCTGATTTCATTTTGAAACATAATCATATGTGAGACTTTTCTTATTATGCATTAAGAATGAATGTTTTCAGAAGTTAAATTGGCAATGTGGCTGTACTTTTGAAATCCCCGCTTCCCGTTCGAGACGTGCAATTATAAATACATAAATAAGAGAGTAGGTAGGATCAAGTCACGTAATAGCAAGCCTTAGACTTTTTCGGCAATATATAAAATATTTATTACGGAATTAAATTGCTATTATTTTTGTAAGTACCTACATCTAATTATGCTAAATTCGCATCGAATAATGCATCGAGGTAGGTTTAGCATACGTATGAATTATTCATACATTGGTTTAATGTCCTAATAACCTAAGACCATCTCGGCTCTGGACTCACTATGCAATGTATTCAAAAGCTAATTGTCATTTTATGGTAAAATTATGCAGCGTAAAGTAATGGAGTGCCGAACTGCGAAGACACCGGAATGACGTTTCGAAGTGATTTCGAGATGGTTCTAAAACTTATTCCTGTCTGTAAAAGTAAAAAGCTTAATATAATTTATTGGCCTGCTGGCCCAGTTGGTAGTGATATTGAGTTTCACTTTAGGGATCCCGGTTCAAACTATTATGTCAATTAACGTTGTGCATTTAATAGTTACACTTCACACAGAGACAATATATAATTGTGTTTGCTAGCAAACGAAAAAAACCGACTTCAATTACATCGACAAATAATACAACGCAAGTAGACGAAAAAAATTAACAAACAAACTAGTTGTTACTACGATTTTCGAGGGTTTCCTTCGATTTCTCTGGGATTCCATCATTAGATCCTGGTTTCCTTATCATGGTACCTAAGTTGGGATATCTCCTTTCCAACAAAAAAAAGAATTATCAAAATCGGTTCATAAACGACGAAGTTATTCCCGAACATACATTAAAATATATATATATATATATATATACGGTCGAATTGAGTAACCTCTTCCTTTTTTGAAGTCGGTTAAAAATATTTCAGGCACATATTTTTTTCAGCAGTGTCCGGCTCTCGCAAGTTTTTACTGTACAGCTGAGACTAACCGTGTGTAGCATCGTATTTCTTTTGATTACATAAACAATGTTGTCGGTTGTATCAAAATACAAAACTAAATACGACGTACCTTGTCCACTACAATACAATCAAACACATTTGATTTAAAAAAATAATTTAAAATAAAAAATGCATGCGTTCTGTAATAAAATTTTAATAGTATATAACTTGGACACAGATTCTCCCATTAAAAGAGTCGTTTTAACCGACGACTGGTGATATTCGTGAATTTTTAAATTTGGAATACATGAAAAAGTATTTTACTTACCGATGAAGCGCATGAAATATATTCTCTGACTTATATAAAAAATAAAATGAAACAATTGATTAAATACCCATTGGTCCAACTTTGACTATACAAATAAATAGATAGATAGCAGATAACTTCTTATATATCCTGATACTTTGGATCAAAAGAAGTAAAGAAGTAAGTAAAAGAATCAATTTTTTTTGTAAATGTTACAGCTGTGTAAATACTTTTATATTTTGTAAAACTAACCGAAAAAAGATAGCATATTTTAAAGTTCTGTTACATTGAATAGAGTAAGACATATCACAAATAAGCACATAATTATATATACTACACTGAGCGACTTAGTAATTAGGTGTACTAATTGAATAGTCATTAGCAGAATTGCCAAGAAAAGTAAAAAAAAAACAATATAAAAAAAACCTATTAATATCTAGAAACTTATTACACGTATGTAGGTATATATGGAATTCGTTTCTATGGCTACAGTAAAATACTCCTGGCAGTGGGTACTCATTGTATAATGCGTGTTAAAGATGAGAAATAAGAATCTATTCTTAAATTCAAAAATGTTTTTAAAAGTTAAACTACGGTGCTTAAACCAACAAACAAACAGTTCCATTTTATTAACATATTTGTGGTATTATATTACACGAAAATTATAAAAAATTCATTAAACTATTTCCAAAGAAATCTGTTTTCAATTAGTTGAGCTTCATACAAATGGTCTTGAGGTCGCATTGCCAGTGCCATTCATTACATCCGGACAAGCGGTCTTCGTTCGATTATAGATTCCACAAGTAATTTATAACGTCAACTTAATTTATGTTCCAACTTAATCATCCATATTGGTTTAACGCTGAACGTTTTATATAAATAAAATTAATAATCAATCAGATTAATTAATTAATAATATATTCTCTCAGAAAAAACTACTAAAAAAACAAGGAAAAAAAATACAAAAGGCGGCCTTAATATTAAGACCTTTAAAATAAAAAATAAATGTGTATGTACGATAACATTACAGATACTACTACACTATAAACTACAGAGATATTAGAGACAAAACGTAAAATAAAAATTTAAGGACTCTATAAGCTGTATGTACCACAAAATGGATTTTAATGACTACAAAAATTGCAACCGCACGTAAAATAGATGCATAATTTTTGCCTAAACCTATGCCTTCCGAAAAAAAAAAACACTTAAATTGACAAAATCTGTTTCATCAATAGTACAAGAATTTTATAAAAGTAAAACCCTTATTTGATTTAGTCGCATATATTTTGCTTCCGACGTAGCTCTTAATCCGTAGTTAGTTGAAGTAAAATTTTCACAGTCAATTTTCTATACTTATAAATTATAATATTATAAAGAGGTAAAGTTTATAACTTTGTTTGTATATACGGGGTAATCTTCGCAAATACTGATCCGATCATGAAAATTCTTTCGCTAACAGAAAGCTACACTATTCAGGAGTGACAAGATAAAAGGAAAAAGATAAAAATATATAAAGATTTTAAATCAAAATCAGCAGAATTTGAACCTGCGCCCTCTGACGTGCCGTGTCAACAATTCGATCTAATCAAGCATTATTATTTGCCTTAGAAATTAATTGGTGATTTTAAAACATTTATATTTATCTGATTTGCTGAAAATAGTGAGAGTGTATTGGAACATATCAAATTTCACCGTACCCTTCTTATGTGAAATGGATTATAACGCCCAACGAAGTGGGCACGGGTCGGCTAGTATAAAATAAAATATTAAATATAAACCTTTTTTAAGCCAAAAAAAGATGTCCTTGTACCGTATTTGTCTTGTCTTTCATTAAACATGTTAACTTTTTCTAGTGAATAATAAAAAAAACATTAAACACACTACCATGTATTTGACACACACACGCATATATAGCCTTTTGTTTATTATAGGTAATATTACTAGTAGTATATTCTTTGACAACAGAACCTTAATAATGTTCAAATTTATAATGTAAAGTAATTATGGTCGAATTTCGACCAGTGGACGGCCACTAGTAATTTATTAAAATGTAGGTCCCCCGTCCCAGGAAAGGCGCTTGTCGCTGTGTAAGCTTAAGTACTTTTGTGAATGGACTCTCATCAATGGGTTATTATTATTAATGCATAAAGGCATAGGGTGGTTTTCGATTAAGTATTTTGTTTTAGGAGCTAAATGTTATGTTATGTTTATTATTATTTGTTTGTATTATGTTGATGGTGAGTAAATTTTTCTTAGACCATTGATATATACAGTTTAAATAAAATGTATCTAATACGGTTTATTGTTTTTTTTTCAATTTAGTTTGCTATAATAATAATAATAAAGCCTTTTATTTCCGAGAACAAAAAATAGTAACAAAATAAATGTGTTTATAAAATATCCCTTAACTCGGTGTGCCTCTTGGCATAGGCCTCCTCCAGTGATTTCCATTGAGCTCTGTCCTGTGCAACTCTGGTCCACAGATGGCCAGCTGTCATTTTGATATCGTCCACCCATCTTGTTTTCTGTCTTCCGCGCTTCCTCTTTCCGTCTCTTGGATACCATTCTGTAACCACCTTACTCCATTTTCCTTTTGTGTCACGCATCATATGACCTGTCCATCGCCATTTCTGCTTATCTATTTTTCTCAGGATATCGGTAAGCATGGTTTTACTTCTAAGATCAGAGTTTCTCACTTTATCTTTTCGCTTACAACCTGTTAT
The DNA here is from genome assembly GCA_905220545.2 of Melitaea athalia. Classification (NCBI taxonomy): domain Eukaryota; kingdom Metazoa; phylum Arthropoda; class Insecta; order Lepidoptera; family Nymphalidae; genus Melitaea; species Melitaea athalia. The sequence continues at coordinate 12,236,575 of HG992194.1, forward strand.
GCTTCGCTCCATCGCTCTTTGGCACTTGGCCAGTTTTTCCCTTAAGGTTTTGGTTAGCGACCATGTTTCACATCCATAGGTTAGGCATGGAAGAATGCACGTGTTGAAGGTTTTTCTTTTCAGAGCCATGTTCAGGTCTGGTGCTTTCATAATTTCCTTAAGGGACCAGTACTTCTTCCATCCGTTGGCAATTCTTATATTTATTTCTTTAGTGGATTGGTCATTAGGGGATATTAGCTGGCCCAGACATGTATATTCCTCAACAAATTCAAGGATTTGTTGGTTCACGATTATGTGTGATTTGGTGGAGTTGGTCATTAATTTAGTCTTACTAGGGTTCATTTTCAGTCCTACTTTTTGGCTTTCTGCGTGTAGTTCTTGAATCATTTTTTCCAGGTTTTCCGAATTTTCTTCAAAAAGTACTAGATCATCAGCAAACCTAAGGTTGTTTAATTTAGACCCGTTTATGTTGAGACCAAAACGTTCCCAGTTTAATTTACGAAAAATGCTCTCAAGAACTGCTGAGAAAAGTTTAGGAGATAGTGGATCGCCCTGTCTGACACCTCTCTTTATGTAGAATTTGCTACCCAGTGTTTCTAATTGGACTCTGGCCTGACTATTTGCGTAGATCGTTTTAATTATATTTGTGTATATAGCTGGTATGCCTTGTTGGTTTAAGGTGCTCCATATATTTCCATGGTTAAGACTGTCAAAAGCTTAGTTTGCTATACGTGATTATAAAAGCGTCACTATAAATAATAAAAAAATAAGTTTCTAAGTTAAATTTTTGCCTGTCTTGGAGAGCGTCAAAAACGGATAGTTCTAAGTATTATCATGTTAGTAGTAATATTGACGACTCGTCTAAAACTTTGTATTTTGTAGTCAGACTAATCCAGATTCCAGACTAGCATAAAAAGAGTTAGAAACTGAAAAAATTACTGAGTATCTTGTAGTATCTACCATACGCAATTTTTTACAAGTTTCCGATGTACAAATCTTTGCTGAATTGTAGATATGATTAATTAATTATTATCAGCTATTACGTTTATATTTCATAAAACTTCAAAATAGTATTAAGAAATATTATTGTTACTTACGTTTTTATTTTCAAATGATTTTTTCTCTACAAGTATTAGACGAAATGAACATGAAAAATCAGTCAGTCATTCGCTCATCAATGAATGACTGACCTAGATCGATACCAGGTCAGGGAACTAATGGTGGTGAACCAAATACATAGGACTTTTACTATTTTAATACAGCTTTTAATATTTTTAGTGTTACAGTGTAATCACCATTAGTACGTCAACGTTTGTTTCTTTGGACATCATGAATTGAATGATTTAAATCCGCTTTTTACATTTCAAAATATCTTATAAACTTATATCAAATAATTATATATTACAATAAGTTTCAGTATGTCTTGCAGTATAAAGTTTAAAACTTAAAAAAGTAGGTTTCAATTAAACGTTTTTTTTCTCCGAGTCTAGGTTTAACGCATTATAAAACTTTTATAAAGTACGAAAAAAATAATATAAAATTCTTCGTGTTAAGTGAACTGATAAAGTTTAATGTTATATTTTTTAGAATTAAACACAAATTTAAAGTGAATTCAATGGGTAAAATCAATACACCTATTATATAATTATATACTAGAAACTTTTTTACTTTTGTCTTTAATCTATACTAATATATAAAGCTGAAGAGTTTGTTTGTTTGTTTGTTTGTTTGTTTGTTTGTTTGTTTGAACGCGCTAATCTCTGGTTCTACTGGGCCGATTTGAAAAATTCTTTCAGTGTTAGATAGCCTATTTATCGAGGAAGGCTATAGGCTATGTATCATCACGCTAAGACCAATAGGAGCGGAGTCCACGCCGACGAAGTCGCGCGCAGAAGCTAGTACTAATATATAAAGCTGAAGAGTTTGTTTGTTTGTTTGTTTGTTTGTTTGAACGCGGTAATCTCTGGAACTACTGAGCCGATTTGAAAAATTCTTTCAGTGTTAGATAGCCCATTTATCGAGGAAGGCCATAGGCTATGTATCATTACGCTAAGACTAATAGCAGCGGAGTCCACGCCGACGAAGTCGCGCGCAGAAGCTAGTTTATTCATAAATTTTTACTACTATTTAAATCACAGTTTTACTTTATCAACAATTTAAATTGCTTAAGTTAATGGTTGAAGTGATTCAAAAGCAATTTAAGCAATTTAGCACGCAGATAGAATGGTTTCATAGTACGAGTAAGTCATTTTGCAGAAAACAAAGTTATTTGTGCTCTTATTTTATAAGTATTCTGTATAGACCCAACTTCGTGATAACTTTGCATGCCATATTTCTTAAAGTCACCGAGAGCAGTCTGTCGAAATAATTTTGATTGAAAGTTCTTACCTTAATCCAGTTTTTGGAATTAGAACGTAAGCTTGAAAACAATAAGGACAATAGAACAAGCAATTTTGGAACCTCCTCGAATTTAAATAACTTATTAACGAATTTAACGCGTATATAGAGCCTGCCGAACCACCATATTATATTAAAAATTATAAAAATACACAATTTAACTAATTGTTTCGTGAACTGTATAACGAAAATTAGCTATTTTAAAATGAATTCTGGATAATTTCTGAATGTTAAAAATGAAACGTAATTCATAAAAGTAATAGAATAGATGAAAGTAATATAGTAGATGAACCTGTTCTTTTCAGCATTGGCGAGAATGCAGCAGCTTTTGATTGGTTTTAACTGAAAAAGTGAGTTGAAAAAGTGAGTTAAACTAAGTTAAGCAACTTGTTTGTTACGATTTCTCGATAACTTAATGCTCCAGATAAGGTAGAAAGAAAACGCATTATCTGTTTAGAAGATCAATATTTTCTAGCAATATACAATACTGACATATTTAATAAAACTAGCCATTCTTCCCATTTATTACGCACAAGATAAGGTTGCTCGCAATAAGCTTCCTTCCTCGGTGTGTCAATCCCCAAAGTCATATCCTCCTGTATCTAAATAAAAAATACATTCCCCAAACTGTCTGTGATGTAATTTTTTTAAACTAAATGTATTAAATTATGAACATAGGTACATTAGATGTTTAAACTTTAATCGAGCAAAATTAACGAATCCTAATGAAGTCACCTAGCCATAATTCTTGTGATATCAGAAATTATAATCAGCCCCTATTTGTTACATTACTTTAGTCTAATAATTCTAGTTTGTTTCTTGCAGACAAGCTACTTTTATTACTATCTTTTCTATAACATCTAAATTGTGACCTCTTCCAATCATCCTCCGTTCTACTTCCAGCAGTCACTTCTTGTCCTTGATGCAAGAACACTTGAATATTTCTTACGAGCGCCGGTTACAGCACCTGCGCGTTGTTTAGAGGGAACGCCCATAAGATTTTTAGTTATTCATTTTGTTACCCGTTAGAAGTATAAGAAAATTTGTGAGTAGCTTAAGCTGTATCACCAGTATAAAACCTTTCTCAGAAGTTTATTTATCTTACGTCACAACATGAGCTTTATTATATAAGATTGCTTGCCATTTTTTTGTATGATTATGATAACTAAGCTAAGTATCTACACGAATTAAAGCAAACGCATCAAATATTTTATGTATCCATATTTATATCTAATAATAGTACATGGACGTTTACTACGGTCCAATCGTCATTCAACGGACTTAGATTCTAAAGAGTAGTAAAAAAACTATTTAACGTAGCACGTCCATATAAAAAAGTGCTTAACTATATATTCAGGCCGTATGTATTAACCTAGGCTACAAGGTCTTCGAGAGGTTGAACGAAAACAGTCTCAACAGTAACAGTACAATAAGAAAAATAATTTAAAAGAAAGCATACAAGGAGCCACCTTATTGGATAGTAAGTAGTGCTTACTTGTGCGCATTGATACTTCTAGAAGCACTTGGACATTCGAAACATAGAAGTGTATTTCCAATGCACTTATACCTACTATAAGAAAATTAAATTCAAATTGTTTCAATATGTTTAAATTTAGCTTCGTGTGATAAAAACCACAATATTGTAATACATATCATTACATCGTATAAAAAAGTCGCCTACCGCTGTCTGTATGCTTAGATCTTTAAAACTACGCAACGGATTTTGATGCAGTTTTCTTTAGTAAATAGAGTGATTCCAGAGGAAGGTTTATATGTATAATACATGCATAATATGATAGAGGAACACTGATAGTTTTGGCAACCGTGCGAAGCCGGAGCAGGTCGCTAGTATAGATAATATCTTGAAGAATAATGTATTTGCAAACGAGTTTGATTCGAGGATAAAAGACTCTTTTTTAACATAAAAGAGGTCTTAGAATGAGTCTTATATTACATAAATTTTTATTAAAGACATACTCGTAAAATGCAAGTAAAGGATATTTTTAACCGACCTACTATAACGACCGCTCTGGTGTAGTGGTTGTACCAGCGATTTGCGGGTTCGATTCCCGCTCAGGAGCGATATTTTGTATCTGTACAAGTTTTTCTTTCCGGTTTAGATGTCTGTCCTTGTAAGTCTCACCCCCGTGCCTCTTATCATATTATACACAGAAATCTATCGTTACATACAGAGTAGGAAATATATCCACCTCTTATACTCATAGTAGTATCCGCCAATCACAGTGGAGCAGCGTGGTGGATCAAGCTTCGACCTTTCTCCAACAAGGAGAAAGAGGCCTACACCTAGTAGCGGAATGCTACAGGCTGAATCGTACTATAACCAAACAACAACAGCTCTACCGAATTTTTTGTTTTTATCCACAGGATTACCGTGTGTGAAAGTTTAAGTGCATCTTTGACCTAGACCTATTTTCCTATTGGGTATGGATGGTACTACGTGTAAACTTTACACTGTATACTCAAGGAGACCTATTTAAATAGTATCACAGGTGCGATAAACGATATAAAAGCAATTGAAAAAACAGGCAAATAAGCAATCCCGTCCATTGGTTTTGTAAGTAGCATAATCATTATTCACAATGCCATTTGAATACAATGCACTCTCATGTCTCTTGTGCTTATACTGGACTATTGAGCGTTCGTATCAAAACCAACTTCAAAACATTGCTGCTCGTCGGTAGAAATAACAACAGTAAGTGCATCGTAACAAAAGTTTCAGTTCTCCAGTTAGTCGGACGTACAGTTAATTGGCAAAGCACTTTGGGCACGTTACGTTGAGTTTCTTCTCTTGTGCAATTTAGTTTTACAGGCATATATCGACGGTGGAAAGGCAAAACGTATTAACCGCCATCTAGTAAAATGTTCAGGAGAGACGATTAAAGTTTTAAAAAATTTATAACTTTTAAAATATTGGCGATATCTCTATGAAATTAAGTGAAATAGTAATTAAATTTATTACAAATGTATACATTTAATAAAAAATAACGTATGTCTAATATTTGTATTATTTTATGGAGTTAATACAAAATACCATAAAATCTCAGATAGGTAAAATTAGTTTATATCCAAATATTCTATCCAAAAAATTTCAAGCAAAGTGTTTTATATCCAAAATATAATTTAATAATTTCAAGTAAATTGTTTTATATCCAAATTAATGTGATATTGCTATCGTGTAAAATGACTTAAAAACAAATCCAGTCATGACCAGAGAGAGGTAAATACTTTTATGTAACATTTTCATATCTATGCGAACCTGGAAAAACAGTTGTACAGACACCATTGTATTCGAACAAAGAGGGTCACGTGACTTAACCATACACTTAACACTAATTTAAGCCAAAAACTAAATTTTGGAAAACTTAATAAAATCCTGAATATTGTAAAAAAAAAATGAAAAATGAAGGTAAATGTTTTACTAAAATTATATTTATCATAAAGTTACAATTAAAAAACTGAATTAAACTTTCATACTGACGTTTACAAACATAATAAATAACATTTAACTCTATTATTAAATTTAAATTAAATTATTAATGGTAAGGTAGATGAAGTATGTCAGATGATACACGAACGAGGCATAGATGTTCTGTGCGTGAACGAAACCAAGAGGAAAGGATGTGACACCACGGTTCAAGGTCCCTACACAGCATACTGGTCGGGAATCCCCCAAACCAGCCGAAGCTGTCATGGAGTTGGTGTGATTCTTTCCTTTCGAATAGATGAATGTATGATGGAACATGAATGTGTAAGTCCAAGACTCCTCTGGATTAGGCTAAAAGTCGGACTCACTCGCTTGTTTATCCTTGGGGTCTATGCACCGACGGATCTACGCGGAGGTGGATCATTAAAAGCCCAACAAGAGGGAGAGGAATTCTGGGATAGCGTGAGAGAGGTCTTGAATAAATGCGGAGAAAATGAACGGATCTTGACGTTATGGGACTTTAATGGGTGGGTTGGAGTAAAGCGTGATGGGTATGAAGGAGTTCTGGGTACGTTTGGGGACGAGAGACTGAATGACAATGGGAGACGCCTGCTTGAAGTGTGCTTGGAATGGAATCTTTGCGTGACCAACACAATGTTTGACCATAAAAAGATCCATTTGTATACAAGAGATGAGGGTGAGTCTAGAAGTATGATTGATTTTGTAATTGTGGATGAAAGACTGAGGAAGAAAGTGCTAGACACTCGGACATACCGCGGTGTAGGTCTCGACACAGACTACTTCCTGGTCATAGCCCGAATGCGTGGCCTCTTTAAACTGTGGCGACACTGAGGGGCAGAGCCTACGAGTGTTTTGGACGGAGTGAAAGTGGAAAATTTGCAGGAAGAAGAAAAGAAAGACGAGTATGTAGATAAACTGAAAGCAAGTTTCAATGGCACAGAAGAGATAGGTGTGATTGAAGATTTGTGGGAGACGTTTAAGAAAGGGGTCGTGGATGTTGCTATTGAGGTATGCGGTGTAGCTAAAAGAAATAAAGTAAGAAAGAAATATAATGTGTGGATGGATCAAGATGTTCAAAGGGCTGTGCAAGAAAAGAAGAAAGCGTGGTTGGATTGGTTAGCAACAAAAGCTAACCAAAATACTCAAAAGGCAACGGATGACGAGTTAAAGGAAGCGAAAACGAAGTATAAAAGACTGAAATCAGCAGCGAAAGAAGTTGTGTCTAGAAAGAAAGAAAGAAAGAAAGAAGAACGAAAAGATGATTTTGATAGGAGGCTCACTAAAGATTTCCAGTCAAACATCAAGTTTTTCTGGAAATCCATCAAAACAGCCAGAGGAAAAACTTCTACCTCGGAGCTGAGTACAATCAGGAGTCAAGATGGAAGCATTATAAAAGAAAGAAAGAAGAATGTGTGTTAAAGAGATGGAAAGAGCATTATGAAAGTTTGTTTGGAAGTACAACATCCGGCACCTTCCATGGAAACTATTATTAATGTTGATGAAAGTGAGATAACCATGAATGAAATAGTAAAAGCCTTGAATAGTATGAGATTAGGTAAGGCTGCAGGGTATGACAGGATTACCGTCGAAATGCTGAGGGACAGACAGGGCATAGGGGCTAGCCAGCTGTACCACCTTTTCAATCTGTTCTGGCGAAATGTTCAAGTACCGGGAGACTGGTGCAAAGCCATAATCGTGCCATTATATAAGGGAAAAGGGTCACAGCAAGACTACATAAATTACCGCGCTATAAGCATTCTCAGCGTTGTCGGTAAATTGTATGCGAATGTGTTGATTGAAAGGGTTGTGAATGAAACATAAGAAAAAGTATGCGATGCAAAAGCGGGATTTAGAAAGGGAATGGGATGTACGGATCTGGTCTTTTCTTTGCGGTGCATAGCCGAAAATTGTTTGGCTAAAATCATGCAGGAGATGGTAACTGCTATAAGTGGAGCTTTTGTTAGAAAGGGAATGAAGGTGAATGTAAAGAAGACGAAAGTGATGGTGTTTGAAAGACATGAGTCAGTGACATGCTGCAATATCGTAATTGGAGATGAACAAATAGAACAGGTGAATGAGTTTGTGTATCTGGGTTCAAAGTTTACAAGAGATGGAAAGTGTGAGAGTAATATTGAAAGAAGATTGAATGCAGGAAACATGGTGAATGGAGCTTTGCACTCCTTTATGAGCAGTCGGAAGGTGTCTAACAAGACTCTTTTGGCTGGGCATCAGGGGGTGTTGGTTCCGCCACTCGTGTACGGAAGTAAAAGTTGGGTAATGCAGAAAAAACATGAAAGCAGAATAAATGCAGTTGAGATGAGAGCGTTAAGAAGTATGTGATAGGTGTTAAACTGAGTGAAAGGATAAGAAATAGTGAGATAAGGAAACGTTGTGCTCTGAAAGATGATGTAGTGACAAAAATTGAGAAGGGTATGCTGAGATGGTTTGGCCATGTCGAGAGAATGAATGAAGAACGATTGACGAAAAAAGTGTATAAGGCGAGTGTGAATGGAAGTACTGGAAGGGATAGACCTAGGCGGACGGTAATGGTAAGGACGGAAAATCAAAGCATGTACTTCAACAATAAACAACACGTAACTAAACAATAACTTACCTAAAATACTTAAAATAATGGCGAACCGCGACGTTTGACAACGGTATGAAGTGCGCGCAGCCATCCTCTCCTACACGAGAGGGGTGACTTAAGCGCCTACGCATCAGTCCTTACTTAAATACTATCGTCTGATTTACTAGTAATTTGCTTTATTTTGTATAGTTTAACCACCAATTTTTGTATGCGATAAAAAAATGTAAAGTAGTTTAATGCCCAAAATAAAACTAGTAAAAAACAAGTAAATTTGTTTTATTGTATGAAAATAGATTCTAGAAAGAACAGAAAAACGACTCAACGCATAATGTTACCTTATTTTGGATAGGCAAAATGTATTATCTTGAAAAAAATAGCATTTTAGAGTAGGGTAAAATGTATTAACTTACAATTACTAACATTTAAAATCGGAGTAAAATGTTTTAAGTCTACTGATGAAGAAAAGTCAAGTTGGGTATAATGTATCAATTACAAAAATGATAATATTACAATTTGGTAAATTGTTTTAATATTTAAATTTAGTTAAAGTCAAGCAAGGCAAAGTAGCATAAGGTTAACTTTTTTAGTTGAGAGGTGTTTTAATGACAAAATCCACTTCTTATTATACAGTTTAAAAGACAAAAAAATATGACAAACTTCAAAATCACTGGTGTATTAACGACCATAAAAGTCATCAGATCGAGCTGAAACCAGGACCATTCGAAAGAGTTTTTTTTTCCTGATTCCAACGATATATATAACTCTATATCGCCTAAAATGGCGGTTAATACATTTTGCCTTTCCACCGTCGATATATAGGGACGTATTTTTTGCTGACCCAGTGGAAATGCATTAGCTCGCACCTATCAAAATACCTGGTGTGTATGCCCTTCGTCGCGCTTATGGCGGAATCGCGGTAACACTGTTGCACTTCCGCGATCTCGCCAGCGTTTGCCCTTACAAGACCGTCGTGTTGACAGTTCTCCGAAGAACGCACTTGAACATGCATAGGTACGTATTCCGTAAATAGCGCGAGATACACTGACACGCCAGATGAATCGCTAACTTTTTTGTTATGTTCGTTACTGTTCACTTTTGTTGCATGTTATATTTTCTTCTGTATTTTTGGTGTTTTTATATAATAACAATGATTTGTAAAGAAAATTTAAAACAAAAACAAGACACTTAGAAGTTTCAGAAATAAATTATCAAAATGTTTTTTTCCAGCGCATATTTAATTTTCTTGGTAATTAGACTCGTACGATACCGGAATGTGTTTTAATTTCTTCTGCATAGTGGTAATCTGAAAATGACTTTAGTTTAATTCTCTAGTGAATTAAAGGAGCAGTGGCGTAGTGTGAAAGCCAGTCAGGGTATAAATTATCCTGTGCAGTGTAATATTTTTAGCGCTGCCTACTTTGCTTATTATGCTGATTTATCACTGCCCGCATTTCTTGGTGTTAAATTGAACTGTGAACATCAGTTTATAAAGAAAATTTCAATTTATATACATCGTTTAAACTTCTTTATTGTATATTAGAGCATATGTTAAATTACAGTCGTAGTATATTTTATGATTTTAATGTTAAAAATCAAAATATTACAGACACGAATAATTATTATTAAAAGAGAATAATGATATATTGGTACGAGAGGCATATTATCCTATATTCGAGGAAATTCTTCAAACAAACCACAAGTGCTTTGATTTCTCTATTTTGGGGTTTCAATATCCAAGTTACGCTAAATATAGGTCACATTGGGAATGGTTGAACATCGGTGTTCAATTTAGGCGATATATTATTAATTTTATGAGATCGACAACTGTCGCTTCATCATTTATAAATGTCATTGAAATTATCGACAGTCGCATTAGCGACTTTAAGATATACCTACTACTATCTAATTTATGCTAATTTACAGACATTGAAAGTACCAAATTAATAACTCTTGACTCATTTATTCAACAACTCGTTGAAAATTTATCAATTTACATGATATGTACTACTCAAATTATAGCAATCAACAAAATTGTGATTAAAAACATCGGAACTAAAAATAATTTATTGAAATTATAATAGTTTGATAAAAAAGATCTAGTATCTTCTCGAAAAGGTTTTATACAAAATAAAACAACTTATATTATAATATTTTATTAAAAACTTTATAAAAAATATCACGAAAGTTAAATCGATGAACGTACTTCTTCTACATAGTAACATTTAATTCTAAAAATGGAATCTGCACTCAAAACTTTTTAAATTACAAATGTTTAATACAAAAAATTAAAAGCGTGTGTTCTGAAAGCGTTATAAAGCTTTTACATTTTTATTCAAGTTTCGCGCTCTATAAATAGGAGGCTACTCAAATTTTTAACAACATCTGCTAAGTGAAATTAATTAACAAAAAAGTGTAAAACAAAGTTAATGCTGTTAGCTGTCAACCATTAGAGCGTGCATAAGGCGAGCAAAAAATCAGATTTCACCCGCGCGCCCGATGAAACAAAATATACACAAAGCATCGTGTCAGAGTGCGATAGACGATATAGTTTTGAGCGCATTACGAATGTAAAAAACGACAAATATGTTATTTTGTATATAATTCCGAAACTAAAAGTAATTACATTAAATGGCTAAGCATAGCCTTTACTCATATTTAAATGTAATTAATTATCAAATTTTTGTCTTAATGGTCATAACCATATCGAGTATAAATAGAAAAAATATAAAAATTAGAGGTTACTTCGTGATTATATTTTATCGAGGAAATTTCCTTATTTTATGTTTTTGATATGGGTCAACCCTTGCAAATATCACGTAGTTTGTCATATATTTTTATTTTAAGATTTGGTCTGGAACTTTTCATGTCAAAACAAATAGAAGATGGTAATTTTGCATTATGCGCACTCATAGCTTAGTCAACGTTTTGAAAATCAAGAGTGAACTAGTTTGACTTAAACATGTCAACCGAACTGGCTCGCGGCCAGCGGAACTTGCACGAACCTAACTGCGAACCAGCTGTAGCGTACTCGTACCTACCGTAACAGCTTTTGTATTATGTTTGTATTAATATTACAAAATAACTAAAATATTGACTATAGTCACGTACTATATTACAAAATTTTAAAAACTTTCAAGAAAATCAGTATTTATCATTGATATCATCATACATAATTGTGTTTGTCATCAGCAAAACTGAGGTAGGGCAAAGCAGGAAATTTCCTGCTCAAAATATGGAGCAGCCCGAATGGGGTAGCACCTCGACCATACATAAGATCACAGCTTAATAATTATGTTTTCAAGCAGTGTTGTGTTCCTGTTGGTGAGTAAGGTGACCAGAGATCCTGGGGGGAATCGGGGATAGGGTCGGCAACGCGCTTGCGATGCTTCAGGTGTTGCTGACGTCTATTAGCTACGGTAATCGCTTACCATCAGGTGAGCCATACGCTTGTTTGCCGATCTACTTATATATAAAAAAAATTAACCGACTTCAATTTACATCGACAATAGTAATAAAATGATCGCATACGCAGCGATACGTACTATTAGAGATAACTTAAAAACTACGACTCGTCACATGTCTCTTAAATTTAAAGGGACCTTAAGACAGGTATCACCTTTAAAATTTAACAAGAATCATCAAAATCGCCACCCAGTAAAAAGTTATTAGCTAATTTAATAAAGCAAGTCGAATTGAGGACCTTCTCCTCTTTCCTTTTTTTTGATCTTCATAAAAATTGGCTGCAGTGTTTGTTTTTATTACAACTAAAGTGAGTACTATCTGGATATATTATGATACTTGAATTTGGTTTAATAATACTATTATTGATGGATATGCTGAGAAGTGTCCTCTGTCCTAGCTTAGGTGTAGAACTTGTCCGAACTGAGCTGTAACTAATAAATAATTCTGTACGGTACAATGTTTCGACTATGCATAGTAGCATGTATCATGGTAAGTTAGCTTCTGCTCCCGTCTTAACTCTTGTATTGCAATAACATGGTCATATATTCTGGACATCTTCGATTTATGTTCTTTCCCATATTTCAATTTACGTTAGTTGTTATTAAATCAATTAATAAACAAAATAACGATGTTTTTAAAAAGAAACTTAAAACTTTAAACTAAAATAGTTTGTGAGTAATGTTCGTTTAGTACGTTCTAATTAACATGCAATCGATTCTTGTTAGCGCTAACTGATCCTACAACATCTTTGAAAAGTGGATTTTTAAAAATAAACCTACAGAATAACGTACTAAGCGAACTTTTTCTATTTCTATTTTAAACTAGCTGACCCGGCAAATTCCGTACAGCCATATATTTTTTATTATGAATACCTATATCTTTTTTTTTCTATTAAACAAACTTTGTCCTAACGATAAGGGACACAAAAAATTGGCAATTCTTTGCAGTCGATCGGAATTTGTGCGCGTATATCATTGATGTATAAAAAATCCGCGTATATACATTATAGTGATTCATTTTTAGTTATAAACATTAGAAATGGAAATATTGGAAATACAATATGTACAAAGTATGTTTAAGTTTAACAAAACACAAACACTGTCACTCAGTTAAACTGAGTGACAGGATTAGAAATAGTGAGATACGGAAACGTTGTGGTCTGAAACAAGATGTAGTGACAAAAATTGAGAAGCTAGGGTATGCTGAGATGGTTTGGACATGTTGAGAGAATGAATGAAGAGCGATTGACGAAAAAAGTGTATAAGGCGAGTGTGAATGGGAGTGTTGGAAGGGGTAGACCTAGGCGGACATTTCAAGACCAAATCGGTGACGTCTTGAAAAAAGGCCAGGTCAAGAGTACCCTAAACCGAAGAGCATGTATGAAAGGAATAATGAAAGTGGACGAAGCGAAAATATGCCTACCCCTACGGGAAAGAGGCGTGTTATGTATGTATGTAAAGTATGTTTAAAATACCTCAACTTACAATTATTAACAAAAATGACTCATTGTCAGTGTCTCGCTACTACCAACTAAAAATTATAATCTACTACCTACCAATTTTCTAAAAAAAAATCGTATAAATTTTTTATTAAAATCAGTGGTCGTAGAATTAAAATATATTCAACATTTAAAAAAAGAGCGTTTGAGAAAAATGGCGTAGGACGGGATGACGTTCGAGCGCTCTTAGTGCGAACGTTTAGCGTGGGCAGTTTGAATATTGTGGTATTTGTCAATCTATCTCAGGCTCGAGTGTAAGATTACGGTAAAATAGTAATAACGATTATAGCAAAGTCGAATTAGCTCAAAAATGGGCTGAGATTTACAAAAATTGGAAGCAGCTATTTTCCTTCGGAATTCGTTGGGGGAGGTCACTGGTAGTCTAAATTCAAAAAGTAGGGGTACCAGACTTGTTGCTTCATCCGCGCCATCTTGATTTAAAGCGTTATTGTATATCTATTGTATAGCTCGTTTGTTTTCAATTTTACACAAAAAATAGTTATTACATAAGTTATTTAAAATTAAATTTCCTACAATTTTCGTGTTCATATTAATTTTTAGACTGTAGGTATCGAGCACAGAACAGTATTTTAGACAGTATCGAACAAATAAAAATAATGAAACAAAATGAAAAAGATAAATAAAATATGCTTAATCAATCGTAATAAAACAAATAGTTACAGAATAAATGAATACATAAAAATATAAACAACGTCTACGAATGACGATCTTCATCAACAAGGCTATTATTTCACGGTTTAGTGAATTTAACATTAACAACACGTTTGCGATTTGCTAGGAAATTTCAAAACGTTTGTCACTACGTAATTTTGTTGTTCGTTACTTCAGCGTAAACTTCCCCTAGAGACTCTACGTAGTGTGTAAAACAAAAGTGGATTAATAGTAGTCTTAATTTTGTGTAGTACTTTTTACTTGCTGTAGTCTATTGTTTATATTAATCCTATTAAGGTTTGTTTCGTGAACTATAACATCTCCATTTCCTGTTCATAATTTTATAATCTCACAAGGTTCTAGAAACCTAATTTTATTCTATCTACTGTCTTGTGATGATAACCTGTAAACGACCTACGCTACGGTTAGAAATTACTCCTTTCTTCGAAAAGTCCCTTAACAAAAAGTATTGATGCTTAAATCGAAACCCTGCTTTACTGTGGTTTACTGGGTTGATGAGTTCATCTAAACATATCTTCAAAATTAAACTTTTTTTTTAATCATAAAAAGTCTTTAATTAATATAAAATAGTTTGTAGTGCCAAAATTGTAACGAAGTTTGTATTTGACCACATCATAGGGATATAAATATACACATAATTATAACAATAAACTTTAGATATCATGCCAGATAAGCCCTAAATTATAATGACGTCATGTTAATAAAATAATTATGTATTATGTAGATGATAACACTTCCGTGGGAACCTCATCACAGCGATAAAATATAATGTGAATATTAATAACGTAATAATTACTAAATAGCAACTTATTTCCTAGTAATCTTATACGAGAATAGAACACAATTACATGTTTTATTTATGTGTGTTACCGGTTACAATTGCACTATAATAATAGAAACACTTATGTACCTACTAGTTAGTATAAGGATATTTATTCATTAAATTTTTTTTATATATTTCAAAATATACGTCACTAATTCCAAATTACATCTTTGTGGCGTTTGCACTCTAAACACTTGGACCTTGGAGTAGCAATGCTAATTGTTTTTTAAATGAGATAACTCCTCGCCTTATTGCCTCTAACTGAATGCACTGGTGACAAGAGGGCTGGTGCATTTTTTGCCACAAGAATCGACATAGCGATTCAACGGGGGAATGCTGCCCGCATTCTTGGCATAATTCCACGCGGACATGATTTGTACCAAAAGTATCTGTAAATATTTAGTTTCTTAAGTTATTAATTGTAAATATGTATAATGTTTAATCTAATTTGATTTAAAAAATCTATATACTAATATATAAAGCTGAAGAGTTTGTTTGTTTGTTTGGTTGTTTGTTTGTTTGTTTGAACGCGATAATCTCTGGTTCTACTGGGCCGATTTGAAAAATTCTTTCGATGTTAGATAGCCCATTTATCGAGGAAGGCTATATATCATCACGCAAAGACCAATAGGAGCGGAGTCCACGCCGACGAAGTCGCGCGCAGAAGCTAGTATATAATATAAGTGAAGAAATGCTAATAATTATTTCCTGTCCTGTTCTGTTTAGTAAGTCTATTTTCAAACTTAATTTATTTTCAATTTAAAAAATATATATGTCTTTATTCAAAAAGTGTAGAGGTCATGAGATAAAACAATACCTAAACATTAACGAGTGTGAAAATATAAGTATCGTCAATTTTTTAATGTGATTACGTCTCACATAGTAATTCATTTATAACCTGATATTTTACATTTTTCACCATTATGATAATATAAGGATTTTAATAGGTACTTTAATTATATTAAAAGGACGCATAAGAAAAATTGCGTAGAACAGACAGAATTCCCATTGGACTAAAGTAAGAGTTCTGTCAGACGAAGTACTTTATATGATGGGCAAACATATATCTCTTTATTATACCAAAATTTGTTTAGTAATAAAACTTTAATGTTAATAGAATATTGTATTTACAAAACGGTTTTTTTTTTCTTTCGTACATGTAAGCGTACTGTGTATCATAGTCTACTAATTTTTGGAAAAAAAGTTTGGAAGAGAATGGCACCGGGCTTGATGTTGTGTGAGTGTTGGTTAAGTTGGCCAAATGAAATACGTAGATAAGTAATAGGTATTATGTTTTTTTTTTTTATTGTTAGTAAGTCGACAAACAAGCGTACGGCTCACCTGATGGTAAGTGACTACCGTAGCCTATAGACGCCAGCAACACCAGAAGCGTCGCAAGCGCGTTGCCGACCCTATCCCCAATCCCCCCCAGGAGCTCTGGTCACCTTACTCACCAACAGAAACACAATACTGCTTGATAACAGTATTATTTATCTGTGGTCTTCTGTAAGGTCGAGGTACTACCCCAGTCGGGCTGCTTCATATTTTGAGCAGGAAATTTCCTGCTGTGCAAACGTGTTGTATTTTCTTCCATTAACGTTTTTCGTCTAATGACAGATTAACAGTCTATGACAATCAATGACATATGACAGATAAATCTCCGTTCATAACTTAAACTGCCGTTTTATATACAGTGCGTGTACACGCCACACAGTATGTGTCTTGTATTAAGTCAAAATGAGACAATTTTAGTGTGTGTAGAAGTTAAGTGTTTAATTAAAAAGCTAATCAAAAAAATCGGCGACTTTGCTTACGGGAATTTCGATAGTGAGCGTAAAATTTTAAAAAGTTTTAAAGCAAATTAATATTAATTTTGTAAACAAATGAAAACCAAGTGGATAATATAATATAGCCATATTAATATAACTACTTCTATGTATTTTGTATTCATTACGTCATTACTGAGGCTTAGATAACATAAAACAATAAAAAGCCTGCAATGTGCACCAAGCAAACATGAGAGCTATTATATTATAAATTATTAATATGTACTTTATTAAATACACACAATTATACAATTTTATTTAACGTATAAATGATCGCTTATGTATAAATAACATCAAGTATTTTCAAAAACAACATAAACATACATACATACATAATACACCCACGCACGAGATCACTTCTTTCCGCTTGCTACGATCCTTACATACTTGTTTCGCTTCGTCCACTTTCATTATTCCTTGAGAGCAGTATTTAACAATAACCTTTTTTTAACTTTTTAATACAAAATTTTGACCAGAAATAAATTCTTTACTATTTGAATATTTGAACTTCGATGCAATCAAAACCCAATCCTAAGGATATTATACACCGCAATCAAATTAAATAAAAAAACTAATGAATTGTTATTATGCCGTGCCTCGGAGATCACGTTAAGCCGTCGGCCCCGGTTGTTATCATGTACACCTGATAGCGATCGTTACCCATAATAGGTAATATATCCGCCAACCCGCATTGGAGCAGCGTGGTGGATTAAGCTCCGATCCTTCTTCTACATGGGGAAGAGGCCTATGCCCAACAGTGGGATATTACAGGATGAATCGTGATCGTGATCGTGAATTGTTATTATATCAATACTAGCCGACCCGTGCCCACTTCGTTTCGCGTTAATTTTATTTTTAATATTTACTTCTAACGACGATATCTCAAAAACTATTTATCTAATTGATATAGTGTAAAGGGCAATTTTAATCTGCATTAAATGCCTAAGCTAACTAATATATTCATTTGGATAAGGATTAATACTAAACTAAAGAAAATAGCTTTGAAAATAACGTAATGTTTTTAATTAAAAATACGAACATAAAAGTGGTTATTGTAAGTTAACAATAAGAGATAGAGATATGCTATCGCGGACTTTTTTGTAGCATTTTTATAGATTTTAAATTCGCTAGTACATTACTCAACTATATCTTTGCTAGTTTACGCGGCGTTCGCGTGGAAAGCTCCCCGTTGGCGAGATTTTTTGCGACCTCTTCAACATTTATCGCCGTATTTCTGCGAATTTACATTCAAACATAATAAATTATATACCTAAACCTTCTTCAAGAATCACTCTTTCTATTGTTGAAAACCGTATAAAAATCTGTTGCGTAGTTTTCGAGTTTATCGCGTTCAGACAGACAGACAGGAGGACAGAAAGACGCGGCCGGGGGACTTATTTTTATAATAAGTATAGATAGATAGATATATCTCTTCAATATATATCAGACTTTATAGTTTTAATTTGATTGTAAATATATTGTTAATGGAATTCGTTAATCATCAATCACATATATGTTTTTGAAATTTGAAATTTAAAATAAAAAATACAGTATTAAAAAATATTATCTTAGTTGTATGTACATTGTACATAATTATATATTCAAAATAACAGCAAAAACTTTTTACTTAACGAATATAATTATTTTTTAAATCAATGGCCATTTAGTAAATATTCTGATTTTCTGAAAGTGAAAATCATCTTGAAATTCGAACATCGACAGAAATAAAATAAACCCACGGCAAAAGTTTTATATTAGACATAAAATCTACTGAAGTGTCTAAAGATTACAGAGAGATCGCCCTAAGGATCGACCTATAAATCGTAGAACCACCACCCTTTCACAAACAGAATCGGAAATAAAACCACAATCATTACCCTTTTTAAATAATATAGATAGCTGCTTTTTAACCCGCATTGAGTCTCTATAGTCTCTTTTGGTTTGTGGTAATATTAATTGGTTAATTAATTTTCATACATAGTTTATAGTCATATATAGTTATAGTCATTATAGCTTCTATAACCTAAAACGTAGCTCATAAAATGTTTTATTTAATTAAAATTAAATTGCTCCTATAAATTAAGCATGTTAATAAGTACATTGATAACTAATTAAATAAATGCATTAATAAATACTGTATAAAAGGTGCGGAAACAAATATGATAGAAGCACAACGCCTGGATTTTGACCGACATCTACAAGGTTTATACAAACACTTGTATGAGCATTAGAAATCAAAACATATTTTGATCTGTAGTGTATAATACAGAAAAAAGTATTTATTTTTTCAATTTAATCCGTTATTTTAGAGACGTCGTCGTTATTTGTAAAGGTAGCGATAATTTTCACATGAATTACGTATTACTGACGTAATATCATACCTACTTCCTGAACTTTTCGATGTACTCTTACAAGCACACGTGAGAACAACCATTTCATTATACAACTTCACGATAAAACCTAAACATTTATCGATCCTAGTAGAGCAAAATATAATTTATACTGTTTCTACTCGTACCATGAGCTCTCGCCCTAGTCATTAGTGAAACTGCGTTCATTTTATATCTACCATTCTATGACCTAAATCTACGCGATTTTTATACGTTTAATATATACACGAATATACTACCACAAAAAAAAATTATTATTACGATTTTTAAACCATGATAAATTGTAACTGAGAGTGTCCGACTGTCTGACTGTCTGATCAAAAGTGAATATTTACGTCATAAAACTATATTCGTGATTACATAACGGGTTTAGATCAATCTGTTACCACGTCAGTTGTTTGTAAAAAAGCTATATCTATTTTATTTACTTTTATTTACACCTTTTATTGTATACAATGGCGTAGCGTAGTTTTTTGCCGCCCGGGGCCCACCGAAAATTTGCCGCCCTACCAATTAATATTTTTACCAAATTAATTTAACACAATAAAATTTATAATTTAAATTTATTTCTAATTTAAATTTATAATTGCAAGCACAATTATCATCATAGTCAGTAACCGACTTCAAAAGAGGAGGAGGTTCTCAATTGTACTGTATTTTTATGTATGTACTAGCTGCTGCCCGCGACGTCGTCTGCGTGCGTTCACTGCTCGTTCCCCGTAGGTGATAGCGTAATAATATGTAGCCTATATTTTGACCCGACTCCTTAGTAATATTCGTGCCAAATTTGAAGTCAATCCATTCAGTACTTTTTGAGTTTATCCCGGACATACGTTTGAAGAAATAAAGGTTCACTGCTCGTTCCCCGTAGGTGATAGCGTGATAATATGTAGCCTATGTTCTGACCCGACTTCTTAATAATATTCGTGCCAAATTTGAAGTAAATCCATGCAGTACTTTTTGAGTTTATCCCGGACATACATACAGACAAACAGACAAACAGACAAAAATTCTAAAAACTATATTTTTGGCTTCGGTATCGATTGTAGATCACACCCCAAGTATTCTTTTAAAAAAATATTCAATGTACAGTTTTGACTTTTCTACCATTTTATTATATGTAGATATAGATGGTACATTTCAGGTGTGATTTGGATTTTTTGTCAATTGAAAAATTCGTGGTGATCTTGCCACCCCCCTTTCGTGTATCGCTCGGGGACATGCTCCCCCCGACAGCCCCCACGCTACGCCACTGATTGTATACCAACCAAGAAATAAATATAAAGATTAAAATTGTTACAAGAGGGAAGACAACAATAGGTAAAGCCCTTATATATAAACAAGTCATTGTATCGGTATATATTACACCAACTGCTGTCAGTATCCGATAGCAGAACCGAGAACGTCTTAGGGAAAGGGTTGTTATTTTAGGAAGTATCAAATTTCGTCGAGTATAAAACCGTAAGAGGTCGAAAACGTAATTCCTAAATTGAATATCTCCTGCAAAGGAATTAGTTACTAGTATTTTGGAAATAAGCAGCATAATAGAAATAAGTAGTGGGTAGTAGTAACACGCAGGATCAAACTAGTAGGTATACAACAGACAAAATTGTATGACATATTTTTCTTAATCACCATCAACTGTGAAATAATTCGCAACCTGTGAATCCAAAAATCGTATCTCATTAACTGAGTTAAAACAAACCACGAGAACCTCTTTGAATTTATGATAAGAAAGTCTATCTTAAGTACTACATAAACTTATCAACAGTTTATGAAACAGATCTTAAATTATTAAAGTATAAAAGTTACATAAAAACCATGAAACACAGAGCTGTTTTATTTACCATCGAGTTTGCTCGTCTTATCTCTTCTAACTCTAAATATTTGTAGCACATGAATTATGTCATGCCATTAAAGTTACTAAGACAGCGAAAAAGTACCGCGACTGCTATAAACACAAATATCCCCCAGTTGAAAATAGATAGTACATTTAAATTCCGCGACAAATCCATTTGTTTATTTTCTTGAAAGGATTATCGTTTACAAAACAACGAAGTTTATCTATACATACTATCACAACGAATCGAACAAATCGAATCGGAACAAATATTTATGTATGTATGTACTTAATTTTAATATTAAAAATAAGGAAAGGAATGTTTAAAATTATCTCAAAACAATGTATAAAATAGTTAATGGCATGATAAGTATAAAGTTTAATAGGAAGTAAATTTATAAATATTAATTTTTGAGTATTTGTGATTTATTATTTTTAGTTTGGTTTTGTACAAATGTAAAATGTGTCTGTGTTTCCCGAACGATACAATCTGGGAGTCTTCAAGGCCAGAGTGAATAGGCTGTTATTAGGCAGGCATGCTCCACCTTCGACCGCATCGTCACTTAACATCAGGTGAGATTGCGGTCAAATACCTGTCTATTAGCCATTAAAAAAAAAAAAAAAAAAAAAAAAAAAAAAAAAAAAAACTAAACAAACTTGGACAATGTGTCTATCTAATTAGGTATGATGTAACTTTTTCAGAAATAAAAAATTGGATTTTTTAAAATATGTATAGTGCATTATAATATTATTTTCTCATTGCTCAGACTGTAAACAAATTCGCATGAGCGACTTGTATGTAATGAATGGAAGCGACTTGTATTTAATGATTGTTGTATATAATCAGGGCTGGGCAAAATACATGCTTTGCTTTAATTGAAATACAAATAAAAAAATACTTTATCGCAAGTAATTAAAATACGAAATACAAAATACCTTTAAGTAAGGTATTTAAAATATAAAATACAAAATACAGTATTTTAGCCAATTTTAAATGAAATACAAAATACAAATTACAAAATACAAAATAAGTAATCTTGGCCAGCACGGGTTGAAAAACCAGAGTTTCCTTTCATAAACACTAGATTTTTCAATGTACTGTCAGACAAACAGCCTCTTGTTGGAGAGTGAATAAAACCTGCTATAGAGAACAATCTTTGTACAGGTCCCGATGAGCACTAGCTTGTGTTAAATTGTATGAACACATTTTTTATATTTTAATAGCGCTCAAGAATTCAAAGCTTTTTGCTTCTATCATTTAGGAAGCTGACCAACTCTAACTCCATTTTAGATGTGCGTGGTTGATCACTGTCTCTGTTCTCGAAAACAATAAAATTGTATTTTAATGTTAAAATGTATTTTGAAGCTACTGGTATTTGAAATACTAATTACAAAATACCTCTGCCTCAGGTATTTGAAATACAAATTACAAATTAGGTACATTTTAAGGAAGTAATTGAAATACAAATACAAAATACGTATTTGTATTTCAATTACGTTTTTTAATTAAAAGTAATTCAAATACTGCCCAACCCGTATATAATGAATGGAAAGGATATTCGTATGCTGGAACATGACAGATTGAAAGTGGTAAAAAGAAAACAAAGCAGAGAAGTCAAACGACTTGTATGTGTCTGCAGTCTGCACACGAGAATAAAAATAAAATATGAATAGGCGCGTGAAAGGTTTGAATTCTAAAAGCATTTAAATACAAAACATTTTAAAATAAATCTTTGTACAACTTGTAACACAGAGAGAAGAACTTTGCTTATTAATTTTTATAAATTTTACCAAAAAAATATTGACTTAATTTGACAAATTGTCTTCAAATAAATATTTTTTGAAAGATTAACATAGAGGTGTTATATGCAATTGATACAAATAACAAGCGAAACATTTGATTATTAGTTGTACATAAAAATAAATAAAAACTATAATTAACCCATTGTAACCTTGCCACACAATAAGGGTTACAATTTCGACTAGATTACGTTACCGTGTCAAGGATGTATCGTTATAATGAATGCACTGCAGCTTTCCCGACATCAAAGTCAAGATAATTAAAAAAATTGGAAAGTCTATTAATTCTCTTCACAGTTGATAACACATTTTGGCGTATCGCCAACCACTAGCAACTGGGTCACTCGATTCGTGCATATTTTTAAGGGTTTTCAATTTTATTGTTTCGTGATATATGATACATGGATTTCAGAATTTTATTCTTTGGGCTTATCTCGTTTTGAATTATAGCCCTGTAAAATGTTTTAATGTATGCAATTGTTGGTACTTTCAGTAACAGACATAACTTTTATATATCAAAAACATTTTTTTTAAATTACATGGTCTTTATTTCGATATCCTATATCGCTCCAATAATTAAAAAAAAATGGAAAATATAAAAAAAATAATTATTTGTTATTTTATATACTTATAAAATTGTATTTTTTTTAAATTAAAAGTAACAAAATCACTGAAATATCTACACTTTTAAATTTCTTTTTCACTTTGAGTGAATATTTACATTCAATAATATTAATAAACTGCATATTATAAAACTTTATCACTGAAATGCTCAGTTAATAGTATTTTTTATTAAAGCCTCTTTCTTATAATACGGCGTAGTTTTAAAAAACAATGTCTGAAACCCACTCGCTCATCGTGTAATGCGAGTTCAATGTGGTGTGTTTGAACAGGGTATAACAAATATTTGTTTGAGGCATTAGAACATTCATCTTGTGCACGAAGGCTTTATTCATTCTGTATGCAATTTCATCCGTTAATATTATCATTCAAACGCGTAGGCTTTACTTTCATGCAAATTTCATTATTGTTATTGAAAATATGTCGAAATAAAATAGTCTTTGCTATTTTAAATTTAAAGTAAAATTATTACAATTAATTTAAACTACTAACTTCTTATTTTTGTGTAGAAATGTATGTATGCTTATTCAAAAGTATATTACTGCTTACATGCTAAGATTACGTTAAAAATCAATCATATTACGTGTCCGTTATTATAATATAATGGAAAGATACTACAAAATTATTTATATGAATAATTAACAGAAAAAAATACAATGCTTGGAACAAACGTAAACTAGTGTGCTTAAGCTGATTGTTTTAATCGGTTTTATAAGTATCTCCTGCTATGTATCTAGACTATATGTATACCTATACACTGACAGTCGTGCCAATCTTTGCTGGTATTGGGTAGCTTGCCAACATTGAAATTGATACAGCACTATATCGCTTATTAATTGGCTTGTAATCTTTACCTTAAGTTTGAATCTTGTTTTTATTAGTATAAGATTGTTAGCTTATCTACCGCTATGTGGAATTTTCTATTTCACGAGGGGGCTTATTGTAATCCTTAAAGTATTAAAGTAGTATTAGTGACAATAAGGAAAATAATTATGAGCATGAAAATATAAGCGTAAACAATGTTAACATGAGTGGAAAATTCGCCTCAATCAGGAGAGCTGGCAACAAATAAATACATTATTAGGTATAGATCCTCTGTCAGACTTTAAAAATGTTTAAAAACCGTTCTGCTTAGTTACAAGTTATTTCCTGAAGTAAGTGATGTATCGAGTGTAATAAAAAAAAGACTCGAGTAATAAATTAAATATTTAATAATGATTTTGATGATTGTATCAGTATATCTGTATTCTTTAGTATCAGTCAAGATCAAACAGAAATAAAATCAAGTTTTTTTTTGTGTTATGGAATCAATTTAAAAATTAAATGTCATAATAAATAATTAATTGTAATTATGTAATTTATCAGAATACACGTATTTTGTGTATAAAAGGTAACCAGTGACAAATTATTTACATTTGTCTAATTATTAGTAATTGGATACAGGTTGGCCGACAGCCAGTACTCAGCATAAATCAATATAACATCAATATTAGGTTTAAGCACTCATATTGGTAAATACAAATTCGTATATTTACATTTCATTTCGATGTCAAAGACAACATAACATTGTTTGACAAACGTATATTTGTGTTAGAAGTAAACGCCACTGATTATTTCTTTGGTTATATTCCTTTGAAAGTAGCATTAAAAGAAAACATATAAATTATCACTTTATATTCAATACTAGTATAATGGAAATCTTATTTTTAGATCACAAATATTTATATGGCCTAACAACCGCTCTGGTTTAGTGGTGCGAGTAGTCGCCTAAAATACCGAAGCTTTGCGGGTTCGATTCCCGCTCGAGATAGATATTTGTATTTGTATAAATATTTATTTCCTTGTAGATAACATATCCACTAACCCACAGTGGAGCAGCGTGGTGGATTAAGCTCCAACCCTCCTCCTACATGGAGAAAGAGGCCTTTGCCCAGCAGTTGGATGTTACAGGCTGAATGCGTTACAAAATTTTGTTACATGGGAGGATCGAACCTACGATCACTAGATAATCAGTTGTCATGACTACTGCTCGAACGCTTCGTCGAACGTTGACATTTCAATTAAAATTTTAATTGAATGGCTGAATTTTTCGTATAACTTAGTTTGTAGTGCCAAAAAATATATCTAATTTTTTTCCCGATGACGTGATATTGAAACGAAAGACATAAATTGTTTTTAAAGTAATTCTAAAACGATAACAAACTAAAAAAAGCTTAATATATATATATATGTATAATACCAATAAAAGGTAAAGATTTTTTAAAACTAGTTTATATAATTATATTGAGTAGTTTTACATATATATTTTATATAAATAAAAATTAAACGAGTTCACCAAATTGATTAAATCTTATTTTATTTTTTTGTCGTTATTGTCAGAACAAGGTTTGTGTAACAGAAAAATAATAAAAAAAATTTTTTCCAAATTTTAAAGATTTACGACTGAATTAGCTTTGCCTTTATATAAACTCCCTCCTTCCCCTCAAAACCCCATAAATCGATACCCAATGCTGGGGGTGGGAGCTGTACTAGAGGATCATCAAACTTATAACCTCCTCCCTTAAAAAGTAGTGGCGTATAGTAATTTATATGTTAATGATTTTGTGTAAGGCTGCAAACTATTGCAGTATTTGAAACAATCCATTTTAGCGACTGAGTTGTGACGACACAGTATCGTTAATTTACTACATGCAAATAGCTGTAGTTTTTGTTGACGAGGGTCTTTATTGTGAAACTTTTGCCTTATTAAAATGTACGCCTACATTATCTCAGTCCGAATAATTTTTATTGTTTTGTATTCTCTGTGATAAACGATATTTTTGTATTATAATTTTACTGTATTATTATTCTTCGCAAAAGATTGTAAGTACTTAGCGTTATTAACACTGTATTTATACATCATACTTACTGATTTATTACAGCTAATTATAGCTTTACTCAACAAAAGACTTTCTGAATCAAAGAGAAATTTAAACATTTTTATGTGAATATATTTATAAAATATTATTGTATCATTAACTATTGTTTATATTTATTAAATAAAATTTTAGAAATATTCGATTTATACAATTTAAGCACTATTAAATTTTAAAGCAATTTATATTATATTGAAAAAATAGTAAAGCAAAACGTAAGTGTTGGATTTTAACATCTTAATCGATTCTAGAATAAATAATTACACACAACTAACATATTTTAATATATATATATTTCAATATATCCAGTCCAATATTTTCGTTAAAGATAAAAGTTTTAAGATTATTAGATTTCATTACTGTAACTGCTGAATAAAATTATAAATTGTTTCGGTAACTTACTTTTAAACTGTTTTTGTTATCCAGTATTTTTTTTTATTTTCACTTTTACCGTCTCGTTTGTTTTGCTGTTTTTACGATAATATTTTCTAATGCAAATATATCTTAAGTTATAATTCAAATGGAAAATCTAAAACAATGCACGAGTAGTGGTAAGATAACTGGTACTATCTTATCTATGCAGACATTGTCGAGGAAATTTTGGAACGACGCGACAGTAATGCAAAATTCAGACTATATAGTTGCTTGTTCACATTCGAACTCGATACCCTAACACGTAACAATATTTACCGTTCCTAACATTTGAAAAACATTTGGTTTTACAAATATTTGTAGACTTAAATAAATTTTATAATTTAAGTTTTTATATCAGTCACAAACATTATGTAATTTAAATATTCTCAAACTTAGCGGTTTATGTTTTTTAAATTAATATTAATCCTTCTTTAGCAAGTTTATATAAATCCTTATTTTTATGTCGTTATGCAAAAATATTTAAAACAGAATGGAAAGGACGCTTTGGAAACCACTTTGCAATTCTATACGAGTATGTTATAAGCAGAAGAACAAAACAAGTGATTTTCTAAAAAATCTTCAAAACGGTTTCTAAGAAAACTTGGTTTTAAAAGACATTCAAAAGATACCTTACTTGAAAGAATAAGGACAAATGTAATACATTCATACTACTATATATATTATGTATATATTTTTAAGTTTATTTGATTAATTATACATATAGCCCGAGAGACCGCAAGGACGTAGGTACGCCTTTGTTACCTGGGTATTTGCTAAAGTCACTATCTCAAACTTCATATTTTGCCATTGCTTCTACCCGTGTTGGGAGCATGCGCTAAGAAAGGATTAACTTTATAAAAAGCACACAGTTAAAGCTTGTGCTTGTGATCTAAATAAAACAATATATAAAAATATATATATTATATTATAGGCCTCTTTCTCCATGTAGGAGAAAGATCGAAGCTTAATACTATTTTTAACTGAGGTGAGGCACAGCAGGAAATTTCCTGCTCAAAATATGGAGCAGCCAGACTGGGGTGTACTACCTCTTGACCTTACAAAAGATCACAGCTAAATAATACTGTTTTCAAACAGTGTTGGGTTCTTGCTGGTGAGTAAGGTGACTAGAGCTCCTGGCAGGAATTGGGGATCGGCTCAGCAACGCGCTTGCGATGCTTCTGGTGTTGCAGATACCTATCGGATAGCTACGATAATAATTGCTTACCATCAGGTGAGCCGTACGCTTGTTTGCCGAACTAATTATACAAAAAAAAAAATACACCATGCTGTCCCAACGCGGGTTGGCGGATATATAAACACATATATACCCGCCAACCCGCATATGACGGCGTCGTCAATATTTTAGAATTTTTGCAGTATCTACTACCTATATATCTACCTACTATAAATCACAAACAAAAGATTTCAAAACTTTAAAAATAGACGCTCTTTTAAGACCTAACTTCCCGTCTCATTGCCACTAATAGTGACAGGAGGGGCAGTTCATTTTTCGCCGAGAGAGTCGGATTACGATTCAACGCGAAAATACTGTTAGCATTCTTGCCATCATTTCGCGAGGCCATAATTTCTGTTGTGTTCCTCTTTTTTCAATACCTTTTGTGGTTAAATCTTTTGTCACCGCAAGATTGTAAATTTTATAGATGTAAAAAAATCTTTTTTATCTTCAAATAGATGCATAAGCAGTAATCACAAATATACAATAATCTTAGTTCTATCTATGTCTCTTATTAGATATTTAATATAATAATTTATTTATTTTACTCTTTTTGCACACCAATACACAGAAGAACAATACATAGAATTTATAACAATCAATCAGTTGCAACAGGTGGCCTTATCGCTAATACAGCGATCTCTTCCAGGCAACCTTTGGGCACAGGACTTGGATATAAACTAGGGGAAGGGCGCAAAATTTGTAAAATAAAAAAATAAATAAAAAAGGAATAATATAAAAATATAACTATAGATGTTATATTTAATGCTACATATATACATATAAGTGTACTCATACATATACATAAATATATAAATACATATACACATACATACACACATACATAAATACATATATATATACCTACACTATAAGCAACTTGATAGATTAAGACGAATGATGTCATTCGTCTTAATCAATTAACAACATAATATAACTTCATTACTAGTAATAAATAACAAAATAAAGTTACTTAGCATAATTTAATATGATAAATACATACAATTAAAAAGTATTTTTATAACTATCCTTTTGCTATACATATAATTATTTATATATTTTTATCGAGTAAAAAAGAAGGTATTATTATAATTTTTATATTCAGTTTACTTTTGCTTTTTGATGATGACTTCAGGTAGAAAAATCGTACCTAGTATTCTATGGTATTTCATAGCTTACAACAGTAATATATTTCTATAAATGAAACTGATTTCGTATAGATATAAAACGTATTGTTCGGTTAAGTGCTTGCTAATCCAGGAGTCGATGCGCCCCTACGATTATTTTCTTGAATACCGTCCATTTTCCTTCTTCACCGTAGATGGATAGATCATCAAGAGCTTTTGTTCGTTAATTTTCTTAAATGAAATTAATATAAAGTGACATCATTTATATGATTATTATTAATGATTTCTATAGCTTGATACAAGTATAAGTACCTGTATAAGTTGCCTCAATTTTTTTTACTCGTAATAGATTTTTATCCAAAACTTTTGAAACTTAATCAATTAATTATTATCATTTGACGTCATTATATTGCCTGTTCAAATATAATCATTCTGTTTTTGGGCTCTGTACTTTTTAGGTAGGGATCCCTAGTACAAATTTTTCATCTGATTAGTATCAAGCTAATTTTCCGGGAGTAGCTTCATTTTGATGAGACGAACAAAAAGTTTCTCTTCGAAAACTCTCGATTGTGGTAGATAATAGAGTTAGCAGGAGATAGAGCAGCAGTGAGCGTAGGACCGGGATAACGTACCATGCAATTTGTAGGACAATATTACCATCAAATTATATAAATATTAACTAACTAAAAGAAAAAAAAATCAGAAAAAAATCAATTTTTGATGACCTTTTGAGGTCATCAAGTTGATGACCTCGTAAGGTCATCAAA
This sequence comes from Melitaea athalia, assembly GCA_905220545.2. Classification (NCBI taxonomy): domain Eukaryota; kingdom Metazoa; phylum Arthropoda; class Insecta; order Lepidoptera; family Nymphalidae; genus Melitaea; species Melitaea athalia. Next base: position 12,266,435 of record HG992194.1, read on the forward strand.
AATTATTACTAACCAGCTATTTTCTATATCAGATTTTAAACTACCAGGGGTTGATAGGCACCTTACTGATGACAGTTAGAGCATAGATATTTTTTGTCTATATACACATACATAAAAATACGAGTAGTACCTAATATATAATTTTTTTCCACATTTTTTTTTGTATGTGTGTAATAAATATTTATATACTTTGGTCTAACAATTTTAATTTAGCTTTTTTAAGTTGTTGTTATTTCAAAATATTTTAAAATAAAAATATATTTTGGCCATATCACTGGGCTATCAAAATGTTTGCATTTAAGGTGTAGAATAATATGCAAACATGATGTGTAGACAGAATTTGACAAAATGTATGTCATCAAAATCTAGATAAACTTATACACCAAAAGAAAATTTAGTGTGCTAAATAGTAATGCAGTTGAGCCAAAGCAACCAGATACTACGTCACACAAAACAGAATTAAATAATACTAAGGTATAGTTCTAAAGTATCTGTTTATATCTATGTTTTCTTTTATTTACGCCCGTTATAATTTACTCGGCTAACTCTACTAACATAAACTCACTTAAAATATATACATATAACACACACAGTAATTTCATATATGTATCTTAACCGTATTTTTGTGACCTACAGACAATACTAATTTTCAAAACCTATGCAAGGATTTATGAATACACCCATGACACAGAGAAATAAAAAAAAATAATTTCTCAGAATGTCTAACATATATTATAAGCATATATTATCACGAAAACCTTTTTAAAAAAGGCAAGTCAATTAATCACAATAAAATGTAAAGTTACAAAGCCCCTATAGCCTTACTTAATAAAACAACAAAAAGACGTAGTAACTTAATATCATCCAGTGTAAATAAAGCACGCGGGGATCTAAATGGAAAAAAATTATAAAAATAGACAATCACTTTGGGAGGATGTCATTTGAGGGTCCCTTGGACAAATATTTATTACAATTGAGGCATCATCGCTATGAAAATTTAGAAGTAATATACCAGTAATGATACAGCTGACATTATTGCTCATATTATTTATGGTTTAAAAAATCTCTTTTTTTCTGAAGAAAAGAATTATTTACAACGTTATAAAATTTACTTTGTATAGGGATTAAAATGTTATAAGTTATCATTTATACGTAAATAATTATATCATAAGTAGGTACTATGAAAAACGCTTACTGTATGACATAATTTTTTTCTTTTAGAATGTAAGTTTTTATTTTAGAGTATAGTTTTGAATTTTTTTTATTTTTTATTAACTGATATAAAAATAAAGAAAAGAAATAAATATAAGTAAATATAGGTTGAGGTATAAGTAGTAGTACCTAGTAGGATGAGGTATTATGAATATAAACAAGCTTAAATCACAGAACTAAAACGATCTGAATGTCTAATGTATATTTTTTTAACTAAATTAAATTTTGCATCTGTGCTTTACGCAATTAAATGTTAACGCATCACATCACTTAAATGTGTTAAGCCTTTTTAAGGTCTTTCACATTCGCATTCGGCTTGCACTTATGAACTTTGTACGTACTCTTAATGAGTAGTGTCACGAAAGAAAGTGTCGTGTAACAGGACTAACAAGACTGACATACTAGAAACGTGTATATATGTAGGCATGTAAGTATGTATGTATGTGTGTATATGTTATGTATGTGTTCCTTTTGGGGGATTCAAATCCCAATGTATATTGCTGTTTAGGTCATAATTATATATGGTCTAAGTTGAAACATGAAATGTGTGTGTGTGTGTGTGTTTGTGTATTCACGTATTTATGTATGGATGTGTTCATTTCGGATGTATTTCCTAACGTATCCCTAGCTCTGTATATTCAGATTCTGCCTCATACATTTTAGTCGTTTTAAATTGATTTTTGGAACAGTGTTGTACGCTCTCAACGGTGGACGGTTTACACGATGTGCCAAATAAAATTTATTGGATGAAATATTTAAACGTTTCGCCATTTTCGATGTCTACTACACGGTTTGTAAATTTACAAAATAGTTGGAAGAAGAGGGTTTTACACAAAATATTTATTTAAAAAAATAAATATTTGTGAAAGCCGAATCGTTTCGTATTTGGTTGACAGCTCAGCGTTTGGCTACATAGGTAGTGACTGGCGAGAAACAAATTTATAAATATTTATCTATTCTTTTTTGAAAAAACAAAGTGATGCTTGATTGAAAAATGTCGCAGAAATGCGGATAGACTTTCGTCTATAGGGGGTGATAGACGTACGAACTTAAAGAACGCGGTTTTTAAGCTCGCCAACTTACTCGGCTCGACGTCGGTGACACACGTGGAGCTTACTCATTCTGTATTGCGATGTCGTCGACAGCAGAAGCTTTGTATTATTTATGGACCGATACTGTATAGACTATGGATGGATACTGTATTAGACGTACCAAATAGCAATACCTGTGTTTTCTCGTAAACGAAAAAAAAACCGACTTCAATTAAATCGACAAGTAACACATAGACGAAAAAATACTCGTAGTCAAGTTAATACGCGTTATCAAAGTTTACTTAAAAAAGTAGTCATTAGAATCTCGATCGTATTATTTTAAATGGGACCACATGACAACTTTACTACTCCATTAGCTTTTGACTTAAACAACAAAAATCAAAATCGGTGCACCCAGCAAAGAGTTATAAGGTATAATACAACGTAGGGTAATGAAAACACAGTCAAGTAAAACGCATTATTAGATATAACTCAAAAAGTACTTGTAAAATCTCGATTAAATCTAAACGGAACCACATGACAAGCATAATATTTTGACTAAAATAAGAATCATTAAAGTCGGTACACCCTGAAAAGTGCATAACTTTTAGTATAAGACAACGTAAGTCGACGAAAAAATAGTCAAGTAAATACGCATTATTAGATACAACTTGATATGTACTTGTTAGATATAAATTAAATCTAAATGAGACCACATGACACGTACCATCTTTCGATTAAATTAAAAAATATCAAAATCGATCCACCCAGTCAAAAGTTCTGAGTTAACATACATAAAAATAAAAAATAAAATAAAATACAATCGAATTGAGAACCTCCTCCTTTTTTGAAAGTCGGTCAAAAATGGCGGCTCGCGGCTCGCAGTGCTGCCACACGTACGAGCGGAGGCGGGTTACGAGCAAAATTTCAAACTTGTTGGATCGCCAACGAACTTACTCGGCGGTTTTAAAGTACGCGTACTTAGGGTGACACACGGGCGAAAAAGCTCGTCGAGCCACAAGTTCGCGTACTTACTCGCACGTCTATCACCCCTTCATCAAGACAATGTTTTTGAGTAAAGGCATTAAGAAAAACTAAAAACTGTTTTCTTATCATGCAAATAATAATATAACAAATATCAAAGTGTCAAATACATACTCTACGTGACATCGGTGAAATAATCTGTACACTTTTTGTCCCATTGGAATCTATTAATCGTAAAGAAAAAGAAGTGAGTAATGGGATAACTTTAACTGAGGTAGGGTACAGCAGGAAGTTTCCTGCTCAAATATGGAGCAGCTCGACTGAGGTAGTACCTCAACCTTACAGAAGGTCACAGCTAAATAATACGGCTTTCAAACAGTGTTATGTTCCTGTTGGTGAGTAAGGTGACCTGAGCTCCTGGGGGAATTGTTGATAGGGTCGGCAAAGAGCTTGCGATGCTTCTGGTGTTGCAGACGTCTATAAGCTACGGTAATCGCTTATCATCAGGTGAGCCGCAGGCTTGTTTGCTGACTTGGTTATATTAAAAAAACCTACAATAAAAAATACAATACAATAATACCACCAACATAAAAACAGTCAAGACGCGCGATAATTTTTACTGAATTTTGTTATAATTCTCATAGTGGTCAAAGTAATACATATTCTGTTTAACAGAAGATGGACTGACAGACATTATTCGTAATACGATCCCGTTGGGACACTTCGGGCACAGAAACCTTAAAAGAACTCATTTTAAGGGCCTCAAATATATATACATATATATTTTTTTGCTGATTTCAAAAGCTTAATAAAAGTTTCTGCCAAAAATATTTTTATTCTTGTGTTCCAAATGAGTCTAAAATAATAAAAAGTACAGACACTAGTTCAAAATTAAAAAAGACGTTCAAAATAACCTTTAAGTAATGTTCTCAAAATAACAATATTATGTACTTTATATTCTGCGTCTTAACTTACATACATGTAGAGGCAGAATGAGGTAATCTGTGGGTCAGAATAGATGGGAGAGCATATGTAACTGTCATGTCATAATATCATGTTCTCGACTAATATAGTGCAGTCGTACACAAAACGTTTTATAGAGTTCTCACAAGAGTGTTTTATAGAGTAATTTCAAGTATAGGTAGATCCCAAAACATTTACCCTAGTCATTTTAACTCATTTTAGATGATTCTCATCGAACAATGCCTTACCCTGACAAGCATTTTTTTACGAAAAGGGTCCGGGTGAAAATGCGCTATAATGTTCTTTATTTTAAATTTTTAAACTTTTATATAATTTATGATTGGAATATAATTAAAACGTACGCTTTTTTCTTTGTATAACAAACAATTTTAAGTAAATTACAAAGGTAAAACATAAATAATGCAAATAATAATATAACAATATAATATACGTATATGTATATAAGGGATACACCGGATACATAATTTAATAACAAAAATAAAAATAATAAAAAATACATTACTAAAGTAAAATAATAAAAATTAAGAATCAAAGTATTTTTAGAATCAAATACAACGAAAACTGTTAATAAAATAAAACTTGATCGCATTATTACTTTGTACTCGCAATTTAGTCAAAATATTCCTGAAAAATACTAAGCCCTTTGCTTTATAATTATTTTAAAATAAAATGATCCTCTTGAATAAAACAGTATACAAATTTTGATTAAACTTTAAAACTTATTAATAAACAATGAAATTTAAATATTATAATCTATTATCTATACATATAATAAAATGGTAGAAAAGTCAAAACTGTACATTGAATATTTTTTTAAAAGAATACTTGGGGTGTGATCTACAATCGATACCGAAGCCAAAAATATAGTTTTCAGAATTTTTGTCTGTTTGTCTGTTTATCTGTTTGTCTGTTTGTCTGTATGTATGTCCGGGATAAACTCAGAAAGTACTGCATGGATTTACTTCAAATTTGGCACGAATATTGTTAAGAAGTCGGGTCAGAACATAGGCTATATATTATCACGCTATCACCTACGGGGAACGAGCAGTGAACCTTTATTTCTTCAAATGTATGTCCGGGATAAACTCAAAAAGTACTGCATGGATTTACTTCAAATTTGGCACGAATATTATTAAGAAGTCGGGTCAGAATATAGGCTACATATTATCACGCTATCACCTACGGGGAACGAGCAGTGAACACACGCAGACGACGTCGCGGGCAGCAGCTAGTCTAACATAATATACTAAATTATTGTTAATCAACTTCATAATATTTTTAAGAAATAAAATTAATATGTTAGCAGTTTTTCTAAATAACTCAATTGCATCTTTTCTTACACTTCTAATTTTTCAAAAACAATAATAATTTAAAACATAATTATTAATAATAATCTATACGTGTTACTTAAGTTTATAAGCATATGACTGAAGGTAGAAACAGCTGAGTTCCGTTCCATCTGTCCATTTACTTATACGTGTTTTTTGCTTGCTTGCTTACCTGCATCTGACAGGTATTTTTTTATATTAATTAAGACTATTAACGTGAGAACATCTATTGTCCATTTTTTTGAATCCGTCCCTTTTGGTAAACAAATCCCTGTCAACACGTAATTCACGTTTTTTCCGCATTTATCACTCACTTTCACAACATATTAGCTTACGGACATTTGTAAAACTCCATTTACTATTTATTTCACTAAAAACAAATATCCATTTATCATTTTAAACATACAAAATTTACTAAAATACGAATATTGACAGTACAGATAATCAATATTTTTGAATATGACATATCAATATCTTTTTTATAAGGCAAATAGGGATGTGGCCATTACATTTTTAGAGGTGAATGAGTATAAAGAATTATTAAAATGAGTGATAAAAATAGACCGTATTCTTTTACCTATATTTTAAAATTTCACGAATTATATAATTTGTTAATAAACGACAAAACAATGTTACTTATGTTATGTAATGTTATTAAGTTGTTATACCTAAATATTGTTTTTTTTTTTTTGTTGAGCGTAAAGTATGCTTACAAAATATTAGAAATGTCAATCTTTTATATTAAAGTGTTTATTGTAAAGGTTTTATTTTATATTATGAATATTTCTAAATATCATTTTCACCCTGAACATTTTTTAACTCTATCCCATAAAATATAAAGGTATAGCAAATAGCACTGGCAAAAACAATGTTATCAGTCCTTGGGGCCGTCCATATATTACGTCATTCTAAATTAGGGGGAGGGGGGGTTGGTCTGCGGATGACGGCAAATGATAGATGGGGGGGGGGGGGTTTCAAAATTGACGTCATTCTTATTTATTTATTTATAGTTTATTGTTCACGTACAAAAAGATTATTTCTAAAAAGAAATTTCTTCCAGCACACCTAGTAAGTGAGACTGCAAATGTGAGAGGCGGCTAAGGCGCGTACAGTACTAAAATAACTGATAATAAACATACATAATGCAACATAGATGTACACAAATACAGTAATAACTGTATTATTATTTATATTTGGTAAAAATTGAAATGCACATTTATTTCTTAGATTTATTATAGGAAGCCATCTTTCACATTACACCATTAAACTTACACCGCACACGCCTTGTTCCATAGAGCAAGAGAACCACAGACTATATTTTTATTTTATTTTATAGAACACCTCCCCTCTAGACAATTAACAAAGCTACAAATACAGAACCTTAGGAGGTTTTACTATTCTTCCACTTCTTGTAATTTTAAAATTATTTCCAACAGATTCTTTAACAACTAAAGGTTCTGCATTTTTAACAGGAGATAATGTATTTGTACATTTATTATACTCAGTATCAAAATAACAATCATAATTAGGAGCAGTATATCTATTTTTAGTATATGACTTTTTTAAATGTTTTATGTTTCTTCTTATATTAGTTTCTCCTTCCCTTCCTATCCAAAAAGATCTAGGTTCTTTACATTTAGCAATAATTTTTCCTTTTTTCCAATATTTATCTTTATCTGTTTTATGAACAATTTCATCTCCTACCTTAAACTGAACTTCTTTCTTTGTTATTATATCTTTGTTTTGTTTATTCAATGACTGTCTTAAAATTAACAGTTTATAAATATTATTTTCTATCTTAGGCTTTAATAAAATATCTGACATAGGAATAAGGGTCCTAACCCTTCTACTATTTAAAATCTGAGACGGGGAAACTTCTAATCCTGTCAGTGGAGTGTTATTATAATTTAACAAATAGTCTCTATAATCTACACAATCATTATAGGCTTTTTTCAAAATCATTTTACTAATATGAACAGCTTTTTCTGCCATACCATTGCTTCTACTATAGTGTGGACTGCTAGAAGTGAACACAATGTCCTTAGACTTATAATATTGATGACATTCAAAAGAATTAAACGGATTGTTATCAGCTATTATTTCCTCGGGAAAACCAAATCTTGTGAAAACTTCCTGATACGCATTAATAACAGATTTAGATGTTTTGTCCTTTAAAGGTAAAATTTCCAACCAGTGAGAAAAATAGTCTATGATAACCAAAAAAAACTTTCCACTAAAATCTAAAATATCTGTACCAACCTTAGCAAATCTACGATTAGGTATCTTATGTGGTAACAATTTGTCATGAGAATTAGCTGGTCTAAACTTCTCACATGTACGACACTCAAGAACAAACTTATGTATGTCTTTTGCGAGACCAGGCCAATAAAATAATTGTCTTGCCTTACTGATACTTTTGCAAATTCCTGGATGTCCCTCATGCACTAAATTTAGAACATAAGACCTAAGAGAATCAGGTACAATTATTTTATTTTGGAAAAATGCTAAACCACACTCAAAATATATATCATCCTTAATTTTATAATACTCTTTACAATGTTTTGGGATCACATTTTGCTCTGGCCAACCATTTAGATAATATTTATGTAGCAAACTTAAAACACAATCAGATTTAGTTTCATTTTGAAATTTAGATTTTCTTTCAGGTGACATAGGTAAGTGAGCAGTTACCAAGTGAACAACATGTGACATTTCTTTATCTATTTCAGTGCACTTAAGGCTATTTCTCGACAACATATCAGCAAAATGTAGCAATTTACCAGGAACATAATATACATTTAAACTATACATCAATAATTTTAATCTTAACCGTTTCAAACGAGGAGATCCAATCTTACCAATAGGTTTTGACATTATTGACACAATTGGTTTATGGTCAGTTTGAACATCTACTGGATACCCATATATAAATCTATGAAACTTTTTAACAGCATAACAAATAGATAACAATTCTTTTTCAGTTTGGCTATAATTTAGTTCAGCCTCATTCATGGTTCTTGATGCACAAGTAACCAATCTTAAAATATTTTGTTCATCTTTCTGAAATAGACAACAACCTATACCATTCTTAGACGCATCACATTGCAAAGTTATTTTCTTCTTAGAATCAAACGGAGTAAGAGCTGGAGCCATACACACTTTTCTTTTAAGTTCTGCAAATGCTAACCTATGAGCAGGTAACCAAATAAACTCAGAATCTTTCTTTAATAACTTACAAAGAGGTGACAATAAATCAGCCATATCCGGGATGTATCTACGGACATAATTAAATGAACCTAAAATTTGTCTCAGCTCATCTCTATTTACTGGCTCTTTTAAATTTAATAGGGACTTAATTCTATCTTTATCTAGAGACATTCCATGCTCATTAAAAACCTGACCTACATACTTTACTTCTGGTTGCTTATACTGAAACTTATTCTTGTTAAATACAATTCCTAGCTTTTGTGCCTTCTCAATCACACTTAATAATGCTTTATCATGCTCTTCTTCTGTACTACCCATTACTAAAATATCATCAGCCCAAATTACAACATTTGACAATTCACCAAAATGATTTTCAAGTGTTTCCTGAAATAACTCTGGCGCATTCATCAGGCCATATGGTAATACAAGATACCTATATACCCCAAGTGGAGTAGCAAAGCAACATTTCCACGATGCGGATTCTGACAGAAAAAGATGATGAAAACCTTCAGACAGATCTAAAACTGAAAACCATCTTTTACCTTTTAATTTAAAACTTAAATCTTCAAGCGTTGGCAAGACTTTAGGCTTTTTTACAATTATTTTGTTCAAATCTAATGGATCTAGGCATAATCTTATATTTCCATTTGGCTTTTCTACAATTACAATTCTATTAATACATGCATTTTCATTTATCTTATCTACTTTCGCTATAGCATTTCTATTTTCTAATCTTTTTAATTCTATTTTTAATGGCTCAAGTAAAGATGATGGCAACCTAGGCGAAGGGTGACAGATTTGCTCCTCTGTATACTTAGTAGGAATATCAACACTTCCCGGCATTCTTCCTATACCTTCAAAAACTTTTATATGCTCTTTTATAAATTTTTCTTTGTCATCATTTACTTTTGCTACATGTACACGTTTAACTAAATTTAGTGATACACAAGCAGGTAAGCCTAATAGCATTGTTTTACAATCAACAATAATAAAATTTTCATAACACTCATTATCTTTAAATTTACATTTTAAATTTACAATGCCAATAGGTTTCACCTTTTCACCAACAAAAGATTCTATTTTTAAATCTGTGTTATACAATTTACACTCAATTTTATTTTTTATTTTGTCAAAAATTTTTGTAGGCATAATGCTTACGTCAGCCCCAGTATCTAGTTTACAATTAATATTTTCATTTTCAATCATAATATTTTCATACCACTCACATTTATTAAGACTTGACATATTTTGTACCGCACCGCAATACAGACTTTCATTTGACAAGGTGAGATCCGGGGACTCTGAACACTTAACCTCTTCAACTCTCTTCTTTCTACAGCTCACTGCAAAATGATTTAATATACCACACTTCGAACACTTTTTACCGAATGCTGGACACTCTCTCGGACCATGTAGTTGTTGACATCGCCTACATTGAAACTTATTGTCATTTTTCCCATATGTCTTCTTGTTGAGGCTTTGCCTTTTAAAATTGCTATTTCTGTGCTTTACTGTATCTATTTCTAACATTGGGTTCATTTCTTTCACTTGTATTTTACTAATTTCACTTGCTCTGCAAATATTTGTAACTTTATCTAGTGTTAATCCTTCAATACGCAATAAACTTTCTTGAAGTGACTTGTCTTGTAATCCCTGGACAATTCTATCACGAAGTAATTGATCCTCTAATGACTCAGTTTTTGACGTGTCATAATTACAAGTTGAAATTAACTGTCTCAACGACGTGTAATAATTCTCGAAACTTTCATTACATTGTTGTTTCCGTTCATTAAATTTAAATCTTTCGAAGACCTCATTATACTTCGGGTTCACATAAGAATCAATAGCTTTCATAACCTTGTCATAAACTTGACAATCTTCTTTTGACAATTTTAAACTCATTATCACTTTTGTCGACTCGGGACCCATCATATTTCTCAATAAAGATAATTTGATCTTATCTTTTGCCTCATCTTGGCCCACACTCACCAAGTAATCTTCAAAAAGACATTTCCAGAATCTCCATTCAGAAGCGGCGGACGGAGCGCGTATATCAAAGTTTGGAGGCAACTTCACGGAATTTTCCATTACGTAATTTTACGATACAAGTTGTAATAACACTGTACACTTAGTGACACTTGTTTTATACTTAATGACTTTAATTTTCTTTTCCGATTTCGACTGCGCCATGTATTATTATTTATATTTGGTAAAAATTGAAATGCACATTTATTTCTTAGATTTATTATAGGAAGCCATCTTTCACATTACACCATTAAACTTACAGCGCACACGCCTTGTTCCATAGAGCAAGAGAACCACAGACTATATTTTTATTTTATTTTATAGAACAATAACTACAGATAAAATACTCTAACAATAATATTACATATAGAGAATCACTCTATCTATTAAAAAAAACCGCATCAAAATCCGTTGCGTAGTTTTAAAGATCTAAGCATACATAGGGACAGACAGCAAAAGCGACTTAATTTGTTTTATACTATGTATTGATAATAAACACAATACTTAAATAATAACTACAACATTACATAATTAATAAAAGTACATAAATACTATACTTATACTTAAATACATATCTCATACTAAGAAAAGATAGTGTTCTTGTGATATTTTGCAAGTATTTAATATTTAATGGTATTAATTATTGAACTAATTATTTATTTATTAAAAAGGTCAAGGCATGTCTACATTATTTTTTAAAACTATAAATAACATCGTACCTATGAAAATAGTTCGTATGCGACACTGTGTTTATTAAACGAAGATTGGCGGCGACTCAGAGAATAAAAGAAATCGTCGCTGTTCAAACAAAGTCGGCTTCCTTTGTCTTTGGCGCGCACCGCCACCGCTGCTGCTTTAATTTTGTCAAACTGGTAATGACGTCAATTTTGGGAGAAGGGGGGGGTTCATTAAGAAATGACGATAGGATGATTGTAGGGGGGGGGGTCTAAAATCTGAAAAAATCGATGACGTAATTTATGGACGGCCCCCTTTTGTTTAGATGTTAAAGCGAGTGCGCATAATGATATTGTGTGACATATTGTTTTTTATACTTTGTATCACATTAGTTCCTACTAGAGATGCGCCGAGTACCTACAAGATTACTGAGTAACCGAGTAGGTACCGAGTTACTCTACCGAGTAATTCGGTTTGACTCAGTCTATACGTTGTTGTTTCTAGTTCCTAAAAGTCCCATCGCACAAGAGTTAGGTCGCTTATGTAAGCAAGAGTTTGTTGCCGCGAGACCTGAGTCCATTCGAGTGGTGGGCAGGACATAAAACAAGATATACACTCTTGGCACATTTAACACGTGTGTTCTTATGTGCACCTGCAAGCACTGTGTATATCGAGCGCTTATTTTCAGAAGCGGGTAATGTCTACGAGGAAAAAAGGAACAGATTATTACCTAATTACCTACCAAATACTCGGTCACTGGAATCGAGTTATTCGGCCACGTACCAAGTACTGAAAAAAGCCTAATTACGTCGAGTACCGAGCACAAACCGAGTACTCAGCGCATCTCTAGTTCCTACTATAAATACCTCTAGTTTTTGTTAGTTTTTGTAAAATCTAACATGATTTCTAACAATAAACAAATAATATTACGTATTTGTATTTTATTTATTTATTGATAATGTAAAATTTAACTGAAGTTAAAAATATATATTATTTAATTTAATATATAAGTAAATCGGTATCTTCTCAGGCGCGTGTCTACCTTTTCCATGCTAAAAATTAAGGTTACTTTTCTAGGGTTAAAAAAATATTACGCCTACTTTGTTTTCTTTATTGTTAGTATCTTATTTGTTGAATTTGAATGGTAAAGAGCATCAGAATCTGTATATTAATACGTGAAGCAAAAACTTTGTACCCCTTTTTACGAAAATTGCACGGACGGAGGAGTATAAAATATCGTACACTTATAGTTTTTTATATGGAGGAGTGCAGAATGTTAATATTTGTTTACAATTATGCATAAAAATATATTAAATCATCATATTATTATCACATACGTCTTCCGCCCTACCATTGCGAATTAAACCTATTAATAACTCATATGGGCACAAGTAAAAGGTTACATAGGCAAAAATAATAAAAGTTTTAAAATGGCAGAAGTCAAGGAGCTCTTATAAGAAGGCTTAAATAAGTGCGGTGTCGTGGAGGAAAAGTATTGATCATATACATATATCATAAAAGAAGAAAATAAAATGATGCAGCTTGACGGAATTATGGATGCTGCATCAGACGGTCCAGGTTTCTATATCCACGCCTCTGAAGAGTCCTGCGATTCATTAGGAAGTATTAGAAAATAAAGTATTTAAAAGACAGTGATTAGAAAATAAAGTACCTTATTGGCGTTTTCTTTTTGTATTCAAATATTTTCCTTTAATGTTTTCATGAATAAACCAGTGACAATATATATATTCCAGTCAGTCCAATTTTTTTTTATTCTGTACCTTTACTATAATTATTAACAAAATTATTCAATATATTATCAGTTTTTGAAATAATTTCAGCAATATAGTATCGTTAAATATTTTTATGTAAAATGAATTTTACTAATCTATGGCTTATTAATATTGTTCATTCATTCATTCTTTGTGTCACTTCACTAAACTACACATTACTCTAGCATTACTCTAATTGTCTATGGTCGTAAGTACGCCATATTTGTTTACCGATTGGGACACTTATAAAAAAATAGAATATAGATTTCTATTTTAAAATATCAGGATAATTAATTAGTACTCACAACCGATAAAGGAAGGGTAAGAATAGCAACTTATTTATAATGTGAATAATGTGAAAAAAAGTTTAAAGTATTTTTTATGTATTTGTGGGATTCGCTATAACTGGTGACCCCGTACAAGAATATGGCTCAAGAATGCACAAGTGAATGATACATAAGGCATGCAGAACCGAGTCCGGTTCCAAGTTTCTGAAACCCGGTTCCAAATCGAGCTCAGAACCGGGTAACCCGGTTCTACCCGGTTCTTTTATAATACCACGGAAAAATACGAAATAAAACAATCCATCCATCTTCCAAAATTTTTATGTGGTGTGCCAGTTGAACACAGTAGTTTGTGGTTCTTTAATCTCGCTGCAGTAGTAGCAGCTTCTTGCTGAATAAATAAATGAAGTGGAAGAATATTAAGCATGGCCTCCATTGCCGCTGTAGGAGTGGTTCTCATGCAGCCCGTGACTGCCATGCACACTAATCTTTGCCAGCTTTGTAGCTTGGATTGTGCTGTGGTGAGAAGTGTTCTGCGCCACCATACCACAGCTCCATAAGTGATCATGGGTCTGATGACCGCTGTGTAGAGCCATAGGGTCAGTTTAGGGTTAAGGCCCCAGCTCTTCCCAATCATTCTACGGCACTGCCAGAAGATGATGCTGGCTTTGTTTAATTTGATTTCCAGGTGTTTGGACCAGTTTAGTTTATTATCAAGTATTACACCAAGATATTTAACCTCCGTGGTTAAATTCAGGGTTGAGTTAAAGAGCATAGGTAGAGTATAATTTCCCAAGTCTCGTTTGTTCGTGAACATCACTAATTCCGTTTTATTCGGGTTTATGGATAGATTATGCTCTTCGCACCATCTTTCTACTAATAGCAGGGCTGTCTGAGTTAGTTCGCAAAGTGTACTAGTGAACTTGCCTGTTACTAGAATAGCTAGGTCGTCTGCAAATCCTATTGTATAATATCTGTTGTCGTTTAGCAAGGATATTAGATCGTTGACTACGACGTTCCATAGCAAGGGTGATAACACCCCTCCCTGGGGGCACCCTTTAGCAACAATAGCACCTTGTTTATTGTCGTTGTCTACCCTCACAATCCTACTTTCCAGCATGTTTCGGATCCAAGCAGTTATAGTTGGGTTTGTATTGTGGCGGTTTAGTGCTGTGACTATGCTGTTGAAGTTATACGATACGATTCAGCCTGTAATATCCCACTGTTGGGCATAGGCCTCTTTTCCATGTAGGAGAAGGATCGGAGCTTAATCCACCACGCTGCTCCAATGCGGGTTGGCGGATATATTCCCTACTATGAGTAACGATCGCTACCAGGTGTACATGATAACAACCGGGACCGACGGCTTAACGTGCTCTCCGAGGCACGGTGGGGTAACCCACAAGGACTGCACAAACACCCAGACCACGGCAAACATCTGTATGGCCAATACAAATGTTGTCGTGTGCGGGAATCGAACCCGCAACCGCCCGCGCAACAGCCGATCGCAATCCACTGCTGTAACCGCTGCGCCAACGCGGCGTCAACGCTGTTGAAGTTAGTTTTATCAAATGCACCTTCGATGTCGATAAAGGTGCCTAGACATGATTCTTTGATTGTAAGTGCCTCTTCGATCTTGCCCACTACAGCGTGTAAGGCTGATTCTGTAGATTTACCTGCACTATAAGCATGTTGATTCTTATGTAGTGGTACTTTTGGTAGTACGTTATCTCTCAGGTATCTATCGCACAGTCTCTCCAAAGTCTTTAGAAGGAAGGAAGTGAGACTGATCGGCCTATAGGACCTTGCATCTGAGTAGTCTGCCTTGCCGGGTTTAGGTATAAAGATAACCTTTACTTCGCTCCATGATTTGGGCACCTAGCCAAATGCCAGGCTTGAAAGATTGAGTTAAGTGTGTGGTTCAATCGTGTGCCTCCCCACTCGAGAAACGCAGGGCATACGCCGTCTGGTCCTGGCGTTTTGAAAGGCTGGAAGCTCTTGATTGCCCACGCTATTTTCTTTGGTTGTATTACCTCACTCGCGCACGTCCAGGCGCTGTCTGTTGTAGTTAAGTTTGTATCCTGCCAGTTGGTTGTGGTAACCATAGTATAGTCCGGGAAGTGCGTCTGGATTAGCACTTGATGTGACTCTTCTAGTGATTTGGTGTAGGAATTGTCCAGTTTCCTCAGGGACACCAGCTCTCGTTGTGGGTCCCCTGTAAGGATTTTGCGGATTCTACTGGCCTGCACAAATGACTCAATCGCTTCGCAGAAGTTGCGCCAAGCTCGAGTCCTCCAAAAACGTATCCGCTTCTTGTACAAGGCCTTTACATTTTTGTAGTGATCCCGATCCTGGTGATTATATGTATTCATGGCTCCATTGAGTGCTTTCCTGACCTTAGTTCTATGGCGTTTTAGCTCTGGGCCCCACCATGATTTTTTGTCGATTGGGTTCTCCGGAGGAGGAAATTCGCGATGCACGCGAGTCCGACGTTGCCAGATAGAATAAATTTTTTAAATAACGCAGCAAAATATAAATAATACTTTACATTTTAATATTTTGGTCGGAACCGGGAGAACCGGGTTTCATATTATTCAGAACCGGTTCTCAAGATCAACAAAAAACCCGGGTTTCCCCGGGTTTTTGAGAACCGGGTAAACCCGGGTGCATGCACTAATGATACAGATCCATCAAGACTGAACTCGATATCGATCGAGAAAAATTCCACTAGCGGTGGCTTATACAATTCGACAGTGTTGCCAGACTTTGTTATCCGAAGTAGCCTGGCCTTAGTGCGAATGTAGCCGATTGTAGCCCTGAGATAGCCCCATCATCAGGGCCGGATTTCGACGTCTGGTGGCCTCGGGGCGACAAAGGAGTGGAGGCCCTTTGGCTCCAAATTATTTTCCAAATAAAATACACACTTTTTTAAAAAGGTAAAACGCGAAAACAAAAGATATGTAAGGAAAAGTTGTTTACTCGTGTTGTCAGACTAGTGTCTGAATTTGAATTTTTTTTCCGAAGTCTCTATTGTGGCGGCCCCTCTTTTGTGGAGAGGGGCTTCAGCTATCTCATGGCGCTGAGATAGTTGAAGCGGGAAATTTTAAATATATATTTTTTTCTACATAAAAATAAGCAGGTAATTTAATATTTCCTACGAAAAAAAAAACATTATCGCCACTCGGTAAGAAAGATAGCCATTTTGGCGCTTAATAGCCCCATCTGGCAACACTGCAATTCGAAGCCATCGTAAACCCTTTAAAGACATCGAATGACCAGAAATTTCGTTACGTATCTATTACAACAATTGCAAGTTACCGATCTTCAACATTTAACTGATATACCTACTTTATAATTCACCGTCTACAGACAAATATGGCACTGTGAAGGATTGTCTGTTAACACTTATACAAGTCGGACGTCAAGAATATTCAGAAACTTAACAGCGGTCTCGAACATTAGGATCAAGATCATATGCCCCAACTATTGCAAAAGATGCGAGAAATCGGTAGACGTATAATCACCGATCAAGGTCTGAAGATCGAATGGCTCAACCACCCCTCAGGTGCGCGTCGTGCTGTCAGTCAACTTGAAATCGTCGCTGGATACGCTTGACTGACAATTGTCTAATAAATTTGAGAAGAATGAATTAAATTAAAAATTTAATCGACTAGCCCGTTGGCGCAGTTTGTAGTGACCCTGCTTTCTGCACCGTGGGTTGTGGATTCGATTCCCACCCCGAGTCTCGGTGTAAAATACATATTTATTTATATATTTATATATGTATTATTTATAAGTATGTTTATCGAAAAAAAAATATGTAGCTAGACCAGTCGGCTGTTACCTATAACACAAGCATTAAGTTGCTTACTTTAGGAACAGACGACCGTGTGTGTAATGTGTAAATATTTATTTATTTATTTAGTCGAATGCTTAGTTAATATTTTATAATTAACTAAGCATTTTATTTTATTAGAAATTTATTGGAAAATTTTCGTTCATTGCACTGAAAGTGTCAAAAATAATTCACCATAAATTAATCATGTCATTGTCTACCAAGACAATCAAATATTTTTGTTAGTGTGTTATGAACGTATTCTGATTGACAAGACCTAACAAACAAACTTAGGCTATATAGTAATTAAGTGTCAAGTATTCATTATTGTACATCAAGAAGAAATGATTACATGAAAAACAAAAACAACCTATTAAGTCTTATCTACGAACAATTGGCGGCCTTGTCACTTAGTAGCAATCTCTACCAGGCAACTATGTTACAGAGGGTATTATTAACAGTGAGTATGGGAGTAAAAAGACCTATATGTATAGGTACATACGTACTGTAGGTAATTACAATTTTAAAAGCTACTCACGATACTAATTTCACTGTTTCAATATAAATCTCTATGATTCAAAAATACCTGTACAATAATTTTATGTAAACCATGATACGAGCATATTACTTTAAATGTGTATGTCAGATATAAGGCGTACATAATGCTTCCGGAAATACGTTCTATGCGGTTTGAAATCCACTTTGTGGTGTGACCCTTATATACTGGGCAAGGGCCTCGTACATTACGAAATCTTCAAGCAAAACACAGCTTTATTTTATTTTACTAAAGTTCAAAATTAATAGAAATCTGTTACAATACAGCTAGCATTGCTACGAAACTACGGAATTTTAACTCTCAACATCACAATGCCCCAGAACAATGCGTTTACTTTAAACGTTAATTTCTTATCGCAAAATACTATACTGGCATTTTAGTTGTTCTTTTTCAAAAATACGGAGAACCACATACTAATGAGACTATTCAAAATAGCTTATTGTATTCCCTAGCGTGACTGAATGTGTCGGAACTTTGCTGTAAAATACGTGAAATAATTGTGTCAATGACTTCGCGTTTTACTAAAACTATTTCTATGTATGGCACACATATTTATATTTCACTATGACTAATCAAGTCATAAGTATATCTATAATCTGGTCATTCTGATTAATGCCTAGTTAAAAGGCATATTGTCTAGATATTGTAAGTAGTTCCATAAGGCGGTGTTGTATGGTAGAATAAGTAAAATAAACAAAAGCATCTGATAAAAAATTACACGGACTTAAGATAGGTTGTTGAGATTTTATGACTTTTACTGATGGAGTGAAGTTGGCGTGTTGTGGTAGCGGCCAGTTCAGGTTTTAACCTATACTGTTTATAATGCTATTTCAAATTTGTTTTAACAAATTTGAAATAGGATTTTAATACATAAACTCAAATTGACACTTTAATGTAATAAAAAATCATACATTTTATCATAATATATGTTTATCATACACATGGTTATCTGTTCCTGAAGTAGACAACCAGATGCCTGTGTTTTAACATAACAGGCGATAATTTTTTTTAAAACTAGTTGTCGCCCAGTGGTCGATATTAGACCATAATTAAAAATTTAAAATAAAAAAAAACCTTTTCAAAAAAAATTCAAATTGACTATGTACAGACTTTTACAATCAACAAAAGAGTATACGAGTAATATGCGTGTGTGTGTTAAATACATAGTAGTGTGTGTAATGATTTTCTTTATTGGTTTAATATATTTTTATTCGTAATTAAAAAAAATATTAGCATTCTGCACTCCTTCTCTATATAAACTATAAGTGTACGTACTCCTCCGTCCGCGCAGTTTTCGTATAAAGAGGTACAAAATGTTTGCTTCACGTATTAATATATAGAAGATGTTTTTTAATATAATAGTTATAAATATTGCAGCCAAAACATTAAAATAGTAGAGTCAAGATTACCGGCAATTGCGCAAATAAGCCATAGGTATATAGTTTACAAATTAAGTATTTGTTGTTGAAACGTTGCTTTTTAAACATAAAAATTCTTAAGGAACGTATCTATACTAATATATAAAGCTGAAGAGTTTGTTTGTTTGGTTGTTTGTTTGTTTGTTTGTTTGTTTGAACGCTGTAATCTCTGGAACTACTGGGCCGATTTGAAAAATTCTTTCAGTATTAGATAGCCCATTTATCGAGGAAGGCTATAGGCTATGTATCATCACGCTAAGACCAATAGGAGCGGAGTCCACGCCGACGAAGTCGCGCGCAGAAGCTAGTTCAATATATTGCTGTACTAATATATAAAGCTGAAGAGTTTGTTTGTTTGGTTTTGTGTTTGTTTGAACGCTGTAATCTCTGGAACTACTGGGCCGATTTGAAAAATTCTTTCAGTATTAGATAGCCCATTTATCGAGGAAGGCTATAGGCTATGTATCATCACGCTAAGACCAATAGGAGCGGAGTCCACGCCGACGAAGTCGCGCGCAGAAGCTAGTTCAATATATTGCTGATTAAACATAAGATAACTAACAAAAATGGATTTAATACTTTGGCCGAAAATATAAATATTATAAAGATTGCTTAGATACTCTACCTCAAATACGTATCTGCAGATTTTTGTTAAGTAAGGCCAGTTTTTTTATGATACGAAATGCAGTCACTACATAAATATTTTAACATCAAATTGAAAAAAGCGTTGAGAGCTTTCTCAACGCTTCTTTATTCTTATTTTATCCCTTAAGCTCGGGGGCCCTGTATAATTAATAAACCTGCTACAGCAGTAACCACGCTCCTCTTTTATAACTAAACAAATAATTAATAACTCTAATATATGTAGATAAACGCTGGTAATCGTATTTGCTCTGAACAATAACAAAGACGAACCACGCGGCCCTGGCAACGCTTGTTTGTAAGGCAGAAATTCAATTAGGTTACGCCTAGAACAAAATAGAACGCTCTGGTGAGATCCCAAAATATTACAACCCTATATGGAGATCGGTTTCTCTGTATAATATTTTAGGTATATTGTATTAGAATTAGATGTCTCACATGGTTTTGTCTGCATTGACATGTTTAATATTACTAACTTGTTAGTTTATTAGTGTCATACAACGATTCTTGTGCTTAGCGTGTAGTATTCCACAGTAAATATATTCACCAACGATTTAGTACTAATGTTATTGAAATAATTAACAAATAACTTTAATAAATATTGGCTAAAGGTTAAAGTTTGGTCAACTTGATTCAATTTCATTATCTTTTAGGAAAATAATATACCAATATGTTTAAATACTTAAAGTAAATAAATTCATAAATAGACTTTTAACAAATTTTGTCAGCGGCGGAATGCAAGAATATTTACCATCTTTGCCTTTTACATCGGTTACGAGATTAAAAAAAAGAAAAACAATCATTTAAAACTCAACGTTTTCGCGATCTTTCGATTAATAAACACGTGTTTTATCTACTGACATAGCGGTACAAAATATTTAATTATTATCTCATAATCCCTTATACAGAGGTATTATCTTACTTCTCTATCATTAACAGATAGCAATTAAAACTTAAAACGATTAAACTTGCATATTTTATAATTTTAAACATCTGTAGTTTCATTTTGAAACTTGATTCGTGACCTTGTGTATAACCGTATTGTATTCAATCTGATTGATATCACTTCCGCTTATTAATTTAACAAGTGTAAGGATAACAAAAGCGTTAGATTGTTATCGTTACTCTGTTGACTTCTGTTTGACCAGCCAACCCTCCCGAATGCAACCACAATTCACTATCTGTAATTAAATTTGGAATAGGACACAAATACTCAAATGAGTCCCAAGGCTGACGTGTTATACCTACGGAATTGCTTTTATTTTAATTTACGAGAGTCGACAGCTGGCTATAGAAGTAAACGTATCAATAGTAGTTATTTTAGTCTTATTATCCTCTTGAAGACTTTGAACCTAGTCTTAATATTTCTAAAAAAAACACGTAAGGATCATTAAAATCGGTAGTTTCCGATTCTTGAAGATTTATAAAAAAGAGACAGAGCTGGATATTGTCCAACACAGAATCCTTTTTGCTTGTCCTTAATAGTAGTTGGTGGAGAATAACTGTATAGTTATTGCTTTTTATTTTTAAATACAGTACCGATTCTGATCAACTTAAAACATTTTACGTAATTTTTACTTGCTTTTATGTAAATAATTATTTTATCTCCATAGCGTAATCCGGAACTGGTTAGTTGGACTAACCACGCTATAAAAATCTGAAAGTACGCCAATGATCTTGAAACTGTTTTCTTCTTCTTCTTTTACTTTGGCTCCCTGAAGGATAAAGAAACTGTTTTCTGTCTACAATAAATTTCTTGAATTGTCACTGTCATTGTCAATGATAAATAATCTTGTAATTTTTGTATTATATAATCTAACTTTCCTACGCAAACTTGAGCTATTGACATCGTATATCTAATGGATTAAAATTTTACAACAAGATGATTTTGGTGTTTAAGTTTACCTGGAAAGATTGACCCTCTTAATCGTTTTTCCAAATCAGTACCTTGTTGCACAAAATTCTAAACGTGTATTATTTTTAATGGCATATCGTTTATTAATGTTATATTACACTAGCTTCTGCGCGCGACTTCGTCGGCGTGGACTCCGGTCCTATTGGTCTTAGCGTGACGATACATAGCCTATAGCCTTCCTCGATAAATGGGCTATCTAACAGTGAAAGAATTTTTCAAATCGGCCCAGTAGTTCCAGAGATTACCGCGTTCAAACAAACAAACAAACAAACAACCAAACAAACAAACTCTTCAGCTTTATATATTAGTATAGATTATTAATATTAAAGAATTTTTACGTGATTCGAACGAATGGATTTAGGTTAAATGCAATCTTATTTTCGATTTATTACGATTACCCTTCTAAGGGATCATCTTATTTTCATGCGGGCGAACGACCGCGACGCCATCAAAATAATTTAGAAATAAGTAGCAAATTTTATATCTATTATATTTTGATTTTTTCTTGTCATATCTTTATTTTTTACAAAATTATCTTTAAATCTTATTTTGTTCAATCACTTTTTTTACTTTTTGTTGCCTCTTATGACTTTTCTCGTGCTAACAGTTATTGTAACAATAAGCCTTAGCATGTTATTTAATAGCCTAAATTAGTTATTTGGATAAATATATGATATCACAGTAAAATTCCTCCTACGAAACAGCGACATTATTTATCACTAGCTGACTCCGCAAACGTTGCTTTGCCCTATATGTTATTAACCCCCGCAACCCCCTCTTGTGGGTGGAATTTCGTAAAATCCGTTCTTAGCTGACCTCTACTCGGCGAAAGAAATATTCCTACCAAATTTCAAGTCTCTACGCCTTATGGTTCCAGAGATATCGTGATGAGTCAATATATGGGTGGAAATCTCTTTTATATTTATAGACTAGCTGACCCGGCGAACTTCGTACCGCCTAACAGTCGATTCTTTAATATGTATTTTTTTTAATACTTATCCTCCCCGGAACCCCTCCACTAACACATAACTTTATGATATGGTATTAAAGTTCAAATTGACTTTTAAGTATTATTACGAATCTTTTGTATGGGAATATAGAAAAGTGTTGTTTTTAGACTTTTTCGGGCAATTTTTAAATTTTTCTCTCCGTAATAACCATCCTCGTACTTCAAGGAACATTATAAAAAAGTATTAGCGGAATCGGCTTAGCCGCTCTCGAGATTTGCGCTTAGCAACACAATCTGCGATTCATTTTTATATATATAGAGAAGAGATAAAGAACTTCTATATTCAACATCACCGAGCGACAATTGGAAACAGCGTTTAAATCGAATTGAGCCCTTACAGGACCGTGTATTCTATTATGTCCAGCGTTATATTACACAGTTCTACAACAATGGAGACTCATAACAATTTGCCGCCTCCTATCTTCCAACACGTTATGAAAACTGTCACCGAATGGTTATTGTTATATCGATCGATACAATTATCGCTTCGATCTAAATGCGAGTTTTAATCTAAAGATTAGTTTTATTTTATTTATTATTCAGAAATATAATTTAAAATCTCATATTCAAATAAAAATTCTCGTTACAATATGGAAAGGAAAGGTAATTTCGTTTGTAATCAATGAAGTTTGATATTTTAAGAACAATTTTAATAACTCTCTCGATTTAAAGCCAAACCATCCGGAAGTAATGATTTAAACACGTTAATCTCAAAATCCACGGGCTTTGTATCAAAAGTTTACTGAACAAGGAATAAATTATGACGTAAGGCTTCATATTAGCGATACAGTAAGTAAAAAATGTAAATCTATCTAACAATTATAAAATAAAACGAATGAATCCACTACAGTGATCAGGTTGTAAATATGTATATTCCTATATTTTTATTAAACTACGGAGAACCGGAAAGTTTGTAGCAAACTTGGGGGCGCCTACATTCAGCAGTGAACTGCGATAGGCTGAAGCGACATTTTAGAAAAAGAAGTTTCTGAAGCTACTTTTCTTCTTCTGTCTATATCATGTTATAGAGTTATCTAGATTTTTCGAACCTATTAGTCTATAGAATACTATAGATAGTATATTTATTAAAGAAGGATGTATACTAAATAGCATGCGACACAAAGAAGTATTGTAGATTAAGCCAGGTGAAACTGCGTGAAAAATAACTTTTTTTTAAATAAAGTAAAGTGTTTAGATTTGAGAAAAAGGGACTCTAAAAACTCGTCAATATTTTTTATTTTTTCTGCTTATTCGCATAAGTAGAGTAAACGTTTCTAATTATTTTAAAGTATATATAAACTCATAAAAAATATTTTATGTTATAAGTTATGACAACCAGCAAGGACAATCCTCGTTTATTTTAGATTTATAAGACCAGGTGAGATAGTAAAATACTTTTAAAGAAAAAAGCATATGCAATATTTTACCAAGAAATGTCGACAAAATTATATTTCATGTACACAATAATGCAATACAAGTTCCTGTTAGAACATTTTGTAAACAGCCTTTCGAAAAAGGCCTATGAGACTATGGTGTTAAAAATTATGGCATACATTTTTGTTCAAAATGTCACCGTTTAGGCGAGCATATTACCAAAACGTATTCGTTTTTACACCTTTTACCCCACGTAAAATTTTTATCATTACTCGGATGGATGGAGTTTTTCCACGTTATAATACCAACCGGAAGCTGTATATCAAAGTCGTGCTTCTCCGGAATTTTTTCCGCCCTTTAATATTTATTATTACTGGACCATATATAATTATAGTTAGAATAAACAAATATAATTATATTTTATGTTTACATTTCGTCATCATTTTTTTCTGAAGTTCAGCTTTCCATAATTCAATCAAACGCTTAGAAAATTAAGTATATAGGACTTTTTACAGAATATTATAGAACGTTAGTTATAAAGAGATTGCATGTGGGTATGTTTGTTGCATAGAAAGAGATATAAAACATTTAAATCTCAACCCTTAATCGAGATTGTATTGTGGCATATTGTAGTTATTAATTTGTTTATGGTGATACTAATTTACATAAAATACACGTCAACAACGTCCTATTCGTTAAAGCTAAACGAACTCTTGTATGAAACGTAGTACTAAAACTGACTTTACTCTAAAGACATAAGGTACATTTTCGTAAATCGTTATCAATCAAGTTTTTGCCATGCAGTACTCCGGATTCAGTCGGTAATTGAATATTCACATCTCGATGGTTGCCTGTTCGACGTTTTGATCAGTCCTAGTAAAAGTGGGTTTTGATCGTCTTTCAAACTTCGAGCGATTCAGTACGGGTTTAACTGTTCAGCTATAAATAATTGCATCAGTATATAGCCTGGCTATACATACATTATAATTACATTTAAAGCAAAATGTAGATAAAATATATGATGTTGAATAATTTAGTTTCTTAAAATTTATCCTTGAAATTAGGTGGCCTTAAAAATCTCTTTTTGCTTTTTATAAAGTTAATGTTATTAATATAACTATTAGCTAATGCTAAAAACCACAAAAATAAATTCTACCAAATGTTAAATTGATAGATATTTATATATATACGGTACCTATATCTATGAATATAAACATAGGATAGGTATATATAAATAGGTAGGCTGACAAAATTGTAAAAATCCGATATACCTATGCATAGCGTATAATTATAACCACAAAAGCAAGTATTTTATACAACAAAATAACTTTGTTTTGACAAAACATCAAGAAGTATATAGACAGACATGAAATATCAAATGTTCTAGTAAAATTACTAATTATACACCACTACAAATCTACTCCAAAATTGAAATTGTGTATTGGGCTCTTTAAAGTTATATTTATGTAGTAATTTTAAGCTTCCAAGCGTCGTCGTCGCGTCGTGCTGTCCAAAATGCAATTATAATTATGATGTTTCAAAAAAACCTGATTGCTATTTTTAATTATTTTTTTAAGCACGGTAACAGACTACAGATTGCAATTGAGTTAGATAATATTTATACAAAACTTTTCAAGTCTGTGGACTTGTAACAACGCTAAACAGTATAAATTAATTTAGAAAAACACGTGCGTCTGACTTAAGTATCGACATAATTACCAAACTGGGTACAATATTTAAGTTAAAGTAATCTATAAAATGACGCTGCATTGGCGTAGCGGTTACAGCACTGGATTGCGATTGGCTGTTGCGCAGGCGGTTGCGGGTTCGATCCCCGCACACGACAACATTTGTTTTGGCCATACAGATGTTTGCCGTGGTCTGGGTGTTTGTGCAGTCCTTGTGGGTCTCCCCACCGTGCCTCGGAGAGCACGTTAAGCCGTCGGTCCCGGTTGTTATCATGTACACCTGATAGCGATCGTTACTCATAGTAGGTAATATATCCGCCAACCCGCATTGGAGCAAAGTGGTGGATTAAGCTCCGATCCTTCTCCTACATGGGGAAGAGGCCTATGCCCAACAGTGGGATATTACAGGCTGAATCGTGATCGTGATCATGAATCTATAAAATGTTTGTTTGCATTGTAATTAAAATTATTTAATGAAATACTAAATCAACGTAATAAATCAAATTAAAATTAAACTGTTACTGTTTTATACTACAGAATTCTAAATATAGGCAGTGTGGTTAGTGGGATGTGAATATTTTTCCCATAAGTGATAAGATAGACTGCAATGCTATCGTATTGTGAGCGTATACTATTGTAGAAGGTATTAGACGTCTTCTTTTACATTCTGATTAAAGGACTATTGCTCGAGTTGTTGGTACAACGCAGTGTATATTCTATGTGTATGGGTGTTGTGTAGTGTAGTTGTGAATTGCATATGGATAGAGTTTATATCTTAAATTAAAACTGACTCAATAGATCACTGTTGGAAAAGCCACGAGAAATCTTAGGAGAGCTTAGCTTGTTTTAGTTATCTATTTCAACGTCAAGGAGATGTAGAGAATTAAAAATTCACTGCCTAGTGTGTTGTTTAGTTAAATCAAAGTTCACTTACGTGTTGTTGGCGGAGGAGAGCCTCCGGTGTAGGCTGCGCAGCGACATGGCGTACCCCTAGCAGGGCGGACTGCCGCTTCCCTTGCCGCGCGGCCGGCGGAGCGCGCGCGCGCCGAAGAACGCGCCTTCCTCGTTGCACGACTGCGAGCGCTGCGACGCCAACATGCCGGCCACGCGGCCCAGCGCGAAGGGCCGCACGCGCGCGCGCCTTCCCCACCCGCACCCGGCCACCACTTCAATCTTGCCGACCGGGCACAGTCTGGCCGAAAGCTGACTCTTCACGGTATACCTAATCCTCACAGGCTAAACTATATCACCAGTCCGATTGTTAACGCCCATAAATGTTACCGTTGACTGTCTCACTAGATGCATCCACTGATAAACGCGCTGCTACGAATAATGCGACTTGGCACTTGTGTTCACTTATTGTAATTATTACTTAACCTATCTATCACGATATTTTTAGGGTTATTTGAAGGCGCTTCGTAAATCGATTTAATTAATATTAAAAAACCTAATTAGCCTGTTTTATCCGCTGTCTGTCGAATCTGAAACAAATTAAAATTTATTGTTAAAATTCTAAAGAATTATTTTTTATCTCTTAATTCTAATTAGGTCCGGTCCACCCATCGACCTCGCTTTTGGGTTAATAATTCATCGAAACTGCCCTAAATTATGGCTCGGAATAATGTCCACGATCCACATAACATTAAATAAAAACTTCTCATCGCAATCATTATATACCCTAATGCGTCATGTTTTGGCGTTTTAACGTAATAATTTTTATTTTAATGGTAATGCCAGGGTGGGGATGAGAAACTTTTAATGAAAAGGTCTTACAGGCCACTCCTAGTGAATCTTTCTAACGTTCATACAATATATCAAACACTAGCGTGTGCTCGAAAAAAGGAACTAGGTTAGAACCATTTATAATCCTTAATAATCTCTATATACCTATATATAAAAATGAATCGCTGAATGTGTTGCTAAGCGCAAATCTCGAGAGCGGCTGAACCGATTTCGCTAATTCTTTTTTTATTCTTACGGAGAGACAAATTTAAGAAATTACCTGAAAAAGTCTAAAAACAACACTTTTCTATATTCCCATACAAAAGATTCGTAATAATACTTAAAATTAAATTTGAACTTTAATACCATACCATAAAGTTTAAGTGTTAGTGGAGGGGTTCCGGGAAGGATAAGTATTAAAGAATCGACTGTTAGGCGGTACGAAAAGTTCGCCGGGTCAGCTTGTAATATTATAAATGTGAATGTAAGTTTGTTTGTTACGGTTTCACGCGAAAACTACTTAACCGATCATCATGTATCTTTGTACACATATTCTTGGAGGTATTAGAAGTAACATAGAATACTTTTTATTAAAAAGAAATCGATGCGAGCGAAGCCGCGGGTAAAAGCTAGTAAACCATAATTAAACATTATCTTCTTAATTTCTGCCTGCCTTAAATCTCAAAGACACTTACATAACACATAGACAAAAATTTCTCACGGTATTTTCAATGTATAGTATGGACAAATATGAAATACTTAAAATTAAATAGTACCTACAAGTAGGTACTGTATTATGTGTGTGGATGTCGCCTGATCTTAAAAAAGATTATGTATTTGTAAAACTCAGACAAGATTTATTTTAAAATAATTATTATTTAATATCAAGCACTAAATTAATTTAATAATCACTTAATTATTTGCTATAGCTCAAGTACTCGTAGATTACTTAATTCATAACAAAACATTGAAAAATATGATTTATTTTAATCATATTTAGACAAATATTCATAAATTTTAGCTACCCTTTCCTTTAATAGAAAAAGGAACAGACTGAGGTAAACAAGCTGGTACACTATACTCCAGATAAAATACAGATTAAATTATTCAAAAAAGAAAATAAAAATCGTTAACCTCTACAGCTTAATGTTTGGA
The DNA here is from genome assembly GCA_905220545.2 of Melitaea athalia. NCBI lineage: Eukaryota > Metazoa > Arthropoda > Insecta > Lepidoptera > Nymphalidae > Melitaea > Melitaea athalia. The sequence continues at coordinate 12,295,251 of HG992194.1, forward strand.
CACAAGAAATTCTTCATAGTAATGAAACCATAAAACGTAAATTCTCTATACGTATCCGAAGGCTTTCGTTATCAAAAGAAGTCGCCAATTTAAAGGCAACAAGTTTTTTAATCTTTTGTATTAACTTCTTAAATGGATCCCAAACTTAATTTCGCTAATGTTTTAAAATCTTTACAAAGGAACTTATAAATAAGTGTCGCAGACAGTTCGGCGATTAAGGTTAAATTTTTTTCATTAAAAGTTGACCCGCCACAAAGAGCGTTCTACCCTTTAACATTGTATTTGTTCGAGTTGAATCACAGTAACTTAAATTTTTTAGAAAATTAATATTTAATTTTTTGTTGTTGTTCAATTTGAGTTACAATATCTTTATCTATACTAATATATAAAGCTGAAGAGTTTGTTTGTTTGTTTGTTTGAACGCGGTAATCTCTGGAACTACTGGGCCGATTTGAAAAATTATTTCAGTGTTAGATAGCCCATTTATCGAGGAAGGCTATAGGCTATGTGTCATCACGCTAAGACAAATAGGAGAAGAGTCCACGCCGACGAAGTCGCGCGCAGAAGCTAGTATTGATATATTTTTGGTAGGTACTGGTGTACAAGAGAGTAAGCGTAACTTTAATGAAATTTTACATTCATAAATATTTTCTTTTCGGAACGGGAAGGTTGACAAGTATATCAATATTTATTGCTTTTGTAACGTTTCTAGGTGCCTTTTTAAGTAGCTCTCTAAGTCTGGATTTGAGCTTGTTTCTTTTTATTCCAGCTGTCTCCTGTACTGTATCGTGCGTTAAAAGACTTTCAGTGGAATTTTAATAAATATTCGTCCCTCCGTGGCTCCAGTAACTGCCAAAGCTGTCAGTCCCGGTTCTTAGCATAAACACTTGATAACAGTTGTTACTATTTGTAGGGATATTATTCTAGTTTAAAGGGTTTATACATATATAAAAGGTAATTATTTTAGCGTACGAGTCTTGGAATTGCAGAGATTATTAAAAATATAGAGAAAGTACTCCAACAAATAAATAATAGTAAAAAAATGTATGTGAGCACCAGAATGTTTGGATATTCCAATTTCAATTAATAGTTATACATAATTATATGTAGATACAAATGCTTATCTGTTATTATACAATAGAAAAAGTTTTTTGATCTAATTTGCATTACTTTAGAAACGGGCATAATACAGTCTAGTCATTCATATTCGTAAAAATTGCACGTTGCCTAGAGCTAAATATGGGAATTGTAGAACAACGCGAAATGAAAACTTTCATGTTGGAATATTAAAACAGTTTTCCTCGTCTATTGTATCCAATTTTATAAAAAAACTGTGGTTATCTGATAGGTCTGAAATTTATTTATCTTCTAGATACAAACAGAATTATAAACCTTGTTAACATTTGAAATATTTATCAATTGATGCAAGTGTAGTATAATATGAAGCAATTTATTTGAAACTATCATCCCGCTCCGTCTTTACAGTGGGCATTTAACAAAAAAAATTTTTTTTTTAAATATGTATGATCTTAATAAAAAAAATTATATTTATGATTTGTGTTATTGATTAATTATTGTAAACCTCGGTGGATGAGCGGGGTACCCAGTAACAAGGGTTACCACCCAGTACAGGGGCCATTGCGACTTGTTTTGTTAAAACTTATTATTATCAATAAACTGTTTTGTATTTTTTTTTATAATATAGCCTATGTCACCCGTGGATATTGTTAGCTTCCCAAAAGTGAAAGAATTTTTTCAAATCGGTTCAGTAGATTCGGAGCCTATTCAATGCAAACAAACAACAATCAAATCTTTCCTCTTTATAATATTATTTATTTGAAATGTGTGTAATTATGTTTAGTATGCTCTAACAAATAATACATCTTATATTTGAAACTCATAGAAGTATACAGTCATAAAAGATTTCTGTAACACAATTATCAATAAAGGTACTACATACTTTAAACAGGCCTCATTTGAAATATATACCTACATTATGTTTAATAAACGGGAAAACTACATAATTCCTTTTCACTCAATCCTAAGTCGAAAAATTCTATATTGATTTTCTATTTATATCATTAACACGCCGAACATTTCAAAACAATAATAGAAATTTTTTCAAACTAATAATAGAAATTTTTGTTTTAGCCTTCTAAGTTAGTTTAGTGTGAGCTAGATCACAGTAAAAACATTTGAAATTTCTACGTACAAGTACTTGTATATATATCGTGCGGAGGTGACATTATTCATTTTAAATGAACTTTACATGGCTCGAGTAATGCAGACAATGTGTGAGTATGCAAACTCGCTTTGTTGACTTCTGAACCAGTTTTTAGGCTTCACTTATTATGTTTTTGCATACTTTTATAAATAAGTAAACTTGAGGAAGAATTTTTTGAGGTACATCAAGATCAGACTATACAAAGACATGTTTTAAAAGTAATTAAATAATTCTGAGATTTTTTCCTTTCATACAGTGAGTATTTCAAGGAACCCGAGCTTTTTTTCTAAAAATAGAACTATTGCATATGATATTTTATAACCAAATATTTTGGTCACTAATTTTCCTGTCGAAGCTGGCAAAATTAACTATTAAATTAATCAACACAGTCGCAAGAAGCAAAAGAGTAAGTAGATTTAACAAAAAAATTATTTATTATTTCTTCTTCTTTGTATGTACTTCGGACCAGATTTATGATTAATTAAATGTATAAGAAACAAACAGTCCCCAAACACACCCACATATACTCAGCCCCACACACATACAAACATATACCTATACATAGATTTACCACCCTTACTCGTACTTATACGTATGCTTACTGCACACCCACACACCGTATATACTGATATTCGAGCTGCGCGAGTGACCGTAAAGTTCAACTTTTATATTCTTCCAAGAGAATATCGTAATAACGTAAAGCCTCTTTCGATATACTCACACATAGGATGGCAGGAGGAATCGTAGCCGCTAGTTAACGTTGTAACTGTCCCGGGCGAATTGTTGCTAAACTCAGTTATCTGTATGTTCTTAGAGATCGCTTGAGCGAGTCTATTCAGTTAAGCCTTATTGATCCCGAAGGCATCTGTACGAACCTGTTCGTTTACTATTGTTGTATTATAAACTATTTTATTCCTTTAATAAAACTATTTTCAGTCATAATTAATAAATTGGCAATTCTATCGCTAAATTTTTAAACAGATTATATTGAAAAAAAATATATATACATTTACTTTTTTTCTTAATTTGATCAACAAAAATAAAGAAAATTTAACAACAGAATATAAGTTGTCAGTAGAATTATCATATTACAATCATTAAAAATTTAATATAATCGGCACACTATTATATAACCAAAATACTGTATTTGACATATAGGTAACCTACATACATTTTCGCAAAATTTTGTAAAATTACATCAAAATCTTAGCTTTACATCGCTTATAAATTGTGCTCAATATTCTGCGTACAAAGTTGATATTACCATATATCATAATGTTACAGTTACAATTAAATGATTATCGTATTAATTCCATTTACAATTATTGACTTTCATAATTGATTATACAGTCGTTATTATACCACGCATGTCAATTAAGCACGGTTCACCCATTTAGCCTTACTTAATAAATTACAGAAAAAAAAATCTAGTATCTCGTCAATAACATAGCGATCAGTAATTTCGTAATTGAAGTAAATTACTACAAATAGTAGGGTACTTTCATAGAATAAGCGCATTGAAGGAGATACTATAGCTTCATTTCGTTCAGTGATAGAACCGGAAGGCATTATCTGTCCTCCATTTCCTTTCCTTAGCTCTACCCTACTTGCCTCTTTACCTGTAACCAGTAACGTATTCATGACTTCCTTTGTATTATTGGTAGAATCTTAACTGCTAAAGGTCAGGGGAATCGACTTTTTAGATTAGTTTTACAATTTAAATAATTATGTTTGCTCCCAAACGAAAAAACCGACTTCAGTCACATCGGCAAGTAATACAACGTACAACGTAGTCGAATGAAATATAGTCAATTAAATAACTAAAAATCAGTACAGCCAGTAAAAAGTAATTAAAAAGTATTACTCTCGAATTTAATAGTTTTTTTTTTAATTCGATTAATAAAGATCACGTCTCTATTCGACAACCTTAATCATTAAAACTGTTTTTTTATACAACTTTCGTCTTCAACCTGGTATTATAAAAGACTGTAATCCTTTATCACATTACACTTAGCAAAGCAATCCAGCTGCGTGACCTCTTATAACAATATGGTCACAGTTTTGGTTTTAATCAATTCGACTCAAAGTGACGCTTTGGGAATACTTGTAACATGGATACAAGTGGGTCATAAAACGTGTCACATTTTAATTGCTGGAGTTTTAGTTTTAGTACGTACAATTTAATTCAAAGCAAAATATAATTGAAATATCAAAGATTAAATATGGAACGTCATAATGTTCTATAACACATACATAATGTACTAGTAAATAAAGTCACTCGAAAACTCTGCTTAAAAAAGCGAAGTATATATCTTTGCGTGAACACCTATAATACAAACAATAGTATTTTAATTTATTTTCTTATTAATTACAACAAGTATTAAATATTCCCAAGATTAGATTAATTAACAATACGTAGCCCAGATTATTATAAATAAAATAAAAATAAAACAAATTTTTAATACAATTTATTATTTGAAGCTATATTAGAATGCTCGTGATATTTCTAAATGTCAAAAAGTACATAACAAAAGAACACACTAATACTATAATATGAAAAATGTCAGTGCAATATTTAAATTACAGATATTCCCAAAAAGTTAAAACGAAATGCCAAGATCACGTTTTAGTACGACGAATAAAAGTAGTTTTAAAAATGTCTTCGTAGAATTCTTTCATAACTGACTTTGCATAGTCGGTGATCACTTGAATGAACTCCAGCAATTATAGATTGTATCTTAAACAAACTGATCGTCGAAAGCTGTTGTTAAATTTCTTCTATTTTTAAAATTATAGACTTGAAGTTTTTGAAACGATTTTATTAAGATAAAACTAAAAGGCACATGCCGAAGAACTGAATTTAAATTAAGATAAAAGCTTACACGACGTGGTTTTACCTTGATACCTTTAATGATAGAGAGACTCATTTGTTAATTAGATTTTTGGAGCTCATTTTTCTTAGTGATATTCATATTTTATAATTTTTAGGACATCCAAAATTTAATGAAAACATAGTTTACTTTATATATTAATCTATACTAATATATAAAGCTGAAGAGTTTGTTTGTTTGATTGTTTGTTTGTTTGTTTGTTTGTTTGTTTGTTTGTTTGAACGCGGTAATCTCTGGTTCTACTGGGCCGATTTGAAAAATTCTTTCAGTGTTAGATAGCCCATTTGTCGAGGAAGGCTGTAGGCTATGTATCATCACGCTAAGACCAATAGGAGCGGAGTCCACGCCGACGAAGTCGCGCTCAGAAGCTAGTTCTTAATAATTCTAATCGAGGTAGGCCACAGCAGGAAATATTCTGCTCAAAATATGGAGTGACCCAACTGGGGTAGAACCTCAACCTTACAGAAGACCACAGCTAAATAATACTGCTTTCAAGCAAATGTTGTGTTCGTGTTGGTGATTCTGGTGTTGCAGACGTCTGTCTATAAGCTGCGGTAATCGCTTACCATCAGGCGAGCCGTACGCTTGTTTGCCGATCACTTTATATAAAAAAATACATATATTAGTAAAACTAATACCTATTGGAAAAAAACGATCTTTGATATATAAACCAAAAAATTTATACGAATTTTGATAAGGCATAATATGTTATTTGATACACGTTGAATCTAGCTCAATAATTACTTCAAAAGGTGAAGAATAGAAAAAGTTAATCTAAATTACAAAAATAGTTGTTAAATTTAATGCGCTATCTTTATTCTATCAGCTAGCCGATCATTTCATTACTACTAAGGAATTCAGCACTTAATGTGCCCCTCGGGAACACCTCGAATCGACCACTTCAAACCGCTTCTGCTAATGTTAACACTGCAGTTTACACAAATATTTTGACTGAAATTAATTTTAAAACATTTCCACAGAATTTTAATACAATTTTTTTTTTTGTTTTTAAGGATTTGATTTTTTGTACATTCAAATATATATGTATTACTGACTATTGTTTACGTAGAAACGTGACCTTTTTTTACGTAGAAAAAACGTTCAAGGTTATTTGATTTGGTTAAATTATAAGTAGAACAAGTACGTATTAAAATAACTACGTCTTAAAATTATATCAGACTGGTTAAGATAAGACATTGCTGTGTACTAAAGAATTCTTCTCTTAATCTCAATTTTTTAATAATATAATTATTTACAATACAGTTGAATAATAATCAGATAGGTACATAAAACCTTATGTACACACAACATAAAACCTATAAAAGAATTAATTCATAAGACACAAAACCTAATAAATGAAGCTAAGCTGTAAAACTTGACACAATTTTAAAGGGCCTCAGTGAGGTTAGACATCGACACCTTATATCGATTTTTCTCGAAGTCTATTTTTGCGATACTCGAATATTATGGGAAGAGTCATCGACGGGAGTCTTTGTTAGTTCACGTCACTATTGCACTTGGCGGAATTGCTTTACGGTCATATCCGATGCGATATTGAATGGGAATATTTAGACGGCTCTCGTTAGTTTATTAAATCGATATTTACCAGCGAAAGTATGCTATTGAAATAAATGGAACGGAATGATGACGGTATAAATATGAATAATTTAAAGTAGTGGATAATCGTACTGCATTTATTGGTGTAAATCAATTAAACTTCTATTTGTTGTGTTATAACAAAGTAGCTTTCGTTACATTAAAACCTTAAATATTTATATATTTTACGTCCAATAAAGAAAACAAGAGGCTATTTTATGGCAATTTTGAGTTTGTTTATTTATTCAATACTAATCTTAGAATATGCTAGATTTCTAAGAAGTATTGGTTAGGAAACTTATTTATTATAGAAGGAGCATAACACTAACCATTAACTTTAAAGTTTTATGATAAAAGTAGTAAAAACAAGATGCTTGACTGAAGTAACTGGCTCTCCTATACAGCTCGATGGCTTAGATACTATTTAGAATTATAATTGCTATCAGGTATTTATGATAACAACATGAACCGACAACATTATCAGCGAAGCATTTTTTTATATATACAGGTGTCCCGTAAGTCGACGCCAAGCTGGAATCGGGTGGTAGGTCTAGTCATAGTAGTTAACAGAAAAATATATTAAAAAATCTTTGCTATGTATTTTAAAAGTTACAGAAATTTATAAAAAATCGAGAAAATCTACACCTGTGTTTTTAACTCCTGTTGCTACAAATTTTAACTTTTTTTAAATTTTCTTTTTATAATGTAATCTTGAATAATGCTTCTAAAAACTGTTGCTTAAAATTTACAGCTAACTGCTCGAGTTCAATAGGAAATGTAATTTTTGTCCCAACCAAGTATTCAAAATTAATACTTTGCCCAGTTTTAAATGACTGTACTGAAAAAAAATGTACTACATGTGCTTGGCAAGTAACTTTAAGGGCCTATGCAAACCACGTTTTTTAAACGCGCGTGTCACGCGATACAGACGCGATGCAAACGCGCGTGTGTCGCGATACAAACGCTTAAAAAACGTGGTTTGCATAGGCCCTAAAAGTTGGCGCATTTAATAAGGATTCGAAAATGATATAACACTTAGCAAGATTATTTGTAAAATTATGGAAAAAAAATTTTTTCAAAAAGAAACCCTGTTGTAAATAAATTTTCCTTACCTGTCTAAAATTATTTTTGTGTAACCCAGGCTTTCCTCAAGCCTGTTACTTAAGATTCTAGTTTGTGTGAAACAAAGGGAACCATTTGACGAAGTGGGAGTGAGACAGATACCCAGACACCAGAAGTATCGTAAGCGCGTTGCCGACCCTATCCTCAATCACCCCAAAGGAGCTCTGGTCACCTTACTCACCAACAGGAACACAACATTGCTTGAAAACAGTATTATTTAGCTGTGGTTTTCTGTAAGGTCGAGGTACTACCCCAGTCGGGCTGCTCCATATTTTGAGCAGGAAATTTCCTGCTGTGCCCTACCTCAATAAAAAGCATAATAGTAAGCATAGTAGTAAATCCCTTAAAATAACCACTAAAACTAGAAACAAATGAAACAACATACGAATATCCGTTCCGAATGGGTAACGAACACGCGAGCTTAAGTAATCGTATGAAATTCCTAGACTAAGCCTACTCATCTCAGCATGTGAATATTATTTTACTATTATGATTTAATTATTAAGGATTTATAAATTCAAGTGTTATCTTATCGTTACTTTTCTTTCTTAAAGTAAGTATATTTTACTAAAACAAGGAAGAAGTCAAGAGCTCTAAGGTTTGTGAGAAGGTTTTATACAAATAATATAATATTTGTATTAGCTGTGCCATCACATATAACTATAATTATAGGCTATAGTACTCGTATTTTTATATACTCTTTGGTATTTTCAATAAATATCATCAATAGTCAAATTGTAAACGATTTCAACAAATTACATCAATTATGTTTTCAGTTATTTTAAGTCTAAATATTTTTTATATTTTATATCGTAAAAACGACAGGTAAAAAGTCAAAGACTTCCTTCATTACTTACAAGTTTTAGAGAACATAATTATGATCATAAATAAGTACGTTGCGAACATAAATATTATAGTGGTAAATATTACAATTAATAAGACATTCTAATAAAAATGTATCCTGTAGACATTTCTACATTTTAGCCATATAACAACTTTAAATTGGAAATGTTACATTAAATATTTAAGGAATTCTGAATTATTAAGTAATTGTTGAAATTATAGGAAAATAAATGCATTCTTTACTTTTTTTGAGGCTCAGGAGTTTCATCAATAAGCAGAGAAATTGGTAATTTATTACATGATATACCTACTTTATTGTAAATCCTTGGAATTAAACATTACAAAGCAATACTTTCACAATAACCCTTTTCTATTTCAAAAATTTGTAATTTTTTATTTACCCTATAAAAGTTTATTTTTACATATTAATTAATTAATTACAGTTATTTTGTATTAGATTACTATATACCTTCTAAATGTTTACTTAATCGATCGAGAACGTAATACGCAATTTATCTGAGACACACGAACAAATACACGATAGTTAGTAAACAAAAAAAAAACATTATTTAATGGTGCAAAGATGTAAATTATGTAAGTAAATTACGAGCAATACTGTTAGGTTTTGATACAAAATCGCATTTACAGAAGTCTTCAATTCATAACGGTCCAACCTATATCGGTGTCACATGTGTGTGACACGGGTTGAATGATCGCTTATTGTTTTAAGGTTCAACGCCACGGTCGTTAACATTTATATTATTACTAGATGTAAACATTAATTTCTTACGTATAAATACTATAAGCACGATAATTTATTCCAAAACACGTTTGAGAATAACAATCAATTCGATCTAATAATATTTTGATTAATGATTACAGGAACCGATTATTACAAATTTAATAAAATTGCGATTTTACGAGCGGATAGATTATAATAACAGATAATTTTTATTATTATGAAAACAACAGTTAAACATACCTATATTTAATATTAAATATTAATAAAAAAGTAATCGCCGAATTGTACCTATGTACGCGCTCACCTTCCGATCAGCTACACCAAAATGGCTAAAAAAAAATTGTATTAGTTATTGTCAGGAGCAGATTCGTATAAAAATAATTGTGTTTGCTCGGAAACGAAAAAAAACCGACTTCAATTACATCGACAAGTAATACAACGTAATAAGACCAAAAAACAGTCAAGTAAATACGCGTTATCAAAGATTACTCAAAAAGTAGTTAGTTATCAGATCTCGATCAAACTTAATCAAAACTACATGACACGTATTAGCTTGTAATTAATGTAAGAATAATACGATCAAAAATGTATTAAGATAATAATAGATCAAAAATGTATTAAGATTAGGCTAAAATTTACAACCTTTGTACACAGATGTAGATTTTTCCACGGCGATATTGAATATCACCGCAAATGTAAGGAAAAAACCTAACGCAATAGATTTAAGTATAAAAAATTGTAAAACAAAAAATAAATAAAACATTAAATAATTGTTTCCTTTGCCCCAATAGTAAAGATACATAAATAAATAAAGTAATATAGAGTAGAAATAGGCATAATTAGGGAAGGGAACCCACCCTGATCAGCGAAAGGCGATGGATGAAAGAAAGAAATTAGCATATGGCATGAAAGTACGAGAGGCATAATAGCGAGAACTGGTATGAAAGAGGAACAAGTATATTATACAAACTCGCATTACGTGCGGGGGTTTGTAAAAAAAAATACAACGTAGATCGACGAAAAAGTAGTCAAATACACATTATTAGATATAACTCTAAAAGTACTTGTCCGATCTCAATTACATTTAAATGGAACCACATGAAACGCAACACTTTTCAAATTAAACAAAATTCATCGAAATCGGTCCACCCAGTCAAAAGTTCTGATCTAACAAACATTAAAGAAAATACAATCGAATTGAGAACCTCCTCCTTTTTTAAGTCGGTTAGTAAATAAAATAAAATAAATCGATAATAAATAAATAAAATAAAAATAAAAAGCCTTTTATTTCTAAACAGAAGGTAAGTATTTAGTAGTAATTGGAAATAATAAAGTGAAAGTAACATAGAATAGAATAATTAAAAAAAATACAAATAAAAATAAAAATTTAAAAAGTAACTTACAAAATATTAAACGAAAAAGTAATTATAAACTACGTTTTTTTTTTTTCTTTAATTTTTTTCTTTTTAATCTTCTGCTAGAACCCTTGTGCAGGTGAAGGCCTCCTCCAAGGATGAACAGTCTTCTCTAGATTTGGCTATTTGCAACCTATCTACACCGGCGACTTTAACTAAGTTTTAAAAAAATATGACATAGTACAAATCTACAACACAACACTACAAATATACAATCTTTGTGTTCCTCGAAGAAATAAATCGATATATCCACGAAAAAAATATGGTGGAACGAACGTCAGCACAGTTGCAGTCGCAATAAAAGTATTCGATATTTTAAAAGACACATCAACTATAAGGTAATATTGCGACGTCTAAAATTATCTTCCATTAAACTTTCAATAGATTCTGATTCTTTCATGCCTAAATATGAAAAACATGACATATTTTAAATTTGCCATAGTATTGCATAAACGTACGTTCTGAACTGAGAAACCTAGCACGCTGATTCAAAGCCTAATTATCTACTTACATTCTACAACTGTAACTATCTCTATTTTGGCACAGTGTAAAGATTCCTGAATGTAATTGCCAACGTTTGCAGGTAACAGATTTGACAGACAACAACCTGAAAAGGCTCTCATATTATCGTTTTGAGAGAAAAAGCCTCTGAAACTTTACTGACTCTTTCCATTAGAATAAAAATAAGTTTCAGTTTTCAGTTTCTTTTAATACAGACGATTTTTTAAGGTTTTTTCTTGCTATAAAGCTTAGTATCACTTGTCCTTATTTTACATTGAATAACACATTTTATGTTTCCACTTCTTTTAAAACTTACTTTACGTATCATAAATGCACGTGTTTTTATAAGTACGAGGGGTGAATCAGTTTTAAGTATAACAATTTACTTTCCTCGTAGGGCTGGCAACACAAAGCCAAGTAATATTATAAGTGCCTTAACGTCCCTTGCTATTTCAGTCGCCTTGACATTCTTCATGGTCGTTTCGCTTTTTTAGACGTAGCGTGATCGTAGTAGCCTATATTACTTTTATACAATGAATAAAAAATGTTAATGGTAACTTTTTAAAATAGGTGTAACACTTCTAGTTTTTATAGAACTTTTGTCTATAAAGAATAATATGCCATCTGTTATCTAGGTCTCACTCACGGAACTGAATATTTCTGTCCATTCACTAAATAAAAATAGTGTAAAATATTGTAAACAATATTAGAGTTTACTCCTTTAGAATGACAAGGTCCGTTGTGTAAAAAAAATATGGCAGAGAAATCGTATGAAACAGTAGAGCAGTTACACTTTCTCTGAGAGTGACGTTTTACCGCGCAACGTCTTTTGCTAAAAAGAGACAAATATATTTTTAAATATCACGGTAATCGTGCTTCAGGAGTAAACTCCAATCGCGTGTCAGACCAGACGCACACACTTTCGGTGAAAATAAATAATATCGAATAACGAAATCTGAGACAGGCTCGTTACACAATTTGTATGATACATATTGTTACGAGAACACAAAAAAAGGAGCTTGCGCCATCTAGCGGGGAGCGAAGGAACCACGTTGTGTGCTGTACAAACCACTTTGTTACAAAGACAACGTGAAACATCCACTCAATACTAGATGGCGCTAGAGGACATATAGGTGAATGAACTCAGGATCGAGTACACGCACGAAGGTTCTAGAACTGTCTGGGTTTAGGCTCGGCCCGGTATAAAAAGGCCGATTGAGGCCGAGCGGAGCCAGTTCAGTTGGAGCTAACGACGAAGCGACTTCGAAGTGAATACTAGTGATCAAGAAGTGATACCAGCGGAAACCTATGACATTGGCTACGACCTCGGACATTGTTAGTGCTTACTGTGTGTACCTAGTGATTAGTGTTTGTACTTAGTGCGTAGTGTTGTACCTAGTGCTTGTGTCGGACCTAGTGCTAGTGAATAAAGTCTCTAAAAGAGTCAGAAGGTCTTTCTCTCCAATTCGTTCGAACCCTACACGCAACAACTGGTGTCGGAAGTGAGATTTGGAGATGCCATTGACTCCGAGAGAGAACCCCAAGGAGGGGGTCAGGACGAGGGCACAACGAACTGCGGATGCCACTGGGGGCCAAGCTCCGCCCACTGTGGGCCAAGCTCCGCCCACTGGCCCCGCCTACCAGGCCACGCCCACTGGCCACGCCCCTCAGGCCCTGCCCACTGGCCCCGCCCACCAGGCCCCGCCCACTGACCACGCCCCCCAGGCCCCGCCCACTTTGGCTCAGGCCCCGCCCACTGGCTCCACCCACCTTGCCACGCCCACCGGACAGGCCACGCCCACCAGCAGCACCATACCTTCTACAGACCCTCAAGTGGCACTTCAATTAGGAAGTTTGATTGAATTAATGGAACGCAAGTTCAGCGCTTTGCAAGAATCACAGAAGGCAATGCAAGAATCACAAGAACGCAAGCTCAGCGCTTTGCAGGAATCACAAGAGGCAATGAAAGAATCACAAGAGCACCAAAAAGACCTCCAAGAAAAAGCGCTTTTGGCTATAAAAGATGTTAGTGATACGGTGGGTAAACTTCGAAAAGATGTCGACGAAGTGCAAGAACAAGTTACCGGGTTAGGATTGGATGTCGAAAATGTGAAAACCGGCCTCACTGAACTACAGAAGAAAGTGGTACGCCTTGAAACCACGGGAGTCGCAATGTCTAGTGGAACTACCGGAGTTGCGCAAGGACCAAGGGTGAAAGTGCCGCCATACGACGGCACTACTTCGTGGAACGCTTATCGTCAGCAATTCCAGACTGTTGCTACTGCCAACGGATGGACGGAAGAACAATGCTTGACCGCTCTCACTGTTGCGCTCAGAGGGCAAGCTTTGTCTGTCTTGGAAGCACTGCCACATACAGGAAATGGGTTCCAAGACCTGATGGAGGCACTTGAATCGAGATACGGGGAGCGACACCTTGAACACGTGTTCCGTGCCCAACTGCGTGACAGAGTCCAACGCTCCGGAGAAGGACTTCAACAATGGGCGTTGGAAATTGAAAAACTCGTCAGGAAGGCACACCCAGGAGCCGACACCAAGACGGTAGACACGAATATTGTTCAAGCATTTGTCGACGGAATCAAAGACCTGGAGGTCAGAGCTGCAGTGAGGCTTCGTCACCATACCTCGCTAAAGGAAGCATTGGCGCATGCTTTGGAGGTCGAGGCTGTTCGCCATGACGTACGGCAGACCCATAGGATCCGCGAGGTCTCTGAGGAAGTCAAGCAGATTAAGGCTCCTACGAAAAAAAGTTATGGAGTCATGTGCTACAAGTGCGGTGAAAGGGGCCATCTTCAGCTCAACTGCCCGCAGAAGGAGACCCATCTAGCAAGGATGAAAAGAATCGAGGATCAAATGGAGGAGCTGAAGAAGCAAGGGGCTTCGTCCCCTACCCGGGATCAGGGAAACGAATAGAAGCCAGGACTAAGGGGCGAGTACTGGCTGACGCGGAGGAAGCCCCGATAACCGTTATCTCCCAGGCATGCAGCGGGAATAGTCTTGCGATTCAGGGGACTATTAACGGGACGGATTGCAAATTGACTCTAGACACAGGAGCCTCTAGAACAATAGTGAACCCAGATCTGGTAAAAGCCGCAAGGGGACACAAGAGGAGAATTAACTGTCGGCTTCTTACGGCCTCCGGTCAGCCAATACCCGTCCTAGGAGAAATGTCAGTTACGATGGATGTAGGGGGGTCCTCATACTCCCATAACGTTATCGTGGCTGAGATTATGGATGATTGCATCTTGGGTTTGGATTTTATGAAGAAACATAACTGCAGAATCAATGTCGCTGACGGAGTTTTCAGGTGTGGTGAAGAAGAAATCTTCATTCTCGGAGGTGCCTGCGGGAAAGTCGCATGCATAAGGAAAGTCATTATACCTGGACGAGCGGAAGCTCAGGTGCTGGTGAAACTGCCGCCAGCTGGAAAGCAGAAGTCAAACAGATGCGTGTTGATCGAAGACACACCCAACAAGACGTCGGCACAAAAACTGATGACGGCGAGAACCCTTGTTAGTGGAAGCAGTAACGCTGTGGTCAAGGTTGTTAATGTTGGTGATCGCGAGATCTGCTTGAACAAAGGTGACGTCATTGGAAAGTGCGAGGAAGTCGTCTGGATGAAAAAGTGTAGTTCGATAACAGGCGCGGACTCAGCAAACAACAACTACGGAATAGTGACTGAGCTGCTCGACGACTGCAAGAGTAACCTAACTTATTCGCAGGGCATGAAAGCTAAGAAGTTTTTACAGCGCTACGCGAATATCTTCTCCAGTCACGATGGGGACCTTGGAAGAACGTCGGTGGTTCAACACAGGATAGATACCGGAAGCGAGAGACCAATTCGTCAACGAGCAAGACGGATACCAATCGCTAAGGAAAAAGAAGTTGAAGGCCTTTTGGAGGACATGAGAAGGAATAAGATTATTGAACCGTCTGCAAGTCCGTGGTGCTCGCCTGTTGTATTAGTGAAGAAGAAAGATGGCAGCACGAGGTTTTGTGTGGACTATAGGCGTCTCAATGATGTCTCCAAGAAGGACAGTTATCCGTTACCTCGAATCGACGACACTTTGGATACCCTGAGTGGCATGAAATGGTTTTCGACCCTAGACCTGAAATCTGGATACTGGCAGGTGGAAATTCATCCAGAAGACAAGGAGAAGACAGCTTTCTCGACCGGTAAAGGTTTATGGCAATTTAACGTCATGCCCTTCGGATTGTGCAACGCACCTGCCACATTCGAGCGACTCATGGAGTGTGTACTAGCAGGCTTAGTGGGAGAGGCTTGCTTGGTCTACTTAGATGACGTCATCATTATCGGCCGTGACTTCGAGGACCATTTGCAAAACTTGGAGCGAGTTTTCGCCAAAATAGAGGGGGCCAAATTAAAGCTGAACCCGAAAAAGTGTCGTTTATTCAGGAATAAGGTCAATTATCTCGGCCATGTTATCTCCAGTGATGGAATCCAGACAGACCCAGAAAAACTGGAAGCAGTTCAAAAATGGCCTACCCCTAAGGACAAAACCGAAGTGCGGGCATTCCTCGGCCTATGCTCATACTACAGGCGTTTTGTTAAGGGATTCTCAGAGATAGCCAAGCCATTACATCGGCTGACAGAAGATAAACGACAATTTAGTTGGGATGAGACTTGTGAAGATTCCTTTCGGAAACTGAAGAGACATCTGTGTGAAACACCAATCCTGGGATATCCACAAACTGAAGGTCAGTTTATAGTCGACACGGATGCAAGCAACACGGCTATTGGAGGGGTGTTATCTCAAAAACAGGGTGAAAGAGAAGTTGTTATTGCATATTTCAGCAAATCTTTATCCAAGCCAGAGAGAAACTACTGTGTTACAAGGAGAGAACTCTTGGCTGTTGTAAAGACGCTACAACATTTCAACAAATATCTCATCGGCAGACAGTTTTTACTGCGAACTGATCACGCAGCCTTGAAGTGGTTACTGCAATTCAAGAACCCCGAAGGTCAAGTAGCTCGATGGATTGAACAGCTTCAGGAGTATGACTTCAAGACGGAACACCGCAGCGGAAATATGCATGGGAACGCTGACGCACTCTCACGAAGGCCGTGTTCGGAAGACTGCAAACATTGTGTTAAGCAGGAATCTAATGAAGTAACATTAAAGCTAACGAGAACAAGTCCTTTGGGTCCCTGGGAGAATGATGCTATGAGGGAGGCTCAAGAAAGAGATGACGACCTTCGGCACATCATCACATGGAAGAATCGGGGTGAAGTAAAACCAATCTGGAGTGAGGTTGCACCCACTGGCGCTGTCACTAAGGCGTACTGGGCGCAATGGGACAGTCTGATACTTCAAAACGGAATACTCTACCGGAAATGGGAGAAGACTAACGGTAGAGAGTTCCATCTTCAGATAATTGTCCCAAGAGCGAGAGTACCAGATGTTCTCCGTGAAGTACATGATGGCGTATCAGGAGGTCATCTAGGTGTCAAGAGGACTTTAACAAAAGTGCGAGAACGATTCTACTGGTTGCATTGTCGAGATGATGTACAGGATTGGTGCCGCAAATGTACTACTTGCGCTGCTGTAAAAGGACCACAGACCAGGAGCCGTGGGAAGCTGCGGCTGTATAACGTCGGTGCACCGTGGGAACGAATTGCAGTTGACGTAGCTGGGCCATTTCCTGTAACGGAATCGGGGAACAAGTATTTTATGGTCGTCATTGACTACTTCACCAAATGGCCCGAAGTGTTCGCCATACCGAACCAAGAAGCTACAACAGTCGCTTCTAAGCTAGTCGAAGAAGTGATATGTCGCTTTGGTGTGCCTCTGGAAATCCATTCTGATCAGGGCAGGAACTTCGAATCGCAAGTGTTCCAGGAAGTGTGCAGAATTTTGGGCATGCATAAGACGAGGACCACCGCGTACCATCCACAGTCCGATGGAATGGTTGAGAGATTTAACCAGACCCTTGAGAGACATTTGGCGAAATTGGTAGACGACAAACAAAAGGATTGGGACAAGTATATACCACTCTTCCTTCTGTCATACCGAACCGCCGAGCATGAGAGCATAAAAGCTACCCCGGCGTATGTCAATTACGGTAGAGAACTACGAATACCAGTAGACCTATTGACAGGAGGGTCACCGGAGGGACCAGAGACCGTACAAGACTATGTCAGCAATTTAAGGGAAAAAATGCGCTACATACACGCCTTGGTCCGGGAAAATGGATTACAGTCAAGCGAGAACATGAAAACCAGATATGACCGGAAATCGAACACAAGAGGCTTCGAGGAAGGGTCACTAGTGTGGCTGCATAACCCAACCCGCCGGAAAGGGAAATCTCCAAAGTTGCAGACCAAGTGGGACGGTCCATACAAAGTGGTTACCCGAATGAATGATGTGACTTATAGAATTCAAAAGCAACCAAGAGGGACATTCAAAGTGGTACACATAGACCGTCTGGCGCGTTACCATGGCAGTAACAACGATGCTCGGGACGAGCATCTCTAAGAGGGGAGTAGTGTTACGAGAACACAAAAAAAGGAGCTTGCGCCATCTAGCGGGGAGCGAAGGAACCACGTTGTGTGCTGTACAAACCACTTTGTTACAAAGACAACGTGAAACATCCACTCAATACTAGATGGCGCTAGAGGACATATAGGTGAATGAACTCAGGATCGAGTACACGCACGAAGGTTCTAGAACTGTCTGGGTTTAGGCTCGGCCCGGTATAAAAAGGCCGATTGAGGCCGAGCGGAGCCAGTTCAGTTGGAGCTAACGACGAAGCGACTTCGAAGTGAATACTAGTGATCAAGAAGTGATACCAGCGGAAACCTATGACATTGGCTACGACCTCGGACATTGTTAGTGCTTACTGTGTGTACCTAGTGATTAGTGTTTGTACTTAGTGCGTAGTGTTGTACCTAGTGCTTGTGTCGGACCTAGTGCTAGTGAATAAAGTCTCTAAAAGAGTCAGAAGGTCTTTCTCTCCAATTCGTTCGAACCCTACACGCAACAATATTAATCACTAATTAATTCAACTAAATTAATTTCCACTCAGTCTCCGGATAAAGCCGTGATGACAATTAATTTCGAAGTTAATAATGTTTTGAAATTACATTTCAGCCACAATTTCACGCGGTCAACGCTACCTATCTAATATCGAAAATATTGGCCAATTTTATCGTTTACCAATTATAATTTGAGCTGGCAATCTTTCAAAGGTTCATTAATTTTATCAAATAATTATGTTACGCATATTTTTGGTATCAGTAATGTTTATTAGTATCGATATTCTGATAAAATGATGATGTATATTTGCTTTTCGTTCAAGCACGATATTAAAAAGGTACTATTTTCGGAAAGTCTTGTATGTATACATAGCCATTTTGTTTATAATCTTGTACGGCTAGATTTTAGGTGTAGGTCGATAGCATCTTCATGGCGTCTATGTAAAGCTTATGTCAGATACTGTTTATATAAATGTACTGTTAGTACCAGCACTGTTCATATCTACGGAGTTAAATATATTTATATTGTATGAGTAAAGTACGCCGCGTTGGCGCAGCGGTCACAGCACTGGATTGCGATTGGCTGTTGTGCGGGCGGTTGCGGGTTCGATCCCTGCACACGACAACATTTGTATTGGCCATACAGATGTTTGCCGTGGTCTGGGTGTTTGTGCAGTCCTTGTGGGTCTCCCCACCGTGCCTCGGAGAGCATGTTAAGCCGTCGGTCCCGGTTGTTATCATGTACACCTGATAGCGATCGTTACTCATAGTAGGGAATATATCCGCCAACCCGCATTGGAGCAGCGTGTTGGATTAAGCCCCGATCCTTCTCCTACATGGGGAAGAGGCCTATGCCCAACAGTGGGATATTACAGGCTGAATCGTGAGTAAAGTAAAATAAATAAAGATGTATTCTAAAAGTAAAAATAATTTAAATATATATATTGTATGGGATATTGCTTATTAAGCTCCTCTCCACTCACACCTACTTTAACCCATTATCAAGCGCTAATTCATCTTTCCGCACTTTCAGATTTTTCATCTTATAACGTTCCTTCAAGCACAGTGACCTAATTATTCATAAGTCGATAAAATTACATGATTTTTTCACTATTTTTGCATTTATCTTCTATATATATAAAAGAGTAACCCACCCATTGACTCATCACGATATCTCTGGAACCATAAGGCGTAGAGACTTGAATTTTGGTAGGAATATTCCTTTTGCCGAGTAGAGGTCAGCTAAGAACGGGTTTTACGATATTCCACCCCTAAGGGGGTTAAACGGGGGTTGGAAGTTTGTATGAAAGTCCCATGTTTTTGAAGTAAAAGACTTGAAATTCAAAATGTATGCTCTATAGATGGTGTTGAGGTGTACTAATAATGTTTTTTGAGAAATCAACCCCATTTTGGGGTTAAAACAGGGGATGATAGTTTGTATGAAAGTCCAATGAAAAATACACGTACAAACTTGAAATTAGGCAAGTAGGTTCCTTATAGGGAGTAGACATCCGCTAAGAACGGGTTTTATGAATCTCCACCCCTAAGGGAGTTAAACGGGGGTTGGAGGTTTGCATGAAAGTCCTATGTTTTTGAAGTAAGAGACTTGAAATTCAAAGTGTGTAGTATATTTAGTATCGGCATTTCACCCGTGCGAAGCCGGGGCGGGTCGCTAGTAATTTTATAAACCGATATCAATAATATTAATAACTTAATACAATATTAATAATACTACATTAATAATTATTAATATTTTTAATATATTTAATGTCGTATTTTATTTATTTGAATTCGTAAAAATTATGAAGAGATGTGTTAAATTATTTTTATTTGTGAAAACGCCGGATTTGCAATACCTACTCATGCTTTGATTGAAAAATAATACATCAAAACAAAATATTTTGTAGCAGATTTTTAATGAAAAGTAATAAATAATTTTAAATGAAAATGTAATTTTTTCAAAAGACATAATTATGAGAGTATCCTCAAGACATGACAAGACACATTTATGTGTCTTGTCATGTCTTGAGATTATAATCTATTTTACACGAGATGCCCGTTTCTCAAGCAGCTTCACCAGAACAGAAGGCTTTTTCTAAGAGGATATGGAAACTTGTACGCAGATACCTCCACTGCTCTAATACAAGAAAAATAACAACTCTTATAGAGCAGAATAGGGGTCAAAAGTTTCCAAAAGACCATTGGGGAGAAGCCTACTTGCGAAGCTCAAAACAGCGGATGGCAGAACCGTTTGCTCTTGCTTTCAGATCCGAGAGGAGATCGAGAAATTTTATGGACAGCTGTACTCGTAGAGCACACACAAGCCTGAGACTCGGGACACCGAAGATCCACGTGCATTATTGTTTCTTCATTTTTCGGAAGACATCCAGGATATCGAAGTCGACGAGATTAATGCGGCGCTCAAGCGGCTTAAAAACGAGGAGGCCCCGGGGGATAATGGAGTTACGACTGAGCTCCTTAAGACTGCAGGGTGACCATGCCAGAGGTGTGGTCTAGGAGTGTGGTGGTGCTGTTCTTCAAGTGAGGCGACAAGTTACTCTTAAAGAATTACAAACCGATCTCACTTCTAATTCATGTCTATAAGCTGTTTTCGAGGGTCTTTAGGAATCGTGTCGCCACAAGACTCAACTAATTCCAACCACCGAAGCGTTGAAGTGACAGTGGGCTGGTCACCTCTGTCGCAGGACATTGGGAATGGCCATCATGCCACTGGAGCAGACGTGCCCTGAAGTAGAGACCACTTGTTGGCAAACGCAGTGCGGGACGTCCTCCGGCCTGTTAGACTGTCGATCTACGTAAGATTGCTCTTAGAGGCTGGATAAGGATTGCGAAAAAGCAGGTTGTCTGGTGTGAACTTGGCACCTATGACTGCGTTGGGCTATTGATACAATAGTCAACAATGTCTTTGAAAAGAACCGGAACTAAATGCAAGTAAAACTGCACAGGTTGTCTAATGTCTACTATGCCGTGCTTACCACAGATGTATTTTTAATGGTGTAAAGTTGTCTATTCGCTCCTATGCTTGTGTTTATAAGTATATTAGGGTAAGTATCAGTTAAGCGTTTTACGGAAATTTCCCGTTAGCGAAATCCGATTTTAATTAATGGCTTACTGACTGATATAGGCTCCTTACGTAACTTGACGTTGGAAGTGAAACACGGTTAGTGAATCATTTCATCTTTAGTCACTTGATATCTATCTTTGAACTAATTCCACATCTTTAGTTTTCACTATTTCAACATTTCACAAATATTTCGTTAACTATATACAACTTTAGAATATTCAGATTGTAAAAAAGTGTTGTTTTTGTGATAATATTTAGTAAAATCAGCCAAGCTTTAACGTAACTTACAATACCCAAACGATTTCAGTGCAATGATAGTGACTAAATTGCAAATCAAAAGAACTTATGTTGAGCTGTTGATAATTCTGCTTTAAAATAGTATTTGCCGCTTGTTTAAATAGGGTATAATACGTTGAACAATTATCGAGCAATCTTCAAAACAAGAACAACGCGATTATCGCAATATTCGACTATATCGTTTAAAAAACGAAGACCTACACAAAGCAGTAAAATTGAAAAAAAAATTAACATTATAAAATTTATATTAGGCATGGGGATACGTGACTAGAGACAGTCGGTTAAAATGAATTTTTTTTCTTAAATGGATGGTCTGGATCTGTAGTTAGATACTATTTGCACAGATCTTTTTTCAGAATTTGAATTTGAATTAGAAGTATGAAAATTATTATAGCTTCAAAAATTTCAAAGATTTAAATACTGAGTGTGGTCATCATGTTTTTGATTAGAGCCAAATTAAAGCAACTATTTGACGTTTACACAATTATCACTTGTATATTATACTGCTTATACTACCGAAGAATCGTGCTCGTATACTGCTAAACTGATGTAGACAATACTATGGGATAAAGCTAATATTATTGAACCCCCAAAGGAAATATAAATTAAAATTAAAAATAACTCGTTCAAATATAACGTAATGGGCAGACATCGTTCTAAAAATTTCAAATAAATTGGCAATATTTATAGTTAGAAATTAAGTCAAAGCAAACTTAAAACCTAATACTTTTATAAATAGAGCTTATAAATGATTACACATTCGCCAGACAGGGCCTACGTCATGCCCAGCGAACGTTACGGTCGTCAATCTTCTACGTGACATTTTGGAGGGTATCCCAAGGTTCATTCTTGACTTAATAACCGGTCACGATCAAGAAACCTTAAGGCGTATTAAAATTCCTATTTCATTTAGATTATATTCTTTAAATAATATTGATTTGAAACTATTGATACAAATAACCCGTATGACTTTTTGTAGAGGATAAAATTTCGCATCTTTGATTTCCTGTAAACTTTTTTGTAAAACTTACCGTTTACGAGTTACGTTTACGTGCTCTTTCACCGAGTGCGCGAGGAGTGCGGCCGGCTCAAGCGGCGCTACTGCTGGACGAATAAAATGGGCCATAAATCGTAAACGGTAAGTTTTACAAAAAAGTTTATAAGAATTAAAAGATGCGAAATTTTATTCTCTACAAAAAAGGTCAGAATAATTTTTGCCCTAAAGTGGGATAGTTTCCGAGATATCGGCCAAAAACTTTTCTTTAAGATTGCGATCGAAGCTCCACCTGGATCTGTCAGCATTTTGTGTTTTTGTGGTCAGTAAGTGACCCTTAACCTAAAAAAAAAATTAAAATTGGATCGGAAATTTAGTGCGAGGTTGACCAAAAAAACGGCTTTATTTACTGGCCTATTATTTAAACAAATCTAAAACAACTTCACAATAACTACAACAATTCTAAACATCGTAAAAAAACTACGTCTATAATTCCGTACCATGAAAACTTTATTGCTTTTCTAAGATACAACAAACGTGATCAGATCCATTTCAGTAACGGCGTAATAGCTGCCGATATCAACGATTGCGCTTGAGGCGCTTGTATTCTGAGAACAATTAAATAACCTAAAGGCAACAGAACATTGTAGCTAAGCGATGTTTAATGGCCTGCCTATTTTGTTTCTGCCACCTTGATTTCTTTTTTGGATATATTTCTTAAGTAAAATACCAAAACTTTGAAATATTTACGGGGTAATCTTTTAAATATTTTCTTCAACAGGAATAATGAATTTAAGAGACAATACTAGTACTGAATTTGAACTCTGCTTAAAGGGAAACCCGCCACGCTCCTATGGGACGCATTACAAAAGAACAGATAAACAAAACATAATAAAAAAAAATCATTTGCCGGAACATGGATTATAGAGTCCGAAAATATCTATTTGTTTTTTCAAATATATTCAATGTACCTGAACTATAAATTAGACCTGATTCACTTTGTTATAGGTAAGTATAGATAAAACAATTCAACAAAATATTTATGTACATACTAGCTGCTGTGCCCGCGACTACGCCCGCGTGGAATTTAACAAAAAAGTTATTGTTCAGTTCGCAGTTATAAAAAAAATCTAAAATAAACATAACCTAAATTACACTTTACATCAGCTATCTACCAGTGAAAGTCCCATCAAAATTGGTCCAACCGTTTCAGAGATTAGCCGGAACAAACAGACAGACAGACAAAAATTCTAAAAATGTTATTTTGGTGTATGTACCGTGTATAGATCCATATGCATTTGGTAAAAAGCGGTTATTTTAATAATACAAACAGACACTCCAATTTTATTTATTTGTATAGATATAATCCGTATACATTAAAACAGTACTATCAAGCTCGCCTCTAGCAAATTTAATAATACGGAAGACGAAAGCCGTATCTGTTCGTAATTGGTTCTACTAGTTTTTATTACTACATGAAATAATCTGTTTTGTTTTTGTTAAATTTTTTTTGTTATCATATATAATTCGAAGACCTTCTCGGATCTGTAGTATAACGCTAATGAAGCTGTTATTTAAAAACAAAAACGAAATCGCAATATCATCGTTTAAACACAGAACAGTCCACTTTTGAAACTCTTATAAAAAATGATTGTAGCTATCATCATAATCAAGCATAAACAAAATTTTAAAACCCTTCTTTTAAAATCAATTCCTATCTCTATCCATTATAACCCTGTTATCCAAATCTCTCCGTATTGATAGTCGCATTTTTCCCTATTTTTGTTAATTTAAATATTTAACGTTACTTAAAAAGCCCTTTGTACATTCAAAATCCTTCAAACACGCACAAGCTACGACTCGTACATATGTAGATATATCATCAATGTGTGAAATATAGTGACGTTTATGTACAGATATTTATCTGTAGATATATTATTTAGTGTGGATCAAATCCACGATCTTTAACGCATGTGCATTGCTGTGATTACTGCACCAACGCATCATCCATAATAATTAATCGATCACGGTGTTTTAAATGGATAGACAAAATGCAGTGGAGATAATCGTTTGAATTAAAACCGTTTCAACGATCGGTGATATCAGCAATCATTATTACCACTTCGTTCTAAAATTAATTAAAGCTTCAAATAAAATTTTATTGTTTTATTACCTGTATACATTTATAAATAATAGACGTATGACGGGGATCGTATTTCCTAAAATGATGTATGTAATTATTTGATTTAAGAGTATACAATTGGAATGAAAATAAATACTAATTTTAATTAATTTTTAAACATTCATACTTTTTGAAGTGAAACTTCTTTAGGCGCATGAGGGGTAAAACTGAGCGACCGGTAACGCGGCAGCGTCATGTCGTTCAGTACCTACTTGGATGAGTGACCGCCTGGGAACAATGCGTGAGGTTGGCTTTTTTTATTTGTTTTTTTTTTTTGGAGTTTACTCCTTAAGAATCGATTTTCATATAAGGCCCCCGGTATGAAAAAAATATGAGTAAAATCTACTAAACGAACGACCTCGTTACGTTTTTGTGCGCTATCTATCTGCTACGAAGTTAACGACGGTACCGGCTACGACGGTTACGACTGTATCGGTTACGACGTTTTCTAATATTGACGTTATTTGATTCATTTATTTACCATTTGATATGGTATTAATCTTTTTCTTATAGACTATAAAGTCTTTTTTGTAAATATTTAGACAGTCGATCTGAAAAAGTAAACTCCAGTCGTGCGTCGGAGCTGTGCGTTTTTTTTTATAACAGTTCTGACCGTTTCGCTTTTTTCTTTCAAAATTGATTGATGTCAAAATAAACAATAGTAAACAATAAAGTTGAGTTTAAGTAAGTACGTATGTGTTTAGGTATTAACGTTATTGCAAGTGAACAACTATAAATATAATTTGATAACGGTAGAATAGTTCAGAAATTATTTATAATATGTAACATAAACCTTTATGCAGGTTCACTGATAAAACATTTTTCCTTCAAATTATTAAGTCCCCGGTATATCTGAAAAAGTACATATCTTCAAAAGTTTAAAAAATACATATTTCTAAAATCAAAGCGAAAAAAGTCGCTGGCATGGGCTTCTTAAATGAGAAAACTTATTAACTTTCATTATAAAACCTCGTTTAATGACTGTAGGAATGGATTTAGTTTTAAGCACCAGATATGAAGATTGGGTAGCATTCGAAGTTGAAGACCAATTAAACACACAAATTTTACACGTTTACCTACAAATCAAAAATCTTCATACTCTACAAGTATTAATTTACTTTTTTTTTAATCCGCTATATAGTTATGTTTTGTTCTGTGATTATTGTCAGGCACAGCCTATAAATATTGAAACGTTGGATAAAAGATTATTAATCAATTAAATTGAATATATCTTTACCTCTTTCTTTTTCACTGCTGAAATAATGAGAGAGACAGAGAATAAAAATAGAAAAAGCAAGATTTAAATATATCAATAATCAAAAATATTTCAATATTTCTCATTAGAAATGTGACCTCACTAGGAATCCTTTAGAACGAATCATATAGTTCGGAATTTAATCGCGTGGGTCTTAGGGCCTATGCAAACCACGTTTTTTAAACGCGCCGTCGACGCGCGTTTGTTTCGATACAAACGCGATACACACGCGAGTCAGACGCGATGCAAACGCGCGTGTGTCGCGATACAGACGCGATGCAAACGCGCGTGTGTATCGATACAGACGCGCCGTCGACGCGCGTTTGAATCGATACAAACGCCAACTAAACAAACTGCTCTGTAGGATAAAAACGCGCCATTGACGCGCGTGTCACGCGATACAGACGCGATGCAAACGCGCGTGTGTCGCGATACAGACGCGATGCAAACGCGCGTGTGTATCGATACAGACGCGCCGTCGACGGCTCGCTTAAAAAACGTGGTTTGCATAGGCCCTTAGAACTTAGAACAACACCAGTGGCAAGGTCAAAGATCAGGGACAATTATAACGATTCAGCCTGTAATATCCCACTGTTGGGCATAGGCCTTTTCCCCATGCAGGAGAAGGATCAGGGACAATATTATAAAATAACTAATAACAAAAAATATTCTTTGCGGTCTATTTACTGAATATTTAAGGACATAGTCTATTAAATAACCTGGAAAAGTCCAACTTTTAAATATTACACGTAAGAGTATAGTTAAAAATGAAAATAAAAATAATATGACACAGTTTTTTATTGCGAATATTACGTTTTATCATGAATGGGAAACACAAACTTGTATTACATACGCATTACACCTACTACTTTGAAAGTTTTTTACTACTAAATATTTTCTACTAACTATGCATACAGCGTACTTAGTGACACGTACACAGCAACACTATTGAATATCGACGTATATGATTCTGCCTGGTTGTGCATATGCTTACGAGTGGGCTACCGCCGCTCTATGGATGCCAAGCTTATGAATATGCTAATACTGAACAGATGATAATCTCGAACAGAATATTGCATAATAATTTTATTATTTACCTTTCACGTGATGCGTATACTGTTTCTATAAATTAATTAAATCTACACTACCTTATTGAAATTTACTTATAGTAATAATTATCATGAATTAATGGACGTTTTTAAAATTTATTTAATCATTCAATTCCTACTATTAGTAAATTAGTAGTATACTTACTTTACTAATTTTTTTTAATTACTTTTTTGTGTATATAAGCCATAATGAGAAGGATGATCTAGTAGATAAAACGAGAAAAACTTACTTATTAGTAAGAAGTTTCGTATCTGGGCACTGTTTAATCTTTAAAGTTAATATATTGATTTCGTAGTCGATGGTTAATGAACAATCTCTGATATCTACGTACGTATACGCACGAACGCATTAATGTATACGCACCAAGCCAAGCCTCGACGTAGCGTGGTTTAGTAAGTCCCAATCTTTCATATTACGAATAAAAAATGCATTTGGCCAACAGTCGAATATAATCTTTATTAGAGTACTTACATCTATACTAATATATAAAGCTGAAGAGTTTGTTTGTTTGTTTGAACGCGGTAATCTCTGGTTCTACTGGGCCGATTTGAAAAATTCTTTCAGTGTTAGATAGCCCATTTATCGAGGAAGGCTATGTATCATCACGCTAAGACCAATAGGAGCGGAGTCCACGCCGACGAAGTCGCGCGCAGAAGCTAGTATAAAATAAAACACTAGCTTTTAAAAAATAATGACACTAATATAGAGTACTCGTAATAGAAGCCAAAACTTTATAGGTAAGCTTAAAATATCTTAAGATCTCTATCTCTCTAGAATGTAAAGCAAAGGAAATAAAGACGATTTGATACTCAGTTATATATTCGTAGTTGTTATTTTTAGACTATTAATATTAGATTTTGACTTATTTAAAAACTTTATCATTTTCTTAAATTAAAATCAGTATGCTTTTAGCAAATTCCAATATATATAAATCGAATTATAGCTTTTTCGATCGTATTAATTACTTTTTTAACAAATATTAATTTATATAAGTTAAGAATTTAAGTAAAATTTAAACATAAAATATTAATTAACTAGCCATAAAAGTGTTTGAAATATTATAAAAGTTGTGATAAATGCTTAAGTTTATTAGAAGAGAATAGCAAATTGATAGTTTGAGATGCAATTTGTACGGATTTACCAACGACAGGCTTTCCAAGATTACACGAGAAATAATGAACACTGTATTTCTACACCACAGTAATTGCGTTTGCTCACAAACGAAAGAAAAAAAAATTGACTATAATTTACATCAAATGCATAAAATATTAGGGATAACTCAAAAAATTCTCGTCAGATCTCGATCAAATTTGAATAGGATTACATAACAAGCAGCGATAAAAAAATAATTATTATAATCGGTACATCCAGTCTAAATTTATGAAATTAACATTATTTAACACAAATGAAAAAAATTAGTCAAACTGAAAACTTCCTCCTTTTTTGAAGTCGGTTAAAATATGAAAGAGCACTAAAGATTTCTACTACACTAAATTGCATTTAAACTTTATTCTAAAACTGGGTGTAGGAATGAAATTGCAAATCAAATGAAATCGCTCTCGCAGATGTGTACAGTGTTTCTGAGACCATTATGAGGTTTTTTTTTAAAGAAATCTTGGCTAACAGCGACGTTACGAAGACGTC
The DNA here is from genome assembly GCA_905220545.2 of Melitaea athalia. NCBI lineage: Eukaryota > Metazoa > Arthropoda > Insecta > Lepidoptera > Nymphalidae > Melitaea > Melitaea athalia. The sequence goes on from HG992194.1 coordinate 12,324,167, forward strand.
GTTAATCTCAGAAGATTAGACCACACTCGGAGATACGTTGATGACCTTTTAATGGAACTTTCTGGATTGCGATCCCTCAACACTGTATGAATTTAATTGTGCTATAAACTTTGATCGCGAAATCGAATGCTTATAGGCGTCATCAAAATGTAATTGATCCTATTTGAAATACTTTTACACTAACACTACTCGAAAATTTATAAATATATTACACATTGACGATAAAAGAATCGTATTTTACTCAATATATTGCCTTTTATATAGGCTGATATGTAAAGAAATGTTTTTTTTTTTTCTTTTATAGGACTTCAATCATTAACTTAAAACTAATATTTAAATAGGTATTAATTTAACGTCACTTTTATTAGACAATAAAAAGGTTTTTTATCTGGATATTAAAATCAACACGCAATCGAAAAAATAATTTAAACATACGAAAGAAATAAATATTGTTATCAAAATAATAGACGAAAAGAGAGTATGAAGATAGAATTAAAAAGTACTGTGCTTTAGCTTTTTATCTTAGTGCTAATTAATACGAAGTAATGATAATGTTAATCAGGTTGCACCGTTCTTCGCAATTTTATCGAATCATCGTTATATGAAGAGCCGATGGTAAGAGCCGCACTCTAAAAATGCCAATAACGGAGACAAGATCACGTTCTTGGTAACGAGCGGAGAGCAGCCGGCAAATTGACTGGGTAGCGTGACACGGAATTACGGCGCTGGATGGGCGGCAAATGATTTATGATATCAACGGAGTGACTTCATCAACACGTGATATTGTGGGCTCGAACAATATTATATTTATTTACACTAATATAATGAAGCGAACATTACTATATTTGCAAATTCGTGTGTATGTATGATCTTATTTTGCGTTTCACGATTTTACTGGCTTAATTCCTGATCCCTGGATTTTAATCCCCATTGAAATTCCTAGATTAAAACTAGATCTTATTTTATTCTGGACCGTAAACTGTCTAAATACTAAATATTATTAAAATCAACTTAATTGTTTTTGGTTTTGGAAATACTTACACAACCTACAGCTTAACTTTCGCATTACTACATTAGTAAATAGAGCTGGAACAAGTACCAGCGTAGTAGTAGTGATTTCAGTCAAAGATACAGAACATTATTTTATATAAAAATACTTAAAACGAAACTAGTATAAATGATAGAGAAAAAAAAAGAAATTATACATTAAAATATTAAATCTAGACTTCCAGAATGCTAATATTTTTTTACAGTTATACATAAAAATATATAAAATCAATAGAAAAAACATTACACACACTACCATGTAATTGACACACACACGCATATTATATATTCGCTCGTGTTGATTGTCAGAGTCTGAGTCAAATTGAAAAAAGGTTCTTTATTTTCATTATTTTTTTGATTTACCTATTTAATTTAAATGTTTAATTTTATGGTCGAATTTCGACCTCTGGGCGACCACTAATATAGATTTAATATGTAAAAATACACACAAAGTACAGACAAAATAAAATGTCAAAGACATGAACACATATAACCACTTCCATTGAACTTAAATATAACACACATCTCACGCACACACGGGGCATAAGTGGGAAAATCAATCCTTGTCAGAAGCCTTCCGCAGTCTGCCGCTAAGTGGCTTAATTCCTTATTTCTTGTCTACTTTTTCGGTGGACTACAGACCAGCTGTAATTGGGCTAGCGTTGATTTTGTTTTTCTAAGAGAAAAAAGACGTTGCTCTAAATATTTACTCTAAAAAGTCATAATTAAATTAAAAGTACATCGTAAAATAGCATATTATACTCAAAACATCATTAGAATTAATATGCGAAATGAATGTAGATTTTTGTGTTACCTGAAGGATAAAAACAAGTTTTTGTAAAATCGATAAAAAAACTGCTCTGTGACAATTACTCAAGAGAACAATAATAAAAGGTCTCTGACCTGTACGTTTGGAATTTAAGCAACAAAACAGTGGCTTTAATTCCAAACGTTTAATCGAAATAAATAAACTCTTGATATCCACGATGCTGAACCTCCAATAGGATGAGATATCTGTACGTACAAACACCAAAACAGCGAAAAACGTTTGTATGGTCTCGACAATCGTTTGTTGTGAACGGGAGTTGAACCAGTGGCCACTAATGCAACGAGCTGCGATAAGCAAAATACCAACGCAATATCAAAGGCTCATTTAAAAAAAAAACAAATTTAACAAAGGCAAAAAAGTTTAAAACTTACTTGCGTATTGTGGAAAAACAATACTAAACTGATTTATTAGAAACTCAAAAATATAATAATCTATACTAATATTATAAAGAGGTAAAGTTTTAGCTTTGTTTGTTTGTAGGGGGTAATCTTCGCAAATACTGATCCGATCATGACAATCCTTTCACTAACAGAAAGCTACACTATTGAGAAGTGACATAAGCTATATTTTATTGTTATTGAACAAAAACTTCAGTGACAATATTAGTTTATGTAAATCAAGTCGGAGAAATGCGAGCGAGATGAAAACTTTACTATACATATATATATGTATATTGCATCACAAAAACGAAGTGGGCACAGGTCGGCTACTAAATTATAAAAATAGAACTTCAATCAAGGATACGAATATTCTTTTATAAAATTAATAGACGCTAGATATCTACATGTTACGTATTTATAAGTTACTCTAAGAATTTTTCGAAGACGTAATATAACTTAATCATTACATATAGTATTTCATTCATGAGAAAGTAAACCGTAAAGCTTTCAGCGGTACAGCAAAACCGGCGACTAACAAAAAGTTACTTAACAAACATCTCTTTTTTACATAAAATTTCGAAAGACGTCCTAAATCTAATAAGAAACGCAAATTTTTTGTAACTTCATTTTATTTTTAGCGGTCCGTGTCGCCGCAATAAAAACTTAACAGTGATAATCTACAATTACGAATATCCAGCAAGAATACCCAGCGACTTGAATTAATAATAAATATCTTAATAACATACAGACACGGTCGTCTGTTCCTGCTTGTGGTATAGGTAACAGTCAACTGTTATAGCTAAAAAAATTAAATAAATATACATAGAAACAATACATATGTAAATATATAGTACAAACATTACAGAATAATAGACTCATGTTGGAATCGAACCCACAACCCGCGGAGCAGAAAGCAGAGTCACTACAAACTGTACCAATCGTCTAATCAACAACCGTCTTCTGCTTAATATCAATCTTCATAACACCCAAAAAGTATTAATTAGCATCTATTTAGAAGAGTTTATTTCTTTAAACACGCTTTTTTGGGAGTTTTTTTTTATGTAACTAGGTTGGCAAACAAGCGTACGGCTCACCTGATGGTAAGACCGTAGCCTATAGACGGCTGCAACACCAGAAGCATCGCAAGCGCGTTGCCGACCCTATCCCCAGGAAGTTGCCAAATTTTACGCTATTGTAGATAATTTTGTCTGCTTACCAAGAAAGGCTATATGCTATGAAATGTCTCACTGTGATTTACAAAAACTATATAGTAAACTTAAAATGCCAAACAAAAAAAGTACCTATCGATGCTTAAAGTTGGTAGAGTCAAGGCTAGCGGTTAGTGTGTAAGACTGAGTGACCAACCTTCGCTCAAACCGTAGTAAGTGGCATCTGTTATTTAACAACAAAAACATCTGATCATATTATACAGGTAAATATAAAACAAATTTACATAGATATAAAAGAAGTAAACACATTATTACAACCACTTTGACCGAACATATAAATAAAACACTAGATCGATCGATCAAGGACACTAAACTTTCAAAGAATATCGATAGTAGCGTTTTGGTAATGTAGTTAATCATTTGTAATCTAAATACGTCATTTGTAACAGGCTGAATAGAGAAGCATTTCGGTATAAAAGGGAACTAACAATAGACCGCACGACGACATACATTGACATGACATTGACATGTATGGCAAATAGTTACTGGATAGGGATGAGAATGTGCAAGGAAATATCATAACAATAAACAAAATATATATTTACTTCTTTTGTAGTATTACAAAAACTAATTATTAATTTTTATACGTCTAAAAGTATTATTACAATTTTTACGATGTTTTCAAACCAAGTTTTCCGCTCGCGGTCTTGCCCGCATGGATAACATGACATTGTCTGTTCCGTTTTCTTGTGTTAAAATGTACCTACTTAGTATAATTATGTCAGTCAGTGATAAAGTAGCATTCTACTGAGGAATTTTTAAAATTGGTCCATAGTTTTTGAGTGTATCCATTACAAACATACAAAAATTCAAATCTTTCCTTTTATATTAAATAGTTTCATAACCTAGTAATAACTTGGTCTATAATTATTCTGTACTAGCTGCCCGGACAGACTTCGTTCTGTCTGTTATGTTATGTTTTTTTTCATGGGATTTAAGTAATATACAAAAAAAATAGCCGAATTGGTCAAGCCATTCTCCAGTTATGCGCTTAGCAACATTTATTTTTATTAGATTACTCATATTACTTATAAACATACTATCAAAAATCCGCCAACCCGCATTGGAGCAGCGTGGTGGATTAAGCTCCGATCCTTCTCCTACATGGGGAAGAGGCCTATGCCCAACAGTGGGATGTTATAGGCTGAATCGTGATCGTGATCGTGATCGTGATACTATCAAAAAGGCGATGTGAAAAATTGACAAATTCATCTATCGACATGTAAATACGTATGAAAATGATACATTCGCTGAGTCACGCGACACTATTTTTTGACAAATGAATTTGTCAATCGTTAAATAGCTCTGTCGGAGCGATCGCTTTTGTAGTTTTGTCTGTATGTATAAATTTTAATACTGATGAAATTGCAAGTAACTTTCAAAAAATACAATACAAGTTTACTATAAGTAGGTAGGTAAATCTTATCTTAATATACGAGTAGTATAAGCAAGTCAATATGTATTGCCTTATGAGGTGGTAGTCTTAGTATAACTTATAAGTACGTTCCAGGCCAACAAAAGTCGCCAATTTTATACATAAATGCTAAAAAAATATCAAATATTGAATTTTTTTATTTACACTTGCTATTTCTTTTTATGTCAAAAGATTAGGTTATAGGTTTTTATTACAGGTTTCTTAGATACAGCAATAACTATATTTTTCTATTTATCTGAAATATCGAAAATGTATAAAAGAGGAACTCGAAGACCACAAAAATATTTGCTGATTTAATAATCAATATAAATGTATTATCTTATATATACATAATACAAGAGAGTACAGCTAGATTCATCTTCATAGGGAATAACTAATGTAGCATTATCATGGACTTCGAATAATATATATGTAGGTATAATCGCTTTTATCCGGTTTTGCTGAATATACTAGAATAGAACAATTCTCAGAGTAAAGATAAAATATATCATCACTACTTATAATTCTAATTTACTTTATTTTAATACGTGTGAACTCATGTGTACAGCCTTGTAATTAATATACAGGGTGTATTTGGAACGCATTGAAAAACGAAGAGGTATGATAGTGTTGGCTTAACCTGACATGATACAAGTGAAAAAAAAGCGAAAAGAAATTATTATTTTTTTTCCTGTTTTCATCATTTTTTTGGTATAGTCCGGTTTGGGAAAAATAATGAAACAGAAATTTGAAGATAATGCTTTAAAATAATCGTGTTTGGAACAAACTGTCAATGTAATGCAAACCGTTCATACGCGCCATCAGCTGACAGAGGTCAACGGCACGAGGTAAACGTACTCGCCGCCGCGCGCACGTTTAATTTTCGTTCCGCCGCCTCCCGCGCCCCGCGCGGCTCGCGCTCAACGACTACTCGTCACAATGTGTATGATACATTGCTGCCTCACATAATACATAAGTCCTAAAATGTTCTTAAAAAAACGTTTCTGGGATAAATGGTTATATGCATTATATAGTATATAAATAGTATATTACGTGGTTTAAATCTTACAAAGCGTTCCAAATACACCCAGTATGTATATATGTTTAATTTTAGTTTTAACTTACATTTACAAAATGGGATGTAAAGAATCTCTGAGAGAGAAGTTTAAAGATATCAACATCCTGACCTTTGCATCGCAGTATATTTATGAAAATATAATGTATATACGGAAAAATAGGCATTTGTTTGTTAGTCGTAGTGGTCGAAATGCCTCGAATGATGTAACACTCAGGAACGACCACAAATTAATATTTCCTAAATGCCGGCTCAAGAAAAAAAGTAGTTCCTTTATAGGAATGTCTATCCGTATATACAATAAGATTCCGGCTGCGCTTCAATCTCTGCCTTTACTGAAGTTTAAAAAAGTTATTAAGCGAGTTTTATGTAGTAAAGCCTACTATACCATTAATTATTATCTCAATGATGAAAAGGCATGGGATTGAATAAAGCTCGACCAGGCTACGTCTATGACCCGCTGTAATAGATAGTTATAGTTAGTTCAAGTCATCTTTGCGCGGGGCTCTATGTGTGCGTGCGCTTGTAATTATAACACTTTGCGCGCACTAGTGACTTTTGTTTAAAGAATTTATTGTCACGGTGACAAAAGTCACTAGTGCGCGCTTAGCCTTAATTTGTGTAGCAGTGACGCGACCGCCGTCATTCGAAATTTCAAAAAACACGTCTTCTTATTGGTCATTTTTCCACCGGTACAGTCGCTAAAGAAAATGTCTATTTCTTCACGGAATTTTTTTTAAGGAGTCAGGTAAATATTTTCAATGTGCTAATTTCGATATTATTAATATTTATTATACTATGTATAATATTTATTATACTAACTTACTTTAAAAACTATGTATATTCTTTTTAAAGTGAACGTATTATGATTGTTTTAGACTCGTGAAACTATTGCCAAGGTGTTCGAATTTCTAAAAAAGGAAAACATAGTTATATTGCAGCTAGTATAAGTGATCCAATTTGCAGTGCAGGTCCAAATTAATATCAAAATTGAATGAATATTTAAACAGTGTGCGAAAGAGAACAGCAATGGCAGTGGGGGTATCAGAGAGAACAATAATAAATATATTGGCTGAAGGGAAAAAAACTGACTTCAAATTTAAATCTCCGTATAAAGACCGCAAAACAGTAATGCATAGATGGTTGACAGAAAAAAACATTACTTATAATGCACATATAAAAAAAATTAAACTGTATGACTTGATAAAAAAAGAAGACCATATTTGTCATAAGCTTGATGACATACTTCAGCCATATGACATAAAAGTTCTTCGACTACCGCCGTATTATCCTGAACTAAACCCGATAGAAAATGTATGGGGAATTTTAAAAAATTATATTGCTCCGCATAATATCGAACAAAGTGTGACTGGAATAACGAAATTAATAAATGATCGTTTTATTCAAATTAATGAAGAGATGTGGCGTAATACTTGTCAACACTTAAAAAAAGAAGAAGAATTTTTGATATGGAATCTGAAATAATAATTAAACTTGGTGAAAGCAGCGAATCCGAAAATTCAGCATTTTATTCTTCTAGTAGCGATACAGATTAATATGTTCAATAAACATGTAACAAACTATTATTATTATTTTTTAAATCCAAATAGTTACTATTCCAAGTTTAGTATTAAAGAATATGCAACGACTAATGAATGTTGATGAAGCGTTTTCGCTTAGGTTTGTCAGGATCGTGGCAAGTGTCATTTTCTTGTCTCTGCCTACCCCTCTGGGATACAGGCGTGAGTTTATGTATGTATGTATACTATTGGTCACCGAGATATACTTTTTATTTTAAATTTTTTTAAATAACTTTATTTATATTTTTCACTTCACTGTACCCCTTGTCACGCAACAAAGTCACTGTATATGTATACTAATATTATAAAGAGGTAAAGTTTATAACTTTGTATATACGGGGTAATCTTCGCAAATACTGATCCGATCATGAAAATTCTTTCGCTAACAGACAGCTACACTATTTAGGAGTGACAAGATAAAAGGAAAAAGATAAAAATATATAAAGACTTTAAATCAGCAGGATTTGAACCTGCGCCCTCTGACGTGCCGTGTCAACAATTCAATCTTATCAAGCATTATTATTTGCCTTAGAAATTAATTGGTGATTTTAAAACATTTATATTTATCTGATTTGCTGAAAATAGTGAGAGTGTATTGGAACATATCAAATTTCACCGTACCCTTCTTATGTGAAATGGATTATAACGCCCAACGAAGTGGGCACGGGTCGGCTAGTGTATATATACAAGGTTTACCTACACATAGAGCCCCGCGCAAAGATGAGTTGAACTTACTATACATATATTGTGAGCAGGTGGCATGTGGTGGTCTCGGCACGCACGATTGGCTGTCTCATGTCTGTCCTGATTATTTCATGGTCCACTACTGCGTTTTTATCTTGTATCTGACTTTGCATTTTTTAAAAGTGTACCGAGAGTTTTTTTCCTCCGGCTTTTTTTCTCTCGGCCTACATTAGGGAAATTGTTATTTATTGTAATATTTAATAAAGCCGAGGATAAAGTAGGTAGGTAATGTCTACCGAGACATTATAACTTAATATTTTGACAAGTTAAGGCTGCTTATAACACTGGGAACATTACGTAAGTTTGTAATGTACCTAATGTTAAGATATAAATTTTTATTTTTTATTGTTTGATTTTTGCTGCCTTAACTTTTTGTTATTATTGTTTAGGTTTTTTTTTTGGAAATGTTTTTTTGTTTTACTTTCGTTAAGTGTGTAACATACACCTCATGGCGAAATAAATGTTTTTGATTTTGATTTTGAACTAAAAACAAGAAAAAAACTAATAAAATAAAGAATACAAAATCGGAATATACATTTTCATCCGTCCCATAAAGTAGAATATGTCGGAGTAGATCTTTTGAGGTCATATTTGAGGTTCGTTGGCCATTATTTTATTTAAAGGTCAATAACACAAACTAACAATTTTCATTAAGAAACACTACAAAGTACGAGTAACTTAAATTATTTCTCTTGAACTATTCTTCGATCACGATTCAGCCTGTAATATCCCACTGTTGGCCATAGGCCTTTTCCCCATGTAGGAGAAGGATCGGAGCTTAATCCACCACGCTGCTCCAATGCGGGTTGGCGGATATATTATTCCCTACTATGAGTAACGATCGCTATCAGGTGAACATGATAACAACAGGTACAGATGGCTTAAAGTTCTCTCCGAGTCACGGTGGGGAGACCCACAAGGACTGCACAAACACCCAGACCACGGCAAACATCTGTATGGCCAATACAAATGATGTCGTGTGGGGGGATCGAACCCGCAAACGCCCGCGCAACAGCCAATCGCAATCCAGTGCTGTGACCGCTGCGCCAACGCGGCGAACTATTCTCAACCCACTTCAAAAAAGGAAGAGGCTCTCAATTCGACTGTATTTTTTTTACTTCAGATACTCTGTTCACAAGTGAAGAAACAGGCTTTAAAATATCACGAGATCGATGATAGTACTCGTAGTATCACAACAATAAAAACTTAGCTAAATCTTATTTTCAGGCTCAAACGAAGTATGGCATCATAATTATGAAATATATAAAAATTTACATAAACGTAACATACAACCACGTCAACAAACAGTTCACAGTCTAGTATATATGTAAATAATATCATTTACTTTTAATTCCCCAAAAAAACTAGTTCATAAATTCTAAATATATATTCGTATTAATTGCTATTATTAAATCAAACCTTATAATTTGCGAAAAATACGAAGAAATAAATTATTTCAACGAGCGGATTGAGGCAAAAAATATAAATGATCCATTTAATAGCGTTAGAATAATAACATCAAATCAAAATGCCATTACGTCTGTAACATTTTTTGCTCATTCACACTGTAGAGTCTGTACTAATATTATAGAGTTTGTTTTTTTGTTTATTTAATAAAACCACTCTAATCCCGAAATGCTGAGGCTGATGATGGAAAATATAATATCGCAAATCTATCTCATAGACTTTTAATATGCATATATAGGTGTACAAATTTTTATTCATACATATGTACACAAATAAGGAGCCAAAATAAGTGAAACCACGACAGATGAATAGTTTATTTATAGGGACAAGAAACGCGTGCTGCTAAAATTATTAAAATATAATGTAATAAATTTTTGACAATAAAATATTCATCAATAAAAGAGACTTAAAACTGTTGTAGCTATAAATTGGCTTAATTTCGATTTAAAATCACGAATTATGAGCTCTTTTATCGTATCATTTGAAGTTTTAAAATGTACACAAAAACTGTGTAACTTACTGCAACAAACATAAGAGTTTTCAGAACTACGAAAAAAAGAACCTAATTAAATTTCATTAACTACTATTACTTTCATTAGCTACTAATATCGACATTATTTATATCCGAAGCAGAGGCAGTAATGCACTTAGCATTAAAGTCCCTCAAAGTTAAATACAATATCTATTTATGATATTTTTATACCTATTTATGATATTTTTTACTTAGCAAATCTAAAACAGTCCTAGATTAAATACAATTTATAATCATATCATACAGTGTTATATTACGATTTTTACTTAAGTGTAGAGATAAGGACTATCACAAAACCGATTGAGTTCTCATAATATTAAGTAGCGTTGACCATAATAAGCACATTCTTTTAGTGGTACTTGCTTAATTATCGTTTTTATATTTCTTAGTAAAATCCGGTTTTTTATAAAAATAACATAAGCTGGTCAATATCTATATTAACGGGATTTTAAGTAAAACACGCGTATTACTTTAGTATTCGCGCCTCTACATACGTTTCATCTTATTAACTTTCAAAACTTTGTAAGGTATGTTGACCTATTTCTTTCATGCTTTTTACTGTTGTATTAATCCTAAAAAGATACTATTCTAGTTAAAATTAGTGAATTTGAGTGTGACCTTATATATAAATATGTAGCAAATAAAAACTCAATCTTTTATTAAACGAAAATACACTAGCTACTCATCTTCTTTTTAAGAATTACGTGTAAAAACCAGTACAATTTTTAATACGGTACTTCAATAAAACTAAATACTTAAATAATTTTTTTTGTTATATTTTATACAGATACCTTTTGGATAAACTTTTCATCAGTTTAATTTCGGTCAATATGTTGGAGTGATATTTATTTAAAAACAGCCAGTCAAACTGGAACTGGCTCGTTACTACCTCAAAATATCCTGAGGGACTCGGTGGAAACATACATTAGCTCTCTTTAGGTTTTCCCGAGGGTTTTTGAATTATTTTTAAATAAAACTGAAAAAATATAGTAGTTTATTATACGTATATTAATATATTATACCAAAGTTACCTACATATAGAATTTATTTTCATACCGAAGCTGATTTTGTTATGAATTAATTTCAGTTAAATCAAGTTAAAATTAATAACAACTTAATCATGCATAGTGCGTAATACAATTACGAGATACGTTCAACACATATTCACTCAAAGTTGCTGTCAATATTGTAGAATGTGGACAGACGGAGATTAGAGTAGGCTTTGATGAATTAGCCAGTGAAACAGAATAACGTCTTTGTGATAAAATAGTAGATAATATTAGCTGACAAATTTCCACTTCCGTGATTTCATCTTTTAATATTTAAATATTATTCCTTACAATCACAAAGTAAATAAGAGGAGGTACGGTATTAATAAAAACTGACTGTTTTCTCTGTTATTAATTACGCAAGATGGGTTTCGAGCTCTTTTTGTAAATACATTTATGAATTTTAATTTGTATCCATATTGATTATACTTCAAAATGAATCATATAAAAAGTTTTAACCTTTCAATAACAATATCTTAATTGAAAAAGTAATTATAATTTAGAAACTTCAACTTCATTTACCTTAAATTTTTACTTGCTTTGTTTTAGATAAGTATCTATATTTTTCTTCTTAATTTGCACTCCTCGCTTAATTATAATTAGCAGGTTTTACAAAAAACAAAGAACTGACATCATATTAATTATGAAAATCCATGCATACTCGAGCGTAGTGAGTTAGTGACGTATTTCTTTTATATTCTGAAATATTTTTATTATTAATTAGCGTTTCATTCTATTAATAGCGATGCAAATGTAAAAATAAAAGGCGCGAAATATTTTCAAGTAAAGAAAAATGTTACCAACACTTACTTTACTTTAAAACGGTTTTGTTTAAATCTATAATACCAAATTATTTTTAAAACCTCTTAGGATAAATTTGACTAATTAACCCAATGAATTTTCCTCAAACAGTACAAAAGAAGATTCGAGCGTCTAACAATGGTTCGAAATATATCTGTAAGTAACTACTTATAGTTATATTCTTAATTTAAAGTTGTTAGTTGTTAGCATACTTATGTATTTTCCCTAAAATATGATTAATAAGGTTCAATTAGAGTTGTTACCAAGAACGTTGAATAAAATATAACTTGAATACTTGATCTTTGCTCTTAAAACGAAAAGCTACAATTAAATCTGAATGACTATATGGACTAAGAAAACAAAGAACAATAAAAATTGAGGCGAAGCATTTGAAAAACAATTCAATGAGCTTATTCTTTCTTTATTATTCATTTTTAGTCGCAAGAAATTGCAGAATCATCTTCCTGTCCTCCACGGATGGACGAGCTGCTCGAGTGCGACTCTCCAATTAGGTATTGTTAACAATATTTCCGAACAATTTGAGAACGTACCATACGTATATAAGATTTTTCATCGTGTTTTGCTTATAGCTTTAGTTGGTTCGTATATACGAAATTTGACCCAAAATATATGCTTAAATACTAACTGTAACCTCTAACAGTACTTTTACGATCGAACCCGTCAGACGAGCTGCTCGCAACAATGGGTATTTTTCTTGGAATCTCAACCTTAGGGGAATGACACATCCTGTCGCTTAATCGGCCTTCCGCTCGATTGTCATGACTTACGAGACACACGTTCCCGTTACATAACGCAACTCCAGGCTATCGGAACACTCACCGAGCACCAGTGCTTACTGCATCGATTATATCACCTCACAGCTGACGGTTATTACACAACGTGAGGGTTGGAGGTGAGCTTATCAGTCGATATGAATCGGCCGGTTCCGCGAACGTTCGCGATTCTCGACGTTGTGGATTAGCGCGCGTGGGTCGCGTCGCGGGGTCGATGTAGGCGAACGAGGGTGGAAGGGGCTCGGAGGCTGCGGACTCACCGTGCGGATGGTTACATAAGTCGCGAGAGGGATCGAGGACACGTGCAGCCCCTCCGGGGCGTGAAGCGCAACTGAGGCTCCGGCGCCGCCCCGCGCCATTGAGCCACGCGGTCCGCGGCTCTACCACCCAGACGTTATTAAATAGCCTTCACGTGTGCGGAGTGCGGACGCTTAGCGCCTAAGCGCGAGGCTAATAAACCTTTACTGCGATCTGATTCAAGGATTACCCTTTTATATAATATTACCTATTAAATGAAAAGTGTGTACTTGCTATGCTCGACAAATACGCTTCTTGTTTCAGTCACAATTTTATTCTGTTTGAAGAGACTAATTTCAGTCTGAATACGAAAACTTGATTATTTAGTTAGTAAAATATTTATAAACTTTACCTTATTCAGAAATAAATTGTACTTAATCTATATAGGTACAGTTAACTTAAATATACGTACCAGAATTTAACTATCACGTGAAAACCTTTCAATGTGAAAAAAATAGCAGTTAATTATAGAGACTGCGGATAGAATTGAAAACTTAGAACTTTTAGCATTCAAAATTAAAATTTGATAATGTTTGAATTAAATCGTATTATCATTATTATTATTATTTTGTAAAAAAACACTTTTTTAAATTATATTGATAATTACGCTTACATGGATATCTTACTTTTCGAACTCAGCACTAATGTTGCACAATACTTCAGTGAAGGAATAGATACAGAACTGGGCTTTTACTCAAAATACAAACTTTTTCTCCTTCTGCTTTATAACCGTTGATTTTAAGCTTAGCTGGTTTAAAAATAACCCAACTGTTAATTCACTTCAACTACCTCTACATAAGTATGTACGTTTTTTTTCCGCGCGCTCTATATATTTATGGACATAAAATAAAATATTTATTTGCGTATGTGTATGTATATGTGTGTGTGTGTGTGTGTGTGTGCGTGTGTGTTTGTGTGTGTGCCATGTGTGGGTGTGTGTACAATTAGACATTCTCCTTTATTTTTGTTTGTATTCATTTTTGTAAATTCATAATATACAAGTAACATAATTTTAAACTCCTTAACTGTCAAGCCCATCATGAGTTACTGGTACCAGTTTACACGACATCGTTACAGCGTAGATATTTGACATTTACGAGTATGTACCTATACATCTCTTGTCCTAAATATTGTTACAAAGAAAAAAACATAGTTTCTATTGCACGTAACATTTATTACTATTGCAGTGTGCTAGTTTAATGAATTAATATAAAACCATTAAAAATATAATATAAAGCTTATTCGAAGTGGTCTCCATTGGCTGCAATACAGTCCTTTACACGTTGAGGCCAATTATCAGCAGGTGATCTCCCCATGGGAAAATTCTTCACTGCCAGTCATATGCATTGTTTTCGGGACTCTAAATTATCATGGCATTTAGAGCAAACCTAAGCGCCTCTCTAAAACTGACCATAAATCATAATCCAGCGGAACTAGATGACGGCCAGTCTTCACCTCTGATAAATTTTGGAACATTGGTTTCTAACCAAGATTGGGTTGATCGAGCTTTATGACCCGGCGCGGTGCCGAGTCTTGCTAAAAGGATGATGAAGAATGGTTATTCTTGATTATTGAACATGGTGTTGTTAAGAGAGTTAATTACCTTCTCAAGAATGGTATCTTGATAAACTTGTAACGATGTTTTGATACCTTTTTCACAAAAATATGGCTCAGTCACTCCTTCTCATAGCTAACACCCTACCATATCATTATTGAAGTCGGATAATGCCCACGTTGTACTCTGTTGACTATAATTGGGAAGCTTCCTTAGAGCTTTGGGCATAAAATATACAGTTATTTTCTTTGTTAAAATATTGCTCAATTGTAAAAATTTCCTCATCCGTAAACAATTTTTTTCTGTGACCTCCCTTTGCGTACCGCTGTAGATGTTTTGATTTTAGTACCCTGTTTTTTTTTTTCAATTATCAGTTAAGAAATGACCAGAGCGTCTCTTATAGGTTGCAAGTCCTAAGTCATCCTTTAAAATACGTGACATGGTTCTAGGTGCTATCTTCATCTCCCGAGATATTTTTTTTTTGCTTTTGGACAGGATTTCTTCGAATTCTTTTCCTTACTGATTTGATCGCTTCTTTTTTGTGCGAACATTACGTGGACGGCCAAATATTTTTCTGTCACAAACAGAGGAGGTTTCATTGATTTGTACCTATCACAGCGATTCGTTTCTCTTTGTCACCCCACTCCATTTTAATATCGCAAAATATTTTACAATGTATTGGTGTGAAAATGAGAAAACACAATGAACAATCATATAAAAATGACAGGTTGCAAATTCAAATATAACATTTTGTTTTTTTTTAATTGTAACCGTATTTATGGCCAGACTATGTACCTGTATAGCAACATTTATTAAATTTTATCAGAATGTACTCACTGCTTATGTAATTTCTGCGTTGTAACTTAGTTTTGTTTAGTATTACACTTATTTATCATCAAATATGAAGTTGTGAGAACGTTTTAATCTTATCAATATTCAAATACAACATTTAATTTCCCACATTTTAAGTATTTAACTTACATATTTTATTCACGATGTGCTTTATATCCTAAAATTTATGTTTTATATTCAAAGGACAACCAAAACGTTATATCTCTATCACAAATCCCCAGTGAATTGAGCCGCAGGCCAAACAGTCCCCTGGAGTTAGTCAAAATACTATAACAAAACTTCACATGAACGGAGTAGTGAGCTCATTCTCTCAAGGGACTATATATTTCTATAGCAAGATTTATCATGCTACTTACTAATGTAAAAGAAGACAATATATACTAAGAAATGTTCAACATACTTAAGAATTAATGTAGGTATTTTATTTAAGTTATACAATTATACATCCCTATATTGCGTGAACGTTTATTTGTACTGTTCCTCTACTATGGGTCACAGCGATATGTTTTTAGATAATATTTCATCTGATTTATCAGAATATTGCAACTGTCTAATGGTAAACAATTATTATTATTATCATGTAACAAACATACAAAAAAACTTTAAACTTTTTGGCCTTAAAATCTTATAGGTAGGGATCCCTAGTACATTTTTTTAACCTGATCAGTATCAAGCTAATTTTCCGTGAGTAGCTTCATTTTGATGAGACGAACAAAAAGTTCCTCTTCGAAAACTCTCGATTGTGGTAGATAATAGAGTTAGCAGGAGGTAGAGCAGCAGTGAGCGTAGGACCGGGATAACGGACCACGCAATTTGGAGGACAATACTACCATCAAATTATATAAATATTAAGTAACTAAAAGAAAAAAAAATCAGAAAAAAAAATCAATTTTTGATGACCTTACGAGGTCATCAAGTTGATGACCTCGTAAGGTCATTAAAAATTATTACTAACCAGCTGATTTTTTTTCCTTTTAGTTACATAATATTTATATAATTTGATGGTAATATTGTCCTCCAAATTGCGTGGTCCGTTATCCCGGTCCTACGCTCACTGCTGCTCTACCTCCTGCTAACTCTATTATCTACCACAATCGAGAGTTTTCGAAGAGGAACTTTTTGTTCGTCTCATCAAAATGAAGCTACTCACGGAAAATTAGCTTGATACTGATCAGGTTAAAAAAATGTACTAGGGATCCCTAACTATTAGCAATCGTTTGAAAATTTGATATAGTCCATCATAGGGAAAAATAAACTACATATTATAATGTACATCATTTTATATCGATTATATTATATATTGTACACTTCTCCTACATAGGGAAGAGGCCTATGCCCAACAGTGGGATATTACAGGCTGAATCGTGATCGATCGTGATATTGTAATAAAGTTCATAAAATCAGGTCATATTAAAGAGAAGGCGAATGAGTTTTACAAACTACGGGCAGCTTTATTTGAACAAACTTTTAACTTGTTTATTGTCGGCAACTAATTTGAGTTATATTTCAATTTTCTAAGAATTTGTTACATTTAACGTTATAAATATTTACTATAATAGACTGTGATAAAAAGTCATTACATTTAATTTTACTGCCATCTTTTGTCGAGTAGCGTAACTAAGTGTTAAAATTTGTTAACAAAAATTACCCATGGCTCTATTTATATATAATTTTACTAATCAAAATGACATATATTTTTCTAATCTATTTAATTCTAATAATGTATTTTTATGTATGTTGTGTGGTTGCGGCAGTAAAGAATATAGCCTCCCCCTCTCTTCCCGTGGGTGTCGTAAGACGCGACTAAGGGGTAACACAGTTCCACTACCACCTTGGAACTTAAAAAGCCAGCCCTGCGGTCACCAACAATCCTGCCCAGCGTGGTGACTTTGGGCAAAACACATCAGTTCATGCCATTTTTGACACGAACTTTAGGAGGCTTATGTCCAGCAGTGGATTACGATAGGCTGAAAAGATGATGATGATTTTTTTATGTGTACGATTAGTTATGTCAAATTTTAACGAATTCATTTTGTAACAATAGTTTTAGTCACATTGGTAAGTGTCTTGATAATATAAAGCTTCAAGTAATTTAATAAATACATTTAATAGGTACTTATCTGATTGTTTGACATTTATGGCCATGTTAAAAAATCAATAAACAAACTACCTAACCTAATTTTTTAATAGTCAACTTCTTGTCTCTTCTCGTCATCTTCTTCTCTCTTCTTGTCAACTTTTGATCAAAAATAATACATTCGAATATACAAGTAATCTCTTTTTATTCTCAACTTTGGATTAAATATACTAATAATATTTGAAGAGAAGATAAAATAAAACAATATTAATGAATGGAGAGGACACCATTTATTAAAATGATTTAACCATTTAGATTTGTCATAATATTAATAATAATAACAATAATTACCAAAAACATTTTCAATAGCAAACCAATACGAATCCAACGCGATTTGGCCAAAATCAGTCTTTTCTTTACATTATAAAAAACAAAAAAGAAGAGAAAGAGCAATTTATTATGATGCAAAATTATTTTTTGAATTATAGCTACAATTATATTTATTAAATGAATAATTTTCGGATTATTTAGTTCACACTTGTACAAGCAAAAATATAAAAATTATAAAATACTCGTATTTAACTGATACATCGTACATTTTTTCTATAATATTGTAGTCACAAGATTGTATCTTAAGACATATAAGAAAATCAGTAAAATATATAATATTAAATATTATATATATGCAGTTGCATCTATTTGGTCGCGCAAGTTGATTTATAAAAATAAAATTGAAACTATTTACACATTAATTTTATACTAGTGGTCGCTCAGATGTCGAAATTGGACCATAATTAAAATTTAAATAAAAGAAAACCGAATAATTATGAAAATAAATAACCTTTTTTAAAATCTTCCAATTTGACTACAGACTGACAATCAACAAAATAGTATACATAATATGCTTGTGTGTGTCAAATACATGGTAGTGTGTGTAATGTTTTTTTTTATTGATTTAATAGATTTTTATGCATAATTTAAAAAAAAATATGATAATTCTGCACTCCTTCCCTATTATAAACTATAAGTGTGCGAAATTTCATACTCTTCCGTCCGCGTAATATTCGTAAAATGGTGTACAAAGTTTTTGCTTCACGTATTAATATAAAGATTATTAAATTTTTCATCTGTCTATTCATAAATTATGATATTCAATTTTAAGGAATTCCTGATATATGTGTGATTGTCTATAAAAAAGTAATACATTTATTATTGTAGTTGTTATTCTGAAAAAGAGATATTGGAAGGTAAGAGATATTTGGCAAGATATGTCGTCGATTTAAATATCATTAAAATGTAACATGATAGGCCTTAAACTGTTTTCTATACAAACGGGAGCTTTACTGACTGTATAGCAACATGTTTTATAGGCCGGTTTCCACGCCATTTCGTGTCCCAAAGGCTAATTAAAAATGCAGGAACTGTAAAATATTCATCTTTTGCTGCTCTTATAAAATATCATTACATCAGATTAAGTGCAGTTTGCTCTGTGTCACAAAACATATTAGTCATATTACTTACTAAATAGAGTTTGACAATAATTGATGGATAATTGCACAAGTAGAAATGCTAAAAATTACACTTAAATTTTAATAAAATAATATTCTACTTAATTGACAATTTATACAATATAAAGGGTTAACTTTATAATTGTTTGTTGGTTTTAATGAATGAAGATATTTTGTTAATAACATAAATTTACAACACACATTGAAAATATGACAAAGTTGGTTAGTTACAGAATTAATTTGTACAAATTTTTTTTTTAAAAATCTCAATTTAAATAAATATGACACGCTATTATCTACACTGCAAACAATAATTTTTCTATACCTACTTAAAATCTTTATATACCGTTTCTATATACAACAAAACACTTCATATTGCAGTAATATGCCATTTTGTTCATTATATTATTTTATTATTAAAAAATAAGGTTAATTTATTTGTACCTAGGTATATTATAAATATCAAAAAAGAAAACTTAATATTAAGATAAATCCAATTCCGGTTTATTAGCGGACTTTACAAAATTAGACAATACTTAATTCAAATACTATAATATTACGGATTATATTAATAGAAACTGATGTTATTATATGAAAAAATGCATATCGACAACCACAAAGTCACAACACTACCATTAATTATTTTTTATCATAACAGAATAAAAATTACATGATTATTAGAATAATGAAGTTACCGTTATATCCGTAGTAATAACAAGAAATATTTTCCTTAAATAAATCAAATATATTAAACTTAAAATTTAACGAATGCAACAAAATGTTGTACAGAAAAGTGTTATGCATTCAACTAGTTGCTTTGGGGTAGATTTTGGAACGCGTTTGTATTTCGATTGAAGTGGTATCACCAGCTCTAGGACTGATGTGTCATCATCTTCATCAGACGCTGTCAGCTCCACTTCGTAGAGTGGTGGAGAAGATCTGTCTGGACTGTTGAACCCATTTAGGGTGTCATCACGTGACTGCCACTTAGCCATAGGAATCAAAACTTCACGATGAAGCCGTCCTTCTTCCATATTTTTCTGAAAAGATTTCTAATTATATTGATTTTCATTAAAAAAATTCATTTGTTCAAACTTTCAATTAGTCTAAAATTCATAAGGAATTCTATAGATCTGAAATTCTATATGCATTTATTTTCACTAAAAAGAAGGCAATGCTTATGATTGGATTCAAACAGCAAGTACCTAAACATGCTGGGCGATATAGCAAGAATTGGAGTAATTTCCCTACAAAGATAAATAATTTTGATAGGTCATATTTATGATAATAACGGAGACCAACTAACAATATGTTCTATAAGGACTTTTTTATGTTATGAATAGAAATAAAAACAATAACATAGTAAGGGAGTACATTTCACTCTTCCGACTCAAATCCAGGCCTCTGAATTTTCAACAATTTTCATCGGTATTTTTTGGTGAAAGTAAAAATCGTTAAGAAGCCCCCTTGTACTAGTATTGTCGGTTAAAATAATAAGCCTTTATTACAGAATCCGTTTACTTTGATATTCCCCAAACACGGTGGGAAGTGAAAAATGTTTACGGATATTGGTCTAGGCATTGTATTTAAGTACCTGGATGACCGAGCCTAGCTCGGTATTTTTATTTTTAATTTATTTATTTTTTTATTTTGTTTTTTTCTCGGTATTTTTATATTTTATTTTTATTTAAATAAAAAATCACGAATGAAATTTAAAAAAAAAGAAAAAAGAATTTAATCTGGAGACTGGGATTTGACTGAACTGACCATGGTTTTCTCGGTCAATATCGACCGTCCGATTTCCCACCTGAGCTATTAAAACGTTAATGACAACTGCGAAATTAACCTTCCTATTCTAACGATATTTTAGCCATTTTTTCAGTGCCTAAAAACAGGAATAAAACGACATTTTCTAGAAATGAATCCTAGCTAGATCAATTTTTCGCTCCCGAAAACCCCTAAATACTAAATTTCACGAAAATCGTTGGAGCCGATTCCGAGATTCAGAAAATATATATATACACAAGAATTGCTCGTTTAATAGTATAAGATAAGAAAACTCAAATTACAAGCTCACGCGAATTTCAAACGTTCATATTTTATGGATTCCTGTAACTGATGTATCTACACATATAACTTTGTGTTAGGTAAATGGCCAATAGTTATTTTAAATACACAATGTGCTGAGAAAATATCATGTAAATAAACTACTCCGATAGTACATAGTTCTGTTCTTACTAATTGTTCATCTAGTCTTTTCTTAGTGCATCTGACCCATGGAACCTTTACGATAGGATCTTCATCACTACTGCTCGTCTCCGTTACCTGAAAAATACAAAACAAATATACGCACATAGCTATAACATTTTCTTAATCTATACTTACTAATATATAAAGCTGAAGAGTTTGTTTGGTTGTTTGTTTGTTTGTTTGTTTGAACGCGGTAATCTCTGGAACTACTGGGCCGATTTGAAAAATTCTTTCAGTGTTAGATAGGCCATTTATCGAGGAAGGCTATAGGCTATGTATCATCACGCTTAGACCAATAGGAGCGGAGTCCACGCCGACGAAGTCGCGCGCGGAAGCTAGTATTTTTATAAAGATTAGATTTCCTTAAAATACTATCTATACTATAATATAATAAAGCTGAAGAGTTTGTTTGTTTGGTTGGTTGTTTGTTTGTTTGTTTGTTTGAACGCGGTAATCTCTGGAACTACTGGGCCGATTTGAAAAATTCTTTCAGTGTTAGATAGCCCATTTATCGAGGAAGGCTATAGGCTATGTATCATCACGCTAAGACGAATAGGAGCGGAGTCCACGCCGACGAAGTCGCGCGCAGAAGCTAGTTGTAATCTAATACTAATATATAAAGCTGAAGAGTTTGTTTGTTTGTTTGTTTGTTTGTTTGTTTGTTTGTTTGTTTGTTTGAACGCGCTAATCTCTGGAAGTACTGGGCCGATTTGAAAAATTCTTTCAGTGTTAGATAGCCCATTTATCGAGGAAGGCTATAGGCTATGTGTCATCACGCTAAGACCAACAGGAGCGGAGTCCACGCCGACGAAGTCGCGCGCAGAAGCTAGTATAAAATATATACTTTTCGTCATAATGTTCTTTTTAAACAGTAAAATAAACAAAATATAAAAATGACTTTTCTCTTATTCATCATTGTAACAACTCGTCTCAGGTATAAATCGAAAAAAATCGATCCTACGAAAAAATTGGTGGGAACCAAAATTGTAGGAAATTTCATTTTAAACAACTTTAGTGATAACTTTTTTTCGTGTTAAATTGAAAATAAACGAGTTATACAATAGACATAATATAACCCTTTAAATCAAGGTGGATGAAGCAAAAAGTCTGGTACCCCTACTTTTTGAATTTAGACTACCCTGTGACCGTGCTATCAGCAAAATGTTTGAAATTCGGCACTTTAATTTTCCGATAGCGTAGGATGTACTTATTACGAACCTCTCTTGAACGAGCTTAACGAAAGCCTGTCAAGCAAGCAGATACACATATTCTCCCTCTTGCTCATTTCTTCTAACATACGTTTATTTTTTTAATATTTATTCATATATTACATTAATACATATTTAATGTATAAATAAATAATGCGTTTACATTTAAATATTTCAAAACTCGTGATTTTTGGAATTCACAACGCTTCTATCAATTATTGAAACCAATTTAATTCATTCCAATCATAAATAGTTAAAAATTCGTTTCTCTTTAAAAGTTTACATATATATGTCATATTCTTCCAGCAATATTTATATCAGGTATTCATATACCTGCATTAGCTCGGCCCTTTGCGCACGCGCTCGCTCCGTATCATCGCTATCGATGCCGCTATCATCCGGCTCAGGAAGCAAGGGAATCAGAATCCCTTCTCGATCGCCTTCACCCGCCAGCTTGGATTTTTTTATAACCAACCTGAAAGAAAAGGAAATCTCTATAAATTACAATATTTATAACAAGTGTCTGAAATTCATTAAAAAACACAATATATAAGCAAAAACGGCCAGAACAAAGTATACATCTGTAAGGGCTATATAAATATTTAATCACCTTATGTAAGCCTTGAACGTGAATTGAATCCCCGTCAATTCTGTGATTAAACTTTAATCTTAAAAATTATAATAATATTCATTATTTCCATTATCTATTAAAATTGAAACTGTCAACAGGTGGGAGCAGTAGCTACAGCAATGGCTGGTGTACTAGCGGTAGTGAGTTTGATCACCGCTAATGGCAAATGTTTGTATGAGTGATACGGATATTTATCGTGTAATATTTAAATATAAAAGGCTGAGTTTTTTTTAGTTTATGAAGAGCGCAACAGCTTTTGCACGTCGTATAAATAAATCAATATGTCGGCGAAAAGATACCCACGAGTAAACAGGCATAATTACGACGTACCATAGCCTGTAAACACGACGCAATTTATTAAAAGCACATTCGCCAACGTAAAAATTACTTTAGCTTTCAACTATAAGCTAACATATAAACGTAATAAATAATGATTATCTCTACTTAGGTTTAATGATATGTTATTAGAATAACCCTTTCCGATATTGCAGACTAAATAATAACACATCTTTTAATCATTGTTTTAGTAATTAATAAATCAAAACTATATATACAATTAACGTCAATAAGAAATATGTTTGCTAAATAATAAACACTTACCAAAAATTTTCTGGAAAGGATATTTAAATCACCTTGCTGGCAGATTACACTACTTAAAACCTTAACAGAATCTCTGGCACTGGCCGTCAACACAGGAGAGAACAGGGGAAAGGTCCCTGTTACCATGGCAACCGAAGACTGCGCGCGCAGTACTAAAAACATTCAAAGTTGATAGCCATTTTCGTCAATGTTTCACATAAATCGAAAACTTTTAAAATAGTATATTTATAAGAACAAGTAGTAATTATGAACAAAGTTTAAATTGGTATGGCTCCGAAAAAGGTATGTATTTATTTATATTAAACTATGTTTATTAAAACATACCATGTACACAAAATTATTAAACATATTTATTACTATAAAATAAGTTAAGCAAATTTAACATTGCATTATTTTAATACACAATCAAAAATTTAGATATTTTAAATATAAACATTGCATATGTTACACAATTTTCCTGTACCTATTGATTAAACAACGTCATGTTGCAACTCACATCGAACGCTTCGAGACTGACACACATATATTTTCGTTATTATTTAACACAAATGCATGAATTTACACATTATTTATCTAACAGTATTACTCTTATTTAAAAACACTGATATTACTGATACCACCTTTGTACATATATTGCATTAATTACTATATATTTAGATATAACTCAGTACAACTTTTAAATTACGAAATGTATAAAATACATTTCCATCAAGAAACTTCAAATAGATAGCTTATAATTGTTTACATAGTTAAAATCAACTGTTAATCGTTTTGAATTTAAATGTTCTAGACTGCTAATTACACTTTGTGTGCAAATTTAACTGTAAGATAACTCAGTCATATAGGATCTGAAGGCATTTAGAAGTAAAACTTCTTAACGCACGCTTTACTTGGGGAGTAAGCTGGCGAATTCGTGACGAGAGCGTTACGAAAAGTGTGATCAGGTGAGGTGAACGGAGCAAGAGAGGGAGGTGCGACCACACATTTTTTTTCTCTTTTGCTCTCATAGCCAGTTTAGTATTACATATGTTGTGCAGGTCTATTGCTAAAGAAGTTTTACTTCAGTCGTGTGGTCTAAAGCAGTGTTCCGCAAACTTTTTGTGTTCAAGGTACACCTAGGAATAGGAAAATATTTTGGAGGTACACCACAAATGAAAAATCATTTTTTAAGTAACATTAACCAACATTTATTTATTAATCATTGAAACAATATTTATTATTAATCAATAAACGTAAACTTTATTTTTCCGAGGCACACCAATTAACGACCACGGCACACCAGTGTGCCGCGGTACACCCTTTGCGGAACACTGGTCTAAAGCACACTCGTTTAAAAAAAAAAGTAAGACTTCACTTGACTTGGGCAGTAAGCTGGTGAATACGTGACGAGAGCTTTACGAAGAGTATGATCGGGTGAGGCGAACGGAAGTTGAGAGGGAGATGTAAGCTAGATGGAGCTAAAAAAGTTTTACTTCAGTCGTGTGGTCTAAAGCACACTCGTTTTTTTTTTTTTTTTTTAATAAGACTTCACTTAACTTGGGCAGTTAGTTCGTGAATGCGTGACGAGAGCTTTGCGAAGAGTATGATCGGGTGAGGCGAACGGAAGGTGAGAGGGCGATATAAGCTAGATGGAGCTAAAAAAGTTTTACTTCAGTCGTGTGGTCTAAAGCACACTCGTTTAAAAAAAAAAAGTAAGACTTCACTTGACTTGCGCAGTAAGCTGGTGAATACGTGACGAGAGCTTTACGAAGAGTATGATCGGGTGAGGCGAACGGAAGTTGAGAGGGAGATGTAAGCTAGATGGAGCTAAAAAAGTTTTACTTCAGTCGTGTGGTCTAAAGCACACTCGTTTTTTTTTTTTTTTTTTAATAAGACTTCACTTAACTTGGGCAGTAAGTTGGTGAATGCGTGACGAGAGCTTTGCGAAGAATATGATCGGGTGAGGCGAACGGAAGTTGAGAGGGAGATGTAAGCTAGATGGAGCTAAAAAAGTTTTACTTCAGTCGTATGGTCTAAAGCACACTCGTTTTTTTTTTTTTTTTTTTAATAAGACTTCACTTAACTTGAGCAGTAAGTTCGTGAATGCGTGACGAGAGCTTTGCGAAGAGTATGATCGGGTGAGGCGAACGGAAGGTGAGAGGGCGATATAAGCTAGATGGAGCTAAAAAAAGTTTTACTTCAGTCGTGTGGTCTAAAGCACACTCGTTTTTTTTTTTAATAAGACTTCACTTAACTGTGCAGTAAGCTGGTGAATGCGTGACGAGAGCTTTACGAAGAGTATGATCGGGTGAGGCGAACGGAAGTTGAGAGGAAGATGTAAGCTAGATGGAGCTAAAAAAAGTTTTACTTCAGTCGTGTGGTCTAAAGCACACTCGTTTTTTTTTTTAATAAGACTTCACTTAACTGTGCAGTAAGCTGGTGAATGCGTGACGAGAGCTTTACGAAGAGTATGATCGGGTGAGGCGAACGGAAGTTGAGAGGAAGATGTAAGCTAGATGGAGCTAAAAAAAGTTTTACTTCAGTCGTGTGGTCTAAAGCACACTTGTTTTTTATTTAGTTACTCGTTTCTTTCCTGCTTTATAAGAAAAAGTTGACATCATTACTAATTTTATTTAAAAACTAGCTGACGCGAAAAACTTCGTACCTCCATATAATATTTTTTTTCGTGAATTTAAGGATCGACTTTTTTTCGAATTTTCGTTAGCAATAACTTTGTCCTGGTAATAAAAAGAATTATTCAGTTTGGTGTAGTTGTTCGGAAGTTATATACATACTCGTACATTCCGGTTATTCATTTGTTTCCAAACACGGTACCACACAGGTACATGTAAAAATATTATTTATTTCCAACGTTTGATTAACAATAAATCTGTAGAACCAATGTGACACATTTTTAAGTATTGAGGAAACTTACTTCATTGCGATTTACAAAGTATCGAAACATATCGGTAATTGATGATACTCTAAGTATAATTCCGGGATATATGTCCATTTTTTTATTTTACTCATAGCTCCTAGCATACGAATAATATACCTGCACTTGGTTTCTATATGCCCATTAACTGTGGTACTTTATTCGAATAAACATTTATTGTTTTTAAATTTTTTTTATTATCATATAAAAATTTCGATCCAGCGGGATTCGAACCCGCACCCCCGACATACTGTGTCGGTGCTCTAACGGTTAAGCTATGGAACGATGTGCCAGCCGAATCGAAATTTTAGTTATGATTTTATTCGGTTTTAAGCAACCGTGGTGCCGTCTACAGCGAGTCCTTTAAGCACCCAACTATTCAAAGTTTCATATTACAATGAATTCTTTGACAAGAGACGACACCGTGCTATTTTTAATTCGTATTATTTTTATTTTTTATTATAAAAACATTTTAGAATTTCCTCAAGTGTGGGAAACACAAATCACCATCAATGTGTATCTAATTAATAACAATTAACTTGTCCTACTCCTTATTAAGAAGTAAAAATAAAATAAAGTTACTTGATACATCTAAAGTTATAGAAATCAATCGCAAAGTAAAAACACGACTGTTTATCTCACCACCGCCAAAAGCTCTCCTACGCAAGGCTGCAAGCGCCAGCTTTTTGTGGCAGACTGGGGTGGGGGAAGAGTGTGTTCGTATTATAAAGTAACGTGTCTTTGAATTAACACATCGAGGTGTCTATCCCGCTTGGGCGTATATCCCGGATTTACCCTATTGTTATAAGTTCGCGATTATTATTAAATTTTTAGTATATCACTTGCATTAAAAATAATTATATAAAAAAATGTCCTCTGATCTTATAAAACTGAACAGTCGAGATATAAAATACCTATCTAACAATAAACTAATGCTATGATACCATACGCCATTTCTCTGTCTGTATACAACATACAGAGCCAACCACTAAATACAAAAATTGAGATACTGTTTTACTATTAATACTTCTGCATGGCACTACAAGATACACTCTAGCCTTTTGTCAACCTTGACAACAGACCTAGTGTCTGGCACCAAGATATCCTGCCATCCTTTACAAATAGCCCTGTCAAATTGCCTTATTACTGTACAGTTCAGCATTAATTCTAAATATCATTAGCAATTGTCATAATGTTAACTATTTCAGACCACACGCAACATTTCAACGGATAACTTCCCATCAAAAACTTCTAAAACAAAACATAACTTTGATTATTTTGACAATAATTCCTTTGATACCTTATTTAGATACCTAGCCCGCAAGGGACAAATAACCCAGTTAGATTGCCTTTGCTCTGGCGCAGTAAGTCGACAGAGAAATCCCTCGGATTGCTGCTAAAACGACTAAGAGTGAGTAGCTCTGCTGTGGACATGGTACGAAGAAATTCACTGTATGTACAACTATGGCAATCCGTGTTTGTCCTTTGTCGCTGGTTAGGCTTTTTGAGCAATCATATCATTTTATGCATTTTCTGCTGACTTTGATGACACTTTACTATATTGACTAATAATGTAAAATAGCGCGTGTGTACTTATGTACGCAAGAAGTTATACTTCATTGGCTACGTAACTTCACGTTACTAAATCGCATCTAATCGCGCGCATCGTAAAAATTTACTCTCTTCATTATTCCGTAACGCACCAAAAGAAGTATAACTTCAATAATAACAAATATGTGCGGGTCACTAGAATTTTAGTTAACGTTAGGTATTTATTACTGTTATTTGTTGCCAATTATTTATTAACAAGACTTTATACTGAATGGAACAAAATGAAATCCAGTTAAGTTTTAACCAGATAAAAATTAAATTGATATTTAATAAAAAAAGTGATATGATGAGCCCATATGTAATGTGTTTGTCCCTGCACATTGTGTATTTTCTGTGTTTTCGTCGAAGCACAATGTGTCCCTGTGAAATGTTGGGCGTGATTTTGTAACTTTGCTTATATTTGCAAAATTCAATTTCTTTTTGTATTACCATCTTATCATGTAGGTAAGCTGATTTTTATCATTTTGCAAACATAATTATATTAATGAAAACCTTTAAAATATAAAATAGCAACAACAATAATTAAATTTTTAATTTGTAAGATGACGATTCGAAGGTACTTTTGAAGGGTTATTTGAATAAAGTTATTTTTCATTTTTATTTTGATGATGGTGATTTTGATGATTGATGATTTTGATTTAAATTTTAATGCTATAATATTTTATTTGATCATTTCAAATGATTACCTAAAGAATGCAATGTTTTTTTTTGTAATCTATTTTTAAGTTGACCCGAAACATGAAATAACGTAATGAAATCCTGCTTTGACGTAGTTAATAGCAAATTCATTATAAAATTCAAAACACGGAGGTAATAACCGATGTTTATTAACGTAATAACTGTTATCAAGACAACAATATTGACGTAAGAATTTTAACGTTCAACACGCAAGTAAGCGCGTAGAGAACGGTATGACAAAATATGAGCACAATTGACAATCACAGACTGTATCATTAATATACCTTTATTTTCATAAATCTAGGAAAATTGAGGAATTAATAATGATTCAAGTATTAGGATTTGTGTAATAAATAAAAAATATACGTGACATTAAAAACACTTATTGAGAACAAAAAGAACAAAAGCAAAAAAAAAGATTTATTGAGAACAAAATTTTTTCGCTAGCCTGAACTGAATTAACCTTTTGGTTAGTTTCGAACTGTAGACTAAATAAGTAACTTAGTGGTTTTTCTTCTGTGTTATCAAAACAAAATATTACCTCTGACTAACACCACTATGATAAAATCGAGATCTACGTAGAAAGAACCACATGATTTTGATTAAATTACCTGTATTTTATCAGTAACATTCACCCACCATCCTGTTACGATGTCGTTAATATTCTTTCCAAACTCAAACCAAATTCTCTTCGCAAAATTTACAATTCTCGTGACTATTTCGTTCTTCATTTAACTTTCTTTATTAACTCCGATGTAGATCTGAAATAGAAAACCAAATTCAATTTAACGTTCAGTTGAACTATCCAACGTAAATTAGTAAAATTAAACATAAAGTGAAATTATATTTGTACTTCATAGCGTTGTCTTGATAGCTCGAGTTCGCGTTCCGCATTGAAATAATTAGATTTTCCACATGAGAGGTTAATATTTAGTAAAATAAAATTTAATCAGGTTTGTAACCTAAGTTTCAGTAAAGTATATAACGCTAATATTGTGGACCCAAAAGCGCTAATAGCGGGTGCCATAAAGAGACTAATGCAAATCCGACTCGACTTAACCAGCGATGTGGCTGTTAATGCACGTACGGCTTACAGCGGTACCGTGCTGTCTTGTGCTAGGTAATACCAGACACGGAGACTAATTAGAATTTGGTGACACGCCCAACGGAGCAAAGTAATTTACGAACAATGTACCGTCAGCATATTAATGACTTCGTCAAACATAAGTCAAATCAAAAATATTTTTATTCAAATAAGCTTTAAAAGCACCTTGAATCGTCATTTTACAAATTAAAATTTTTATTATTTTTTAAAAGTGAAGCTACCGCCGGATTGAAATGCAAATTCTGCAGAGAAAAAGCGGCAAGAAACTCCGCTTTTCCATACTAAACATAAATTAGGCTTCATACGGGTGCAATGCTGATACTAAATATAATAAAAAATATTAAATAAATATTTGCAATGTAAGCGCAAAAAAAGTGTTTATTTACATCACATTAGAAACTTCTAAAACTATCAGTGTTCCTCTACTATATTATCCATGTATTATACATTTAAACCTTCCTCTGGAATCACTCTATTTACTAAAGAAACCCGCATCAAAATCCTTTGCGTCGTCTTAAAGATCAGCGGGAAGCGACTTTGTTTTATACTATGTAGTGATTACATATAAGACTTATAATTGATAAAAAATAAATACATACTTTTAAGTATTGCGAACGATATCATTCGAATTGAATATATACTTACTATAAAAATACGAATAATAATAACGCTTAAATTCTTCAGCCTGTAATATCCACAGCAGGGCATAGACCTCTTTCCCCATGTAGGGGAAGGATCAGAGCTTAATCCACCACGCTGCTCCATTGCGGATTAGCGGATATTTCCTACTAATAACGATCGCTATCAAGTGTAAGTACATGATAACAACAGGGTCCGACGGCTTAACGTGCTCTCCGAGGCACGGAGGGAAGACCCACAAGGACTGCACAAACACCCAGACCACGGCAAACATCTGTACGAATAATATAATAAACATCTATACGAATAATAAAATTTTGTTTAAAATAATTTGTAACTAAAATAGAAAGAAGTCTTGCTCGCAATCAAAAGATTTGATATTTTATTAGAAAAATATCCTTTTTTAATGTTTTTAAACTTTATGTAAATAATATCATTTTGTCATTTTGCACATTAGGACATTAGCCGGTTAATGTGTATGTTTATAAAAATAATAGCACAATAATTTTTCGATGCCGCTTTCTTTACTGACATTAGCGAATTTTAATCAATGCAATGCAGCTTACACCTTAGTTACTAGAGATATTCTTTAGCGAAAGGGCACTGCAGTTAAATGTTCATTTGAACCGCACACTATCAGAAGTTTAGTTAAACTTAATATTTAATTAAAATGTCTTCTGACGAGGAAAGTGATGTGAGTACTTTTGACAGCGTTATCGCGTGATTATTTATCACAAAGCTTGTAACAAATTAAAATACATAAAATACGATTACGATTATTTAAATCACGCGAAGAAATTTAATAATTTGTTTACGCTTGCTTTGCTTGACTTAAAAACCCCAGTAATGTTTATAGTTCTGTGACATGATCATGCTCAATAAAGTCCTCATAAAATAATATGCTAACAATATTAGACCCATAAATCAAGTAGTTGAAAGCGACTGTAAGAACAAACAGTCTTTAATTTGCTGCGGAACAGAAAGCTTGCGTATTTTGGTAATTTAAAAAACAAATAAAAATGTTGAAAGCTATGATCAAGCGTGCTTTAAAAAAAGATGATGAGACAGTGCTTATAACGAAGACACTACTGCGTTTAGAAGTAGGCGTTTTAATTAATTTCACTGTCAATGTTGTGAGTGGGATGAGGGAAATAAGTTTATGCGTTATTTAGCAGAAGGATACATCAACGAAGTCCCGTGGCAACCTTGTAGAAGATGAGGCGCTTGACTGGCTGAAGCCGCGAGCATTGATAAAACCTGACAATCAAGAAGATGTTCCAGAAGCTGTAAGTAATCGTATTGTGTACATAAGAGATAAAATAGAAAAAGAACTGGCCGACTGAATGCTTAATATTTGAAGGAATGTCTCAGTGAAGCTGAAGTAAGTACCCATATAGCATTTTTTGGTAGCCGTTACGAAACAATTCAACACTATTGTGTCGACACTTATTAATTCTAGTAACATATTTTGGTCGCCGAGTCGACTTAGTTCCGTCGCAACGACTAAAAGTGGGGAACAGTCGACACAGTAACATTTGGTTTTTAAGTTACGTGCAGTGTGGTAACATTGTTCTTAGTCTGCAACCACTTCTCAGAAATCATTCGTTCGTTCATTCGTTTTCGTTCTCTTTTTGTTCTGCGACTGGCGTGAACTTAACTTAAATAGGAGTTAAAAAAATAATAAGAAGAAAACATCAGCCATTACTGTAAACTAAGGAAATTTTTTATTCATATTATAATTCGTTTTTAATGTTCAAATCTATGTGGGAAATGAATTTCATTGTGTAATTTGTTCAATTAGTTTGAAATTTTCAATGCGCCACCGTAAAATTGTGATTTAAGCTGTGTAGTATAATATAAACAAAAGTTTGCAAAAACAATTAATAGTTTCACTAACAAGTCTTTACATTCCTAGAGCTGGGAAGCTTTTGCTATTATACATTTAAT
Organism: Melitaea athalia; assembly: GCA_905220545.2. NCBI lineage: Eukaryota > Metazoa > Arthropoda > Insecta > Lepidoptera > Nymphalidae > Melitaea > Melitaea athalia. The sequence goes on from HG992194.1 coordinate 12,356,980, forward strand.
ACGAACTATATGTTATGGAACCAAAAATGAACCACAAAATTGTTAATTAATTAGAAAACGTATTTTTATTTAGAGGAAATATTCTAGTCACAACTGGTCAGGAAGTTACTAGATTGTGTCGACATATGTCGACGTGAAACCAGAAGTAGTTACAAAGTTACCGAATTCACAAAATGGTTTATTGCTTCCAGCGATTCTCAAACGTTCGGACAGGCATGATTAGTATACCTAGTACTAACTAAAGAGGGCTCGTCCTACCTTATATCGGTTGCCTAGCACATGGGTCAGCAACCAAAATCCATAGTAATGTAATTAATTATTGTAATTGTTTGTGACATGCTGAAATTTGTGACATGCTCAGAATACCCGTGGGTATAGCTACAGCAGTTATTTCGCATTATCGTGTACAGCAGATGAAAATCGTGTAGGTAGGTAGTTTTATTATTTTGCTCTCACGTTTTATAAAGCACCTCGCAGGTGTATCACATATGAAGCAACGAATTTTGATAGGAACGATTTGCCTTTGAATGAGTAATCCATCTTGAAGTATGATCTTAAGCTCGTTTACAAATGGACGCAAAAATAATTCCAGACACGGTTTTGTACTTCCGAAAAATATTGCTATAACTAATGGAGCAACATCCATGCCGTCAATTTTACACAAAATTGGCCAAAATTCATTTTTTGTGCTGTTGGCTGCGGGCAAGCCGTCTATGTTAAAATACAAAAATATGCATGTCGGCAACTCTGAGTTCATTTGAGAAAAAACTTCTTTTAAACAATTCTCTATACCATTATACCAATATTTTCCATTTCCCATTGGTACTATGTTTTTAAATTTTGGTGTTTATAATAGACTTCTACTGTCTTTTGGTAAGATTTTTTTTTAAATTCTCCTTTGAATTGTCTCTCAATATAGTAAGTAATTCCCCTAAGGCATTATGAGGAATCTGGTACTTTAATGCCCATTGCTGAATTTGGTCTCTTATATTTATAGAATGTATTTCGCTGTCCGAATCAGCAGACTCAGACGGTTCATAGCCAAGTGTATCTGCGTCGCATTCTTCAGCTTCTGCTGCGGAACTACTGGTATCCAGCCCCTCACTGACCTCACATATATTATGAGAGGTCACAACTGCATCTAATTGCACGTTTGACACTTCGGAAGTTGGTCCACCGGCACTAGTTCGTTTGGAACTATTCTCTTGAATTTTAAATGACGAAGACAATGCATTTGATATGTGGTCTGGAAGATATTAATTCTGAATTTTAATGCTGACTTAGACTTATGTGATTAATTACAATACCCACCAAATTTTAAGTGCACGTGCGCTCTATTAATTGGTTTCTATTATTTTTTTCTAATGATTATAACATTATGATCATTAGAAAAACAACAAAGACCTTTTTAATTTTTTATAGGCTGCGATAAAAAAATTCAGGTGGATAACCACTCAGTAACACTCTCTTTCATGAACAAATAATGGAAATAAATAATTAATTTTGATAAAATTTCAAGTAAACAATATAAGATTTTGTATAGCAAACACAATTTATACCGAATTTTACCATCTGAAAAATTATGTAGTTACTTGGAGATAGATCTTGTGGAACCAATAATTTGTTAACTTTTCTGTAGAAAGTCGATGTGAGACGGAATCTTTTCGGTTCTTTACTCATTTTCAACTGCAATCATTTGGTCACTTGTCGAAACAGTTTGAGAAACAGTGTCTTATTGTAACTTTTTTATTCACATTTCAGTAATATATTGTTTAGTAATAAGGATGTAACATTACGACACCTCGTGTAAATATAAATTTTAAGTTATTATTCTAGTAATATGGTGACCACACCGCTACCACGCATTTTTACTCGATTGTACACATGTTACAAACTGAACACTTAGTGTTTAAAAATAAGTCTACACAAATGTTTACGTTACGTGTAAACACAAAGACTACTTAAAGTTACTGAAATGTTTTCCGGTCAAATTGTGTACGAACTATTACCACAATTAAAGACCAAACCCCACACAGTCACCATGTTTCGTAACAGTTACGAAACTGTTGCTACTTGTTACGTCTTTATCATATCTGCGACCAAAAAGTGCTATATGGGTAGGTACAGCGTAAGTGTGCATGGAAGTTAAAAGAATTTGTATGGTATTTTTATTTATTTTATAGATTTGCTACAAATAGAGTATAAATAGAGCTAAGCATAGCATAATTTATTAGAGCGTATTAAAATGTCAAGTGCCGTAATATATTTTGAGTAAGCAATATATGTTTAAAATTATTTGTGACCGTTTCGGAGAGAGAAATTATTTTTCTATTTATTTATTGTTTATTACTTACTCGGAAGTAGATCTCAAGCATATAAAATATATTCTGCTTTGTTATTTTTGATTAAACAAACTATTAACATACTATTGAGTTACCGCAACGAAGAAATATGCTATAGGTACTACTTTCTGGTAGTAGGATTTAAGGTAATAGGACATTTTTCGAAATTCTTTACCCAAACTGCCATCATCTTTGATTTGCTATATCGTGTGTACCAAAAAGGGATGGTACCCAAGTAAATAATAATTCTTTTAGGAACTTGAAGAAGAAGTCGGTCGTATATTAACAACAATTAATCCTCAATGGGTCGCCGATGAAGTGGCGTATCATTATGGGCAAGGTAGATTTGTGACCAAAGCCAAACCGACGTATGGTAAAGCATACCCTCTGTATATCTACCAAGGGACGGCTATACGCAAAGATTCAGAAGAGGCAAAGGCTCAAATTGCAGCAGGCTATGGTAAATTTCTATGTTTTATTCTTATAAGTAATAGGTACATTTTATTTTATGAGGACAGAAGTTGTAAATGAGAAATCCACCTTTGCAATCTATTAAGTTTGTATATTTTGTTGTTTTTTTAGTGTACTTTTAAAGTATGCAATAAATTAAATGAAAATATATCTTAACTACATAACATATTATATAAACAAAACTTAGTTTGTAAGAATTAAACTTTGTTATAAAAATAACTCTTTTACGATCAATTTATTTAATTAAAAAATTTAATTTTTATATAAATTACTATCGTAATAGGTATGGTTGGTTTTGATGACGCTGGACCGAAACGAGCGAAAGTCAAGAAGTCAGCAGCGGAGGAAGAAGAAGAGGAAGAACCAGAGCCCGAAAATGCTTCACCTGAAGAAGCAAAAGCTGAAGGTAGTCTTAGCAATAATTTACAGTTGCTTACTTAAATACATTGTTGTAAAGGTGCAGAAGATTGTAGCTAACTGGATGGTACGGAATAAAAAGTAAACGACGAAGTCCTTGCAACAAAACTTTCCGGACTTTTTTATGCAATAAAACAACAGCTGTTCATATATTGTATTTATTCGTTTGATAATATGATAAGTATCTGGGTGACCGAGCCTAGCTCGGTATTTTTATTTTAATTTTAATTATTTTTTTATTTTGTTTTTTTCTCGGTATTTTTATCTTTTATTTTTAATTAAATAAACTATCACGAGTAAAATTTAAAAAAAAAAAGAAAAAAGAATGAATAGACTGGGATTTGAACCATGGTTTTCTCGGTCAATCTCGACCGTCCGATTTCCCACCTGAGCTATTAGAACTTTAATGACATCTGCGAAATTAACCTTCCTGTTCTAACGATATTTAAGCCATTTTTTTCATTGCCTAAAAACAGGGATAAAACGACATTTTTTTAAAATGAATCCTAGCTAGATCAATTTTTCGCCCCCGAAATCCCCTGCATACTAAATTTCACGAAAATCGTGGGAGCCGATTCCGAGATTCAGAAAATATATATATATATATATATATACAAGAATTGCTCGTTTAATAGTATAAGATAAGATATCTCGTCTGAGTGGTTATGTATAAAATTAATTCTAGTTATTATAAATTTCTGAAAGAAAAACTTACACCAATTAAAAAATTGTATATTTTCTTTTATGCAATTAAAATGTTAAATTAATTTAAAAGAGGATGTCCAAGACGAAGAAAAACCAAAAGAAGTAGTTGATGAACAAGAAGTTGTACAGCCTGAAGCAGTAGATGAAGAAGCAGAAGCTGCAGCTGACGAAGGTGCTGAAGAAACCGCCCCAGAGGAAAGTAAGTGACCTATGTCACGATTACTTATTATAGTCACGATAATAATAAAAAAGAAGACTTTTCAAAAGATAGAATTTTTTTTAAATATTACTAGGTCGGCAAACGTAAAAGCGTACGGCTCACCTGATGGTAGCGATTATTATATTGCGAGCCTGCAACACCAGAAGCATCGCAAGCGCGTTGCCGACTTTATTCCCAGAAGCTCTGATCACCTTACTCACCAACTGGAACACAATACTGCTTGAAAACAGTATTATTGAGCTGTGGTCTTCTGTAAGGTCGAGGTACTACCCCAGTCGGGCTGCTTCATATTTTGAGCAGGTTTCCTGCTGTGCCCTACCTCAGTTTACTTTTTATCTTTATTTAAAATTAATCAAAGAAAAACAATATAACGATAATACATACTAGTTTTACAGGGTACTTTCTTGGGTTAAAATTAGTACATAGTTACAATGCAGGGTTCGAATGAAATGCAAAATCATTAAATGTAGAATCAGCTGGATTAGTACGTTTAATCAAAAACCTCTTTCATCCGTATTGTTAATATGCAATAAAGTTTACTATATATAGTATTATTCTATATTAAAACGAATTTAACATTTTAACAGAAGAGGAAGGCGAGGCGCAAGTTGAAGAAAAAATAGAAATAAAACCAAGAGTTAAAAAGCTTGCTAATCAATTCAATTTTTGCGAAAGGGCCGCCCTCACATACAATTTTCCAAGACGGGTTAGTACTGTAACGAATAAATACCATTTATATTATTAACCGATTTTGATGTTTCTTCAATTAATCCTATAGTCTGTCGACACGCAAACTATTCCACCACCACGAGCTAATTATGGTGCAACTGTTCTCCAATGCATCATCTTCGATTATTACCAAGAGGACTACGCTAAAAAGCAACGCGAAAAAGAAGAGGAAAAACCTAAAAGAGTAATAATTAATATTTTTTATTAAATGTTGTGCTACATTATACTTCTTAGTTTTCTGCTTGTTTGGCTGTTCCGTTTTCTGCCGGAAAAATATAGCTTAGATCACTCAGTGATTCGTAGCATTCTCCTGGTGAAAGAATTTTCAAAACAGATCCAATAGAGATTGAGTTTATCCATACCTAATATTCATTCAATAAATACAAACCTTTCCTCTTTATGATATTACGACTTCGATATTTTAATATGCGCTTAATTTGTTAGTTGCGTAAAAAAGCAGCAAAGCATGTGAAGTCAGCTCAGCAAATCCATGACGAGCAACTGGCGCAACGTATTCGCGAAGCCTGGACAATCCTTGAAAGATTGGTCAACCAAAACATTTACGACGATATCGGTATGTCTACACATTATAGCATTTGTATATCACAATAATATAATTATTAATAAAAGATATTCCCAAAAAACTTCGGTCTTTTAAGCTTATGAGCTTTTTGTCAATTTTTAACCGACTTCCAAAAAAGGAGGAGGTTCTCAATTCGACTGTATGTTTTTTTTATGTATGTTAACTCAGAACTTTTGACTGGGTGGACCGATTTCGATCAATTTTGTTTTATATGAAAGGTTTTGCGTGTCATGTGGTCCCATTTAAATTTAATTGCGATTTGACAAGTACTTTTAGAGTTATATCTAATAATGCGTATTTACATGACTACTTTTTCGTCGACCTACGTTGTATTATACCGCATAACTTTTTACTCAGTGTACCGATTTTGATGATTCTTACTTTAATCGAAAGCTAATACTTGTCATGTAGTCTTGTTAAAAGTAAATTGAGATCGGATTACAACTTTTTGAGTAATCTTCTCTGTGTAATCTTGTGCTGTGTGGTTACGTCACTAAAGAATGTAGCCACCCCCTCTCTTCCCGTGGGTGTCGTAAGAGGCGACTAAGGGATAACACAGTTCTACTACCACCTTGGAACTTAAAAAGCCGACGGATGGCGGGATAACCATCCATGCTGGCTTTGAAATACACAGGCCAAAGACGGGCAGCAGCGTCTTCGGTGCGACGGCGCCAGCCCTGCGGTCACCAACCCGCCTGCCCAGCGTGGTGACTATGAGCAACACACATGAGTTCGCGTCATAATGTCGGGCGCGAACTTGTGGAGGCCTATGTCCAACAGTGGACTGTGATAGGCTGAAGTGGAGTGGTGGAGTAATCTTTAATAGCGCGTATTTACTTGACTATTTTTTTTTCTTATTACGTTGTATTACTTGTCGATGTAATTGAAGTCGGTTTTTTTTTCGTTTACGAGCAAACACAATTATAGCTAATGAAGTTTATGTTTATTTAAAATCAAAAAATATTTATTTTCATGCTCTGTTCAATATTTTTCTTAATTGAAGAAAATCTTTTACCAGTAAGGTTTATAGATATAATTATACCGTAGCTCAAGATTACCGCTACTGGGACGACCCCTCTGACGAATTTCGCGAAGGTATGGGGTCCTTATTACCTCTATGGAAATTTCAATTTGAGCCGATGCGAAATCACGCCGTATGTGACGTGCAGTGGAATCCGCACTACCAAGATTTGTTTGCAGTCGCTTATGGATCGTGTAAGTAATATACCATCATTAACTAAGTGTGAACTAAGCTTATTATATAGTTCTATTACTAAATAAACTGTATAATTTATATAAATTTATAAATTTAGTTAAAATAAAATCTTGATATAAATTAAATGTAAATATTTAATTTATAATTAACAAAAATGATGATCTTTGTGACGGTTATGATTCAAAGTTTTATTGTTATATAACTAATTGTCATTTATAATTTATGTATTATATTGTTAAAAATCATTGCTCTCATATCTCTAGTGGATTTTACGCAACAGCAGAAGCAGGGATGTTTGTGCCTGTACAGCATAAAAAATCCAGCATATCCGGAGTATTCGGTCATCACTGATTCTCCAATTATCTGTCTGGACGTTTTTAAAGAAACTCCTTATCTTGTTTGCGTCGGTAAGTTTCAGTCTCTTATTATCTTTTAAGAATAATAACAATCTATAATACTCATTTTGCTAAACCAATTTCTCCTTTCCATGCAATATTTAACTGTGTTTTTATTTGACAAAAGCAACTTATTTACTAGCTGTTTTCAAAATTAAATATACTAACTGCATTAGAATACTCATAATTTTATTGAAGTAGGGCACAGTTGGATATATCCTGCTTAAATAGAGGCAGCCCGTCTGGGGAAATACCTCAACCTAATAGGATTTCACGCTCTCGAATAGTGGTATGTTCGCATTGTGAGAAAGGTGGCCAGAGCTCCTAGTGAGGGGGGACCATCCATATTATGACCATACTATCAGGTGGTACCTACGTTTGTTTGTTGACCTAGTCGTATAAGAAAATATTCATATAGGTATTTATAATATTTACCTACTAATTTTTTATCTCTATTATCATTTCAATATCAAACAGTCACGAATATTCACGTTTTGCTTGATATTTTTACTGACCGTGATCTACAATCTGTTCAGAGATCAATAGAACGAATAGAAGAAACAATTTTACTTTATTTGCATAATGTCGACAGGTTATTAGATGTCATTATATGCCACTGGCGTACATATCTCTTCGTAATTTATGTCTCGACTAGCAGACCCGTGCCCACTTCGTTGGGCGTAAAATCGTAATAATATCGTGTATTTATTATTTTAAATTACAGAACCAAATAACATACTATAAAGAACAAATTTTAAACCACTTAAATAAATAATATGTTGCTCCAACGCCATCTATCAAAAAGCGTAAAAACTTCGTCATCGATAGATTCAAATAGACAGTAAATAAAATAGAGTATTAAATAGTTAAATCTAACAGCGATAGATGGCGTTCGTTTCTTTGTCATTTTCATAATATATTTTAATATTTTTCTTTTTTACTGAATTTTTTTGTACAATTACAATAAAATATAGCCTATGTCACTCCTGAATAGTGTAGCCTCTCACTATTTTCAGCAAATCAGATAAATATAAATGTTTTAAAATCACCAATTAATTTCTAAGGCAAATAATAATGCTTGATTAGCGTCAGAGGGCGCAGGTTCAAATCCTGCTGATTTAAAATCTTTATATATTTTTATCTTTTTCCTTTTATCTTGTCACTCCTGAATAGTGTAGCTTTCTGTTAGCGAAAGAATTTTCATGATCGGATCAGTATTTGCGAAGATTACCCCGTATATACAAACAAAGTTATAAACTTTACCTCTTTATAATATTAGTATAGATAACGAGATAATTATATGGATAATATGGAGCTCTGTTCCAGGTCGCTACGACGGTAACGTATGCGTTTATAACGCACAATTAACGTTGGAGTCCTCTTATCAATATAAATCAGATTCTGTGAGAGATAAACATAGCAACATAGTATGGGAGGTGAGTATATGATATAGCTACTACACAGAAACTAAAAAAGTTCGAATAACGTGACCTTTAGTTGTTTGTGAACGATTATTTTTCATTAGACCTTTATTTCCTCTTACTTCATATTTATACGTGAAAAAAGTAAAATAATGGGCAATATCATCTATATGTATAAAAGAGATTTCCACCCATATATTGACTCATCACGATATCTCTGGAACCATACGGCGTAGAGACTTGAAATTTGGTAGGAATATTCCTTTCGTCGAGTAGAGGTCAGCTAAGAACGGATTTTATGAAATTCCACCCACAAGAGGGGGTTTCGGGGGTTAATAACATATATGGCAAAACAACGTTTGCGGGGTCAGCTAGTATATTAATAAAAAAATTAACGAATACATACATGTACCATACTAACATGAAATAGAGACTTTATTGGCATACAAAATCTAGTTATAATAAACAAATCATACTCGAAACGAAAATCTGATCGTGAGTAAATAGAGGCGAAACCCATCAGATCCGTTGGGGAGCTCGTCTAATTGATGGCGAGGCATCCTTCTTCTCGATATCTGGTGACGGGCGCGTGGTGCAGTGGGCGGTGATGCCGGGCGAGCTGCAGGCCACCACCATCATCACACTGCACTCCAGCGTGCCGCCCATACCCGGCCCTGATGGGACGATGATCACCGTCAATAGTATGAACTTATCTATATGTACTAATATTATAAAGCTGAAGAGTTTGTTTGTTTGTTTATTTGAACGCGCTAATCTCAGGAACTACTGGTCCGATTTGAAAAATTCTTTCAGTGTTAGATAGCCCATTTATTTAGGAAGGCTATATATGCTATATGTATATCATCACGCTAAGACCAATAGGAGCGTAGCACCGATGAAGAATGTTTCAAAATCGGGGTTTTTTTTTCCTTTTGAAAGCTTCCGCTGCGTAAACGGTTAAAGCTTCGCAAAAATCATGTTTGACAGAATTGGTCCTATTCCACGCGGACGAAGTCGCGCGCAGAAGCTAGTTCTCTGATATATGGAATTGAGTTTTCTAAAAAAAACTCCTCAGATTGTTTTCTAATGTTTACGCGAATAATAATTACACTCATTATAATGAAACAACATTTTCGGGTTTTGTCGCGGTTTATTAAGTTTTTTAGATGCCCGACGTTTCGGATACTTTAGAGCAACCATGGTCACGGGACGATCCCGTGACACGGGAGGAACCGCGATAAAATACGAAAAAGTTCTTTGATTATAAAAACTCCACGGTTTCGTGTTGAGCTTAATTTTCGTGAGTTGTTTAAGTCTATACTTATAAAGATCGATACGATCATGAAAATTCTTTCACTAACAGAAAGCTACAATTCAGGAGTGACATAAGCTATATATATCTTATTGTTATTGAACAAAAAATTCAGTGAAAAATAATAGTGTATGTAAATCAAGTCGGAGAAATGCGAGCGAGATGAAAACATTACTATATATTTGCATCACGAAAATAATTAACGCCCAACGAAGTGAGCACGGGTCGGCTAGTATAAAATATTTTCGTGATTACAATTTTTAAAATTGAATTATAGATTTAAAGATCTTTCTGTTTGTCAAATAAAAGTATCATTCATTTGTGATAAAAGAACTTTCGACTTTTTCTATTTTTCGTATAGATTTGAATGAGCTCATAATGTGTAACAAATTTGAAATATGTAGCCGATCAAATATTAGGTAGATACTATTTCAAAAAATAATAAAACAAAGTAATAATAAGCTACTTATTTTCGTAGACTCGAAATACTGATTTTACATAAAAATTGACTTACAAAGTAAATATCCCCAAAGTTGTAAAAATCTTCAGTTCTTTGTACATTTCTCTATAAGCTAATTATAAGCTGCATAAATTACTTTGAAAATAGGTTGCGGCAGTTGCATCTGCTTCCACCCAGAGAAGCCAGATATCTTCATGGTGGGCACTGAGGACGGGATGATCCACACTTGCTCGTTGAAGTACAATCGGAATTACGTCCGGTCGGTACAAGGACACCACATGCCCGTGTACAGGATCCACTACAACTACTTCAATAACAGCATCTACGCATCTTGTTCCGGCGACTGGAGGGTGAAGATATGGGAAGACGGGCGAGAGTAAGCTACTGCACTATACCATAGTTTTTTTTTTTTATTATTAACATCTTCGGTCTCTAAATGCCCATGCCTTTTGTTGTACATGCATTACAATACCACAGGTGATTTATTATTCGAACTACAAATCGACAGACCCATGACTGCCTGTATTAAAGCTAGGACGTCCGACGCTGACAGATTATGTATATACAGTTATACACACACTTACACTCATACATGCACACAGACATACACACATACTAACATGACATTACATTACATACTTAGGCATATACATTTATATAATTATTTATCCATTTATAATACCATAGGTATAGACGCCGCGTTGGCGCAACGGTCACAGCACTGCTTGGTGCCTGTTGCGCTGGCGGTTGCGGGTTCGATCCCCGCATATGAAAAACATTTGTATTGGCCATACGTGTTTGCCGTGGTTTGGGTGTTTGTGCAGTCCTTGTGGGTCCCAACCGTGCCTCGAAGAGCACGCTAAACCATCGGTCCCGGTTGTTATCATGTACACTTGATAGCGATCGTTACTCATAGTAGGGAATATACCCGCCAACCCGCATTGGAGCAGCGTGGTGGATTAAGCTCTGATCCTTCTCCTACATGGGGAAAAAGGCCTATGCCCAGTAGTGGAATATAACAGGCTGAAGCGTAATCCCATAAGTACTGGAATAGCCTGTACCTAATTGTTTTTGTTCTATGACCAATTTCAAAAAATGAAAACTCTTTATGCAAGTAGTCTTCAAAGGCACTTTTTAATTATACTGGGCATACCATTTCTTTTATTGGTTATCAAATTTATCATACTATGCAGGAATTAGTCTCTTGATATTCATTTAATTATTATTAATAATATTGGGTTGTCTGGAAGAGATGCCTAATTATCCATAAGTCCGCCCATTGTACTTCACTGTCAGTACTTATCTTTAAGCTTTGTTTATAATATATTTGTGGTGTACAATAAAGTATAAAATAAATACCTAAACATTGATTGAGAGTTAACCTTTACGTTGTGATTATAATGTAATAGCGCTGTCGAAAGCTTACAAAAAGACATTTTTGATATTGACTTTGACTAACAAAGAACTGGCAAATTATTATATTTGAACTTTTATACAGTGAACCACTGTTCATGTTCGAACTGGGTTCTCCAGTTGGTGATGTAAAATGGGCGCCCTACTCCAGCACTGTATTTGCGGCGTGTACCGCCGATGGAAAAGTAAGTTATTATTATTTCAGGAACCTCGATAGTAAATAAGTGGAAATCTAATGCTATTAGTGAAGCAACTAAATTTTTTTATACCCCGTCCGGCGACTAAATGATCTTTTTGACACTTCAAGAAATTTTGACATTAGTGACTGCCTCACACGTTATTTATTCGATTCGAAATAATAATCGATTTTATTTAAGAAGAACTTTCAATCGATTTAATTAAATATATTTAGTTTAAAAATATTATTTATTTATGCGTTTATTAGTTTTTTTAATTATAAATGAAATATATAAATAATAAATAAATGAATTAACAGAGTTATTGCTCTTTATTCTTGGTTTGCAATTAAATTTCAAGATTTCGACTTAATTCCTTGCAAGTAATCAATCTTGGGGTCATAGATACTATTTTTATTTCATTTTTTGTATTAAATTTATAGAAACAATAATCACATGACGTAAAATTATTTTTATCATGTGATCGATTTATTATCGATTTATTATTTTAAGAACTGTTTCATAGTCTGTGCTTGTTTGTTATGCACAGGGTACGTCACTCAATCAATCAAATCGTCAATAAAGTATGACATTACTGTAAAATTTTTAGTACGTTATTATTCCGGAAAAAAAACTGTAATTTATAGGCGTGAGCTGTCAAAAAGCTAATTAGTCACCGGACGGGGTATAATAATTTTGACAATGGTGGACGTCTAATGCTAATTGCAAAAAGTACCAAACTAAAAATTATATGAACAAACGGATGCAAATTGACTTCATTAAGGGGTTACATGGGTTTCTTCCGAAAAAAAACGGCCTATTTAGAATCTTATACCTAATATATAAAATTCTCGACGGCGCAAATACGGTTTTTGTCAGCTTTTTACCCTCGAGCGCGCACCTCTCCGAAACTATTACTCGGATTGACTTATAACTTCAAGACAATATTCTAGAGATGTAGAATTTCAAAATGTAAATGGAATCTTGAACCTGAATTTTTTCTGTATCATTTTTATTGTAAACTAGGTGCCCGGACAGACTTCGTTCTGTCTGTTGTTATTTTTTTTTTAAACCTTCCATGGGATTTAAGCATTTAAGGAACGTACAAAAAAATTAACCGAATTGGTCGAGCCATTCTCCAGTTATGCGCTTATAAACATTCATTTTTATTATAATACAGATAAATAATATAAAAGTTATATACCATAACGTTAATTTGCATTTGATCGTGAAGCACCGCAAGCCATGCACGAACAGTCGATACAATAATCCCCTATTGAATTCCGCAAGCTTGTTACCATTCAGCTGACCATTTCGCTTTGATTGCTATTACCACTGATAGCCTAATCCTCTTATTCGAACGTGTACGAATTGATCATTGTTAATCGATATGAGCAATATGCGTTTGATCTGAGTTTCTGTTCCCTGTTTGTAATATTTAGTTTAAACGGAAATAGCTAACGTTGTAACATTGCTAAACTTTACTGGTGTTTGCGTTCGTGTAATTTTGAATCGTATCTGTGTAATACGTCCAACTAGCATTACTGTTGTGTTATAATCTATACTTATAATATAATAAAGCTGAGTTTGTTTGTTTGTTTGTTTGTTTGTTTGTTTGTTTGTTTGAACGCGCTAATCTCAGGATCTACTGGTCCGATTTGAAAAATTCTTTCAGTGTTAGATAGCCCATTTATCGAGGAAGGCTATAGGCTATATATCATCACGCTCAGACCAATAGGAGTGGAGTCCACGCCGACGAAGTCGCGCGCAGAAGCTAGTCTTTTCATATAGGTACTTCGATCCTATAGTTTTTAACATTTTCAATTTTTATTTGAAATACACGTTTAAATAAATAAAAAAACGTACAGTAAAATTCGAGTTCAAGTTCTATTTTTTTAACTAAACAACTGATTATGAATAAAACGACAACGCGTTGGTGCAACGGTCAAAGAACTGGCTGTTGCGCTGGCGGTCGCGGGTTCGATCCCAGATATTTGTATTGGCCATATAGATGTTGGTCGTGGTCTGGGCGTGGTGTGTGTTGCCGGACCCCCTACACAGGAGAAAATTTATTTATACCTAATAGTCTGTTACAGTACAGTAATATAAAAAAAATATGCATTTGTACTAATTAGCGCTGAAATAAAATGTTTAACAAGAGCACATCTAATGATCTAACAATGGTTTAGGTACTTCCTTTAAAGTAGAATCGGAATTTATACCGACAAGTTGCTATTTTATGGGCTATTTCTAGTTATTCATTATAAGCTAGCTACATTCATTCTAAGTATATATTTTTATTTTACGATCTTTATTTATGGTAATAAGTTATTATTACTAATAACGCAGGGGGTGATCTGTGACCGCAACGGACGTGGTTTTTTGTACCTACTCTTAGCAGTCCGGTGGGGCAACCTACAAGAACAAACACTCAGCCTGCAGAATATTATTTTGTAAATGTAAAAAAAAATGAATGTGCAACCACACGACTGAAGTAAAACATACGAAACTTAACTCTCTCTCTCTTTCTATCTTCACTAACTTATATCTCTCTCAACATCCGTTCGCCTCGTCCGATCACACTTTTCGTAACGCTCTCGTCACGCATTCACCAGCTTACTCCCGAAGTTAAGCGTGTGTAAAAAAGTTTTAATTACATTTTCAGGTTTACGTTTACGACTTAAACGTTAATAAATATCGTCCAATTTGCGTGCAAGCTGTCGTTTCGAAGAAAACTAAGAAACTCACAAGGATCGACTTCAACCCTAGACTGCCGGTCGTTGTTTGCGGCGATACTAAGTATAAATTTATTATATAAACTACTTTTGCGGGTATTTTAATCACAAATTCACAAAAAAAGTTTTTTTTTAATTTTATTGCCTACAAACAAACATACCTAAATCACTCTACTTCGCCTATATAAATAATTAATTACAATGTATGAGTACAGTTATTCAATCTTAAACGACGTAAAACAATACATTTTTAATGGCCAGTAATTACATATAATGTAATTTAGCTTAATATAGTAAAGTATGATAGATACCTACTCTACATTAATATTTCATGACGTCCCTACCGTGAGGTAGTAGAGATTATATATATATAGGTAGATTACAATCAAACATGCTTACACATCATACTACTCGTTCGTATAATAACTGTTAAAATAATTCAGTAAAATGTGTCTTGTAAAGCTACATTATCCTATCATATATGTACCTATCATATTTTTACTTCATTATAAAATACATGCTAGACGTCAAAATACTCACATATAAAGTCGTAGTGATGTTTGTCCACAACCTTTCTCAATAAATAAACTTTCTAATAAGAATATAATTATTTTTAAAAATAATAGATCAACGTAACAAACTTTAAAAAAGCACTTTCATAGTACATAATTATGTCATAATATTAAACAGAGGAAAGTGCTAAGAATAACATATATTGCTATTTCAAACTTACATTCATCGCCTCCATAGCTCAGGGGTTAGAGCACTGGTCTTGTAAACCAGGGGTCGAGAGTTCAAATCTCTCTGGGGGCATTCGATAATGCGCTTTTTCCTTTTTTATTAAAAACAATTTTTAATTCTTTTTTTAACAGAGGTACATGCCACGTGGTCAAATTATCACCGAACTTACGAGTAATGTGTAAACCACCTAAGAAGGCTCAAGGAATTGATCAACGAAGTTTACAGGTAAAATTAAAAAAAAAGAAATGTTAAATGTGATAAAGGTAGTTTTTTTAAAGATAAAATGAACCATTTTATTTATTTTTTTAATTAAACAAAAAAAAAATTATTAAAAATTCAATTTTTTTTCTTCTGTTTTCAATTATGACATACCTAATAAAGTTTTGTTCTACTTTAACTAGCTATTTTGTAAATGTTTTTTATTATCATATCAAAATCATGTGTGGGAAACACAAAAATAAAAATAATACGAATTAGCTATTTTGTACTATTTTTTGTGCAGATTATGAAGCTGGATAAGCTGCTTAGTTTAGTACGAGACCCGCCATTCCAGACTGGCGTTGTTGACGAGAAGTTCGACGACGATTAAACCTTTATATTTTACTGTATGATAATTTATAAATAAAACAACAATTTACTTCCACTTGTGCTTCATTTAATTACGTCACTTATAAAGCTTTAAAATAATTTTTTATTTCTAAAATCCATTAATATTTCAAATATAGAATGAATTTTTATTTCAGATAATATTACAAGTAGGAATAAAAACTCTTTGGTCTTTATTCTAAGACAAAACTTAAATACAAAAAAAAAAATCTTATAGTATTAGCTCTATTCAATAAACTCTAAAAACAAAACAATGCCATTTACAATGGTACGTTAATAAGGTAACAATTTTTGACTAGTTTTAAGAGATCTTCAAAAATATTTTTATAATGATCGTTATTGCATAAGCTTTACCTACTTGACATTGCTTTAATTTGAATACTTAGTTAATAAGTACTACAAGTAACGTTACAATCATTTTATTAAAAATACGTTTCGTATCATGTCGTCTTTGAGCATTATAAAAATAATGTTATTGCACAATTCTCACATATTATTAATACAAACAGAATCTAAATTATTACTAAGATAGTAACGCTTAGAATAAAATGTCATGTTTGTAAATATACACTATATATAAGGCATACTTTGTACAAAAATGGTAAAAATTGGTATAAATGCAACAGAGAAGTAATTTAATTATATTATCAGTGTCATTATATTTGTAGAATTTGTATTATATTTTGTTAAAAAATAAACACAAAGCAAACATGCTTATGTCTATAAATTTCTTTTAAACAAAACACTACTACAAAATGCTGCCAAACAAACTTGAATTAATGCATTAGCAATATGGTTCTACAGATAATGGCGCTGCTATATTGTCCCAGATTGACTTTTGTACTTCTTACTAGAATATAAATGCTTGTAGCTCGATAAAGAAACACTCGCAATTCTATACATATTTTATATGTATTTCAATATTTAATTCTAGGGAAGAATTAATGAAGATTAACCTAGAAGAATTAAGGCGTTCGACTAAAGAATGATATCACGTCGAAAATTTTAAATATCCCGATAAAAATACAAAATCACATCCTTTGTAATGTCTTACGAGAAAAGACTTATCTTAGTTTCTATTATACAATACTTTATAGTAAAATAAGCTTTCAGATATCCTCAAAACTTAAATTCAATATTGAAAATTTTCTAACGCGTACATTATTACCCGAGCGTGACTATTTTAATTTCTTATTTCATTAGGGATACAGCAGTTTAGGTCCGATCCTGTCACTTTTTTCAACAGCATTCGGACCCAGTTTGAGGTCTAAGAAAGCGCGTGCGTCATTTGGTGCTGGTGCTTGGTGACCCACAAATTTTATCTAGAAAAGAAAATACATTTTTACATTAATGCTTATTATTGCTGGCTTTTAATAATCAATATCTTCATGCATACTATTTATGACGCTAGTAAGTATGACGTTTCAAGCCTGTGGAATATCAAACAATCGAAAAATATAATATTCCTTTGTTTGTTGTGTATTGTCAGGCAAGATTAGTATAAATTTAAAAATAAAATCTATATATTCTCGAAAAAAATTAATGGTAAAAAATTAACCGGTTCAGCTATTATGCAAAACTTACTAACCTGAGCAAGTGGATGCAAATGTCTCTCAGGAAAATCACGCTGATAAGCTAAAACCCAATCAGCGGGCCACATCGTACCATTCCTTGAAGTGAAAGGCAGGATCAAAACATATATCCTATTTGTTGCAGAATAAGCAACTCTATAGTAATGGCCTTTAGTTGCTCTTTCCCAAACAAAACCATCATTATCGGGACCACCACGTTGTAACCAGGAAACTCGGGTGAGATCTGAGGCATGGATGCCAATTTCTGCATATTCAACCCATGGTAGTAGATCACCGCTAAAATTAAAAAAACATACATTACTATACAATTTAAGACAAATTAAGTAATAATTAGGTATTTTAATGCCATTTTAAGTACCTAGGTAAAGTAGAATTTAAAGTAGATGCAGATGAAATTCTGAATGAATGCACGTATATATTTTTTTTTTGTTTTCGTTATTTATTAATAACGCAAAATAAGGTTTGCATAAAAGAAAGTTTAAAAAATATATCAATATATTCACAAAAAATTTACTCGTAGGAAATTTTTAGAAAAAAATATAAACTCAACTTACTGCATAACAGCACCTAATAGTGATGTAGTCTCGAGCCAGCATCGAGCCCCAGCCTGCAATAACGCTCTCAACACGTGAACAACAGTCCGGCGTATATTACGTAGACAGCATGGAGGTGTATTGCGGCCCGCTAAAACATATGACGGTGTCCTTTGGACTGGAGGGAAACACCGCTGAAATAATGAAATGATTTTTTATCATTCAGTAATATTTTTAACACTATTATTGAAAGACATTTTAAGATAAAAAAATTTGTCTATTTCAATTTACAAAGAAGAAGAAATTAATTTATTTATAATTCTAATTACACAATTCACAGATTCAATTATACAAATTCTAAAATTTGGTGATAAAATTGGCCTTTTTACCTAAATTCTTTCACAGTATAAAACTTTATGATAAGACCTTAAAAAACATTATCAAAACAGAAATGATAATGGTAAAACCACCCAGGTACTATTCAACCAATTCAAACTTAATTTAATATTTATGTAAAATAATCAGTCTTAGTAGGCTAGATATAATTACATATACCTGAGTTTCTCGTTTGCAACCATACCACTGTACTCTTCCATCTTCTTTTACAACGGCCTTCACCCCAAGCTCCTTGTACAGTGCTGTTCGATAATCTCTCAGTCTTTTGGAAGCCTTTTGTTTAGATGCTGGAGTTTTTAATACACTTCGGCCTGGAGCAAACTTACCTTCTAATACTTGAACCTGAAAATAAACATATTATATAAAAATAGCCCAATAAAAAGATATCAAAGAAAAGTTACTATGTCATTGATTTGAGGTAGGGCATAGCAGGAAATAATCTTTAAAATTTGGAGCAGCCCAATATCACAGCTTAATAATACTGCTTCCAAGTAATGTTATGTTTGCACAATGAGAAAAGTGGCCCGCCCTTGTGGAGGCTAGAGGGTAGCGTCACCAATGCGCTTGCACTTGCTTAAAAAATATTATTTTTATTAACCTTTATATTTCGTATAGCGGTCTGCAAATACAGAGTTTCTGGAAAAGGTAGAGCAAATGGCTTTGGTATATTTCTAAGCATTGATGTCTTGATCATTAAGGCATGTTGCCCTTGCAATGAATCACATAGTTTTTTAGATGAATCTTTACTGTAATGCAGAGTCCAGTCTACATATGCCCAGTTTAGTTGCTGACAAACCACTCGTGTATTTCCAATACCAACAGCAATTGCTTGTGTAGGATATGTTGTCGCTGCGACAGCCATCTGTTGGAATACTCGTCGAGAGACACGCGAGGCGTCAGGGACAAACAATACATATTCCGTAGAGACATAACTCAAAGGATCCAGGTCAACTGGGTTTGTATCAAGCTTAAACTCAAGTGATATAATCTTGACATTTCGGAGAGTTACATTCGTGGCTGAGAACTGGAAAGGCGGATACTGCTTTCTTTCACACAAGACTAATACAGGTATATTTGGATACGCTGCGACGAAAGATTGTACACTTTCAGCAATATCATTTTCAAAATCTTCAAATTGACGAAACACGACAGTGACGAGCTTGGACAAATGTCGAGGTGAATGCGTGTGAACTAAGCTCCGAGAAGTTACAGGAGCTATGGGATATATTTTATACTGCGGAATCAAATAGCCGCATATGATAATCGCAATTATTCCTAAAAGAATATATACTTTGAACGTCAGACGACCACGTAGCAAACGATACAACATTTTGATATTTTTTAAATGTAATCATTTCATTCATAATAACGTTTATTTAGTAAATCAATATAGATCTTCGTTTTTATTTATTTATCTGAACGTTTACGTATTTATTTAAGCATTTATGTAGTAACTAATAATAGTTTTAAAGGAGTCTTCAGTCTATTTAGGGATTTTTTCATGAATGATTCTTCAATTGGGAATTTTGTTTTTGGATTACTTTGTTTTCAACTTTTTACACTTTTTCACTAATTTTCAGTGGTAAAATTTTAAAATAGGTAATCCTTTTCCCTTGAGTTTTCCCTGGTAAATCTCAGATCTACTATTACAATGTACTCTGTGTCTCAGATTTATCTATGAATGTCATGTCAATTGTCATGTGTATAGGGATGCAAACGATACATCGATGTTTTAAAATATCGAGGTATCGTTCATAAACATGTAGTAACATGTAGATGTTAAAACATCGATGTTGAACTACAAGAAAACATCGATACATCGTTCATTAACAACGATGTTTTATGAACGATGTTTGATTGCAGCGCCATCTCTTTGTATTGTGTTTGTATCCCAGTGAAAGGTTATTTTCTGAAGCTGGAACTGTAATTAACTAAGGGGCCGTTCAAGTATTACGTAACGCAATTAGGGGGGGAGGGGGGGTCTTGTAAAACGTTACGATGCGTTACAGGGGGGAGGGGGGTCTCGAACAACGCGTTACGTAACGTTGTTTTTTATTTAAATAAAAAAAAACTAGTGTACTAAAATCTCCCAAATTGGCAACTCTTTTCGTTTATATCCCTTTTTGTATATAATATATATTTATACTTACCGCAAATGCGATTTTTTAAGCGACTTCGGTAGTTTTCGCAACAAAGTTGTGACATTTGGGTAAAAATGGTCAGTTGGGGTGTTACGTAACGTTTATGGGCTGGGGGGGGGGTACAGGAAAACGTTACGGCGCGTTATATGGGGGGGAGGGGGGGGTCAAAAATCTTCAAAATTTGCGTTACGTAATACTTGAACGACCCCTAATTACCCAAGAAAGAAACCGGTTGCTCGGCAGTGGATTATCGAAATTATTATTTTTGAATTCTGTAATGAGGAAAAATAGTAAATAACCTTTGTGTAATTCATAATAAAATTTACTATCTTTGTCTTTCTGATATTTGTTTAATTTGTCGTTCTACTACTTTTCATATCCTAATACGTTAATTTAACGTTATAGATGTATCATTTAAAGTAACTAATTGTTTGACATTGTCAGTAATCATGATTACCAAAATGAATCTAAGTAGGTTATCAATATTTTTATAAGAAAAAGTATTTTTTCTGTATTTCAAGGCTGTATTTGCTGACCCTGCTAGTACTTAAAGAAAACATCGAAAAAACATCGATGTATCGTCCTAAAACATCGATGTTTTCAACATCGATGTTGCACTTTAAAAAATATCGATGTTTCAGTATCGATGTTTTTTATGAACAATGTTACATCCCTACATGTGTACGAAATTTATTGATAATATTGATATATTTTTAAAAGCAGCAATGCAATGGATACAAGATTTTTTGAGACAATATTAATATTTAATAGGTTAAAAAATATTCCAGGTATAAAAAAAAATATTTAATTTGGGAAATATTTTATCCAAAAGATATATGTACTACTCTATAATAAGAATAATTTAGTTATATCATTCCAAAGTTAAGTTTATATATTGTTTTAATTAATTTTTCAGAACTCATAAATTAACCTCTGTGGACTAATTTACTCTGAATCAGAACAAATGATGAAATGAAATGACTTTTGAAATGTCACTCTTACAACAATCATCAATTTACGTGTGTTCTAATTTGTGAATTCTGTTTATTTATTAAATTCCAATCTTGTCGCCAGTATGGATGAAAATACTGAATTCGAACCCTTAGAGCCCTCTTTACGTAACGTTATAGAACAGAAATCTCTGCGATGGATTTTTGTTGGAGGCAAAGGCGGCGTAGGCAAAACTACATGCAGGTAATTTTCTTTATCAAAATAAAAACTACCAATTGTCGAGTGGTCTCTCTATGACCGATTAACAAATGTTGTGTTGTTTTTCTAATCGTTAGTTAAAATTCCAGTTGCAGTCTCGCCATTCAGCTATCTAAAGTACGAGAATCAGTACTTATTATATCTACTGATCCCGCTCATAATATATCCGATGCCTTTGATCAGAAATTTTCTAAAGTAAGTAATTAAGTATTTAAACAATACATTATTTATTCAATATTCACCAGATGAGGCTAAAATTGTTATTATAACGAGTTTTTCATGTCTAGTTACGGCTCTGATCCTGTCACTCTTGGCATTATTCGTATGTTCTATAGCCTTATTTAATAAACAGGCATGCAAAAGTAATTTTAAAAAGCACTAGTATATTCAGAGATAAGCTCTTTATAAATTAATTTTAAAACTTTAATAAATAAATATAGATTAGTGTAAATCAATGTTCTAAATATCAGGTTATTACTTTCAGGTCCCAACGAAAGTTAAAGGTTTTGATAATTTGTTTGCAATGGAAATAGATCCTAATGTTGGATTAACAGAATTACCAGAAGAGTATTTTGAAGGAGAAACAGAAGCCATGAGGCTCGGTAAAGGTGTAATGCAGGAAATTGTTGGAGCTTTCCCTGGTATTGATGAAGCAATGAGCTATGCTGAGGTATGATGAAATAATTATGTAATAGATATTCACTGGACTACATAAGTTAGTAGTAGGACATGTAAATCTAAATTAGTTGATGTTTAAATGTTGGCTAATACTAGAAAGTGCTTTAATTCTGTATGTATTATAAGAAACTAGGGATCCCTACCTATAAATGTTTGACAGTTACGAACACGAACATTATATCTCATACAAATTTTCATTCCAACCTTTCAACACCTTACATCCTTTTTTTCGCATTAAAAAGTAGCCTATGTCCTTTCTCAGACTCTAGACTATCTGTATACCAAATTTCATTTAAATCTGTTCAGTAGTTTTGCCGTGATTGCGAGACAGACAGACAGACAGACAGAGTTACTTTCGCATTTATAATATTAGTATGGATTACTACAACAGTACAATTGCAAGCAATAGTAGTGCTGTATGATGTGTTTAAGTTCATTAGAAAATGGTGTTTACGGAGAAGTGGGATCTAGACTATTACAGTTCATTCCGTTATACTTAATCTATGTATATAAAAATATTATGTGACTTTTTTATATAAAAAATTTCCACAGGTAATGAAACTTGTAAAAGGAATGAATTTTAGTGCTGTTGTATTTGACACGGCCCCTACAGGACACACTCTGCGTTTGCTGTCATTCCCTCAGGTTGTTGAAAAAGGTCTTGGCAAATTGATGCGCCTGAAATCAAAGGTACCAAATTTATTTTTTAACAATGATTGTAACATTTGTTTTTACTAGCTTTCTAGTCTAGTCAACAAGTTCAAAAACGTGTTAAATAGAGATAAAGCTCCTAAAAATATGGGCAATAGCTCATTCGATTCGGAATGATGTCTAAAAAAATGTTTTTAAGGGTTTACTAGCACATAAAAAATTGTGATTGTTATTAACAAAATAAGAAAAAAAAGAAGGTATTTAGTTTTTCGTTAATAATTCCTAAAAGTAACTTTCTCCCTGTACAAATTGTTTTGATAATTGTGTAGTCGTTTTTGAGTTTATTATTACAAACAAATTAAAACAAAAATTGTTCTTTATAATATACTACTATAGGTGAAATACAAATTTTTGTAAATTTAAATTACAGGTAGCGCCGTTCATCAACCAAATGGCGACACTCTTTGGATTGGCTGAATTCAATTCAGATATGTTCAGCAACAAAATGGATGAAATGTTATCAGTAATAACACAAGTGAATACTCAGTTTAAGGATCCCAACCAGACGACATTTGTATGTGTTTGCATCGCTGAGTTTCTTTCACTGTATGAAACCGAGAGACTGGTTCAAGAATTGACAAGATGCGGGATAGATACACACAATATAATTGTAAATCAATTGTTATTACGTACATCTGCTCCGTGCGAGCTATGTGCAGCGAGACATAAGGTGCAAGAAAAATACTTAGAGCAGATAGCAGATTTATATGAAGATTTTCATGTAACTAAGTTACCTTTGCTAGACAAAGAAGTTCGGGGCGTAGCTGCGGTTAAAGCTTTCTCAGAGTATTTACTCAAACCTTATGTACCACCAAATCCAGCCACATAACTATAATAGCACGACTTCTATTTTGGGTGAAGGTATACAATAGCTTCGAAAGATTGATATACATATTGAATAGAAAGCCTTAAATAAATTATATTATTATAAAACAAAGTATCATACAGTCAATTTTGATTGTGAAATTGGATTTTTGAGTATATTGTATATACAATCACAGCTTTTTATTTATCAATTTGGGAAAACTAAAATATTTTAGTACAGAAGCACTGAAACAATATTATTTAATATGTATTAATATATAGTTTGAATATTATGCTCCTATACTATTACAAAACTTTAAAAAAAATACATAAACTTTCTTTGATATATTATAGGCATATTTAATTATTAAAATTTATTGAAACAACCAAAAAATTACGACATTTCTTTTATTTACTTTTTTCTTACATAGCGCAAATCAATTAATTTTATTATGAATCAGTTAATAACAAATTTATAAATATTTAAAATTATAAAATAACAATCTTGGTATAAACCTGTTGAAAAAGCTTTTAAACATGGCAGTGTTGGTTTTATTTAAAGTATTAAGCATTACCTTAATTATACACATATGTATTAACAATAAACTAAACACTATCTACCAAGAATAAAGTAAAACAGATGTGTATAAGAAAAATCGATATTGTGATAATAATGCTACACAATTGAACAATTAAAAAAAAGTTACAAAATAACAATATTAAACATTATGCTGCTTAAACATACAAAACATAAAAACGCTGATTATACTTTATACAATTTAATCTGGGAGTTCAAAATTTGATCGGAAAATACAGGCAGTCCTCGTACTTACGGCATTTTAGGTTCTCGAAATACGCGACGTAAGTACAGACATATTTTTTCATGCTTACATGTAAAACTCAAGGGTTAGGATCCAGACGGACTCAAAATTGAAAAAACTGCATTTATAACAAAGGATATACACACTTTATTATCAAAAGTTCTTAAATAATTATATATGTACTTATGAAATTGCTAGTTATTTTTGGTATTTGTGTTATTAATTTTAATATTGGAGGGCATTGTCCTCGCGAAAAGTGAATTCTTCTATCCTTGTAGGTATCCTTGAGGAATAGTGCCAAAACATTGTTCGACGTAACTTGAAACGACATAAATCGAAACGACGTAAGTCGAGTAGTGCCTGTATTTCTTTAATATTATAAAGATGAGTTATGATAGTGTACAAAGTGAAAAGTGAAATAAATATCTTTTAACAAACACACATGGTTGTCTATTCCTATGGTAAGCAGCTTAATGCTTGGGTAAAAGCCGACTGTTATAGCTTAATTTTTTATATATAATATACATAGAAATAATACAAATATTACACCCAGACTCAAGGCAGGAATCGAACTTTCAACCCGCGGACCAGATAGCAGGGCAACTACAAACTGCGCTAACGGGCTAGTTAATAATTAAATAAATAAGTAATCAAATATTTTTCTCCTAAAGACAGATAAAATAAATAAAATAGCAGAAGCAAAGAAATCTCCATATCTTACAGGTAAAAATTCTTTTTTCACCAACTGCTTTTATAAAAACTAAGTAATAAAAAATTTACCTCAGTTTTGCTGAAATAATTTAAACATAATTAAACCTGTAGTCATAATCATTGTAATAATTTCATCTTGATTTTTCTAACGTAATTTTATAAATTATAACTTGTCTGTACAAAAATCACACCTTGGTACAAAATTCATAACTATTAATTATTAGCTGCCACGTCGTACATCTTGCCAATAATGAACACAGAAAAAAAGAATTATCTTTGGTGTAGTAATTTGGAAGTTATGCGTGTACATACATTTCTGCGATTCATTTTAATTTATATAGAAGATATGAAGCTACTATAACTTAAAAGCAAAATATAAATAATATCATATCATTACTTATTACTTCTAAAATACTTTTGGCCCTTTCGTTAAGCTAATTAATATTTATAAAACAACAACAAAGTTTAATAAGAACTTTCTCGGCTAACATTAAAAAAGAAGACTTGTATAACATACCAACCATAACAAACAATTTCATTTAATAATACTTCTGAACATATCTATACCTATTTTAACTCTAATTTAATTGCGAACTGTAAACATATGATGTCAAGCAAACAACATAATGGGCATGACGTCAGTATCAAAAAATCGTCAATTTAATAATTTCAGGGGAACACTCATATTAAAAAAATTCAAAATACTGGTTTAGTTTTATGTAAAATAATAAGATTATTGTGATTTTCAATAAAATAAAACATTAAAATACTGCAATCGGCCATTTTGAATGAAACACAAATTACAGCGTAGACGTCACAACATAACATAATACGTCAGGCGCGCTGCAAAGAGTAAAATAAAAAGTAAGGCCCAGATTATTTTGTGACGTCAGAGCCGACGCCATGACACCTGCAGCCGTTTTGCCGCTCTCATTGAAAACATATTAGAAAAATAGTTTTATCTTCCTTAAACTTAAGTTTATTACCGAAATATAGGTATTTTCGTAAATAGTAAATGTGTAGCCACATTACGGAAGAGGTTTTGAAAATCTTTCGTCATGCCCATTCTTACAATTTGTAGGAATATGCATTAAAGTGTAAAAATCGCTACTTGTACAAAATTTTTAAAGATTGGTCTAAATTATTGATTTTCGCAAAACATTTGTTCAGTATAATACATTAATATTTTACATACAGTTTAAAAATGTCTCATTATTTGATAGTCTTAAAAAGTGCGCATTTTCGGAGGGTAGTTTAACACTTTCTGAATTTTTCTCAATAAGACACTAGTACAATTTAACTCCTATTCTTATTTTCTTCTATTTTAGTGAACTTTGAGATTGTAACAACACTTTCTGCATAAAGTGCAACTGATTTGAAATTATACTGTTCAATTTTATTTTTGTTTTTTCAAATATCTGACAATCAGATTAAGAGTCAGTGTTATAAGCCAAATCACTTGTGTCAACTCGATCTTGTCTGGTTTGGTAAATGCCAAGCAGTTACTATTGCTCCTACGAGGGTCCCGAGTAAAGCGGCTATACAGGATCCAACTTCGAATATTAGCTTCGGTGTGAAGACACCCCAAATCATAAGATGACGACAGTGAATTGTAGCTGATAGTGCACATGCAAAAACCTGAAAAAAATTTTTATTCACATTTACTAATTCATTTCATTTATTTTCGATTCGTAAAATTAACGAAGTACAAGACAAATTAAATGAAGTAATAGATCTTTTGTTAATGTTTGTTACGAAACCATAACTATAATAAACATCATTAAAGTTTCAATAAATATGCTTATTTCTTTGTGGCTAATTTTAATCTAACATAAATATTAGATTTCTAATTGATAAAAAAAAGTGTGCGTATCAGCTCCGACGCGCGACTGGAGTTTACTCCTTAAAGCGTAAACGATCAAAAATTTGTCAATTTTTTGTTTGACAACGTGTTTGTCCAATTTTTTGAACGTGTGCGAGC
Organism: Melitaea athalia; assembly: GCA_905220545.2. Lineage (NCBI taxonomy): Eukaryota > Metazoa > Arthropoda > Insecta > Lepidoptera > Nymphalidae > Melitaea > Melitaea athalia. Next base: position 12,384,499 of record HG992194.1, read on the forward strand.
TTGTTTGATGTGTTTGTTATATGAAAACATGAAGTTTGACAAACAAATTTGACAAATTATTATTTGACAATTTATTTGATCGTTTAAAGGGCCCTTAGTGATCGATTTAAAAAATATTTTTATTTCTTTCTGGCAAGAGACGTTGCGCGGTAAAACCTCACTCTCGGGGCAAGTCGCGTCAATGCTCTGCATTACTGTTATAGCTAGTGTTCTCACGATTTCACTTCTCATATTTTTTTTCATACCACCGGCCTTACATGGTTTTTTAAGGAGTAAACTCAAAAAAAAAAGAATAAGAAAAAAAACGAGTGTGCTTTAGACTATACGACTGAAGTAAAAGTTCTTTAGCATTATAGGCCTGCACAATACGCCACTGTGTCTTAGATATACGAAACGTAACTGGCTATGAGAGAAAGAGAGAAGGAAATAGTGCTTGCAACTCTCTCTTGCTCCGTTCGCCTCACCCGATCACACTTTTCGTAACGCTCTTGTCACGCATTCACCAGCTTACTCTCCAAGTCAAGCGTGCGTAAAAAAGTTTTACTTCAAAAAATATTACTCACTCTTATTGCAAAACATAGAGAAAATTTAAGACACAGTGAAAAGACTGCTGCTAGCTGCGTTCGAGGCCCCAGTGTGGACGCGCCGTTACGTCCCCACAGAGCCAGCAGAGGTACTGTCGCACCAAACATCAAAGGCATTCCTGTACAATATTCAAATATTTTTAATTTATTTATAACAAAACAATTTCAAATGGTATTTTAATACTAAAAGTAAATAAATAGCAATTTAAATAGTCGACGATAACCTAAAATAATGTTTATTTACAATAGTATATTTCATTACAAGTGCGGAAAGGCTGTCATTGCAAGGAGTTCCGACAAATGTCTACCCGAGCCGAGGCGCAGCCGAAGGCGAGGGTTGATAGTCGGAACAAGTTGCAATGACGGTTCCGCACGTGTACTGAACGACTATTTTTAATACAGTTGCGAAAAAATGAAACAATAGGGTACTTTCCGTAGTGAAAAATAAATTATAAATTTTGATAAAAATTAAAATTTATATAGAAATACACCTAAATATTCTGATTTAGAATCATAAAAGCACATTATTGATTTATTATATTGAAATTAAAAGTCGTATATTTTAATCTGTATATCACGTGACCTAAAACACGAGCCGCCATGGTGTGACGTCATACGGGCAATAACAAAGTTCTGTCAGTGCTGTCAACAGCTAGTGTACATACTAATATCTATCAATTTTAACTTCAAGGAGTAATAGTTGTGTTCTTTCGTATAATAACTCTTCATATCTTGTTCCAACTGAAATAATATGCATTCATTACTAATTTGTTGATGGCTGTCATAGTAATTGTAGGTTATGTTACTCTCTTACATACGTCATACACTTTTGTTATTGCCCATATTACGTCACCAAAATGGCTGTAGCGTTTTCGCGGTAATAAAAAAGGTTTAAAATTTAATTTAATTTTATGGCATGAAAACGTGTTTATTTTGCCGAAATATATTTTTTTTGTGGCTTTTTATTAGAAAATCAATATTTTGAAGTACTTTTTCAAACATAGTGGAATACCCTATTTAATAAATTAAACTCGCAAAGAAAATTTCTGAAAAATGGCGCCAACCGTAGAAAATAAGCAGAGTTTTTTTTTTCTTCACCCATTCTGGTAGGCAAAGGGAAACTATGCCCATACAGCCAAGTCTTCAGTAGAAGTTTTTTATTGATATGAAATGAAAATGAAATTTAATGAGATGAAATAAAATGAAACCTAACCAAACTCATTCAATCAAATCATTAATTCTGATATTGAAACAAATTAGTAGCTTCTTTTAAGAAATATACGTATTTGCATGAATCATAAAAACTTCTATGAATTTTTTTAGTAAAAACTTCATGGTTGGTTTTTCTTTTTAATAGACATTATTTTGACAGTTGGGAAAGAGAACGCACGAGTGCGGGAAAGGTAAAAAAAAAGCACGAGTGTGTAATAGCCCACATCCCGAACGCTATACTTCCCTGCAATACGCCACTTTTTGAGCAACTGTATTAAAAAGGTAATTTTACAGATATGATATTAAATTATTAATCCTTATTCAAAAACATTCATTTCAACTAAATATTTCTTATAGAACAAAATTGTCCATGACATCATTTGATTTGAAAAAAAAAACAAAACAAAAAGGCAACGTCACGCGTTGTTCCCAGGTAGTCACCCATCCCAATACTGACCATCATGACGCTGCCGCGTTACCGGTCGCTCAAATTTTACCCTCATGCGCCTAAAGAAGTTTCACTTCAAAAAGTTAAGATAAGCGAATTGTTCACCAAACTGCATTTCTATGTGTGTGTATGTTAAGCATATGTATATTAGTTATATTATAAACTAGCTGCCCGTACAGACTTTGTTCTGTCTGTTATGTTTTTTTTTTTTTTGGTATAAAAACCGTCCGTGGGATTTAAGGAACATACAAAAAAAAATTAGCCGAATTGGTCGAGCCATTCTCCAGTTATGCGCTTAGCAACATTCATTTTTATTATATAGATTTATATGCAGAGTGGTTATAAATATTAAACCGGCCAATACATGTTAGATTATAGATAAGTCCCTAGTAGTAAATAACGATATTTTTTAATAAGCTGAACATAAATAATAATTAAAAAAAAATCAATATAAATGATAAAAAATCCTTGAAAAATTGATTTTTCTTTTATATTTCTATTACATTCATTAAAAAAATAAACAATCCATAAAATATGGTTTAAATACGATTTAAAAAAAAAGTCGTAACCTTTATCAGTTCATCACGTAGAACCTCAGTTAGTGCTACACAAATATCATATACTTTTTATAAGTTAAAAGAGTAGGTACGCATTGCGGGTATTTGTTTATTTGATACGAGTTTAAGTAGAGCAACGAAAATAAAAACCATATGAATTGTTTATGACTTGACAATAACAGTGACGTGAATTGAAGGGGACGGCAACTTAATAGTCAGCGCCCCGGTCTATTTTAATTTGCCAACCCATAAATTAAGTGAAAAAGAGAAAAGCATAATTCCATGAAATAATCGAGTCAAGGGTCAAGTCAAATATCTGGAATATATTTCGGCTGAACTTTTTAGGGATCCGTAACTCAAAAGGAAAAAACGGAACCCTTATAGGATCACTTTTTTGTCCGTCTGTCTGACAAGAACTCAAGACCCTTTTACGCGGAGGTATCAAACTGAAATTTATATCAAATACTCAAGTCTACTGTCCCTTGGAGTTGTGAAAAAATCAAACTTCTAAGCCAACGCAATCAAAAGATACAGCCGTTTAAAAATGCGGCAAATTTTCGACACTCGCAAGGGAATCAAAACCTACAGTGTACTTTCCGTGAACTCCGAATCTTGAAATTTGGTACGAAAAACGTCTTATAGCACAGATAAAAGAAAAATTACGAAAAACATAAATTTTTACTTACATCATATAATAAAAATATTTTCATGAATTTTGTTTGTACGGAACCCTCGGTGCACGAGTCTGACTCGCGCTTGGCCGTTTTTTTAGCTATCTATTCTTGTAAAAATCAATTAATTTTTAGAACCCCCAATACGTAGCTCGTATGCTCGGCTTGCGCCGCCCCTAGTGCTTGCAGAATGCCACCCCGGGCCCTTATGGCCTTAGGGGCCTATGTGGAAAGATATGGATAAATTTATTCCAAAATACTTACCAAACAAATAAATAAACATAAAAGCGACTGATATTGGTGTTCCAAAGGATGTATAATTGGGGTCCCCAGCATGGAAAACTGCCGCCCACCGTACGTTACTCAGAGTAGCGTGATGTCCCGTTCCGTAGAAGTGATATGACGCTAACAGCGCCCATAGGCAAGCCATACTTGAATTACATCTTGTTGCTAAAGCTGGAAATATGTGATTGCATATTTATTTAAAAACCATTAAAAAAAATGCATATAGTGATAAAAAAAAAGTATTAAAAAAAACATTATAAAATACCTAAATGTAATACATAGCACTCCATAATAATAAAATTCAAAAACGTGTTAAATAGAGACTTTCGACTTTAGAGAATTTCATTTTTTGTGAATAACTCCGAAACTATTAATATAAAAAGTTCCTTGAAGAGACCAAAATTTCAATAAAAAAGTCATAACTCCCGGAGTTTTATCTCTATTCATTATAATTTTAATTTAACGCTAAAAATAGGTATTCGCGTGGCCGCTAAGGTTTGCGCGCGCCTTTTTAGTTTTACCTTTATCACGTTTTTGAACTTGTTGACTTTAGTCTTGTTTATACGAATTCAAAAAAGGTGTTTTCAATTTCAAATATCGATAGATTTATTTTTATAAATTTATCTAATTATTACTTTTTAAATATCATATTCAATGATAGAAATATGTTAAAAATCTACATAATTATACATGAAACATATCCTACATTAGTTTACAACTTTTTGATACAAAAATAGCCATTATTACGAGGAGTAATATTCAATAATCAGTCAATTAATACGTTATACTAGTATGCAAAACTTATTTCTAGATCGTATTATTGAAAAAGCTACTTACAGAACTTAACTGAACCTTCAGTCTTCAACATTGATACAATGTTCAGAGCTAAAAATCCTGAGATCAATGCTAGACCAGCGGTCGGAGCAAACGCTGCACCTAATACTAATGCATTTGCAAGATATAGCAAGAGCCCTGACACAACCAAAGGTAAAGTAGCCCCTTTACCATCCCTCTTCCAGAGGAGAACAAACGTAGTCACTATAACTAACCAACCCCCTCTTGCTAACATCTTTGATCTACTAGGAGAACCTAAGGAACCCCACCCAACTGCCCAATGAGCACAAGAGAATATACCGGCAATAACTATTCCATATCCCCTCCACCCTATATGACGCCTTGAAACAGCCACTACAGCTGCTACAGAACCTAAAGCAATAACTAAAGCAGCCCTTGATGCATTTCCAGTCGCGACCCCTTCGCCTAACGTCCAACAGTCCCCCTGTTCTTCCCTACATCCTCTGTAAGATCTAGTCAACGCCATTACAATACCAAAGGCAACCCATAAAACCAATGATTTCATATTACCAATATTCCAGGCCATTAACCCTGAAATAGTCAATGAGAGAAATGACAAAGTCGCTCCTTCTTCTATTATATAACTATTTGATACTAGAATTGTTGCAGATGCAAATAAGGCTGATCGAGCAAAACGTTCGTAAAACTGCGTTTGGCCTTCGTACCATCTTTGCGTGATACCATCCCAATGCATTATTACTAGTATACAGGTAACCGTCCCAGATATTAGTCCTGTACTTAAGACAATAGCGTGTCCTAAATCATCAATGATTTCCAAATAATGTCCTGTGTAACAAATTCCTACACAAACAGCCATACTTATAAGCCCTGTCGGGACAAAAGAGCTAGCGAAAACGTGGGGAATGCGCTCAGCAGGAATGCCCTCTGTGATGATCCAGTTAAAGAAAATGGTAAGAAGCAACAAAAGTAGAGCCCTCAGCATTGAGAGAGAATCAAATTCGACCCAGACTTCTCTAAGCACGCTGCGAATGCTGTCCATTAATGACCTGTAACAAAATATTTTTTATCAGTAATTAGCCTTCTCTACAATCTGACATAAGGGGTAGTTAGAAAAAAAAAAACAAATTTAGAAGTCTTTATAGCGGAAATGATAATTTTTAGATTTTTTTATTTTGTCAGTCTGCACATTTGGTCTGGATTTACGCAAAATCTGATGGCCGAAATTGGCTTCAGTTATTACAAATGTGATTTTAGAGCCCTAATCTAAACTTGTTGTGTGTTTAAGGCAGTAAAGAATATAGCCACCCCCTCTCTTCCCGTGGGTGTCGTAAAAAGGGACTAAGAGATAACACAGTTCCACTACCACCTTGGAACTTAAAAAACCGATCGATGGCGGGATAACCATCCAACAACAACACGCTGGCTTTGAAATGCACAGGCCGAAGACGGGCAGCAGCGTCTTCGGTGCGACAAAGCCAGCCCTGCGGTCACTAACCCGCCTGCCCAGCGTGGTGACTATGCGCAAAACACATGAGTTCGCGCCATTTTCGGTGCGAACTTATGGAGGCCTATGTCCAACAGTGGACTGCGGTAGGCTGAAGTGAACCTAGGCCTGGTGTAAATTTGAACATGACACATAAATGTGAAGTTATAAATAGTAATTACTATAATAATTTTCTCACCTAACATTTAAGATGAATTCTTTTAATTCTTCTTCTGTTCTCACACTTGATGCCTTATCAATCTGATCTCTGGTGGCATTAATTAAGTAGGCAAGTCTGTCTAGTGGAATTTGCTGAGACTCCTCCCCGTACCTCACTAAATATTGGGTCACCTTAAAAACGTTTAAATAATAAACAACAATGAAATAAATTTTACCATTAGCTTTCTAGCTAGCTAGTTTGTTGATATATCTATGTATAATATCATAAATGTAATACCTATAACCTATATTTACATAAACCTCGAAAAATATCAAAAATCAGTATCATTCTTAATTTCAACAAATATATTTATTATTACCTGTTTTAAATTATTGGTCAAGTGCAACAGCGTGTGAGTTATAGGCATTTTTGGTAATATAGGAAACAATATGTTTCCTAGAGACGGAGCTGGTGGTGGCCTTCCTAAGGCAGCACTAAGGGTCGGAGCTAAGTCAGTCTGCTGTACTTCTCTGCCAGATTGTCTATCGGACTCATCACCACTAAATCCTGAACTGTGATAAGCAAATAACGCTGCCGTACGTTCAGCTTTACTTTCTCCACCGTGGTCACCTGTTTCAAAACATAATTGTAAGCAGATACTCGAGACAGCAATACTAGGCGCATTTCAAGTATGTCCGCGACCTAAATACCTAATACCTTACCCTCCCCAGGAGCTCTAGCTAACTTACTCACCAAAGACTACTTGAGAGCAGTATTATGTAGCTATAATCTTCTGTAAGGTTGAGGTACTTCTCGAGCTGGGTTGCTCCAAACTTAGAGCAAGTAGAAAACTTAGTAGAAATATAGACATAGGCATTACCAAGAAAAACAAAATAATGTAGGGAACTAAAAATATAGAGAAAAATTACATAATTTTAGTTTTCTTTAAGCTTCAGTTTATTAGGGATACAATATTTTATTTGTGTTAGTATAATCTCCTATATAATAAAATATTCCTTTTACTTAAACTACAGCTGCTAAATAAAATAATTAAGCAAACATATATAAACAATGTAGTGTGTAGAGAAATGATTATAGTATTTGAGATCTTAACATTAATTATTATAAATAATGGAAGAATTATTTGAACATGTTTTAGAGTCACAAACAATATGAATCATTATAAACCAAACAACCAAAAAATACTGTAACATAGGCGCAATAAATTTCATTACCTACCCTCTAAATCATTCCATTCTTGTGAGTCTAAAAAACATTTAACATAAATTAATATCTTTATATGATTGAAAGCCGTTAATATTAATCTATACTAATATATAAAGCTGAAGAGTTTGTTTGTTTGTTTGTTTGTTTGTTTGTTTGTTTGTTTGTTTGAACGCGGTAATCTCTGGAACTACTGGGCCGATTTGAAAAATTCTTTCAGTGTTAGATAGCCCATTTATCGAGGAAGGCTATAGGCTATGTATCATCACGCTAAGACCAATAGGAGCGGAGTCCACGCCGACGAAGTCGCGCGCAGAAGCTAGTGCTGTTATATTAGAAATTGATAATACAAATAATCTATATATTAATACTAGCTTCTGCGCGCGACTTCGTCGGCGTAGACTCCTCTCCTATTGGTCTTAGCGTGATGATACATAGCCTATAGCCTTCCACGATAAATGGGCTATCTAACACTGAAAGAATTTTTCAAATCGGCCCAGTAGTTCCAGAGATTACCGCGTTCAAACAAACAAACAAACAAACAAACAAACAAACAAACAAACAAACTCTTCAGCTTTATATATTAGTATAGAGCTGTTATATTAGAAATTGATAATACAAATAATCTATATATTAATATGTGAAGCAAAAACTTTGTACTCCTTCTTACAGAAATTGAACGTACGGATGAGAATGAAATTTCGCACACTTATATTTATATAGAGAAGTGCAGAATGCTAATATTTTCTTAAAATTATACATAAAATATACATTAAATTAATAAAAAAAGCATTACACACACTACTGCACTCACACACGCATATTATACTAATTGTTGATTGTCAAAGTCTGTAGTCAAATTGAAATTTTTTAAAAAAGGTTCTTTAATTCCATAATTTTTTGGTTTTCTTTAATTTAAATTTTTAATTATGGTCGAATTTCGACCTCTGGGCGATCACTAGTTTTATATACTATAACTATGCACACCTGTTTCAGTCATGCCATGGTCACCTACGACGTAGAGTATAGTGTCAGATGGTAACAATTCAATGATTTTTTCTAGCCTTGCATTTGTTTCACTCAGTTTCCTTGCCATCTCTGGATGATTTGGGCCATATCTATGACCTGCATGGTCCACACCGAGGTAATGAGCTACAAGGAGGTCCCAATCATTTTTCACCAGTTCATCATAAATCTTAGAATCCACTTCTATAAAAAAAAATATAGTTTATTAAACATATAGTAAAAAGTATTAACTATATATATAATAATTTATTTAGAGATTTATAGATTATAATAATAAAGCATTTATTCTGAATATTACGTCAGACATATTATTGTTAGTTATAATTACAATATATCCCTTATCTTGGAGAGTTAGCCTTTTCTAATGTCTTATAGTATTTTCTGTCTACCGACACTCTAAGCTAAAGGGCCCATGGGGACGGGTGCATCTAGAAATTTATAGACTAGAAGCGTCTCAAAAATTTTACATACCATTGTCAACTGTATCAAGATCCCAAGTATGGAAAGAGTACAGAGCATGAGATCGTAACCATCTCCCGGGAATTAAACGCATCCAAGTGTCGTCTCCCAGCAATATAGCTTCACTACCACCTTTAACTATCTGTTTAAAAAATTAAAACAATTTTTTTTTATTAGGTAAACTTCATCTACGCTTTGCACTTAACAGTTAACACTTTGAGTGATACTAATTTCGGACACTAAATACGCGCTCACACAAATTATGCTCGTGCAATAAATTTTCGAAAAGGGTAAACATTTATAAAAATCCTACGAGTCTGTCTGTTTGCTTTTAAGTCGAACATACGTTGCGTCAACGCTGGCGAGTCGTTACATTGAGCAGTAAGTTTCTTTATGCAGGTTTCGTAAACTATATAGCCTCATTTTACTCCGGAAATCTGGACTACCTCAGACTTTCGAATATAAATTTTACATGCGCTTGATATGTTATACAGATAAAAAGTTAGTACTGGGTAGATACAACTTATTTAATTACACACTAAAGTAATATTTACAGTTTTTAGTACCTATAGCGATATTATTATTTATTGAGCTGGGCCACAGCAGGATATACCGTGTTCAAAATCTAGAGCAGCCCGACTGGCGAAATATCTCTACCTCAATGATCACAGCCAAATACTACTGTGGTGAGTAAGGTGCCCAGAGCACTAGTGGAGGGTAAGCAATGCGCTAGCCATGCTTTTGATGTTGCAGGCATCTATAGCCTTTGGTAAACATTTACCATCAGGTGGATTGTACGCTCCTTAACCGATGTCATCATTTAGAAAATAGAAAAAAAATTATATTTAATTAAAAATTTATATTATTATTCTTATATACCTGATCAATAACATTGTCTTCTTGTATTTCAATGGCAGCAAAGTTTGAACTAGCATCAATAAAAGTTGGCAAGGACCCAGTCACGAGCGCTTTCAACCGCTGCAGCGTTGTAGTTGGCGGATCTGCCATAAATCGAAAAATTCGAGCACGATCTGGCCATCGCTCGATTGTCTTTTGAATAATGGGCAGTCGATTTTGATAATATAAAGGTTGCTGATTATCATGTTTAAATTCGGTAAAATCATATCGCAGAGCATCCACTAAAACAAACGCCACTCTATGTTTCTTAGCAGCGCAAACAATAGGCGAACCAGAATTTGTTAAAATTCGTTGAATTTTAATATCCTCTGTACAAGTAACTTTTTCACTTAAGTTTTGCTGTCCGTCACACCCAAAATTGTTCAAAGGCACGCATTCTGATATATCATTTAAAGTTTTGCGAGACAGTAAGAAACCCTGACCAAACATGAGAACTGCCGATAATGTAAGATATGAAAACCAAACAAGGTATATAATAAAATTCCATTTTTCTTTCATCGTTATCGTTTATAGTTTATGAAGAAATTGTTACAATATATTATAGAGTTTTACAATAAATAAATTTAATTAAAAACATCATAACCAGCCTATATCGACATCGCGAATCATATTCAGTGACATTGACACTATTGTAGGGATGGCGATCTGAAATCGATTAATCGAAGAATCGATTTTTTGGACCAAATAAATTTTTAAATCGATATGTTGTACTGAATCGATTCAGTGAATCGATATTTCGCCCTTGAAAATCGACTTCGATTTTTTGTTTTGGTAAAAACCATAAAATTATTTACAATTAGCTGAACGTACTCATAATATTACGGTGTTGCCGGTTAAAGGGTTAATTACTCAAAAATTCGCGAGTTAGCTTGTTTCCGTATACATTTAGAAAATAAACATAATAACAAATACATACATTTAGAAAATAAATGTCTTCTTTTATACCTGATCTTAGACTTTGATATGGTAAATTTTTTTCCCTCTCCTTTTTCCATTTACAATCAGCCCCATAGCTTTAATTAAATGTGTTGAATCCTTTCAGGACTTTTTGGAATCAGCACATCCAATGATGTGCCATCCCTCTATTATTCAACTTCAAACATAAGCCAGTCTTGATCGTTTAAGTCTATACATACTGATCCCAGTATCCATTAGCGTTCTTGCCAGCTGATTTTCGTGCCGTCATAATTTATATTTATAGGCTTTACAGGATATGTCAATCACCTCCTTAATTGTGGGTATTTCTAGGTATCGGTGCACTTCCGTATTTTGGGTAAACCAGGGACCATTACATAAAGTTTTCAAGGGTCTCAATATTGCAGTTACTGGCCGATCCCCACAGTTCAATAGCATACGTCCATACTGGTTTTATAATACATTTATACATCAGCAGTTTGTTTTCTAAACTGAGTGAGGACTGTCTTCCTATTAGCCAGTACAGGTTTTGTAGCTTAAAGTTAGCCTGATCTCTTTTGGCCTTTATGTGGTCCTTCCAGGTAAGCCCCCTGTCAAGATGCATCCCTAGGTATTTGACAGTAGTATGCTGAGGCAGGACAGTTCCATCAAGTGTCACTGGTAGACAGTCACCTCTTTTTAATGTGAATGTAACATGAGAAGACTGCAGCACTAGCTTTTATGCTCTATTTCCTCAACCATGATCCAACCTTTTCAAGGTGCCTCTGGAGGTTTTCTGATGCTATGCAGGGATTTCTATGGCAAGATAGTACTGCCGCGCCGTGTCATCTGCGTAGGTAGCAGTTAAGACGTTATCGGAGGTGGGTAAATCGGCAGTAAAAACTGTGTACAATACTGGACCGAGTACAGATCCCTGCGGAACCCCAGCTTTAATGTCACAAATAGGTGACATTGTACCTTCTGTTTTTACTTGAAACATGCGGTCCTGTAAGTAGGATCTTAAGAGCATATAAGCAGCGCTGGGAAAGCAAAGTTTTGCTTTGCATTCGAGACCCTTATGCCACACACGGTCAAAAGCTTGTTGCACGTCGAGTAATGCATTAGAACAGTATTCTTTTCGTTCCAATGTTTGACGGACCGTAGAAGCCTCTTTGATATGGTACTAGAAATAATTTTAGTATCGAATTCCCTGAACTAAAAAATCCCCGATTTCACTGGTGAGATCCCAGAAATGATTTATTATGGTATCTTTCTTTTTTTTTATAAAATGGATTTATTTTTACGTTGTAAATACAAAATTTAAAAACCTGTGTGGTTTTATGAAACCACGATAAAAGTGAAACTTTTTTTCACATTATAGACATTTAACTAAAAATTCTTGAAATAATATTCCATTAAGGGTATAAAAAACGCTTTATCGACAAAGTTTGAGACGATGTAATAAGTTTCACATTTTAAAAAATCGAAAATCGATTTTTGGAAATCGATCTTTTGGACCTCGATTTTTATATGAATCGATTTATCAGGTTACGATTCGAATCGATTCAAAAATCGATCTTTTTTGGAAAGAATCGCCAACCCTACACTATTGTCTTGTTTGACACTTCATCAGGGCTATTGCGTATCTCGATGACAGTTCATAGTGTTGAACACTAGACATAATGCTCAACGTATGCTAAAACATTGAACTATCATTATGCGGCTAAGTCAAATAGGACCTTATAAGCATGGAATATGGCTTATTTTTCTATTTTTTGCGACTTATACACTATTTATACCTATTTTATGCGACTTGTTGCGATTGTTTAAGCGTATTCGACACCATTTGGTAGTGACTATGTATATACACTGTACTCTTTGCGCACTTAATACGGGAAAGTACTCTGTGATAGATTTGCACTGCGTTGAACTGTGGCGTTGAATTGCTTTTGAGATTTATATTTTTCTTTATTAAATTAATAGTTTAGAATAATTAGTTTATTCTTTGTTATTAGTTTCTTTGTCATAAATCTTTAAATTCTTCTTTATTATTAGTTCTTTAGTATTAGTTTAGTATTATTAAATTACGCTTTGATAATAGTTTCTTCGTGTTAAATCTATTTATTATAATTATGGCGCACAATTTCCTATTGGCATATTATGCAGAAGAAGAACGTAGACGTAATATTCTACGTATAGAAAGACGCCGTCTGCGCGACGCCAATAATCCGTTGCAACTGCCAGAGAAAGAGTTCATTGGACATTTTCGTCTAACAAAACTTGGATTCCAACAGGTTTTGGTGGAACTTAGTCCTTATCTACCAATAGTTAAACGAAATACAGGTGTTCGCAATGAACTCAAAGTAAGTAACACTGTTCCTTTACTTTGACCTGTCTTTTGCTTTTCATTATGTATTTGCAATTTACTTGTAAATTTATATTTTAATTTAAACTGTTACTATAAAACTGACTGATGATGACTTTGTTTGTCTCTCTATTGCAGATTTTGGCAGCATTAAATTTTTATGCGAATGGATCCTATCAACGGAATGTGGGTGCATCGTTTCTACTGAATATGTCGCAACCAACATTCAGTAAATGTTTGAAGGAGGTCACCGGTGCACTCAATACCCGCGAAATCCTAAGGAAGTACATAAAGTTTCCTATGACACAGCACGAAAGGGAAATAATTATGAAAGAGTAAGTTTAAATTTAAATAGATTGTTACGGTAGGTACATCAACCTACCCAATTAATCTAAAACTTTTGAATTGCTTCTTTCAGTTTTATGGAGACATTTGGATTTCCGGGTGTTATAGGTTGCATTGATGGTACACACGTGGCCTTAATCCGCCCTAAGGAGCATGAGGAGATTTATTTTAACAGAAAGAATTACCATTCCTTGAATGTTTTACTAGTAAGTGTATTATAATTAATTAATTATGATGGTAATGTATTGAGCAATACATAGCATTAAAATAAAATGTTGTTCCAGTAGTGAGTTTGTACCTGCACAATTTGATAGATCAAACTTTGTTTTGATTTCAGATTTGTGATTCTAAACTGACCATCCTCCATTCCGATGCATCATTTGGTGGTTCATCTCACGATTCCTTTGTTTGGAAGGCGTGTGCAGTTAAACCATTCCTAGAAGGACTGCAAAGAAATGGAGAGCACTGTTGGCTGTTAGGTATGCGCATTGCATATATGCTACTTGTATAATAGGATACTAATTAAATACAGACATACAGATTTTTATAGAAAAAAAATATATTATGCACAGACAGTAATTTATCTGAAAGTATGTACTATGTTAAAATTAATTTCTATTTCTAGGTGATTCTGGATATTCTCAACGTCCCTGGATGATGACACCAATCATAGGTGCAGCTCCGGGATCACCAGAAGAGTATTATACAGAACTTCATTGTCGGGCCAGAAATACTGTAGAGCGGTGTATTGGAGTACTTAAGTCACGTTGGCGGTGTTTGCTAGCACACAGGGTACTTCATTACGACCGGGATTCATTACCTCCGGGATCACCAGAAGAGTATTATATAGAGTGCCATTTGGGAGTTGCACAAGATTATTCGATTAACTTTATCACGCATCGATAATTGAAAGCAAGTGTTAGTTAGCAATTCACTAACAATAACTCGCGTCATCTAAAAATAACGCTGAAAGAAACTGGAGGGAGTAAGTTTGCGCATCGCGCACGAAAGTACTAGGCCTATTGTTTTATTTTTGAATTAGCCTTTCGCTTACGGCTTCGTATAATGGTTATTGGTAGGTAAAATAAAAAATATAGATAGAATATCATTAAATAGAATTATAAACAACACATGTTTGATTCAATGTAGAATGTTTAATGACAAAAAATTCAAGTAATGTTATGAAACTCCTTCCATTAAGTCATCTTGGGTGTCGTTCATACATTATTTTAAATTCTTAACTGCATTATTATCAGCCTCTCTCTTCATAAAACACTATACGTTATACATAATTTTTCTCACTTCCCTATGTAACACTATTTCGTAATTTAAGACTTTTGTGCGCGAGCGATTTTGAGTCGACGTCGAACTGTCCAACCAATAGCACACCTGCAAGCATGCGGTGAGTGATACACACGCCCGTCCCCTACCTCATTCCATCTGTTAGACCGATAAATCGTTTCTGCGCAACTTGAAGGCCAGCGTTCTTTTTACATGACGCGAACTATACTTGATTTATGTTAACTCATTACTAAATGAGGACTTATAGTTCTACCCAAATCGAGATGATGGTGACGTTCATGGAGCAGTAAGTGGAATAAAGTTATATGGTGTTTGTGAATTGAAGTTCCCGTGAACTTGTAAGTATGTACTAAGTTTATTGTTTTTACTTTTCAGACATGGAGATCTAAGCAAACCATGCTCCAATGCAAGGGGCCGAATAAATAATTTAACCCTTTCCTATTGTCCTATTAAAAATAGGAAATTCTATGATTACTGCATAAAATCTTTGCTTTGCATGATTTAACCGATTCAGTGCGGTGGTAGATTTATCAAACTTTAGTGCCTGGCGGCGATCAAATTTTTCGTGTCGCCTCTGAGGCTTCTAGTGCCAGGGACTTTGATGGATCCTCTCGTGCGTCATCCGCCATGAAGTGTAACTTTACGCTTTTTCATCGGTTTCCCCTTGTTTTTCATGGG
Organism: Melitaea athalia; assembly: GCA_905220545.2. Lineage (NCBI taxonomy): Eukaryota > Metazoa > Arthropoda > Insecta > Lepidoptera > Nymphalidae > Melitaea > Melitaea athalia. The sequence goes on from HG992194.1 coordinate 12,399,926, forward strand.
AAAAACAAGGGGGGGTTTCCCCTTGTTTTTCATGGGAAAAACAAGGGGAAGTCGAAACCCAACACCGAACGGGAGCGGTTTAATAGTTCGTTTCAAGTGTTTATAAGTGACTATATACTTGTATAAACCGAGATAGAAAGTAAGAGACTTATTTTATCAGGTGTCGTAAACCTTTTGATACATGTTTGGCTCGATTGACTTATGATTGAATTAATGTTCTTTTATTAACCGACTTCCAAAAAAGGAGGAGGTTCTCAATTCGACTGTATTTTTTTTTTTTTTTTATGTATGTTAGCTCAGAACTTTTGACTGGGTGGACCGATTTCGATGAGTTTTGTTTTAACTGAAAGGTTTTGCGTGTCATGTGGTCCCATTCAAATTTAATTGAGATCTGACAAGTACTTTTAGAGATATATCTAATAATGCATATTTAATTGACAACTTTCTCGTCGACCTACGTTGTATTAAACCGCATAACTTTTTACTGGGTTTATCGATTTTGATAATTCTTACTTTATTCGAAACCTTATGCTTGTAATGTAATCTTACTTATTTAAATTTGATCGAGATCTAATGTCTTCTTTTATAAGTAATCTTTGATAACGCGTATTTACTTGACTGTTTTTTGTATTATATCTCATAACTTTTTACTGAGTGCACCGAGTTTGATTTTTCTTTTATAAATCAAAAGCTAATACTTATCATGTGGCCTTATTTAAATGTGATCGAGATATAATTAGTACTTTTTGAGTAATTGAGTAGTCATTGATGACGCCTATTTATGAGACGGTCCCCCGCCTCACTACGCCAACGCCATCTATGGGGCTATGCTAAAACTACTTCACTGTAGAATCAATCCAAGGATGCAACGTAGTGCGCTGTATTATCCGCTAGGCGCTAGGGTAGCTTTCTTTATAAATAATTTTGATGATTCTTGTTTTAATCACTGATCACTACTTTTTGAATAATAGCGCGTATTTACTTGACTATTTTTTCGTCTACTTACGTTGTATTACTTGTCGATGTAATTGAAGTCGGTTTCTTTTCGTTTGCGAGCAAACAATTATTGAAGAATGGGATATTACCGTTTGTAGGTCCTAAAATGCTCATACACCTCTTTTATAGTAGTACTAGCTGACTTGGCGAACTTCGTACCGCCTTTTTTTTCTTAAATATAATAATTACATATACCAAAATAAAATATAGCCTATCTTTCAAGTTGGATCAAACTTGGAAAGTTGGATAAAATGTTGGGAGTGTTTTAAATTATTAATTTACACTAATAATTATTAAGACTGATTGTTTTTATATTGAATAAAAGAATGTTTCAACTGTTTCAAATTGTTTTATTTATGGATACACTCTATACAATTATAGAAATTATAAATTAAAGAGTTTCTTTATAAGGTATGAGTAGAGGATCACTAAATACCTATAACTATATAGATAGTTCAATCAACGAAGACGCGCCCCACTATTTATCGCGAGGGGAAACAGTGGGGTGCGGGGAGTTCAGTCCGATCATTAGTTTAGTCTTGAGTCGACCACGGCTCAGTGTAGACGTTTAATATGGTCTGCGTCGCTGCGTATCGTGACCCATCGGAAAGTTGCTCTACTTTAATTTTTTTTTATAATAATAAATATATTTATTATATTATAATAAATATCTACACAATAGACACATGGTCATCTGTTCCTAAAGTAAGGAACTTAATACATACTTGGTAACAGCCGACTGTTATAGCTACATTTTTTTTTCGAACTTACTTATTTAAACTTACTTATAAATAATACATAATTATATAAACTAGTGGTCGCCCAGAGGTCGAAATTCAACCATAATTAAAAATTTTAATTCAAGAAAACCAAATAATTATGAAAATAAAGAACCTTTAAAAAAAATTTCAACTTGACTACAGACTGACAATCAACAAATAGTATAATATGCGCGTGTGAGTGCTGTAGTGTGTGTAATGCTTTTTTAAATAATTTAATGTATAATTTTAAGAAAATATTAGCATTCCGCACTCCTTCTCTATATAAACTATAAGTGTGCGAAATTTCATACTCCTACGTACGCACAATTTCCGTAAAAAGGGGTACAAAGTTTTTGCTTCGCATATTATTAGATAAATATATAGATATATACATTACGCCCAGACTCCGGGTTGGAATCGAACCCAAAACCCACAACCCTCGGAGCAGAAAGCAGGGTCACTACAAACTGCGCTAACGGACTAGTCAATAATATTATTTTTATTATTGTTAGGTCGGTAATAAATATAAATTATTTAAAAAAGTAATATATACTAACATTGACAGATAGGAAGAAAATTGGTTTGAGGCTTGAATAAATTATCTACAAATATTATCAAGTAATTTATATTATTTCAAAAAAATATAAGGAAAAAATAGAATATTTAGATTTTAGTTTTATCATAAATTTCTGTGATTCATCGAGTTGTGAATCAAATATTTCTGAATTAAATGACGATTCCGACTAATTTAAGGTATGATGATAGGTATATAATTATTACATGCTTCCTTTTTCATAAAATCGTATACTTTCGAGATTATTGGTCTTGCCTAGAAAAATCAATTTAATTGTTATAATAGATTCTGTTAATCTGTAATAATGTTCTTAGAGTTGTTTTATTTGCTTTTTTTAAAGTGTAATATCGAAGTGTAATTGAGTGATTTTCTTAGGTTATTAATAAATAAATTATTTCCATAAAGTCGTGTTTTATTATAATAATTTTTAGATACATTATTTCTTTTTACTAAAATATTATTATTTAACAATATCACGATAATTCATTCTATAAAGGACCATCGCGACATATATTTTATTTTTTAAAGTAGATGAAATGAAGTAGAGCATATTTCCAGTCCGTTGTGAAATTTTCTGTCATTTAACTTTGTGTGCGTGTGTCACATTGTTACTCGTTGCGTAGTAACAGAACTCACATTCTTGTACTTGACATTGCACACTTGCACTATAAACGATTGCGGAAAAGAGTGGGGCGCGTCTTCGTTGATTGAATGGGCATGACGACAGTATCAAAAAATCGTCAATTTAATGATTTCAGGGGAACACTCATATTAAAAAAATTCAAAATACTGGTTTAGTTTTATGTAAAATAATAAGATTACTGTGATTTTCAATAAAATAAAACATTAAAATACTGCAATCGGCCATTTTGATTGAAACACAAATTACAGCTCATGACGTCACGCTATAACATCAATATAATACGTCAGGCGCGTTCACCTACAACTCACTCTAGTCGACAAGTTGAAAAAGGTCGAAAATAGAGCTACTGCTCTTAAAATTATGTGTAATAGCTCATTGGATTCGGAATCGCCTAGAAAAATGTTCTGTAAGTGTGTTTTGCACATCAAAAATTGCAAAACTTATAAATAATTAAAAAAAGGAAAAAATGGCCTTCCGTTTTTTGCCAATATTTCATAAACTATTAATATTGAAGAAATTTCAAAATTAGATTCTGAAAGAGGAGGAAATTTCCAATAAAAAAAACTTGCAGCTCCTGGAACTCTATCTCCAATATTTATAATTTTAATTTCATGCTGGTCTTAGGTTGAATCACTGGCGGATCCAGGGGGGGTCACGGGGGTCATGACCCCCCCCCCTGGGCTGTATCCAGGACCTAGGTGGACCACTAATTAAAATTGTTAAACAAGATTTTTGTCACAATATAGGTATTTTTAAGTACATTACCAACATAGATTAATAAAATACCTACTTTTTACCTGTATCTCTCATTATAAAATTTAAGTTTGATCTATCAAATTGTGCAGGTACAAACTCACTACTGGAACAACATTTTATTTTAATGCTATGTATTGCTCAATACATTACCATCATAATTAATTAATTATAATATACTTACTAGTAAAACATTCAAAGAATGGTAATTCTTTCTGTTAAAATAAATCTCCTCATGCTCCTTAGGGTGGATTAAGGCCACATGTGTACCATCAATGCAACCTATAATACCCGGAAATCCAAATTTCTCCATAAAACTGAAAGAAGCAATTCAAAAGTTTTAGATTAATTGGGTAGGTTGATGTACCTACTAAGTACATAATAATTGTAACAATCTATTTAACTTTAAACCTACTCTTTCATAATTATTTCCCTTTCGTGCTGTGTCATACGAAACTTTATGTACTTCCTTAGGATTTTGCGGGTATTGAGTGCACCGGTGACCTCCTTTAAACATTTACTGAATGTCGGTTGCGACATATTCAGTAGAAATGATGCACCCACATTCCGTTGATAAGATCCATTTGCATAAAAATTTAATGCTGCCAAAATCTGCAATAGGGAGACAACCAAAGTCATCATCAGTCAGTTTCTATAGTAACAGTTTTAATTAAAATATAAATTTACAAGTAAATATCAAATACAAAATGTAAAAAAGCAAAAGACAGGTCAAAGTAAAGGAACAGTGTTACTTACTTTGAGTTCATTGCGAACACCTGTATTTCGTTTAAGTATTGGTAGTTAAGGACTAAGTTCCACCAAAACCTGTTGGAATCCATGTTTTGTTAGACGAAAATGTCCAATGAACTCTCTCTCTGGCAGCTGCAACGGATTATTGGCGTCGCGCAGACGGCGTCTTTCTATTCGTAGAATATTACGTCTACGTTTTTCGTCCGCATATCCCAGTAGGAAACTGCGCCATAATTATAACAATTAGATTTAACACGAAGAAACTAATAACAAAGAGTAAACTAATAATACTAAAATAATACTAAAGAACTAATAGACAAATTTAAAGATTTAACACGAAGAAACTAATAACAAAGAATAAACTAATAATACTAAACTAATAATAAAGAAAAATATAAAATCACAAAAACATTAAACAATTCAACGCAGTGCTCAAAGAGTAGACTAATCCATCACAGACACTGAGTATTATACTTTCCCGTATTAAGTGTATAATCTATGGAGTACTTTATTCTTTAAAAATCTATTTGTCCACCCTAGTGTCTATCCTAAAACACTGCTATTGAGAAGTGTCTTTCAAAAATTATAGTCACTACCAAATGGTGTCAAATACGCTTAAACAATCGCAACTTTTAAACTTCATCGAGACAGATGACAAGTTTATAAGTCGCATAAAATAAAATAGTGTATAAGTCGCAAAAAATAGAAAATAAGCCATATTCCATGCTTATAAGGTCCTATTTGACTTAGCCGCAAAATGGTAGTTCAATGTTTTAGCATACGTTGAGCATTATGTCTAGTGTTCAACACTATGAACTGTCATCGAGATACGCAATAGCCCTGCTGGTTGTCGCAACCATGGACTTAATACCTACTAGTAGGTATTAAATCCATGGTCGCAACTTCGCAAGACACTGACAATTATTTTTTTTAAATTTACTTCGACCCGAAACCAAAGAGCCCGAAACCCGAAAGTCCTTCATTTAATCATCTCTTCGCATTTTCGCAATATAACGTTGGTGGTGAAACAGGTTGGAGAGTAGAAAAGTAACTAATGTATTAATCAAATACGTCGATATTTATAACATTAATACAATTTGTAGACAGTAGAAGATAAGAGCATGTTTAATTATAATTTAATACAAATATTAAAGTAATCTGTGCGTGTTATTTATAAACATTGAAATTTGAATTTCAGACTTGGCTTCGGCCTTAACTTACCAGTAATCGAATAAAAAGAAAAATGTAGCTACTTCAGACGTGGCTTAAGCCTTTTATTATATAGGATTGAAAAATATACAAATTCAGATTAGACTGTATAGACTATAATCCTTTGCCTTTCCTTATTGGGGATAAATTTTAAAAAAACAACAATTTGAAATTTGACGTGAAGGTGACATTTGTATGACATTTAATTAAAAAGTTTACGAAGGAATTTATGAGAAAGAGATTTAAACTATTTCTTACTGAATAAAATGTGTCAGCATTAATAATAAAAAATAAGTACAGACTTACTTTAAGAAATAACGATACTTTGGTGAGGTATGGTGTTAATGAAACAATCATGTCTAAACCTTCAAAAATCAAGGAACAGAGCAGGTTACTGGACATATCCAGTGATGAAGAATCAGAAGACTTGCAGTTAGAAATTGTACCAAATAGAAAAAGAAAAATAACGAGGTAAAGTAAATATATTTATAGATAATACATAATAGGAATTTTAAATTTTTTTTATTTACATTCAAAATAATGTCGTTTGAAAGAGAGATAACGACTGTATACGAACGTCCTTGATACCAATTTAAATCTGGATAGTAAATTCCGCGTATTTCGAAAAAATATATAGTGTTTTAGATATTATTCATTTGTAGCTGATCAGTGCTCATAGGAAATATTTTATTAAGATGAAAAATATTTTGTATATAATTATGTTATGACAATCATAGCTTATGGTTGCTACGCTGACGATTGCGGGTTCAATCCCTGCTCATATTATAGATTTGTATTAGCCATACAGACTTTTGCCGTGGTCTGGTTGTTTGTGCTTGTGTTGTTCCAGACTCACAACACAAAAGTAAATCCCAGTGGGAGCCGTTGTGTGTTAAGCATTTATTTATTTATTTTAAATAGGAAAGAACGCAACAGGATTGCCTCACCAAAGGTAACAGAACCTAGCATTGGCTCAGAAGTACAATGTGCGCTGTGTTGGGCAGTAAGAGGCACTTTGCTGCTTTGGTTGTTGATGCTCACGTGGATTTGTGCTTCCCTCTACGACCAGGTTTCAATTATTAAGTTGGATATAGACAAAGGTAAGTGATATTTTTTAGTGATATTTATTATGCTATAAAATTAAATAGGTAGGAGGAATCAGCCTGTAATATCCCATTGTTGGGCATATGCCTGTTCCCCATGTAGGAGAAGGATCGGAGCTTAATCCACCACGCTGCTCCCATGCGGGTTGACGGATATATTCCCTACTATGAATAACGATCGCTATCAGGTGTACATGATAACAACCGGGACTTTCGGCTTAACGGGCTCTCCTAGGCTCGGTGGGGAGACCCACAAGGACTGCACAGACACCCAGATCATGGCAAACACCTGTATGGCCAATACAAATGTTGTTGTGGGCGGGGATGGAACCCGCAACCGCCCGCGCAACAGCCAATCGCAATCCAGTGCTGTGACCGCTGCGCCAACGCGGCGTCGGCGTCGGCGTCTAAATAGAAATAAAGTGTAAAAATGGTAACTAATATGTATATATAAATGAATGTTGCTATCCACATAATTCGAGACTGGCTCGACCAATTCGGCTAATTTATTTTTGTATGTTCCTTAAGACCCACGGAAGGTACTAAAAAATTTTTTTAAAAAATTTAAAAATTCAGTGATCACTCGGAAAACGTTACATTTATTTAATTTTTAGTATTAACTTTTGACAGATCCAAGTCTGTCTGGGCATCTAGTATACTAGCTACTATAAATAAAATTTCATTGAAAAATATATTACTGCAGTAGAATACTTTTGTGATTACTTATTAAGCAATTGTTAGAAGTTTTTAAACAAATCATATAAATTATCCAGCGGGGTTTGAACCCGCACCCCCGACAGACCATGTTGATGCTCTAGCCAATACTGCTAATCTATAGAACGAGGTACCCGCTATATCGAAATTTTTGATATGATGATTTTTATTTGGTTTTAAGCAACCGTGGCACCGTCTATAGTGAGTCCTTTACAGCGCCCAACTGATTTTATAACCGATTTTTATACTCTACGTGATTTTTGACGAATAAAAATAATAAATTAACCTTTTTTAATATGTGTGAAATATATTATTTAGAAATTTCTAGATTTACAAGTGACTAAAAGTACTATAACAAAAATGTAATTTGTTTCATAAATTGGCGATAAAGTTATGATACACTATTTACAAAACATTTTTTGACAAAAAATAAGTGTTATCAGGTTTGGTATTTCCTATCTAAATTGTACTATATTATACTACCTATGACTTCGTGTGCCCTATTTTACAAGCTTTTATTTAACTTGCAATGTATGTATGTATGTATGTATGTATGTATGTAAATTTAATGAATGTTTGTTCGGTTGAAATCTTGCAACTTAATTTTGAAGCAGATATCTTCAACCGATTGAGCTGAAATTTTGTATACAGGTTCAATTTAGATGACAATGCATGATTTGTATGTATTTATGTATGTATGTATGTTTGTTCGGGTGAAATCTTGCAACTCAATTTTGAAGCAAATATCTTCAAGCAATTGAGCTGAAACTTTGTATACAGGTTCAATTTGGATGACAATGCATGGTTTGTATGTATGTATGTTTGTTCGGGTGAAATCTTGCAACTCAATTTTGAAGCAAATATCTTCAAGCAATTGAGCTGAAAGTTTGTATACAGGTTCAATTTGGATGACAATGCATGGTTTGTATGTATGTATGTTTGTTCGGGTGAAATCTTGCAACTCAATTTTGAAGCAAATATCTTCAAGCAATTGAGCTGAAACTTTGTATACAGGTTCAATTTGGATGACAATGCATGGTTTGTATGTATGTATGTTTGTTCAGGTGAAATCTTGCAACTCAATTTTGAAGCAGACATCTTCAACCAATTGAGCTGAAATTTTGTATATAGGTTCAATTTGGATGCCAATGCATGGTTTGTATGTATGTATGTTTGTTCGGGTGAAATCTTGCAACTCAATTTTGAAGCAAATATCTTCAAGCAATTGAGCTGAAACTTTGTATACAGGTTCAATTTGGATGACAATGCATGGTTTGTATGTATGTATATTTGTTCAGGTGAAATCTTGCAACTCAATTTTGAAGCAGACATCTTCAACCAATTGAGCTGAAATTTTGTATATAGGTTCAATTTGGATGCCAATGCATGGTTACCTTTGTGACGTCATTCTAAATCCAATATGGCGGCATATCCAAGAGTGCGGACTAGTTATTTTTAGTGCACTTCTACAATATGGGTATCAAATGAAAGGGCTTGCTAATAATAATTCGAATAAAGTGACGTGATAACCGACTAAAAAGTAAAAAATAAATTAAAAGTAAAAAACCTTTTTAAAAAACAAGCTTTTATTTGAATGCACTAAAACGAAAAAAATAAATTTTTACTTTAAAACTTTTACTATCTACTTATAAAGTCATTACACATAATCTATATGATATAAAAGCTTGTTGCGAGATTTGCTTGTAAACAAGTAAATTAAATAAATTGATGTGATTGATTTTAACTATTAAAATTTTCAAACTAAGGAAATACGAGTACTATCTCGCGACAAGCTTTTCTATCATATAGGTTATGTGTAATGACTTTATAAGTAGATAGTAAAAGTTTTAAAGTAAAAATTTATTTTTTTCGTTTTAGTGCATTCAAATAAAAGCTTGTTTTTTAAAAAGGTTTTTTACTTTTAATTTATTTTATTTTCAATTAGCCATTACTTTTTTAAAAAGAAAGTAATTTTACGAACTTATTATAACATTTGTCGCCAAAACACCTGTCGAGACTGATGGTCAACTGCTTCGAAAATAGGTCGAAATATACAGACGGGAAATTGGACTAACGTATGTTTTTTTTTAGCATCAATATCGTGTAAGCATTTATATGCTTTTAGTAAAATACTGTTATTTTGTGACGCCGCGTTGGCGCAGCGGTCACAGCACTGGTTTGTGGTTGTTACGCGGGCGGTTGCGGGTTCGATCCCCGCACACGACAACATTTGTATTAGCCATACAGATGTTTGCCGTGGTCTGTTTATGCAGTCCTTGTGGGTCTCCCCACCATGCCTCGGAGAGCACGTTAAGCCGTAGCATCGGTCCCAGTTGTTATCATGTATACCTGATAGCGATCGTCACCTACTCATAGTAGGGAATATATCCTCCAACCCGCATTGGAGCAGCGTGGTGGATTAAGCTCTGATCCTTCTCCTACATGGGGAAAGAGGCCTATGTCCAACAGTGGGATATTACAGGCTGAAGCGTTGTTATTTTGACATTACAAACAAATACTAGTTTTGTGTTTGACTATAGATAGGCGTAGATTTTCTCGAAAATATGGCGTGTATGATCGTTCCTAACATTGTTCTAAGGACGGAGAGAACAAAGATGAGAGTACTTTTATCTTTTATCTTGAGCACCCGTCGTTATATCTAGTTCTCAGCTCAAGTATGGAACGCGCATGCGTGATATTACCGTTCCTTAATGACGTCACTCAGTTCGTTTTCGCTACTCCTTGGTGACACTCTAGTTCACTCTTACTGTGATAAGTCTAGTATAAGCTCCTAGCGTGATCTTGTGAATTGGTATAATTGCAGTCATATAAAATAGTGTTGAATTTAATAAGAATGTTGCGTTAATCGGTGTTGTGGTCTAATTGTGTCTGTGGTTTTACCTGTTATATAGGGCCGAGTGTTAGTGATGTAATTATCGATTAAAACTTTGTTATATTTTTTTTATTTCTACCATGGTGTTTATTTATTAATACGGTAATTAGCCTAGTGTCGCAAACTATGGGGCGCATGCGCGTTATTCATTCACTGCGTCCCTTGCGTCGTGAGTCGTGACCCGAGGTCGATATTACGACTATCATGTTATCAAATGTATCAGTATTGTGATTTATCTTATCACCATCGATACCTCGTATGTTATATGTTCAAAATATATAAATGATACAAGCTTAGTACGATATTGAGTAAATTAATAATGCATTCATATTATTTATAGTAAATTAATAATGCATTCACATTATTTTTAGTAAATCTCCTATCACAGTTAAATGTTGATAAAATTTTCATAACAATGATAGTGTTAAATTAAAATGTTAGATATAGATTTCCTTTGATAATCGGAAACGTACTGTAAAGTCTGTAAACGATTAAAATTAGTCGTTATAATAAATAAAAAACTTCACAGAACTGTCGTTTATACCTATGTATTTTTTTAAATGACTTATATTGCTTTATAATCAGTCTGGTCAGGATTTCGAAAAAAATTGTTAGAAAGAAATTAATATAAAATCGTTGTAAATACTCGTAGTAAATGTACATAATCTATACATATAATAAAATGGTAGGAAAGTCAAAACTGTACATTGAATATTTTTTTTTAAGAATACTTGGAGTGTGATCTACAATCGATACCGAAGCCAAAAATATAGTTTTTAGAATTTTTGTCTGTTTGTCTGTTTGTCTGTATGTATGTCCGGGATAAACTCAAAAAGTACTGCATGGATTTACTTCAAATTTGGCACGAATATTATTAAGAAGTCGGGTCAGAACATAGGCTACATATTATCACGCTATCACCTACGGGAAACGAGCAGTGAACGCACGCAGACGACGTCGCGAGCAGCAGCTAGTATAAAAAATAATACACGATTTTATAAACAAAGCAATATGAAGTTTAGACTATTATTTATTCGTATGGATTTTTTAACTTGAAAACAAATTAGACGGAGCTTTTGTATTGCAGCTTGCAATCAATTTGGAAGTACTTTCTAGTGATGTGTCGTTATGCCTTTTTCAAATAACGAAACGTAACCGCTATGAGCCCGCGAACAACGTTGTAAAAACTATCTATTTTGAAAACTATCTATTTCCATACCGTCAATTAAATATGGCTCTTATTTGTATTGATATAAAGACTATAATTGATTGATATCATTTGACGTTACAAAACGTTTACAAAGAACTTCCCTTCGTACTTTTACAGTCTTGTGATAATTATTAAATTATATTTATAAAAATATTTAAATTTTTATACAGGCGTACTTAAAATTTGCTCCTCATGCGCCTAAAGAAGTTTCACTTCAAAAATAAAAAGTTACTTAAAAAAACGATTGTGCTTTAGACTACATCACTACAGTATAAATTACAGTAGTACTTTTATAAATATTTTTAAATCATATCAAAATTTTCGACCCAGCAGGATTTGAACCTGCGCCCTCTGACGTGCCGTGTCAGCGCTCTGCCAACTGAGCTATGTACAGTAGTACTGTAATGTATACTCTAAGACTTTAGACCACACGACTGAAGTGTTACGAAACTTCCTTTTGCCTCGCCCGATCACACTTTTCGTAACGCTCTCGTTATGCACTCACCAGCTTACTTCCCAAGTCAAGCATACGTAAAGAAGTTTTACTTCAAAATATCGAGTGTCGAATTGTCGATATCTACATTTCAATATCGAACTATCGATATATTATTATCTTCCAAAAAAGTATTTATTTATTTTATTGTCAAGGAAAACAAACAGTTAAAATTAACAAAATAAAATTAAATTTACAAACATAAAACATAAACCAAAACTGTGCTCACAAATAAATTTAACACAATCAGATTTCGCTAAAACTAAAGGAAAAATACATTTGTTTAAAAAATTAAACATTAACAATTAAAAAGTAAATTCTAGCTACAATTACAAGCAAACGAAGAAATATTACGAAACAATATAAAACAAAAAATAAAACTTAGACGTTACCAAGATTTGTTGTTGTTAGTAATAAATAGTAAATATTGATATTTCTAAATAGCACTAAATAATTAACTATCGTTGTCGCAACGAATACAGTGTTCAAAACAAAATGGAGACAGCGGTCGTTGTTCACGTTGTGAAAAATAGATAGTTTTGCTTCGTTGTCGCAGCGACTGGTAGCGACAAAACGGAGACAGCGGTCGTTGTTTACGTTGTGAAAAATAGATAGTTTTGCTTCGTTGTCGCAGCGACTGGTAGCGACAAAACGGAGACAGCGGTCGTTGTTCACGTTGTGGAAAATAGATAGTTTTGCTTCGCTACATAACTAGCTATCGTTGTCGCAGCGAATAGATAGTTTTACAACTATCTGTGCTATATAGCGCACATAACTAGTACTTTCGCTGTTATTTAACTTCAGCGTTCATATTAATAACGAGAAAACAATATACCTCAACAAAATCCGTACAACTTGATAGCCTTGGGAATTAATAGGATTGATTATAACTTTAAGTTTACCGTGTTTAAGAGATCATAAGTACCTAATCAATGTACGGAGTCACCTTGTGCAAACATCTGTATGGCCAATACAAATGTTTGTCATGTGCGGGGTATCGAACCCGCAAACGCCAGCGCAACAGCCACAAACCAGTGCTGTGACCGTGGCGCTAACGTGCCGTCTAAGAAATATAATTAATCTATACTATATACTATAATATAATAAAGCTAAAGAGTTTGTTTGTTTGAACGCGCTAATCTCAGGATCTACTGGTCCGATTTGAAAAATTCTTTCAGTGTTAGATAGCCCATTTATCGAGGAAGGTTATAGGTTATATATCATCACGCTAAGACCAATAGGAGCGTAGCACCAATGAAGAATGTTTCAAAATCAGGGTTTTTTCCTTTTATTCCACGGGGACGAAGTCGCGCGCAGAAGCTAGTTCAAAATATCGAGGGACCGATTTATATTGACTTTTTGTATTAAAACTCAATAACAGCAATTTTTATGATCGAAAATTTTTAAATTCAAATTAATAAATGTAAAATTTTCGAAACCCGACTTTAGTAGTTCTAAAAATATTTTTTTGGCATTTTTAGCTCTCATAAAGATCCTAAGTAGGTATACCTACATTTTTCCTTATATATAGATACCCATCGATTTCTAAATTATGTTATAAACTAGCGGCCGCCCGCGACTTCGTACGCGTTGAGTTGGTTATTTCCAAATAATTTTTAATTATATTCGAAAAAGCTAAATACCTAATGAAAGGAAAAAATAAAAGAAAGATAAAAACAATTAGCATCTAGACGAATTTTTAGAATCAATGAAATCGATGGATATTATTTTTCATTGGACTTTCATACAAACTACTATCCCCTGTTTTAACCCCATAAGGGGGTTGATTTATAAAGATACATTATTAGTACACCTCAACACCATCTATAGAGCATACATTTTGAATTTCAAGTCTCTTACTTCAAAAACATAGGACTTTCATACAAACTTCCAACCTCCGTTCATATAACATTAGAGTAAATTAACACTGAACCGTGAGTTTTAATCAAATCTAATCTAGATCTAAATATATATAGATATATATAAATATATATAGATATATATATTTAGATCTAGATTAGATTTGATTAATGATATAGATTAGATATTATAGAGATAATAGTACGTAAATACACAGTTTGCTCTATCACCACCAAACCCAATCAACTTCCCGTTGGTGTGGTAAATACCCCTTGGTCTCCAGATGGTAGTAAGGGAGTTTGGTCGCGGTTGGTGAAAGTGGGTTGTGGTGGGTGGTGAAAATGTTAAAACATATATTTCTGTCCTTTTCTAACGCATTAGGACATTTGTAAAGATCTCAAAATTTCTGTAATGGTCTAGGAAGATTCTGCGGTGTATTTTAACCCGAGCAACGCCGGGTTTCGCTGCTAGTAATAAAATAAACGTACGTCAACTAACGTTAAGTCGTGTTGTTAACAAGTAATGAAATTCTAAAAGCACGCTGTAGTGACTTCATAAAAATTATTTAACTTACGTAGTATTCTGTAAATAAACGGTTATTCAATGGATCTATTGATTTCAACCTTTTGAATTAAATCTCATTATGAATAAACTTTACTGTACGGTATTTAGTGCTTGTCAAAGGCTGATTCCTGTATAATTAAAGGAAGGATTGTTATTTACTAATCCTGAACGCTTCTCTTCACGTTTAAATTGTGTAACCTATGTTGTGTAAAAGTTACATTTTTACACAAGATAGGTTACACAATTTAAATGTGAGTACATGTTGATTCATGTTTCTTTTTCAAATAGTTTTAATTTACAAAAATTAAAAAAAAAAATTGGCCAAGTGCGAGTCGTACTCGCGCACGAAGGGTTCCGTACCATTGACTAGGTACATTGATTGTAATAACGGGCAAAAAGCGGCTAAAAATCACTTTTATTGTATGAGAGCAAAAATAGGCAAAAATGACGTTTCTTGTATGGCAGCCCCCCTTAAATATTAATTTTATTTTAATTTTATTATTTATTATTAAAGTAAAAATACAACTGAGTATTTTGTGAATATTTCAAGTGCCTACCTGTTGCCATTATTGATATCGAGCAAAAAAGGGCAACAAAATCGCGTTTGTTGTATGGGAGCCCCCCTTAAATATTTATTTTATTTTGTTATTAGTATTTGTTGTTATAGCGGCAACAGAAATACATAATTTGTGAAAATTTCAACTCTCTAGCTATAGCCGTTCTTGAGATACAGCCTGGTGACAGACGGACGGACGGACGGACGGACGGACGGACGGACGGACGGACAGCGAAGTCTTAGTAATAGGGTCCCGTTTTTACCCTTTGGGTACGGAACCCTAAAAAAAGCATATACATACCTATATGGGAATATCGCCCAATACCCGCTCTATCTTACTTTATAAACAAAATCCCAAACTTATTAAATTTCTATAATGTGAATATTTAATCTTTGTATTCAATAAGGACTTCATGTAAAGGTATCCTGATCTTCAATGTCACAATAATTCACTAAGGACATTATAGCACACAGACAGAAACAATTATTTTCTCACTTATGTTAGTAAAGCTAACAAGCTCTACAGTCCTCTTTTGTTGAGTAGAAAGATACCAAAAATATATTGGTCAGCCTATTCCCTGCTTCAAGGTTTTAGGTTCGATTCCTGCAAAGTCTAAAAATGTCACATATTTATCTAGAGATATATGTTGTTATCTTGTGTACCTACATTTATTACAAACTAGCTGACCCGGCGAACTTCGTACCGCCTAACAGTCGACTCAATTTTTTTAAATAATTTTTTTTAAATCCTTCCCGGAACCCCTCCACTAACTCTTAAACTTTATTGTATGGTATTTAAGTTCAAATTGACTTGAGTATTATTACGAATCTTTTGTATGGGAATATAGAAAAGTGTTGTTTTTAGACATTTTCAGGCATTTTTTGAATTTTTCTCTCCGTAAGAACCATCCTCGTACTTCAAGGAATATTATAAAAAAAGAATTATCGAAATCGGTTCAGCCACTCTCGAGATTTGCGCTTAGCAACACATTCAGCGATTCATTTTTATATATATAGAGATAGAGAAATAGAGAAATGTGTGCCTTAGAAATAATCGACCGTGAGTGTATGTTTAAATTTTTTTGAACTTTCATATTCAAAGTGCATCTTATGGAAAATTCGTCCTCTAAATTTTACAATTAACATATAGGTATACTAAAAACGTTTCCGAGTAGGAAAATAGTATTTACCACAAAACTTCCCGTTTAGTTCGCAGACAACATATAGACAAACTCATTAAATCTAGATATACTTGAACACATTTGATGTATTTATAATGGAGGCAGTACTGTGACTAAAATAGACTTGGCACTCTTGGCAGTGATCAAAATAAACTAGGTAAATGTTTCATATTAGAAAGCAATCCATTTTGTAGAGCCAATCAAAATCAATAAAGTGCACTTTAAGAATATTACTATAGCCTACATTATTTTGAAAAAGGTTTTACTGGAATTCGTTTGAAGTCCAGTTAAAATTTATTATTGAGTACCTACATTTATTTCAAAGTCAACTTCACTTTGACCTTACGTTGAACGAGTAATTTGTGTACATCAGTCTTTATTTGTTATAAATAAAATCACTTATATAGTTGTTAACCTTAAAAGTTACTCTACCATAATTAGTTATGTATGTTAAATGACAATATACATATAGGTATATAATTAAGAGTATCGGCATTGAGATTCATAACATATATTTTAGCCGTAGACTTCTCCGAAAACGAATCTGGGGAAACCCAGAGACAGCACTTTCAGCTAGGACTTTTACTGATGATATGTTGGCGCAGTGATCATAGCACCGGGCTGATGCCCTAGCTGTCGTGGGCTCCATTCTGATACGTGATTACTTGAACGCCTTACATGCACATACAATAGTGATGGGGAGTCGAGATAGTAAACATTATTTAAAATGGAAAGCTGCTTTTTTAAAATGGAAAGCGTTGTAGCGTAATACGTGAGGAAAAATTTCAGTAGCATGTATGCAGATTAAGTGAAAAGAAAAAAACAGGGCAAGTGCGAGTCGAATTCGCGCACCGAGGGTTACGTACGAACAATTCTGAGTGTTGATTCCCTTGCCAGTGTCGAGAATTTGTGGCTGTGTCTTTTGATTACGTAAGCTTAGAAGTTTGATTTTTTCACAGTTCCAAGGGACAGTAGACCTGAGTATTTGATATGAATTTCAGCTTCATACCTCTACATATTCCTGAGAAAAAGAGTCTTGACAGACAGACGGACAACAAAGTGACCCTATAAGGGTTTCGTTTTTTCTTTTGAGGTGCGGAACCCTAAAAAGTAGATAGATGCCTTATACCAGTGGTAGGAAATTAAGGCTAGGTATATAATTTATTTATGTGTATACATTTTGTGTTGGATATATAACATTACGTAACCGCCGTGGTCATACGTGTGGCCCATTTATTGAATTTTTAAACGTGCTTGTTCTACCTGAAACAACGAGGGCTAAAACCTTGACCGGAAATATTAATTGGCGTACCTCCATATACAGTCGAGCAGAGGCGGCCTTACCCATTGCGAGGCTCCGGGCGGCAAGTCTGCGAGGCCCTTTGTCCTTCTAGGGCTTCAAGTCTAGTCGACAAGTTGAAAATGGTCGAAAAGAGATATACTGCTCTTAAAATTATGTGTGATAGCTTATTGGATTCGAAATGACGTCTAGAAAAATGTTCTAAAACCGTGTATTAGCACATAAAAAAATGCAAAAGATATAAACAATTAAAAAAAGGAAAAAATTGGTATTTCCTTTTTTGCCAATCTATACTTAATATTATAAAGAGGTAAAGTTTATAACTTTGTTTGTATATACGGGGTAATCTTCGCAAATACTGATCCGATCATGAAAATTCTTTCGCTAACAGAAAGCTACACTATTCAGGAGTGACAAGATAAAAGGAAAAAGATAATTTTAAATCAGCAGGATTTGAACCTGCGCCCTCTGACGTGCCGTGTCAACAATTCAATCTAATCAAGCATTATTATTTGCCTTAGAAATTAATTGGTGATTTTAAAACATTTATATTTATCTGATTTGCTGAAAATAGTGAGAGTGTATTGGAACATATCAAATTTCACCGTACCCTTCTTATGTGAAATGGATTATAACGCCCAACGAAGTGGGCACGGGTCGGCTAGTATTTCATAAACTACTACATAGTATTTTCTAGACGTCATGACGCGTTATTCCGAATCCAACGAGCTATCACACATAATTTTAAGAGCAGTATCTCTATTTTCGACCATTTTCAACTCGTCTATTCGGCTTTTTCTATTACTAAAATCTTTAATTAAAGCACAATAATCTAACGAATGAGCTACGTCATTTTCGATTGAAAGAATAACAAGGACTGAAAGCCGATCTTGTGTCATCGAATCGTTTTAATAATTTTAATTAAAACAATACAGTTAAAAATCTATATAATTTTAAATTTGCTTGGGTTGTTGCGCGAGGCCCCTGCAAGAGCATGGTCCCGGGCGATTGCCCTGTTCGCTACCCCCTAAGGCCGCCACTGCAGTCGAGCATTTCTTATAACCCAAAAACATTTTTTGAAGTTATACACGTCACGTCATAATTAACATTAAAATGATTGTAATTTAATGGTTATTTCTAAGGTGACGATTTAATGTGAATTTATTAATCATGGCACATAATACTTGCTACCATAACCATTAATGGGTTTCCGATTATCATCGTAACTCTATTGTTCCACTTCACCAACTATATGGTACGGTAAAAACACAGACACAACTAAAAGTAATCAAGAAGTATTGATTGATGATTAATCAACACATCTTGACATAAAGTGCACGTCATTTAATATATTATTTGTTTACATACAAAGTTAACGGTCATTCGATAAGCGAGTGTAACGCGGATCGGTCGCTTGGTGTTCGTTTGTGTCGGAAAGTGCGAATGCGTTTACGGTAGCATTATAGTGTAGTATGGAGAGCAAGGTGCACGTGGCGGGACCGCTGCGGGTCGGGAAAAAAATGAGAAAGAGACGGGAACTTGACGCCCTGGTCGGGGGCGGGGGAGCACGGGGCGGGAGGCTGTTGTCCGCCTCGAGCGATGAAGGAGAGCCCTGGGGTCGGAGGACGTCGCGTAGACGCCGCTCCCGCCCTTTCGTCCGCCTCGCCGCCGCCCTCGCCCTGTGTGTGTGCGTCGTCTCCGCAGCGACAGTCCTCTGGCTCTTTGTTGATGTACGGCGACAGATTGTTTCGCTTCGAATAGAAATGGATAGAGGTTGGTTTGTGTATAGTAGCAACGCTCACATGTACCTACACCCTTATAGTAAGGTAAAAGAATTATTATTGGTCAAAGCGAAATCGTCAACATTCTAATGACTCATTTATTAGGCATGTTAATCAGCATAATGGTTAAATTCTGTAAGTTTTTGTATAGTTAATACGACTGACTACGTGTATTTTATTTATAATAAAATAAATTTACTGGACAATTAAAATGGTAAAAGTTTTTATTTTTTCTTTATTAGAGAGCTTTGCCGAAAATGGTAAAAGTTATCGTGGGAATATAAACTATGGTAAAAACGAAATGACTCATAGAAATGAAAGCAATAATTTCTTTTGGCGGGAAATAAATATTTTTTGTGTATATTGTTAAAAAGTGTTACAACTATGTAGTTTGTCTTTAATGAGGAACTTCCTTACATATAAGAATATGACCTCGCTGATTAAACTTTGGATGTCGCATAAATTGTAACTGGTTCACCCTGCAGCATGTACTTGTGTAGTTCATACATTACGCTTCGTTACCGGATGAACAATTATTCATTAAAATAATATTTTAAAATAAGTGAAATTTTAATGTTGGTTTGCTCTCAAATGTTTTTTTCACTCTTACTATCTATACTTCTGTCATACAATTTTAAGCGTAATATTCTACGAGTCAAAAATTACTTGCAATAAATATACTTTAACCCCAAAAATATTTTATATAAATAATGAAAGTAACGTTCAAACAAACATATTCTTGCAGTTTTATGATTTCATATAAATTATATGTTTTTTATTCCCTTAAAAACCTCTCAAATCTCTTACTCTCTCTCTCTCAATACTAATACAACGTACTTATTTTAAAGTACTCATACTGTCCATAATGCCTTAAACCAGTAACCAGACTTTCTTATACAAATCACTTACAGCCGTGGCTCAATTATAGAAGATAAGACAATGATAATTAAAAATGAGGTTTGGATTACTTGTGCTAATCTCCTACCTGTTTCATGTTTGTTACAACTGAAACTCAAATTCGAAACTCGAATGTTTCGTCTCGAATCTAAAGGTCGATTTACATCAGACGAGCGAATGCTCATTCTATCCCCACTATATCAAATTCTTTTAGTGTAAACAGGCGTAGAGCATTCTTTCGTTGTTATTTATATGAATACGAGTTTTCGTTTACACATAAATATCAAGAAAGAATGCTCTTGTTCTAGCTCTAGTTCTTTGTTCGTTTGGTCTAAATCCACCCTTACATGTAATTATTAGTTTCTAAATAAAATAAACTATATTTTTTTAAAAGGTTAAACGGTTTTATTAGAATAAAAATGATATAGTTAGATGTACTAAAAGCCAAAAAATAATTCGGTAAGTCCTAGCTACCAGATGGCACCAATCTTGTCATCAATCTGGGGTATTGATCAGACAAATATAAAATCGTTGGGCGTAGCGTACCCAGAATAAACATTATGACAGAAATTTCACGTTTGCAATGATTACAGCAACTGATGCGTTAGCGATCGCGAGTTCGATCCCCGTTCATGACAAACGTTTGTATAGTCCATATATAGTTTATCGTGGTCTGGTCAAACGATATAATAGTTTAGTTATATTGCATTTATATAACGAAGATATACATACTAATGATGCATTGATGACTTGAAATTACTCAATAGCCATCAACATTATCATCTGAACTTTATGATACTCTAGTTCAGATTTAAATTGTAATAAAACAAAACTTTATGTAACTATGTTTGCAATACGTTGCTATTAGCATCTGATGTAAAAATTACATAACTTGTTTCAAATACTACCTACCTATAAAAATAGGTTGAAAAAATGTACATATATCCTATCTAGGATAGACTAATAAGTATTTTTATGTACTGACGTACGTTTTACCGATTGAAGTCTACGTGTTAAAGAACACGAAATGCTCGAAATTCAACGTTTTACTTAGAAAAAGGGCTTTAAAAAAGCATTTCTAATGTATGTTTTGACCACAAACCCTATAGATAATGGGCATGACGACAGTATCAAAAAATCATCAATTTAATGATTTCAGGGGAACACTCATATTAAAAAAAATCAAAATACTGGTTTAGTTTTATGTAAAATAATAAGATTATTGTGATTTTCAATCAAATAAAAAACATTAAAATACTGCAATCGGCCATTTTGATTGAAACACAAATTGCAGCGCATGACGATTGACGTCACGCTATAACACTAATATAATACATCAGACGCGTTCACCTACAACTCACTCTAGTCGACAAGTTGAAAAAGGTCGAAAATAGAGATACTGCTCTTAAAATTATGTGTAAATAGCTCATTGGATTCGGAATTGGCTAGAAAAATGTTTTAAAAGTGTGTTTTGCACAGCAAAAATTGCAAAAGTTATAAACAATTAAAAAAAGGAAAAAATGGCCTTCCGTTTTTTGCCAATATTTCATAAACTATTAATATTTAAGAAATTTTAAAAAATGATTCTGAAAGAGGAGGAAATTTCCAATAAAAAAACTTGCAGCTCTTGGAACTCTATCTCTATTATTTATAATTTTAATTTCATGCTGGTCTTAGGTTGAACGCGTCCGAAGTGTGTCATATCATGACGTCAGAGCCGACGACATGACACCTGCTGCCGTTTTGACGTGCACATTGAAAAAAATATTAGAAAAATAGTTTTAATTTTCCTTAAACTTAAGTTTATTACCGAAATATAGGTATTTTCGTAAATAGTAAATGTGTACCCACATTACGGAAGAGGTTTTCAAAATCTTTCGTCATGCCCATTTATCTTAAGCATAGAGTATAAACTACTTTAGATATTAAATTTTAGGCTCCTCATTCCAGCAATAATTTGCCGCATGCAGGGTGTACGTTCCAATAAAATACCTACGCGTACTTTTGTTGAACGTACGTTGAAAGGGTGAAAATAGTTGAGGTGAGGGAGACTCCCATGAGTTTACCGCAACGCTTCGTACGCATGTACCATAAGACTTACTTAGAGTTTGTTACTCATTAACTATTAAATAGTACAAGTTTAAAGTAACTAGGTAAATTATTTTAAACTAAAAACTCGTATTAATGTGCAACAAGTCTAATAAAATTGTTTTCAATAAATACGATACATATACGTAATTATAACTTCTTTTTAAACTTTTATTTATCTTTAAACTTTTGTCCAAACTTTCAAATTAATATTCCTTTGATTCGCAATCATACAAACTTGTATTGGTATTGCAATTTTATACCGAGAAGGACCAATAACTAGATAATTACTCTGTTCAAGTCTATTGCTTATTTCTATCTTTATTAACTTTTTTATGATTTTTTCACGTTTTTCACCTTTAAAGTAAACAGTACAATGGCTCATTAACGATTTAAACAGAGGCATAAAAGTTTCGTAAAAGTGTCAAGCGTATAGTTTATTTTTGTTACTGTTTAAAATTCAGACTCATTTTTAATTGCCTATAACCATAGATCTAGTAAAAAAAGGTAGATAACGCACGTAGAACTAAAAACTGAAGCCACTTTTTCAAGCGTTTTTAAGTATGTGTGAGTGAGTGAAGTGTTGACACCTGTTAAAAAAAACTCCCTGAAAATTGTATTAATTGGGATTAAACACTATTAATTTAATATGGGTAAAATGGGTATGCGAAAATAAATCTGTTCATGGTTTTAAATAAATTTATTAAAAATAAAATATAAAATCTTATCACTACATAGTATAAAACAAAGTCGCTTTCTCTGTCCATATGTCCCTTTGTACGCTTAAATCTTTAAAACTACGCAACGGATTTTGATGCGGTTTTTTTAATAGCTAGAGGGATTCTTAAGGAAGGTTTATGTATATAATTTAGTGTACTTTTATGTAAATTAGCAGAAACAAGGCGATAAATGTTGAAGAAGTCGTAAAAAAATCGCGCCAACTGGGAGCTTTCCACGCAAACGCCGCGTAAACTAACAAAGATACAGTTTAGTAATGTACTAGCGAATTCAAAATCTATAAAAATTCTACAAAAAAGTCCGCGAGAGCATATCTCTATCTCTTACGGTTGACTTACAATACTATATACTTTTATGTTCAAATTTTTAATTAAAAATATTACGTTATTTTCATAGCTATTTTCTTTAGTTCAGTATTAATCCTTATCCATATAAGTATGTTAGTTAGCTTAGACATTTAATGCAAATTAAAATTGCCCTTCACACTATATCAATCAGAAGAATAGTTTTTGAGATATCGTCGTTAGAAGCAATTAGCAGCGAAACATTTAAAGTTCCTAAAGCGCCTACTATGCCTACTGCGCGGCGAGTCCGTCCCCTCTTCCCCGCATGACGCATCGCTCGACCACCAGTACATCTTTATCTTTATACATAGTAACTATAAAATTAAGTCACTTCCCGCTGTCTGTATGTTTAGATCTCTAAAACTACGCAACGAATTTTGATGCGGTTTTTTTTAATAGATAGAGTAATTCAAGAAGAAAGTTTATATGTATAATACATGCATAACATGGTAGAAAAACACTGATAATCTTAGACGAGCGGTTTCTAACGTATCTTTTATTGTTGATAGTACTTAGTATCATCATTGCACCCGTGCGAAGCGGGGGCGGGTCGCTACTGAATAATAATAAAAAAACCGTTTTCAGTTTGAAGTCGGGTTTTTTTTTAAAACTGTTTTTATTAAACGTAAAATCCCTTAAGTTGTATGAGTTTCTTAAATTTTTGTCGCTTAGAACTCAGAGTCATCGTAGTCATCGTAGTCATCGTAGTAGTTTTATAGCAGCTACCTATTCATCTCTTATTAAAATATTCGTTGGAAGCCTAAAACCATAATATTTGATAGTAAAATATGAGCAGTTAACTCAAAAATTTTAATAGAAAAAAAAAACGAGTTAAAAATACACATTTAACGTGACTTTAATTTATGTTACATAAAATCACACGATAAAAAACAATAATGATGTCTACTTTATACTTAATTATTTTTCTATGATTGCCTACAATTTACTTACCCACATTTTGGGGTATTAGAAATATGAAATTACTGGCAACACTCCCCCAGTACGTCCTTTCGTGACATTGAAATTATAAGTTTCGAATAACCTCATAATTATTTTGGAATAACAATAAATTTAAAGTTTTGTGTGTGAAACGATATTCCTTCAGACTTTTTATTCACTTTGGTATTGTTTTTGCACCATTTAATTACACAAGACGGCATTTTGTAGGCAAAATTACTGTACGAAGCACCGTTAGATACTAACGAAAATGAGCGTAGTTTGATGCATATGTGTGCGTGAGCGCGTGTATTTACTTGAAGGAGCCGAGTTTTGTGGCTTCACTAACAACAAAGGCCGCGCATTATCTACCTTTTTTTACTAGATCTATGCCTATAACAGCGTTACTCAAACTTTTTATGACAGAACTCCAGATGAAGAACTAAATATTGGATTGTGTCATAAAATAATAAAAAATATTCTATACGTATTTTCATTAATAAATCATTTAGATATTAATAATTTTTATTCATCGTACTTAGTTACGATTTTTTTTTCTTCTAATTTTGCCCAGAAATACTCAAAAGTTCTTTGCAGAAACCCAGAGTTTTGCAAAGCGTATAGTTAGTATGTAGTCTCTAGAACATAATTTAAAATATTTTCTATCTTTCTACACAGTTTCAACAAGCAGTGACGGTGTAGGGGACGCATTACAAGTATGCCACACTGCAGCAAAGGAGCTACGAGCGAATGCGAGCGAACTCAGTGCTCGACTTTCGAAGTTAGAACTGGAGCATCAGGAGTTATCAAAACGAATGGAACAAGCTGCGGGAGAACTGGCCTCAGTGTCAGAACAACTGTCTGCTGCGCCAAAATTAGCAGACACGCCGAGAAGATTAGGGGAATTGCAGATAATGGTAGCTGACTTTGGTTCTCAGGTTAGTTCTTTACTACTAGCTAGTTTTGAAGTATTTAATTATGGCACTTTAAGATCCTTTTTCTTCATTCGTCTCGTATTAATGTTATAAAGCAAAATTGTATGTTATTATTTTATTAAGTATTTCCGTTAATTCGTCTATTACGCTTTTACGTCCAAACCTTAGGTCTTTTGTCGTAATATTAATTATGGAATTTTTAAAGCCTTGGAGTTACTAAAGATATAAGCTTAATCGAAATAATCTCTATAACTTGTTGAAGTTTTTCTAATTATCACCAATGGATATAAAAATAATGTGATGATTTCTTACACGTAACTTTGTAACTAATTATTAAAAGTCGGTAACATATTCAAACATACAAACAAAATAATATATACCTACATCACTTTTTTCCCTCGAAGAAAAATAACTTAAACATTAAATTTACAGATAAAAAGCTTTGACGGTGCACTAACATCAACTCGGAAGCAAGCTGTCGCAGCGACGACTGGTGTCGAGGAAGTGAAGAATCTTCTTCATCAGTTGGAAGGGAAAACCAACGAGACAATCGTAAACGTCACAGCCAACGTTAAGAGGGACGAGGACTTGAAGAATCAAATGAATTCCTTGAACACGACCCTCGTTGCAAGGATAGATGGGCTGCAGACGAAACTTGATCAGATGAACGTAAGATATTTATGTTTCTTTTACATATTTTTCAAGTAAATTCATAATAAAAATAAAAATAAAATCCTAAGGCTTTATATTATTATATGTTAGGCCTTTAAGGCCTTGTATCGTTTCTTAAGAACAGCGATCACTTCCAAGATATTTTTGGAGGAAATAGCGTAGCAAGTTTGAGAAAGCCATATAATAATAATCAATGAAGAAATTGGGATATAAATAAAATAGTGTTTATTTTTATCCATAATGTTTCAACATGTAATAAAAAAAAGGAAAATATAAAACTCTGTCAGTTTTTATTATTTACTAGCGACCCGCCCCGGCTTCGCACGTTAGCAAAAACTATCAGTGTTCCTCTACTATATAACGCATGTATTATGTATATAAACCTTCCTATGGAATCACTCTATTTACTAAAGGAAACCCCGATCACTCTATTTTTTAAAGATCTAAGCATACATAGGGACAGACAGACAGCGAGAAGTGACTTTGTTTTATACTATGTAGTGATAAATATTATTTTCATAATTAAATTTTTATATTTTTAGAAATAAAGTAAATACATACATAGTACATACACTAACATACGCATTTAATGTTATTTTAATTTGATTCAGGCCATACTATATACGATACATTTTAATTGATTTTGAACTTATATATATAGTCAAGTAGACAGAAATGAATCACAGGTGGCAATGCAGGTTAGCTCCACTAAAAAATTTAAGTACTTTTAGTTAAAACTTTGTAGATTGAAAATATAGATATAAATTATAATATTCATATATACAAATTTGCGGTATAGTAATGGGGTGAATAAAGCTACCACTCACTCTCATCAATACAGGTCTCTTGCCTTTGCTGGTTGAATACTCATCATTACAATGTTAATGTAGGGACAAAGTTAATAATTTTTTTTTTAATTTCAATACATTTTCCCCAGAAACCAGTCAGTACAGCGGCCCCGGTGACGTCACCAGTCCCACCAGCAGTGTCGCCGGCCGCTACCAATAACACGACACCTCCCTCCCTCGACCCTCGAGGTAATACTTTGAAATATTTACTTATAGATCATTTATCTTAGAATGAGAGTTAATTTTTTTTTTTTTTTTTTTTTTTTTATGTTACTAAGTCGACAAACAAGCGTACGGCTCACCTGATGGTAAGTGACTACCGTAGCCTATAGACGCCTGCAACACCAGAAGCGTCGCAAGCGCGTTGCCGACCCTATCCCCAATCCCCCCCAGGAGCTCTGGTCACCTTACTCACCAACAGGAACACAATACTGCTTGAAAACAGTATTATTTAGCTGTGGTCTTCTGTAAGGTCGAGGTACTACCCCAGTCGGGCTGCTCCATATTTTGAGCAGGAAATTTCCTGCTGTGCCCTACCTCAGTTGCCAACAGCTTATATGAAGCAACCAGTTGCCAACCAGTTTATATGAAGACTGTTATAAATAAGTATTTATAGAACTAGTAATTGTTTAGTAATTATTATTAATTAATTCATATAGAATACATACAACAAAGTCTACCTTTTGACGTAAAAAATTTCAAAATAATAATAATATTACATTACAAAATAACTACATTTTTGTTTATTATTAATTCACTTTTCGTCTTAAAAGTCCGTAAGCTAAGAACCATACGTCTTAACGTGGTTGATAAGACAATCATAAACTTGCATTAGAACTAAGAACTTGTCCTAAAACAATATAGGTAGGGATCCCTAGTACATTTTTTTCACCTGATCAGTATCAAGCTAATTTTTTGGGAGTGGCTACATTTTAATGAGGCGAACAAAAAATTCCTCTTCGAAAAATCTCGATTGTGGTAGCTAACAGAGATAGCAGGAGGTAGAGCAGCAGTGAGCGTAGGATCGGGATAACGTACCACGCAATTTGTAGGACATTATTACTTTTAAATTATATAGATAATCACTAACTAAAAGAAAAAAATCAGCGGTTAGTAATAATTTTTGATGACCTTACGAGGTCATCAAGTTGATGACCTCGTAAGGTCATCAAAAATTGATTTTTTTTCTGATTTTTTTTTGCGTTTAGGTAATTAATATCTATATAATTTGATAGTAATATTGTCCTCCAAATTGCGTGGTACGTTATCCCGATCCTACGCTCACTACTGCTCTATCTCCTGCTAACTCTATTATCTACCACAATCGAGAGTTTTCGAAGAGGAATTTTTTGTTCGCCTCATCAAAATGTAGCCACTCCCAAAAAATTAGCTTGATACTGATCAGGTCAAAAAAATGTACTAGGGATCCCTACCTAATACATTTGGCAACGTGTTGGTAGGAAACTAAGTAATCAATAATATTTTTGACTACACATGCGGTTTATCCTGCGGTGATGCATGTGCATATCGATCACATTTAAGAAATGTATAAACATAGCTTTGTCGCTTTTTATTGTTTAATAATTATACATGAGATATTGATTGTTTTTGAGTATTTAAATTGTATTGAGAGGCGATAACATTAAAAATTATGCAAAATGCTAAGTAATATAAACATAGAATATAGCAATAGCGTTATCTACAGCTGGTGAAACAGGCCCGCCCTTGTGAAAAAAATTCGGACTTTTCTCTAAAAAAACCATGAGAACTCTGAAAAAGTCTTTAGAAGTCTCTAAAAGTCTTTTTCTGAAAAAAGTCCGAAAAATTTCCACAAGGGCGTATGTATCATAGTATAGCCCATAGTAGTCAAGTATGCGTTATCAAAGATTATTCAAAAATTAGTGATCAGATCTCGATCAAATTTTAATAGGACCACAAAACACGCGTTAGCTTTTTATTAAAAGAATCATCAAAATCAGTACACCCAGTCAAAAGTTCTGAGGTAATATACGCAAAAAAAATAAATCGTTTTGAGAACCTCCTCATTTTTTGTAAGTTGGTTAAAAAGTATGTATTAACTTTGTCAACATATGGTTATGTCATTTTTAAAACATACTTAAGGTCATGGACTACGTACAAAATCGTAATCGAATGCTAATTAGATGACTTATTTACATTTTGTACTATGTTTATCTAAGGTTTTTTAAGTAAATATTTTCAAATCAAAGTCCTATTTCACGTTAAATTGTTAATAAAGTAAAATGTATATATACTTCCTTGTAAATAATGTATTTTGTTCAATTTTTTTACATTTTTTTTTTATGACAATTTTAATAATATAGCAAGTAGCGATATAAAGAAGAGTAGAAATTGAAGGTGAAAATAAATTATGTAGTAAGCATCACATAAAGATTTCAGAGATGGCAAAAAATTTAGTTATAAAATTTCCACTTAGAGAGAGACATACGTAATAACAATGCCTTATGTATATTATCAATAAACAATATAAAATAATACATAGTATGTCTATAGAAGGATCTGTGACGTATACTAATGCATCAGTTTAAAAATAAATTAGACATTTAATGATGACGTGAATTCATTTAAAATCGTTTTGTTTTGCCAGAAATTTCGGTGTAGGTACCTATTGATTTTTAAGTAATTAACTATTAAAAGTAGATTAAAACCTCATTGACACTCATAAATTCTGTTCTGACCTTGATGTCAGTAGAACAATAATCTACGTTAACGGTTAAAATGTTTTATTTAAAGTTGTAAAAAAACTTAAATTCTTAAAAGTAGTAAGTAAATATTCAGTGTTAATAAGAGTTGAGGACCAAATATTATTTAGTCATACTTAAACATTTATAAAGTAACAAATATTTCCATCAAGTGACGTAAAATACATATAAATGTGCTAATCTATAATGTAAGTGTTTGTTTCTATGTAGAGAAAAAAAAACTTTTTTTGTCAAATAATTTTTTTTTCTATTTTAATTTTAGTTAGATTATTCAAACAGGTGAATTGGTTTTGACGACTGATATTAATATTAGTTTATTTTATTAGAGATAAATAATTAGGTAATTGCGAAAATAAAATCAATGCAGACGATATCGCGGGCGTCTTCTACTTTTGATAGTTATCTAACAGAGCAACTGTCTTTTTTAACGCAATAACATCAGGAGGAATATTGAATTTCATGTTTTAGAATGCCTGTTTATACTTAAAATAGGCTTTAAAACATCATAATACGACCTATGCAAGTGGTAACAATTATTATTTATATCGAAAAAATATAATCAAGACGGCTGTAAAAACGAATGCGAGTCGAACGGCCAGAGACGTCTAGTTCATTATAATTTTTTTTTTAATATTACTAATACATAATAATTTTATTAATTACATAAGAAATAAAACAATAATGTATATAAAAATATGAAAAAGAGGTTAACTAGGACAGATAATATGAGTATTATTATAATAAGTTAATTGATTGACAATCTATATCTACATGTTCTCATTCTTAAATTAAAATATGCAATTGAAATTATAAATTCTCACATTTATTATATTTTGCCCTTTGTACTGTCAATATATGTACCGAAAACAATTTTTTTTTAATTTAATTAAAACGGACTATGCCCACTAACGAAGGTATTTTAATATAAATGCAATATTTCTTCCGTGATCAAATCATTAGTATAGACTTAAGGGCGATCTCAAGGTTATTGTCTCAATGTTTACAGAAAATCTTAAGGTTGGCTAATTTGACTTTACAGGAAGGAAAAAATATTTTTTATCCTTAGAGTTTTCGTAAATAAATTATTTTTTAACGTTTTGTTTTGTTTTCTTATTTAGGGTTTGTTTATCTTTTCTTCATTTATAAAGTAACATTTAACTTTTCTCAAATTTTTTCATAAAATCGTAATCGGTCGTGTATAGGGAATGCAATTCCGCAACAAAATTTTAATCCCGGTATTTGCGGGACTGAGAGGTCTAAGTCCCGCGGGATCCTGGTATTTGCGGGATCCCGCACATTTCTGAAAGTCATTGAGAAAAAAGGCGAAATCCTGTATCATGATTGCATCTAGAACTAAAAAAGAAACAAAAATATATTATTTAATATATATTATGTAAGAAAAGAATAAAAATTATTACAAAGAGACAATAGGTACTTTAGGCATTATTTTGAAAGTAACTGCGCATAAAACATAGCATGTTAATAGTCTTGTCTACCAAAGGACTCCTAACTTTATACGCCTATGGCAGCAGAAAACTGCTTCAACGCTTGTGGGTACAACTGTTGATAACGCGTTGTAGACGATTTGACGATATTCGCCTTTTAATCCACTTGACTTAAACAAATTCATTTCTTTCTCGAGAGAATGAACTCGGAAAAGAGTGCAACAAGCAGTTTTAAAATTCGATAGAGTTTAAGATGTTATTTATTATCATATCAAAATTTTGATCCAGCGGGATTCGAACCCGCACCCCCGACATACCGTGTCGGTGCTCTAGCCAATTAAGCTCTGGAACGATGTAAAGCCGAATCGTTGATATGATTTTATTCAGTTTTAAGCAACCGTGGATGGAAGTGGTGAAAAAACCGGATACAAATCGCGCTGGATTGAAATTTTGATATGATAACATTTTTTTGATATGAATAACATTTTATAATTTCCTCATGTGTGGGAAATACAAAAATAAAAATAATACGAATCGATATAGTTTGTTCAAGTTCATCTCGAAGAGACATCGGTTCGGGCTCCACAGTTTCAGCTTGCATCTTTGCGGCCACTGTAGTAAGAGGTAAATCATCGTGATCTTTGTCATGAGCCGAATCAGTTCGCGCGCTTTCACGTGCCGAACAACACAAGTCGTTTACCGTTGCACAGTCCCGCCAATCCCGCGGGATCCCGCTCGATTTATGTGCGGGACTGGTCCCGCAAAAATAGTGCGGGATCCCGGTATTGCAATCCTTAGTCGTGTATATCGTTAAAATATTTTTGTAACATAAAATCAGTTATCCTTAAATTCTATTAATTGTGAGGATACGTAAGCGAAATTTCTTTGGCAAACTAATTAAAAAAAAAAACTAAATGAAAAAAAAAAAAAACAAAAAACCAACGTGTTTTTTCCAGACGGTCACCATCCAAGTACTGACCGTCATGACGGTACCGCGTTACCGGTCGCTCAAATTTTACCCCTCATGCGCCTAATGAAGTTTCACTTCAAAAATGATAACTTTCAAAGTTTCACTAAGTAATTAACATTAAAAATATATATTTTTAGTTATTATGTATAAATTAAGTAATAACAATTTGAAAGAAGTGGGTGGATTTATAAAATTTCAATGCAAGTGATGTTAATATAACTAAATCTTTACCGTAACTTACTTTAACGATCTTTCTCTCTCGTTTCAGGACCTGCAAAGCCGTTCGTTCTGCAGTGATGTATCATCATACAACGCCTCAATTTATATAATAAGGGTTGCTCATAGACTTGTCAACGTCCACACGACAAATAGGAGAATATTTCCCCGAAAACAAATGCTAAAGAAAATAATACCCTCCAGGTTAGAAGTTATAAGGTAAAAAATATTTTTCTGAAGAAGGATTTTTACCCTTGCAACAATCTATATTTTTGTTGTAAGCCAAATTTTGGTCTAGATGTATGAGTGCGGAGGTTGTTTATTTCATCAAGAATTGTTTTAAAATTATCTTAATAAACAAGCGTTTGAAACGTTTAAATAGGATTTTGAATTCTATAATTTTAAATAAATTAATGTTGTTCGTTTTTAAGTCATAAAATAAGGAAGATCTTTCAACGAATGAGATCTCAAAGCCTTAAAATATTATGTAAATTCAAGGTACGTATAGACTATGAATTATTATTAGAAGAGCGATTAATTTATTTAAAAAAAAAAAAAGAAATACAAAAAACTGTCGCACAACAGTTCTATTAAATAATCGCCGAGTCTATACCGACCTTTTATTGATGCAATAATAATTTCGAGTGTAAGGTCATTTGAAAACCAATGTAAATAATTATTTAATATTAATAAGAGCCCAGTTCCTATATCCTAAAACGATTCGTTAAGCGAACTGTTCACTTTAATATTTCGTGTTCGAAATATAACTGTCCGTTAGTAAAATGAATAGTGTTTTGGTTATAGGAACCGGAATTTAATCGTAATTTTATGAGTGTAGAGAGATTTACGTACACACTGTGTGTTACCAAGTTGTCAATAAAAGTGTGAGTTTTATTACTGTAATAAATTATTGTTAATAGATCAATTATTATTACTTAAACACCTGTTTTTTATTTCATAGGTAGCTATTTTTTTAATATAGATTAATACACAGGCTGTAAGGCAATTTATATATTTACAATAGATATCTAAACTCATTTATTTTTATTTTTATATACATATAATTTAAAAGTTCAGTTATACAAGTGTTTACAATACAAAAATAGAATCTTTCCATTTTACAATATCACTGAATTATATGTTAAGTACAAAATAATATACATAATTATATGACAATTTTACTGTATAACGAATAGATAACAAATTCACATAAATTTTAAGTAACATATTATTCAACATTTCATTTTTATTATATATCTTAACGAATAGGTAACAAGTTTTACATACAATTTTGATTCTTCAGTACTTACCCATTACATTACATTACAAAATTCTTGAAGTTTACACAAAAATAAATTATAACTGCATTACATTTGTTATAAAATCTATAATTATGATTTACAAGTCATCGTAAATCGTAATACTAAACAGTGACGTAGCGAGCTTAACTCGCGCCCGGGGCACAATACATTTTTAGCCCCCTCCCCCCTCATTTGAAAACCATATAATATGTCCAGCAATTTTTTGTTTTGCAGATTGATGCCCCCCTTCCCCCCCCCCCCCGCTACGCCACTGATACCAAAACTACTTTATAAGTCATCAAGTTATTTTTTAATGAGACCAATATTGTTCGCGACGTCCGCAAACGCTTGTACAGCACGTTGAACGTGTTCCGGCGCGTGTGCGGCGCTCAACTGCACGCGCACTCGCGCTCCGCCCTTCGGTACTACCGGGTAGCTGAATGCTACTACGTATACGCCGCGTTCTGGATCATAAACAATACATCATTATACTATACTTAATGTTTTATAATGTTTACGCGAATTTCACTCATTATAATGAAACAACTTTTTCGGATTTTATCGCGCTTTATTAAGTTTGTTAGATGCCCGACGCGGCGACGTTTCGGATACTTTATACTTTATAGCAACCATGGTCACGGGAAATCTAAAGAACGATAAAATCCGAGAAAGTTGTTTCATTATATTATCATACTTAACATTCAATATATAATACCCATTTATATATATATAAATTAGTGGGTTTCCCCACCGTGCCTCGGAGAGCACGTTAAGCCGTCGGTCCCGGTTGTTATCATGTACACCTGATAGCGATCGTTACTCATAGTAGGGAATATATCCGCCAACCCGCATTGGAGCAGCGTGGTGGATTAAGCTCCGATCCTTCTCCTACATGGAGAAGAGGCCTATGCCCAACAGTGGGATATTACAGGCTGAATCGTGATCGTGATATAATACCTATTTTTTGCGTAAGAACGTTTCAATTTTAAACATGTCGTGCTCGATAAAGAACCGTTCAGTTTCGAACGTGTCATGAAATTGAAATGTACCTTTTTGGAGTTTACTCCTGAAGAAACGATATAAGGTTCGAGGTATGAAAAAAGTTGAAGCAGTAAAATCATGTGAAACAACTGACGCTGACGCTCAGTGACGCTACTTTATACAGCGCTTTCAGCTGTTAAGGTACTAACCGACCTGGCGAACTTCGTACCGCCTTATTTTTTTTATATTGAATATAATAATTATATATATCGAAATAAAATATAGCCTATCTTTCAACTTGGATCAAACTGCACACGGTGTGTGTTATGAACCAAATTGAAATTATCAGCTGTCAACACTAAAAGTACTAACAATAAATAGTTTCTATAATCTATGTTGCATAGGGCAATACTATTTCCGGTAAAAACTTGACAGCTTCCTTCTTGCAAAACCGTGCGTGTGCGTCTCAACGCCTCTCTCGACATCGCGCTTGAATAATTAAAATATTATTGGTTATAAGTTGTTTTCGCCTTTTGTATCGCGTTGTGTGTTCATAATTGATATTAGATAATCATTTGTGTAAATGTAAAGTTGTGTGAAGTATGACATCGCCGAGTGAATCGCCTTCTTTTCGTCGTCACCACATCTTCATGCGTAAGTTCAACCAAATTATCTTTAAAATCGCGATTGGCCAATTGTGTTTTAATGTATAATTCAGGTTGACTTAGCACACCGGCCAGGACAACGCATCTTTAGAAGACTCCAAGCAAGGTAAATAATTAGTTTTATTTTTCAACGCTGCGCAACGCAGCTATAAGTTCGGTTGACTAATATCTGAAGTTTATATTTTCTTCCACTGCCAAACAATTAAATTAATTCCAGATATAACCGTAACATAATTTTCTGGTATCAAGAGCGTGGTTCATAATTTGTTGTAACATGATCGTAAATCCACGTAGTTAGACTAGCTTAGGTAGCCATTTTGTTTTGTCACTGAAATAATTGTTTGTTCTATAAGTTAATGATCTTGGATAATTGCCAAGTTTTGTCAAGTTATACGTCGAAAATAATAATTTTGCATTAAAAAAAAAAAAAAACATTTATAATTGTGTTCAAGTTTATTATATTTGTTCAAAAGGTTTTATTATTAGTATTTAGAATATTTTTAAATAAATCATATTTAGGTTATGATTCATAATTATTTTTTGTAATTGAACATAGGACTTAAAAACTTGTTTAGAATTAAAGTTACTTGTGTGGATTCTTGTTGTATTAAAACATTTGCCTTACATTTAAACATTTGTAGTTAAAAGTAAAAAATAAAGTTCATATTGTTTAAAATAAAAAGAAAACATATCTCAAGTTAATAATTTGTTTTGTTCTTTATTACATAAACCTATATATTTTCTTTGTCTTCTTGAATAGAAATTTATAATATAGAAATTTATTGAATTGAATAGTTGTTGTTGTATTGGTAATAAATACACATTTTGTTTGTTATTTGAACGTTGCTTTATATTTGATATAGTTATTAAAGGTTGTTATTAATATAAGATTGGAATAGCTGTTAGTGTGTATTTATAACTAAATTCATTGATTCTCTTTTTTAAGTAAATTGTGTTCATTCTTAGAATTTAGTTAACGGAATATTAGATTTAAAAACTTAGTTTTAATTTTTTCTTATATTTCTATTTAAGTTATTTAAGACTTCATACTTGATTTTAACTCAGTATTAACTGTAGTTTCATTGGATTTAATTTTATTTTCTTGTTGATTGTAATTGTGCCTTTGAAGATGGCTTCGACCGCAGTCGCTATGGTTCGCGAATCATGTTCCGGGCTTGCAGGTCAATTGAGATGGTTCAGCTCAGCGGCCGCTTTGGTGGGTAGAGAGGATCGCACCGAGGCCTTGTTAGACAGGTATGAAAAATCCCCGGCCCGTCTTCAACAGGTGGAGACCTTGTACCAGCGCTTCCTTCTACACCAGGACGACGTGCCAATGGACTCGTTTCCAAAGGAGAAAAGGGAGCAAGCTCACGCAGATTACTCCCAGATTTTGGACCTCGCCGATGCCATCTCCCAACGCGCGCGGGAAGTTTCAGCCTCGCGCGCCGGAGCACCGCCTGACAGGCCTACTATGAAGACCCCCGTGGGTCTCTTAACCCGACTGCCTAACCTGGACCTCCCACGCTTCGATGGTCGACTCGATGCCTGGATGGGCTTCATAGGCTTGTTTGAGAGCCTCGTGGATTCGAGGGAGGATTTGAGCCCTTCCCAAAAGCTGGCCTACCTGCTCTCAGTGCTGGATGGAGAGGCGAGGGGATTAGTGCAGCACCTACCGATAGGTGACGGCAGCTATCAAGTTGCGCGGTCATTGCTCGCCAAGCGCTACCAGAATCAGCGCTGTCTGGCCGATGCTCATATCGACCAGATTATGGACATCCCTGTCGTGAGCAATACCGCCCAGTTGAGGACCAAGCTGCTCAACCCCCTCGTCGTGGCTACCAATGCTCTTAGCCGCTTGGGCCTGCCGGTCGACCAGTGGTCGTACTTGTTGGTGCGCATCGTGCTTAAGAGATTGCCGGTCTCCTTGAGGGCACGCTTCGAACAGGGGCACGCTAGGGATGAGGCCCCTCTCCCTACCTTCGAACAGCTCCTGACCTTCCTCGAGGACGAGTGTCGCGTTGGCGACGTTATGGTCGCCGATACCCCAGTGGCGTCGACGAGCACTAGGTCCTCAAACCAGCGGCGCACCGCCCAAACTGCGCCAGCGGGAAGAGCGCCCCCCCGCTTTGCTGTCGCTCAGGTTCCGCGCCCGGACTGCCGCTATTGTGGGTCCCAGGGGCACCGA
The DNA here is from genome assembly GCA_905220545.2 of Melitaea athalia. Lineage (NCBI taxonomy): Eukaryota > Metazoa > Arthropoda > Insecta > Lepidoptera > Nymphalidae > Melitaea > Melitaea athalia. Next base: position 12,437,229 of record HG992194.1, read on the forward strand.
ACTGCGCAGTGCCCGGAATTCGCAGCGCTGCACGTGGCCGCTCGTAGGCGGATTGCTAAGGCCCGACGCTGGTGCTTCTCTTGTCTGGGGAACCACCTTAACCGCGACTGCCCTGACACGCACCTGTGTCCCAACTGTGGGGGCCAGCACCTGAGGGTGCTCTGTGCCAACGCGAATGCCCGCCGCGACCACCCGGGGTCGCCCTCGGGCGGGTATGTGAGTGAACGTCGGGAACAGCTCCGCACTTCGGAGTCAGGTTCACCTCCCCCCCGCCGCGCTGAGTGTGCTGCCGCTGAGCACCGACAGGGGTCGATGCGCAGCCCCACGGGCGGGTATGATAGCGGACCTCGGGTTCAATCCCGCACCTCTGTGTGCGGCTCGCCTCCACTTCGCTCGCGTGGCCAATCACGGTCGCCTCCGGTGGTCTATCACGACTACCGTGATGCACGTCCGGCACGTTTGCCGTCCCCCCCTCTGGCCGAGCGTCCCCGCTTACAGCCGCGGAACCCGCCGTGTGGACGCTCCCGGCGCTACGAACCGCCAGCGATGGCTCGTGGCAGTCGCCACCGAGAAGAGGTAGAGTTTAGACCTCTACCTCATTTTGACGTGCCGACAGGGGAAAGCGGCGTTCGCTCGCCGCCACGCCAACGCTAGGACGTTGGCGTCTGCCCCCGCTATGCACCTCCCCCCTTAGAGACCGTTCTCTTGCCCACGGCATATGTCAGGGTTTGGGGACGGACGGGTGCCTCGGTTGTAGTCCGAGCTATCTTAGACACAGGCTCGCAAGGGTGCATAGCTTCGTCTTGGCTGGTGGGGCAGACTGGCCTTAATATTAAAAGGTATTCAGATGTAATAAGGGGTGTTGGGAATGCCCCTGTGTCCACAGTTGAGGGTAGCGTTTGGTTTGAATTTTCCCCCTCCAACTCTCCACGGCCGATGTTGGGGTCATCAGCCATAGTGATGGAGAATATATTGGGCAGCCACCCACAAGTTAGATTGTCTGCGGACGCGGTAAAATTGACTGCGAATCTGAACTTGGCTGACCCTAAGTTTGACCTACCTGGCACGGTCGACTTGTTGCTTGGAGCTGATGTGCTGGGTAAAATTTTACTCGGTAAGGATCGTGTTTTACAGCCAGGTGGCTTAGTGGCCCTTCGGACCATATTCGGGTTCGCTATGATGGGTCCAGTCTTGAGGACTTCCCCCCCTGCCGACACTGGAACGGCCTTGATGGTGGGCTCCGCCCTCTCTGACGCTGTGCAGAGATTCTGGGAGGTGGAAGAGCCACCACAAGCGCCCCGCTCTGATCCGGAACATGAGGAGTGCGAACGGTTCTACCAGAACAACACCACTTACCTCCGATCTGGCCGGATCATGACAAGATTGCCATTTCTCGCCGTACGGCCGCCTCTAGGTGCATCGCGGCCTACGGCAGAGAAGCGTCTGTTAGCAATGGAGCGGCGCATGAGCAGGGACCCTCTACTCAAGGAGAAGTACATCGACTTCATGCGGGAGTATGAAGACTTGGGACATATGTCTGTGTCAAAAATTGACTGGCGCTCGACGGAGCATTTTTTCCTCCCGCATCATGCGGTAATAAAGCCATCTAGTGGCAAGCTGCGCACAGTATTCGATGGTTCGGCGCAGACCACTTCGGGAGTGTCCTTGAACCAGTGTCTTCATTCTGGTCCCAAGTTACTCAAGGACCTTTGTGACGTCATCACGCGGTTTCGGCGTCATCAATTCGTTTTCGTGGCTGACATCAAGATGATGTTCAGGCAAACGGTCATTCACCCCGACGATCGCAGATATCAGCTGATATTGTGGCGAGAAAACCCGCAAGATCCCATGCGTGTCTACGAGCTCAATACGAACACGTATGGGCTGCGATCAAGCCCCTATGTGGCCATACGATCGCTCTGGGAGCTCGCGGATCGAGAGCGTATGTCATTTCCTCGCGCAGCCGCCATGTTAAAGGAGGATTTATATGTCGATGACATATGCACTGGCGCGTCCACGGAGAGAGAGGCTCTCCTCTTACGTGATGAGTTGATTGGGATACTAGCCTCCGCAGGCTATGAGTTACGTAAATGGATCTCTAACTTACCGGCGCTCTTGGAGGGACTACCGGATGACCACCAGCAGGATCCTCACCTGTTTGAGAACTGTGACAATCCAACAATGATGACTGTACTTGGAATTCAGTACAGACCAGTTCAGGACATCTTCACCTTTAATGTCGACTTGGATTCACCTCACACCTGGACGAAACGACTGGTTCTGTCGACTGTCGCAAGAACGTTCGATCCCAATGGCTGGATATGCCCGGTCATATTCTGGGCCAAATGCTTCCTGCAGAGTCTTTGGACCGCGGGTCTCGGATGGGACGAGCCACTCCGCGAAGCTGTATTGGAAGACTGGCTCCTATTCGCTTCATCATTGCCTGCCATCAACAGGATCTCGATACCTCGTGCTATGCTTCCGCCAGGGAAGCATACAGCGTCCCTTCACGGCTTCTCGGACGCTTCCGAGCGTGGGTACGCAGCAGCAGTATACTTACGCACCGTCACCATGGATGGTCAGGTAAAGGTGTCCTTGGTCATGGCTAAGAGCAAGGTCGCGCCTCTTCGAACTGCCTTGACAATTCCTAAGTTAGAGTTGTCAGGGGCGGCTCTTCTTGCTCGTCTTTTAAATCACGTCATGTCCACCTTGGGCCCGTCAGTTAACATTGAAACTGTCTATGCATGGACTGACAGTCAAATTGTTCTGTGTTGGCTGAAGACGTCAGTCCACACATTAGAGGTGTTTGTAGCAAATCGGGTCTCTCAGATCCAAAAGTCAGAGACTCCGTTGATTTGGAGGCATGTGCCTGGCGAAGTCAACCCTGCTGATTGTGCGTCACGAGGATGTATGGCCCCATTCTTGGTTGAGCACTCTCTCTGGTGGGGACCTGAGTGGTTGACCAAGTCAGAGTCTAATTGGCCGCGAACGCCGGCCTTGAATAGTGTCGCATTACCTGGGTTGCGAACCCTTGCGATTGAACGGCAGGACCGTCAGTTCGACCCAGATTTTCTAATGAACCGCTACAGTTCATTAGACAAGTTGCTGGCTGTCACCGCTTGGATTAAGCGCTTCATCAACAATTGTAGGCACCCACAGACCAAACGTTCGGAGGCGTTCTTATCGCCACAAGAGCTCCAGGATGCTCTTCTCCATTGGGTTCGTGCTGTGCAAGAAGCACACTTCGAGAACGAAATCGATATCCTGAGGAAAGGCAAATCCAAGCTGTCTGGAGCCATCTGTAAATTGAGCCCTTTTCTGGACAGTACGGGTCTTTTACGTGTCGGAGGGCGTCTTAGGAACGCAAATCTCCCTTATGGAGCACGTCACCCCCTCCTGCTACCTAAGAGTGGCCACCTGGTGAATTTGTTGGTGACTGATCGTCACATAAAAAATTCCCATGCCGGCTGTAATGCCTTATTGGCTATTTTACAGCGAGAATTTTGGATCTTATCAGCCCGAAGAACGATACGTAGTGTGGTCTTTCGCTGCATGCCTTGCTATAGACTCAAGGCTTCAACCATGCAGCCGATCATGGGTGACTTGCCCTCTGATCGAGTCACGGAGACGAGGCCATTCGCTGGAGTTGGTACGGACTTTGCAGGTCCCTTCTTAGTCAAGACCTCGACTCTCAGGAACAGTAAAACTGTCAAGGCTTATCTGTGCGTCTTCGTCTGTCTGTCCACCAAGGCGGTCCATTTAGAACTCGTTTCAGCTCTTTCGACAGAGGCTTTTGTCGCTACGTTGGATAGGTTTGTGTCGCGACGAGGACTACCGTCCTTGATTCGTTCTGACTGCGGCACCAACTTCAAGGGCACAAATAATTATTTAAAAGAAATATATGGATTCTTGTCATCTAACGAGACTGAACTTGCTTCTAGGCTAGCTAGTCGCCGAATAACCTGGAAGTTCAGTCCCGCTTCATGTCCCCACTGGGGAGGAATATTTGAAAGTGTTGTAAAAGTTGCCAAAACACATTTGCGACGAGTAATTGGTGAATCAGTATTGACCTTTGAAGAGCTCGCAACTGTGTTTTGCAAAATTGAAGCTGTTATGAATTCACGCCCGTTGTGCCCGATCTCCTCAGACCCTAACGATTTAGAAGCCCTTACGCCGGGACATTTTTTGATTGGACAGCCGCTTAACGCCCTGCCGGAATATCCTTTTGTTGATGTGAACCCTCATCGTCTCTCGCGGTTTGAATTGGTCCAACAGCTCACTCAGAGTTTTTGGAAGCGTTGGAACTTAGAATACTTACATATCCTCCAGCAGCGCGTTAAGTGGACTGATAAAACTGATCCACCCCATGTAGGGGACCTCGTTTTAGTTAAGGATGCTAACTCACCGCCACTGTGTTGGCGCAGAGGGCGCATTCTTAACCTTGTCTTGGGTGCTGATGGAGTACCCCGTTTCGCTGAGGTCCGGGTGGACGGCGCGATACTGAGGAGAGCGGTATCAACATTGTCACGACTACCAGTTAGTTAGCGGCCAGGTAAGTCCTGGCCGAGGCGGGTAGATGTTATGAACCAAATTGAAATTATCAGCTGTCAACACTAAAAGTACTAACAATAAATAGTTTCTATAATCTATGTTGCATAGGGCAATACTATTTCCGGTAAAAACTTGACAGCTTCCTTCTTGCAAAACCGTGCGTGTGCGTCTCAACGCCTCTCTCGACATCGCGCTTGAATAATTAAAATATTATTGGTTATAAGTTGTTTTCGCCTTTTGTATCGCGTTGTGTGTTCATAATTGATATTAGATAATCATTTGTGTAAATGTAAAGTTGTGTGAAGTGTGACATCGCCGAGTGAATCGCCTTCTTTTCGTCGTCACCACATCTTCATGCGTAAGTTCAACCAAATTATCTTTAAAATCGCGATTGGCCAATTGTGTTTTAATGTATAATTCAGGTTGACTTAGCACACCGGCCAGGACAACGCATCTTTAGAAGACTCCAAGCAAGGTAAATAATTAGTTTTATTTTTCAACGCTGCGCAACGCAGCTATAAGTTCGGTTGACTAATATCTGAAGTTTATATTTTCTTCCACTGCCAAACAATTAAATTAATTCCAGATATAACCGTAACAGTGTGCTTTGATTAAAATTGGTTAAGTAGTTTAGGAGTCCATCGCGGACAAACAACGTGACGCGTAATTTACCTATATATATATATATATATATATATATATATATATATATATATATATATATATATATATTAAGAAGATAGCTGTATATAAGTATACCAGCATTAAGTGTAGCGTTACGAATAGCAAGCGTCAATTAATATTTAAATTTTAGATTTTTATTATTTTAATTAACTATAATTTGATTCGCTTTATTGAACATTTTAATTTTTAAATATCGTTCTTAAAGAGTAAACTCCGATCGCGTGTCGGAGCTGATAAACACGGTTGCTATATTGAGAAATATGAATGATTGAGTTTTCTGAATAAAGCAACCGTGCATATGGGAATCTGGCTTTAAACTGTTCAGACTTCCACTTTTAACGACCCGACTAGGAAACCACGTGATACGAATCCGCAAAACGGGCGCAATAACAAACACAAACCCAAATTACGAAAAACATTTATATAACTAAAAACACACTTAAAATGTTTGCTAGAAGTAGTTTGAGTGATAAGTTTAACATATATAACATATTACGATAAAAATATATCTGAATAATTATGAACTAATTTTCAACTTTATAAGAAAACTTACGTGTATGAAATATTTTTCTATGCATGCCATAAAATTAAAAAATCGATAGTACTAAATCTTACCAAGCATGCCTGCCGCTAGATCGGAGGCGAGCGCGGCATCACCCACCATCACAGGGCAGATCGGATGGTCGTCACCAGCCACAGTGAGACCAACCGCTGCCATGCCTTCGCGAAACGCGCGTGTGTTTTCTCGTAAGCGGTCACGTAGCTCGCTGCTGTTCTCTACGAGTTCTAAGGACTGTTAAAGAGAGAGAGAGAAATGTTGGCTATAGCATCTATATATCAATATTTAAAGTAATAAGCCAGTTACTTAAATGTTTCACTTTGGAGTAATGAGCTGAAGTTGTAAACGTTTGTTTTGCAATTATAAATTGTCTCAAAATGTTAAAAGGTAACCTTTAAAGTTTACTCATACATTAAACGTAAATAATATATGGACTTAAGTCTTTTGTATCACATAAACAATTTATTAAGGATAAGACATTACACGGTGCTTCAAGACTAGAATAATAATCAAGGCAGTGAATAGTTAGTCATATACGTTGACCAAAATGTCTGGTATCAATATTCAATACTAGAAGAATAGATCTCATTATGTCACTTACACCTGCTTACACCCATCTACACTGTGGACGCCAAAGATTTAAATCTTTGGTGGACGCCCAATAAAAAGAAATTCGTACACCGACCCCTCAACTTTTGTCTTTGTCGCTCACGTATAAACATATTGCGGTTGCGCTCACACAGGTGAAGTGACCCCGTATTGTGTGAGAGCAACTGCAATATGTTTAAACGCGAGCGACAAAGACAAAAGATGAGATGAGATTGGGCGACCGGACTATAGTCGGTTAATAAAAATAGGTACTCCAAAGTTTGTATTGAAATTTTTTATCATATATCATCGTTTACCTTCAAACAAGCCGCGACAACTGGCGGAGGGGGTGCGTTGGAGAACAAGTAGGGCCTCGACACGTTCCTCAATAGCGACACGAGTTCCTTGGGCCCGGTCGTGTAGCCGCCCGCCGCACCGCTCACGGCCTTGCCAAGTGTCGAACAGATTATATCTGCCGCCCCGTTCATACCACAGTACTCTTCCGTTCCTCTTTAAAATGCGTGATGGTGAAATAAATTACTTTTAATAAAAAAATAATAACGCGACGCTGCGTTTGCGCAACGGTTACAGCACCGGTTTGTGGCTGTTACGCTTTGCGATTGCAGGTCCGACCCCCGCAGATGACAAACATTTGTATTGGCCATACAGATGTTTGCCGTGGTCTGGGTGTTTGTGCAGTCCTTCTGGATCTTCCCACCGTGCCTCGGAGAGCACGTTAAGCCGTCGGTCCCGGTTGTTATCATGTACACCTGATAGCGATCGTTACTCATAGTAGGGAATATATCCGCCAACCCGCATTGGAGCAAGCGTGGTGGATTAAGCTCTGATCCTTCTCCTACACGGGGGAAGAGGCCTAGGACCAACAGTGGGATATTACAGGCTGAATCGTAAAGAGAAAAATAATAATAAAATATTTTTTATCTTTGTTGGTTGCGTGTTAATGTGGGTTTTTAGCTGTTTTCATGACAGTTACATAAAGTACCTACCAGCAGCCGTAAAAAAGTAACATACGTCTATCTACTAGATCGTTCAATAAGTCCCGAGACTAACCTGGAAATGGCGCATATATTAAAAACTCTTGATTTTTAAAAAGTACTGGCTATCAATACAAGAATATGTGTCAAATTTTTAAAAATGGAACAATAAAATTATTGATTTTGAAACATTTAAGTGACGCTACGGTTGTAATTTCGATACAATGGAAAAAAACGAGTTTCGCGTGTTGATAAAACATTGTTTTTTAATGGGAAAAAATACCGTTGAAGCACAGCAATGGCTTATAAAATGTTATGCAGGATCAGCTCCCTCTAAAGCAACCATTTGTCGGTGGTATGCCGACATCAAACGCGGTCGCATGGACACCAATGATGGGGAACGCTCAGGTCGTCCAAATGAAGCAGTGACTCAACAAACTACTAACCAAGTCCTCAAAATCGTATTGGAAGATCGGAAGGTAAAAGTGCGAGAAATAGCCGAGATAGTGAAGATTTCAGCTGGTAGTGTTTTGACTATTTTACATAAAAATTTGGCCATGAAAAAGCTTTTTTCTAAGTGGGTGCCGCGTTTGCTTACAACTGATCAAAAGGAACAACGTATCAATGATTCAGAGCGATGTTTGGCGCTGATGAATCATAATAAAAAGGATTATTTACGTCGGTATGTAACAATGGATGAAACCTGGATATACCATTTCACTCCGGAATCCAATCGGCAGGCAGCGGAGTGGAGAGTGGCTGGTGAAAGCCGCCCGAAGCGTCCAAAGACTCAGAAATCGGCCGGTAAGGTTATGGCGTCTATATTTTGGGATGCGCATGGAATACTTTTCATCGACTACCTTGAAAAGGGGCAAAATATAAATAGTGACTATTACATGTGCTTATTGGAGCGATTGAAGTACGAAATTGCGGATAAACGGCCTTACATGAACAAAAAGAAAGTGGTGTTTCACCAGGACAACGCGCCTTGTCACAAGTCCGTGAGAACGATGGCCAAAATTAACGAATTGGGCTTCGAATTGCTTCCTCATCCCCCTTATTCGCCAGACTTGGCCCCCAGCGATTACTGGCTGTTTGCAGACCTCAAAAAAATGCTTCAGGGTAAGAAATTTGACTCAAATAGTGAAGTTATCGCAGCAACGGAGGCTTATTTTGAAGCCAAAGACAAATCGTTCTACACACACGGGATAGAAAAGTTAGAAAAGCGTTGGAAGGACTGTATCGCTCTTGGAGGAGACTATGTTGATGAATAAAAATTCATTTTATAAAAAAGACCTTTTTTTAGTACTTAGTCTCGGGACTTATTGAACCACGTGTTACATCCTCACAAAGTTGCGTATCAGTCAGTCAGTCAGTTAAGCCTATTGCAGTCCACTGCTGAACATAGGCCTCCCCAAGTTCGCGCCAGACATCCCGGTTTTCCGCAATCCTCATCCAGCCTAGACCACGCAATCTTACGTAGAGTGTCGGTCCAGCGGGCTGAAGGGCTTCCCACACTGCGTTTGTCAAGACGCGGTCTCTACTCTAGGACACGTCTGCTCCAGTTGTTGTACAAATTGTACAAGTTGCGTATACAATACACGAACTCAAACAAGTCAGTTACTAGTTTTTTTTTGTGTGCATACATTAGGACTTCTAAAACTATCATGAAGCCATTTACAGATAGTCTAATAGTGTTTTTCGTAAAACTACTCATCAGAGCACTTTCGAATTGCGACATTAAATACTGGTACCTAATTTGTACGCCATTTATGATACACCATTTTGTCAATCTATTCCTATTTTTAGCGCTTGTTTTTTTGCAATGCCTTCTTCGGTTTGATTCATTTTAGTCAAGAATGTCAAAAATTTAGTATTGATAAGGTATAAGAGTAACGACTGACCTTCCAGTTTCTCCGAAGAAACCTGTAGCGTGGCTGTCGTCCACAGCTAATAACGCTCTGTACTTGTCGGCCAAATCTCGTAAGCCTTTTATAGGAGCCACGTTTCCATCCATTGAAAACACGCCATCAGTGATTATTAGTTTCAGTCTAGCCTCGCTGTGAGCCAGAAGATGCTCCAATTCTAAAATTACAGATTATGAGAAATATTAAAAAAATATACCTATATATATTTTAGACTTTACCGTATATGTGGACAATTTTTACCGTTAAGATCTCTATGTGGATATCGGAACTTGTGCGCTTTGCACAATCTTATTCCATCAATGATTGATGCATGATTTAGAGCATCGGAGAAAACGGCATCTTCGGGAGTCAGTAGCGCCTCGAAGAGACCAGCGTTGGCGTCGAAACACGATCCGTAGAGGATGGTATCCTCTCGTCCATGAAACTGTGTGAGACGGTTTTCTAATTCCTAAAAAAGGAAATAAACATACAAACATAATAGCAACAATTCTATTGATATAACTTTTATATTTCGGAAAATGGAAAATACTGTAGTGTGTGTAATAGGTACTGTATCAGAGGAACGTCAACCCCTGTTTGCCGAACTCTTTTCTATACTAATATTATAAAGAGGTAAAGTTTATAACTTTGTTTGTATATACGGGGTAATCTTCGCAAATACTGATCCGATCATGAAAATTCTTTCGCTAACAGAAAGCTACACTATTCAGGAGTGACAAGATAAAAGGAAAAAGATAAAAATATATAAATATTTTAAATCAGCAGGATTTGAACCTGCGCCCTCTGACGTGCCGTGTCAACAATTCAATCTAATCAAGCATCATTATTTGCCTTAGAAATTAATTGGTGATTTTAAAACATTTATATTTATCTGATTTGCTGAAAATAGTGAGAGTGTATTGGAACATATCAAATTTCACCGTACCCTTCTTATGTGAAATGGATTATAACGCCCAACGAAGTGGGCACGGGTATTTATAAAATAACTAGCTGCTGCCCGCGACCTCGTCTGCGTGCGTTCACTGCTCGTTCCCCGTAGGTGATAGCGTGATAATATGTAGCCTATATTCTGACCCGACTTCTTAATAATATTCGTGCCTTTGAAGTAAATCCATGCAGTACTTTTTGAGTTTATCCCGGACATACATTTGAAGAAATAAAGGTTCACTGCTCGTTCCCCGTAGGTGATAGCGTGATAATATATAGCCTATGTTCTGACCCGACTTCTTAACAATATTTGTGCCAAATTTGAAGTAAATCCATGCAGTACTTTCTGAGTTTATCCCGGACATACATACAGACAAACAGACAAACAGATAAACAGACAAACAGACAAAAATTCTAAAAACTATATTTTTGGCTTCGGTATCGATTGTAGATCACACCCCAAGTATTCTTTTAAAAAAATATTCAATGTACAGTTTTGACTTTTCTACCATTTTATTATATGTAGGTATAGATAACGCAAGATATTTTGAAAAGCAAAGTACAATAAATATAATTATATTATAGATACATCAAGGATTAGTTAGACATAGTTCTTGTTTAAAAGGGCCGTATCCGTATCTGTGTAGGTATAATTATAATTATGTACTTCAAATCGCTACCCTGCTGGAAAAATCTCATAGGATCTCATAAAAAAATAATACGAAAATATTCTATGAGATTTTATATGTGTATTTGTCGTCGAAATTACTCATAGAAACTCATAGCGGTCACAATTCATTTCATTCTAAGTTCTTATGAGCATCTTCAGTATCTCATAGAAACTCATAACTTTTTACGTAAAAAATCTACAATCTTATGAGCATAATGGATGTGATGTAAAAGTTATGAGAATCTATGAGCTCATGTTTAGATTAAAAATTTTTATGAGACTTTATGAGTTTTAACGTGGACGACGCGTTGGCGCAACGGTTATAGCACTGGTTTGTGGCTGTTGCGCTGGCGGTTGTGGGTTCGATCCCCGCACATAACAAACATTTGGGTAAGTCTATAGGACATGGGGCATCGATTTATGGGGTTTTGGGGGAGGGGAGGAGGGGTGGGTGGATGCTTTACCCTCTGGTACCACTCCCAACATCAGAACTGGGTGTATATTTTTGGGGTTTTGGGAGGGGGAAGGGGTACCACTCCCACCCCCAGCACTGGGCATCGATTTATGGAGTTTTGGGAGGAGAGGGGAAGGGGACTCCCGCCACTGGGCATCTAATTATGGGATTTTGGGGGGAGGAAAGGAGGGAGGTGGGTGGGTTACCCTCTGGTACCACCCCCAACCCCAGCACTGGACATAGATTTCTGGGGTTTTGGGAGGTGGAAGGGGTACCACTCCCACCCCCAGCACTGGGCATCTAATTATGAGGTTTTGGGGGAGGATAGGGGGTGGGTGGGTTACCCTCTGGTACCACTCCCAACCCCAGCACTGGGCAAGATTTTTGGGGTTTTGGGAGGGGGAAGGGGTACCACTCCCATCTCCAGCACTGGGCATCGATTTATGGTGGTTTTGGGAGGGGGAAGGGGTAGCACTCCCACCCCCAGCACTGGGCATCTAATTATGGGGTTTTGGGGGGAGGATAGGGGGTGGGTGGGTTACCCTCTGGTACCACTTCCACCCCCAGCACTGGGCATCGATTTATGGGGTTTTGGGAGGGGGTGGGTGGGTTACCCTCTGGTACCACTCCCAGCCCCAGAACTGGGCATAGATAGACTCGGTTTTGGTTATTTTTTCGGATTTCTATATATATATGTGCAGTGTTGGGGGTGGAAGTGGTACAGTTCGACAGTTCCCCAACCCCAAAAATCGATGCCTCATGTGTTGTAGGCTATCCAACATTTGTATTGGCCATACAAATGTTTGCCGTGGCAGGGTGTTTGTGCAGTCCTTGTGGGTCTCCCCACCGTGCCTCGGAGAGCAGCTCTGATCCTTTGTGCAGTCCTTGTGGGTCTCCCCACCGTGCCTCGGAGAGCAGCTCTGATCCTTTGTGCAGTCCTTGTGGGTCTCCCCACCGTGCCTCGGAGAGCAGCTCTGATCCTTATCCAACATGGGGAAAGAAGTCTATACCCAGCAGTAGGACAACACAGGCTCAAGCGATTAATGTGGAAAAAAAATCGTAAAGAATCAATCGGAGATTTAGAAATGATGTTGTATTGATGAGCTATTAATTTTCAATCCAGATGAACGATGTTAAAAAGTGGATATTGATGAAAAAGTTACCTTTTATAAATATATATACATATCTATATATATAATTATGTATATATAAAAATTTCGTGTCACGATGTATGTTAGCGATAAACTCTGAAACTACTAAATCAATTTTTATAAAATTTTGTAAGCATCTGTAATTTGGTCCAACTTGGGAGATAGGGTAGTTTTTATCTCAATTATTGATCTCAACATTTGTTATTGCAAATTAAATTGTTTATATAAAAGCGATTTAGCACTGACTTTTTTTTATTAATTTATATGTTTGAACAATAAATAAATAAGTAATTTTAAACTGTAGGGTACAATTTTTATGCTAAAGAATAACTTTTTCATTTTTAATTTTGACAGAACCAATTTTAAATTTGTTGTTTATATAAATAAATCTAAAGCTGTAAAAAAAAAATTAATATGTGTCTAAGCTGTATGGAAAATGACAACAGCAAAAGTTTTCAATTTTTCTTTTTAAGAGAATATATAAGGTAATTTCAATATTAGTAAATGAAAAATAATATATAACGAATACTAATATATAATATTCCTCAGAAGCACTTCAACATATTGATACAGTGGTGCCATGATGTAGGAATTTTAATTAATACAAACAAAAGTAAACTTTTAATTATAAAATCATCACATCAGCGACACTCTCACAACAAAATTGATTGCTCACAACCACAACAGTTTACATGTCAAAGATAAAAATAACTGTGCTTGCTCAGCTATTGAAGTTGTTAATTCACAGATTTACTTAGGTCTGGTAATAGACAACAACTTTTCATGGAGATCACAAATAGATCGAGTATGTGCCAAATTAAGAAAATTTTTAGTTAACATAATGATTTAAAAAAAAAATAATCCTTTTAAAAATTAGATTGTTACTTTATTATGCTCTGGCAGATTCGTATATCCAATATGGCCTCAGTAGTTGTGGTCGTACCTACAAAAGTTACCTAAACAAAATATACAAATTACAATTAAGATATTAAAAAACATTGTTTCATCAAATATTAGGACTGAATTTCATAATGACAAAATTGCACTTTTTAATCATTGCAAAGTATTATACCAGTACATAAAAAGTTTGAGTATACTGTTCTAAAAGAAAATTTCTGGAGTAGTAAGTTTAGGCAACGTGTTCAACACCCTACATTTACACGGGTTGTAGCGAGAAACCACTTAAACACAGCTCTTGCCAACAACGTGTATGGTGAGAGAACAATGACTTACATAGTCCCTTAATAAATATACTACCATCACATTTGGTTGAATGTATCAAAAGCAATAATATTAAACAAAAACTTAATTTTTTTTATCTTTTGACAACACTGAGAAAAAATAAATATTATTAAAATACATTGTATAAAAATTGATGTACTAAATGAAAATATAACTGTGATTGTTTTATTTTTTAAATACTATTTTTACCATTAATACTACTTTTTTATCATTATGAAATGTAAAATGTACAAACCTTACATGTGTATTGTACAAACCTTAGTGGTTTTCTTTTGCTACTTTTAATTGTGAATTTGTACATATTGTTTCTTAATTTGATAATTATGTAAATAAACATAAATAAAACCATGACAAAAAATATTTTGAATGCTACCTACTAAGTAAATAGTTCTTATAGGTTATAAAGTTAAAATTTTATTAACTTTTTTACCTACATAGGTACTCAATATCATAGAATCGTTATACATTCTCATTACTTCTGAAAACTGATGAATAGGACTAAAATTATTATACTTAAACTAAAAATAATTTATAATTAGTTATTACACCTTTATAACGTTACCACCTTACCTTATTAACGAGCGATAACATTAAAATTCGAATAATTATGCCAACTTACAATAAATGTACCTACCAATTTTGGGCTAAAATTATTACAATTAACAATTAGGTACTTAATTAACAATTATAAAAACAATAGCTTTTAAAAGTCAAACCACGTCAAACGGCGCTGCTTCAAGGTTGTGTCATTAGACTCATTAGGGTTATGTCAACTATTTGTTTTTGTAGTGATGTGACAAAATGACGAGGCAATTGTAATCGAATGTTTTTTTAATCTTAATAATTATAATAATCTGTCTATATAATATAAAATAAAACGTTATAATCTATACTAATATATAAAGCTGAAGAGTTTGTTTGTTTGTTTGGTTGTTTGTTTGAACGCGGTAATCTCTGGAACTACTGGGCCGGTTTGAAAAATTCTTTCAGTGTTAGATAGCCCGTTTATCGAGGAAGGCTATAGGCTATGTGTCATCACGCTAAGACCAATAGGAGCGGATTCCACGCCGACTAAGTCGCGCGCAGAAGCTAGTTTTATAATATATACTAATATATAAAGCTGAAGAGTTTGTTTGGTTGTTTGTTTGTTTGTTTGTTGGTTTGTTTGTTGGTTTGAACGCGGTAATCTCTGGAACTACTGGGCCGATTTGAAAAATTCTTTCAGTGTTAGATAGCCCATTTATCGAGGAAGGCTAGAGGCTATGTGGCATCACGCTAAGACCAATAGGAGCGGAGTACACGCCGACGAAGTCGCGCGCAGAATCTAGTTTTATAATATACTAGCCGACCCGTGCCCACTTCGTTGGGCGTTAATTATTTAAAAAAGTTTTTGATAAAAGACATCAAATTTCCCCGCTAGGAACATTTTGTATTGGAAAATTAAATCGTCGTTTTTAGTATTTTCCGTTACATATTATTTATGTTTCTCACCGTTTAAACCTTCCCTGAACTTCCACAAACATTTCAAGATCAAAATTATCCAAATCGGCCCAGCCATTCTCGAGTTTTAGCGAGACTAACGAACAGCATTCGATTGTTATATATTTTATAATACATAATGTACTTAGTATTTAATAAAGTTAATGATATAATAAAGGTACGCTCAAACAAAACTTAAAAAAACTAGTGTCATAATATCAGTCAGATGAATTTAAAAAAAACATTGAAAATAAAATTACTTACTACTTTATATTTCTGGTAAAAAATGATATACTATACCGGGTGTATTTGGAACGCTTGAAAAAACGAAGAGGTATGATAGCGTTGGCATGACATGACATGATACAAGTAAAAAAAAACGCGAAAAGAAATTTTTTCTTGCCTCTTCAAAACTTTTTTTGGTATAATCCGGTTTGGGAAAAATAATGAAACAGAAATTTGAATATAATGCTTCAGAATAATCGTGTTTTGAAAAAATCGGCAATGTCATTGAATACCACAAGTTCATGCGCGCCATCAGCTGACCGGCGCGAGGTCAACGTACTCTCGCACGCACTAGTCGCGCCTCTCGCGGTCAACGAGAGTTCGCAAAATACATAAGTACTAAAATGTTATTAAAAAATGTTTCTGAGATAAATGGTTATATGTATTATATAGTACTAGTGGACTCGGCGCCCGTTGTCCTGCCGGAAAAAACAGCTACCAAATTTGATTGCTTACATACCGATAGCAGCGCCACCTACCGGGTCCAATTGAGATAAAAACTACCCTGTCTCCCAAGTTGGACCAAATTACAGATGCTTACCAAATTCGATACAAATTGGTTCAGTAGTTTCGGAGTTACATAACGATAGCAGCGCTACCTACAGGATCTAATTGAGATAAAAACTACCCCATCTCCCAAGTTGGACCAAATTACAGATGTTTACAAAATTTGATACAAAAAAATAAAAGTATCCTATGTCCGTTTCCTGGTTCTAAGCTACCTCCCTACCAATTTTCAGCCAAATCGGTTCAGCCGATCTTGAGTTATAAATAGTGTAACTAAAGTAGAATCAATAATTCAGTAGACTAAAATGACAGTTGCTAATGTCACTTTGTAAAATAATATTTGTGTTTGTGTTTATTACTTGGACCATCCATATCTTTCGTATTGATAACAAAACAGTACAAACAAAACAGAATAACAAAACACAAAACAAAACTTAACAATAAACACAAACACAACGATTTTTTACAAAGTGACATTAGCAACTGTCAGCAGTCTCACTGTCAACTGTCAACTGCTAGCAGTATTTTAGTCTACTGAATTATTGATTCTACTGTAGCACGATTTCACGACTTTCTTTTATATATTTAAATATATATATGAATAGTATATTATTAGGTTTAAATCTTTTCAAGCGTTCCAAATACACCTGGTATGACATAGTCTTCATTGTTTAATGCTTAAAATTATGTATTTCATTTATATACATTTTCCAATGAATAAAACTTTTTTCCCTTCGTTAATTCAGAAATTACGATTCAATTCAATTAACTGATTCATTAAAAATTTATTTACATTCTGAATATTTATTGAATATATTGATATATAATTCCTATAAACAATAACAACATATAAATTAAATTGAATAAATATGCATAATGAATGCAATAATTAATAACGTTACTAAATATTATTAATGTTAATGTTATTTATTGTACATCATTAGTCATGACGATTTGACAGGTGTCAGAAACGCATTCTTTGAACGGCCGGACTGTAGATATTATTTGCAATACGAACGAAATGGCGATGCATGAAAAGGCTGTCACAACTCAAGGGTAAAATTTATCAAAACACAGAGAAACCTCAAATACCGAAAAGTACTTTCAGAAATCTAATTTGAAACGAACATGACAAATAAAAAAATATTTTAGTGTGCCTTCTTTCATTAGCCACTCTATATGAAATAACTCACTTTTGTAATATCGTCAACTTCATCAGATTATTTAAAACATTAAAATACAAAAATCACGAAATTATCATGTCAAGCTATCTCTAAATAATTTACCGACATCGACATTTATCAACATATATTACAGCACTATAGTACTCTATGGTTACCCATTACGCCATATTTATTTACAAAATAAGATTTATTTTAGGATGGATTGTATATTGATTGTATATAAAATTGGGATATCTCCTTTCCAACAAAAAAAAAAAGAATAATCAAAATCGGTTCATAAACGACGAAGTTATCCCCGAACATACATAAAAAATAAAAAAATAAAAATATATTATATACGGTCGAATTGAGTAACCTCCTCATTTGAAGTCGGATAAAAAAAGTATATGTATATACGGTCGAATTGAGTAGCCTCCTCCTTTTTTGAAGTCGGTTAATAATGATATTTTGTGGGATTTTATATTGATATTTTCCTCATAAAATCGCATAGAAATGTTAATCTCGAAATTCTCATAAAATATAGATATTCTATGGTATTTTATATGTGTATTGGACCGGGGAAATACTCATAAATACTCATAGGAATTTCAATTGCAATACTGTTCATAACTACGTCATAAGTTCTCTATAACTTCTTATGAGCTACTGTTCTTTCAATTTTCCTCATAAAATCGCATAGAAATGTTAATCTCGAAATTCTCATAAAATATAGATATTCTATGGTATTTTATATGTGTATTTGTCGTCGAAATTACTCATAGAAACTCATAAGAATTTCAATGCAATACTGCTCATAACTTCTTTATAAATTGTCTATAACTTCTTATGAGCTACTTTTCTTTCAATTTTCCTCATAAAATCTCATAGAAATGTTAATCTCGAAATTCTCATAAAATCTCATAAGTATTACTCATTGTTCGTCTAATGTTGAAATTACTCATAAAATCTCATAGCGACAAGAAGTAACATTTTTATGAGAATCTATGAGTTGGTGAAATACTCATAAAATATCATAGAATGTTTATGATCAAATTTTTTTCAGGCTCATAGGAATACAAGTAACTCATAAAATCTCATAGAATATTTTGTTTTTCCTATGATATTCTATGAGATTTTTCCAGCAGGGTAATTATCTAACTTCGCATTTTAGCCTGTCAGTACTGTCTCATGTTTCTGTTATTGCAGAGAAATACTAACCGATAAAACATTTATTATATAAAGACAGCTATATCATTCAAGCAGTTGCACGCAATACTGTTGCAGATAATCTACACCTACACTTTATTTGTATAGCACAGTTGCATTGATAACATAATTTTGCAATAGTTTTTGTTCAATGTTTTTCCTTTAACAATGACTACTAGCTCGTAGGCATACATTTTTTTGTTGTTAGTGTTATTACGTTAATTTTGGTTGTACGCAGTGGCGTAGCTACTAAGGGGCAAGGCGGGGCGGTGCCCCGGGGCCCTCAAGCTCAGGGGGCCCCTCGGACCCTGACTTACAAACTATAAATTTAACTAAAGAAAATTTCTCCCACATTCGGAATATAAATAAACCAGATTCCATGAACGCGAAATTAATAATGGTAACTTATATGAAAAATTACACAGGAATTCCCAAAAAGTCTCGAACATCTTTGTTTGAAATTTGGAGGTAACTCCCCTGTTCCCAGCGTGTTTCAAAAGCACGCGCTTGATGCAAGGCGGGGCCTGTGAGAAACACTCGACGGAAAATAAAAATAAACACATTTTGAATTATCCAATGCAAAACAAATAAATTACTTTTTCAATAATGTACTAGATACAACAATAACTCAGTTAAATGCACGTTCTGCAGTCAGTTAAATAATCAGTTTTACAACACCAACTTAAGCGACTTCCAAAAAGGAGGAGGTCTCAATCCGATTTCGATGATTTTTGTTTTAATCGAAAGGTGGTGCTTGTCATATTGTGGTCCCATTTAAATTTAATTGCGATCTAACAACCATTTTTCGACTTATATGTAATAATGCATATTTACTTGACTATTTTTTTCCTCGATCTAGATTATATTATACCGCATAACTTTTCACTAATTATACCTATTTTTAATGATTCTTGTTTTATTCGAAAAATTTGATCAGTAGGTACTTTTTGAGTAATCTTTGATAACGCGCATTTACTTGACAATTTTTTTCGTCTACTTACGTTGTATTACTTGTCGATGTAATTGAAGGGGTTTTGCTGTGTGGCTACGGCAGTCTAGAATTTAGCCTCCCCCTCTACGCGTGGGTGTCGTAAGAGGCAACTAAGGGATAACAAAGTTCCACTACCACCATGAAACTGTTGACGCCGACCGATGTCGGGATAGCCATCCTACAGCTGGCTTTTGACGATGAAGTATAAGTCTTGTATGTTGTATGAAGATATTACAAGGGCCATACATGGCACTACTTCGGCCGTCTACTAGGTTGTTATGGGAGACTTCAACGCTCGCAAGTAGGAGTAAAAGACCGCGACGAATCGAGAATCGAACCACACGGATTGGGGCACAGCAATCGCTGGGGGTAGATGCTCGTCAACATCCTCGAAGCAGGGGGGGGCTCTTATTAATGAATCCATTTTCGAGAAGAAGCCCCAAAAGCAGTGAATATGGAAAAGCCTCGATACTGTGACGAGGAACGAGATCGATTTCATCATAGCAGATAAAAGGCATATATTCAGAGATGTCTCAGTAGTTAATAGGTTTAACACCGGCAGCGACCACTCTGAATATATGTCTCCGAAAAGAGCGGACCCGCTTGATGAAATCTACTCTCCGAGCTACGGTGCCCCAAATACTATGTGGCTCCGAGTAGTTCCAACTGGAACTCCAAAACCGATTCGATTCGCTGGAAACTTCTAGTAACGTGGACTAGATGACCGACAACGTGGTGAAGACGGTGTGTATACTGATCGCGGACATTTTCTGACAACGAAGTCAACGAAGCAGTACAAACTTTCTCCCCAAGCCTTGGATCTGATGCAATGGAGGTGCGAGTTGCCCACTGCCCAAGCAGCTTCACCAGAACAGAAGGCTCTGTCCAAGAGGATACGGAAACTTGTACGCCGAGACTTCAGCTGCTCAAATACGAGAGAGATTATTACTCCTATTGAGCAGAATAGGGGGTTAAAAGTTTTCCAAAGACCATTCGAGTGAAGCCTTTTTGCGAAGCTCAAAACAGCGGGTGGCAGGACCGTTTGCTCTCGCCCTTAGATCCGAGAAGAGATCGAGAAATTTTATGGACAGCCGTACTCGTCGAGCACACACAAGCCTGAGACTTGGGATACTGAAGATCCGTGTGCACCATTGTTGAGCTATTGTTTATTATTCGGAAGACATCCCGGAGATTGAAACAGATGAGATTAGTGCGGCGCTCAGGCAGCTTAAAAACGGAAGGGCTCCGGGGGATGACGGAGTTACGACTGAGTTGTAACCTGCTCTAAATGCCCTTGGCGAGACTCTATAACGCCGTCATCCTCCTATAGGCACCACACCGGAGGCGTGGTCCAGGAGAGCGGTGGTCAGTACCACGGACCACGCCTCTGGTCTTCTTTAAGAGAGGCGATAAGTCTCTGTTAAAGAATTACAGACCGATCTCACTTCTGAGGCGCGTCTAGAACCTGTTTTCGAGGGTTGTTACGAATCGTCACCAGAAGACTCGACGACGACTTCGATTCCAACCACCGGAGCAGGCTGGGTTTTGAAATGGCTACAGTACCGTAAATCACATCCATACTGTTCGACAGATTATACAAAAGAGAGAAGAATATAATCAGCCGCTTTGAATGGCGAAACCTGGGCTGTCCTGGACTCTACAGATATTTCATATCGACTGGCGATATATCGAGGTAGAGATGTATGTACGATGCGGCGACCGTTCATATCCAAGACCAGAGAACAAGACTCCATTTTCTTCCGGCGTGCTGTAAGACAGGGAGATGTAATACCCCCTAAACTGTTTACCACTGCGCTGTATGATGTTTTTAAGACCTTCGATTGGGGGGAACGAGGCGTCAACGTCAACGGCGAATCCATCTCTCACCTTCGTTTCGCCAACGATATCGTCATCTTTGCGGAGACTTAGGATAAGCTAGGCCAAATGCTGGCCGGCCTAAACGAGTCCTTCTGACGAGTCGGTCTCGGTATGAACTTGGAGAAAACGAAATGCTGAGCAACGAAGTCATATCGATCGATGGTACCCTTCTCGAAGTTGGGTTCTTGGAAAAGGTTCTTGAAAACAAAAGTCTTCGAACAAACGGAGCCGAGACGTGGACACTGACGAAGAGACTGGTCCACAAGTCGCTCAACGTGTAATGGAACGGGCTAATGTTTGGGTTTTTCTCAAGGATAGGATAAATGAGACTATCCGCAAGAGAACGAAAGTAAGCGACATAGCCCACGGAATAAGCAAGTTAAAGTGGCAGTGGGCTCGTCACCTGTGTCGCAGGAACGACGGCCGTTGGGGCAGACGTATCCTGGAGTGCAGACCGCATCTTGGCAAACGCAGTGTGGGACTTCCTCCAGCCCGTTGGATGATGGATCGACAATCTACATAACTTGTAATTACCGGTGTAGGCTGGATGAGGATTGCGGAAAATTGGAATGTCTGTCACGAACTTGGGGAGGCCTATGTCCAGCAATGGACTACAATAGGCTGAACTGACTGACTGACTGACCCACAGGATGCTCAACGGGATCATATTAACGTACCTCCGCTGCCTGCATACCGTTACAGGACTGTACTGTACTGTTTTGAACGGTAACAGGTAGATATTTTCTTTTATTTTCATAAAATAGTTTTAATTTGTTCACTAAAATAAGTTGTATTTTGTTTTAAAGTTTATTACGAAGTCGACTGTATTACGAAAAATGTGGAGTACCTATGTCAAATTTGGAACAGGACGAATGCAGAACAAACGATTTATTTATTAGTTGGGGCCCTCGTTTAAATTTTGCCCCAGGGCCTTCGGTTGCCTAGCTACGCCACTGGTTGTACGTAAACTAATATTTACTAACCGACTTCCAAAAAAGGAGGAGAGTCTCAATTCGATTGATTTTTTTAGTGTTACTTTAGAACTTTTGACTGGGTGGACCGATTTGATATTTTTTTTAATCGAAAGGTGGTGCGTGTCTCTTGGTGGTCGCGTGTGTCGCGGTTGGTCCTATTTAAATTTTCTTGAGTTTGAGACCTAACAAGTACTTTTCGAGTTATATCTAATAATGCGTTTTTACTTGACTATTTTTTCGTCGACCTACGTTATATTATACCACATAACTTTTTACTGGGTGTACCGATTTTGATGATTTTTTATTTAATCGAAAGCTGATGCTTATAATATGGTCACATTTAAATTTCATCGAGATCCGATTACAACTTTTTGAGTAATCTATACATATAATAAAATGGTAGAAAAGTCAAAACTGTACATTGAATATTTTTTTAAAAGAATACTTGGGGTGTGATCTACAATCGATACCGAAGCCAAAAATATAGTTTTTAGAATTTTTGTCTGTTTGTCTGTTTATCTGTTTGTCTGTTTGTCTGTTTGTCTGTATGTATGTCCGGGATAAACTCAGAAAGTACTGCATGGATTTACTTCAAATTTGGCACGAATATTGTTAAGAAGTCGGGTCAGAACATAGGCTATATATTATCACGCTATCACCTACGGGGAACGAGCAGTGAACCTTTATTTCTTCAAATGTATGTCCGGGATAAACTCAAAAAGTACTGCATGGATTTACTTCAAATTTGGCACGAATATTATTAAGAAGTCGGGTCAGAATATAGGCTACATATTATCACGCTATCACCTACGGGGAACGAGCAGTGAACCTTTATTTCTTCAAATGTATGTCCGGGATAAACTCAAAAAGTACTGCATGGATTTACTTCAAATTTGGCACGAATATTATTAAGAAGTCGGGTCAGAATATAGGCTACATATTATCACGCTATCACCTACGGGGTACGAGCAGTGAACGCACGCAGACGACGTCGCGGGCAGCAGCTAGTAGTAATATAATCCTCTTTGGAGTCTCGTGGACGCCTCAACTCGTTACAGAAGTGACAGCTTCGTTTTCATTACGTATGTTAATGATAGGAACGAATATTGTTATTGATGACCATCAATGTTTATTTTAATAACATTTTGATCGCACTGAACAATGTTCATCTCATTATCTGCGTTTTTTTTTCACCCAATATGATATTGGTGAAATAGTTTGTATCAAAAAGAGACAGTTAAAAGGCAAATAATTAATAAATACGTGTAATATGGCGTATCATAGAATACTTCTAAGCTCTTGACATGGCTATGTTACTTTCTTTAATATTTAACTAGAATTTCCAATCAAATTTGAACGGAATTAGGGTTGGACACTTGTCTAAATTGTTGACATTTATAGTTACTGTTTGGCTTCTGTAAGTCTAACTCTATAAATATTTTTTCAAGAAAGATTTTTTTCTTTAAATCAACAAAATAATTTTAGAGCTATAACATTCTAATAAATAATAAAGCATAATTGGTTGTTGTTTTAATTATAATGAAATAATAATTTAATTTCACTCCACGTAGTCAATATACTTCAGGGTAAAACACACGTTATTGCCTTGATCACACGTAATAAGTTACGAAGTTCTCGAAGTTCTCATATCGACGTCTCCACACCTTGAAGGCGCCACCAAAGTCGTTCGACTGTTAAGAGTTAACTCGTTTGATAAGACCAACTCTTTGATAGAATTATCATTCAAATAACTTATTATAATATTAAAATACGCTCTAGATATAAAAGAGAAAAAGAAAAGAAAAGAATACAGAATAAATATAATAAAAAGATAGGAAAGTCAATATGTGTCCGGGATAAACTCAAAAAGTACTGCATGGATTTACTTCAAATTTGGCACGAATATTATTAAGAAGTCGGGTCAGAAAATAGGCTACATATTATCACGCTATCACCTACGGGGAACGAGCAGTGAACGCACGCAGACGACGTCGCGGGCAACAGCTAGTCTTTGATAACGCGTATTTACTTGACTATTTTTTCGTCTATCTACGTTATATTACTTGTCGATGTAATTGAAGTCAATTTTTTTTTCGTTTAGGACCAAACACAATTATTACTAGATACTTAACTTATTAACTTGTCAAATTATATAGGTTAGGTACCTATATCAAAATTTACCTACACATAGGTACAGTAGGTACACGCAGAGAAAGGAACATGCTAATCTACAAGCTAATCTACAATACAAAACATTTATTGTTGTAGTAAATAAGATTATTACCTCGCCGAAGTTTTAAGAACGTCATGTATCCCCTAGCACTTTGCAAAATTGCAAAATACATATTTCTAACGAAATATTATGATACGCACATGTGATAGGTTTTTTTCGAATTTACTCTGAAGTCATTACTTTTTCTTTTCACAGTATAATCGGTTATAAAAATTATCCTCAATTAAAAAAAAGCGTGACAGAAGGATGCAGAAAGATAATTAAAATAAAATGTTAATAAAATTACCTTATGCAATATCTGAGTACCGCAAATGAAACGAACAGAGCTAAGTCCAGCTCCATATCTACTAAGCCCATTTTTAGCAGCTTCTACAACCTCTGGATGATTCTAGAAAAAAAAATTAAAACATGTTTAATAGAACTTATTAACGTAAGGTTTGGAGAAAAAGTGTGTTTTGAACTCACCGCTAATCCTAAGTAGTTATTCGCACAGAAATTCAAAAAATCTCGTTCTGATCCTTTTACTTTAACCTAAAAAGTAAATATAATTAATACATAAGTTAATAGATCAACATAATAATTAGTAAAAAATTCTCAAGTACCTAAACAACTAAAAAATTAATAATAATAATAAAATAATAATAATAACAGATTATTTTATACTCTTTAAATATTATTCTTTCACGTGAAGTTTCTTTTTATTTCATTTTTTATGCATTACCTACATTGAATAATTTAAATGATAAAGGATAATGATCCATAAAATATTTCTCATGCATTATACATTTATAACATTTATCGTGTAAATGAAACAAAATGATGTCAATGCTCAATGGCATTGTGGGGACCCGGAAAACCTCAAATATGTACCTACTAAATATTATTGTTGAATTGGCTGATCAAATTATATAACAAACGTTTGCTACATAAATACCGCTAAGCCCCCACACTGAATATTAAATAAGTACCTATATTAGTTTAATAAAAGTAAAATTAAAAATTAAAAAAAAACCGACACAAAAAATAAAGTCTAATCAGGTCATGTTTATATCTTACTATATACTTTCAATATCATTTAAGTAACACGGTACCAAATTTCGACTCGATCTGACATAAGGAAGTTAGTCAGATCCAATTCGGACTTCAATCGGCTGAATAGATTTTTATGAAATATGGCTATGAAAGCTCGGGATAAAATTATCTATGACCTAAAAAAACTAAACGAAAATCGGTTCACCCGTTTAGGAGCTACGATACCACTGACAGATACATAGACAGACACGTTAAACTTATAACACCCCTCTATAAAAACTATTCATCGTATTGAGATAGAGCTCAGCAGAAGCAAATAGGCACTATATAATTTCGGAGCAGCCCGACTGGGGAAGTACCTAATTCGATCTTAGGGGTCGTTCAAGTATTACGTAACGCAAATTTTGGAGATTTTTGACCCCCCCCCCCAGCCCATAAACGTTACGTAACACCCCAACTGACCATTTTTACCCAAATCTCACAACTTTGTTGCGAAAACTACCGTAAAGTCGCTTAAAAAAATCGTATTTGCGGTAAGTATAAATATACATATATATACAAAAAGGGATATAAACGAAAAGGGTTGCCAATTTGGGAGATTTTAGTACACTAGTTTTTTTTATTTAAATAAAAAACAACGTTACGTAACGCGTTGTTCGAGACCCCCCCTCCCCTCCTGTAACGCATCGTAACGTTTTACAAGACCCCCCCCCTCCCCCCTAATTGCGTTACGTAATACTTGAACGGCCCCTTACGTAAAATTACAGGCAAATACTACCTACTACTCTCAAGTAATGTTGTGTTTCTATCGCGAGTAACTCGAGTATGGTAGCCAAAGCTTCTAGGAAGACTCGGAGTCGCCAACGCACTTGTAATGCTACTGGTGTTGCAGGTTTCCATAGATTGTGGTTACATTTTACCATTACTATTAGGCGAAAAGTAAACTTAT
Source organism: Melitaea athalia (assembly GCA_905220545.2). NCBI lineage: Eukaryota > Metazoa > Arthropoda > Insecta > Lepidoptera > Nymphalidae > Melitaea > Melitaea athalia. The sequence goes on from HG992194.1 coordinate 12,463,675, forward strand.
TTACCACTCTATAATGATTAAAAAATCTCAGGCTTGGTGATGCAGGAAAATACTGCTGAATTCCTGTCTTATTTTCGGGAAAAATCCGTACGCTTGTGGGGTACCTGCTTTTAAATAGAAGAAGATTAATTTGCCTAAAAGTAAGATAGACAGGACATTTAGCATTACCTTAGTATCTTGTGGGGAGGTTAGTATTCTCTCATGTTTCCAAGTTTTGGCTCGTTTTATTTCTTGCAGTCGGTCTTCAAGAACTTCACGAAGTTTTGTCACCCCTGCTCGTTCTTTTGTCCTTAGCTCATGTAATTGGCGCGTTTGTTGTCCATTGCTTACTAAAATCATTTGTAATACATAATTATAAATTTTTGTAAATAAAAAATTACTACTGAATAACCTGAAAGATTTCAATCATTTTGCGATTTAAAAATATTGTCGTTACATCATAATATCTCTTATTTTTTTCTTATTTTTGCTGATGTTCATTTTCGCAATAAAATCGGTGTTATTTCCATTTTCCTCATCATTGAAGAGTTTGTGCAACATTAAATGTAAACAAGAGATTAATAATGAGAAGTATAATAATAAGGATAATTTCTCAATTACCGAAGTTTCTCTAATTTATAAAAAGTCTATTCTGTAGTTGTAGAAAACATACAAAAATTATTAAAGTAATTATAAGTATTAGGTACCTATAAGTAATTTCTGTGTTGTAATTTTATTAAAGTGTTCAGGTATATAAGTACCTACTACTTTTTGTAATTTTAAATACCTAGTTATTTCTTGTTACCTCGCTCTTTTGATGACTCTACTATACTATAGCGAAAAATTTAATTTCAGTGTCATAAATATAATATTCAAAAACGAATTGCTGATATGTTTTAATTAATATCATTAAAATTCGTATTAATCCGTATGTTAGACAAGTAGGTACTTTATTTACGTCTTAATAAAATATAATATTTATGTTTATTAAAAGGTTATATATAATTTTCTTGACTAGTCCAGTATCTGAAAAAACATTTCTGTGACATTTTCTCAGTTTTATTCGTGCGGCTTAACCACAGACAATTCAATTATATATGTCGTATGGCGTATACAAATTACACTCATTTGGATTGTTCAAGGTTCTTTATCTGTTTACAGACAGAAGATAAGTGTTATTTGAAGCGCTATGTATTATAATTCTATGCTCGTATTATGAATTATTTAATTTGTTCTGCATATAACATTCATTCCTCACATTTCTTCCCGAGTATTAATCAACGTAAATAACTAACAAACTGAATGAGACGTGTTATTTTATCAAGTGAACGCCCTTAACATATAAACATATGCCTTATTCAAATTAACGCAATTAGAACTTGTTAAATACAAAGCTTTATACAAAGAGAAGTTTACAAAAGTGAAAATTTGTTTAATATAGAAACACATTTGAGAGTTAATTTATTTAAAAATAATAATAATCGACATAGTTACCAATGCGCAGGAGTGTAGAACGTAGCGCCATCGCGTCAAATGCCGACTGGAGGCTGGCTGGGCCGGAGTGCCACGAACAGTCGCCGGCTGCTAAACAAACCGGTCACGTAAACAGCCAGTTTTTACTCAAGATTCGCCTCCGAATTATACGAAAACAAATTTTATCAGAGCTCATGGAAACTGCATTAATAATTTAATGTAGAGTTGTAGACTAAAGTTAGTACGTGCGTGTAGAGTCTATGAATGAAAATAAATTCGCAATTATTATTATGTTACGAATTGTTTAATATAATAATTAAATTCAATTAATTAGTATTTAAAAAAGTATACGTAGGTACCTATCTAGCGGTTACAGCACTGGATTGCGATTGGCTGTTGCGCGGGCGGTTGCGGGTTCGATTCCCGCACACGACAACATTTGTAATGGCCATACAGATGTTTGCCGTGGTCTGGGTGTTTGTGCAGTCCTTGTGGGTTACCCCACCGTGCCTCGGAGAGCACGTTAAGCCGTCGGTCCCGGTTGTTATCATGTACACCTGATAGCGATCGTTACTCATAGTAGGGAATATATCCGCCAACCCGCATTGGAGCAGCGTGGTGGATTAAGCTCCGATCCTTCTCCTACATGGAGAAGAGGCCTATGCCCTACTGTGGGATATTACAACCTGAATCGTGATCGTGATCGAGGTACCTATCTCTACAAATAAATAAAATTGGAGTGTCTGTTTGTAGCACAGAAATAGTAATAATGTTTGTAGATATTAAGATATTAAATTATTATAATTGTAGATATTAAAATAACCGCTTTTTACTAAATGCATATGGATCTATACACAGCACATATAGTTACCAAAATAAAAAAAATTACAATTTTTGACTGCCTGTCTGTCCGTTTGTTTCGGCTAATCTCTGAAACGGCTAGGCCGATTTTGACGGGACTTTCACCGGCAGATAGTTGATGTAATAAGGTGTAACTTAATCTACTATTTTATAGAATTTTTTTTATATAACTGCGAACTGAACAATAGGTAACTTTTTTGCTAAATTCCACGCAGACGAAAGCGCGGGCACAGCAGCTAGTATACCTACATATAAATTATGTGAAACATATTCCCCCTTTTTATTAACACAAAACGTAATAGAGATTTTTACGTATACCTATACCTAATAATTACTAGTTTCTGGGTAACAAAGAATATATTGTTTGATAATTGATATACAGAATCTAAACTTATTGTATACATCTTAAGAAAAAGTCGTTTTAAAGACGTACCACCATAAGGCATAAAGGCATTTGAAGGTTATATTGTAAATCATAATAAATAAATAAATGATAAATAAATATCTTATATATAACATATATACACACGGTCGTCTGTTCGGCTTATGTTATAGGTAACAGCCGGCTGATATAGCTAAATATTTTTTTTATAAATATACATAGAAATATTGCATATACATACACATATATTTATATAAATATAAATATTAGGTACACCCAGACTCAGGCGGGAATCGAACCCGCAACCCGCGGACCAGAAAGCAGGGTCACTACAAACTGCGCCAACGAGCTAGTCATTATACATAGAAAACTGTCATATCCCGCTATTATTATACCTACTCTTTGAAACAGGGGCATAAACAAAATAATCTTTTTTCCATTTAATTGATCCTCTTCAAGTACATATATCTCAATGCCTCTTCATGCAGTTCTTCCCCGACCATACAAGAGAACAACATGAGAAGATTTTGGGAAAGTCTCTAATTTATTTATAACTATATTCTGCGCGCGACTTCGTCGGCGTGAACTCCGCTCCTATTGGTCTTAGCGTGATGACACATAGCCTATAGCCTTCCCCGATATATGGGCTATCTAACACTAAAAGAATTTTTCAAATCGGCCCAGTAGATCCAGAGATTACCGCGTTCAAACAAACAAACAAACAAACAAACAAACAAACAACCAAACAAACAAACAAACTCTTCAGCTTTATATATTAGTATAGATTTAATATCAGTTCTAAACGACGAACTAATGAAAGATAGACGAAGAAAACCGCGAAAGCGCGAACGTCGTAGATCCGTTCCCATCAATAGCTGATGATGACGACATCTGTATTGAATAAGTATAATATGTAAACTTGTAGGCACGTAGGTACATACGTGTTACATAATTGTATGGCATATTATTATTACATACGAGGTGATTATCAAATATGTAAAACTTTCTGTTTTTTAATAACAAAATTAGTCTGACTGACTTGCGCGTACCATACAAGTTTTCAAAACACGATTTCAAATTCATAGTTTTTTATTCACGCTATAATTTATCTTGCTTATTGTATTGTTACCTATGCTGAAAAAAAAAATGTCATTTAGGCGTACTTTTCAAAGTTCAAACTTGTGTTTTATTAACACCTACTTACCATAAATTGAAATCACATCAACCTATCATAGTAAGTACCTACACAAGTACACAACTATACACCTTGAACACAGACGTTTCTAAGTTCTCGCTAAATATCTATGTGCTAAACATTGTGTATCAGACTATCAGTAAAGTGTTAAATATTTTTATGATTTTTTTGCGTGATGTTTATTTAAATAAATGTATTAAAAATTATAGCAATGTTCACAGAATATAGGTTTATTAAATTACAATTATTCACTGTAATATGCTATTAATGACGTTCGTGGTGAATTATGGAAAAAGAGCTAGCATGATAAAACCTCTTGGTCTAAGAGACGTGGAAGAGCGACCTTCACCGATCTGATAACCCGTTGAGACATATTTTTTATCAAATATAATTTAAAAACAAATATACCTATGATTAACTTGCCTATCGAAAAGTGGTCAAGGCTTATTTTTTTTTTATTAGTTTTTGCAGGCAAGCCTATATGATTGGTTTTGTAATTACAATATCTTACCTATGATATCAATTTCGATTCGAACAGATCGATGTAGTATCGACTATATGTATATATTTACCTACCTGTTCACATCTGCTTGCCAGGTAGCCATGACCAAAAATAAGTAGGCAAGCCTACCTAGGTATATTCTGTGTGTTAAAAACTATCAATTGATATAAAACTCATTCGGTTATCATATGAGTGAAGGTGATGAAAAAAAAATAATTAAAATTAATTGAATTAAAAATAACTTTTCGATAGGCAAGTTATCATAGGCATATTTGTTTATAAATTATATTTGATAAAAAAAATGTCTCATCGAGTTATCAGATCGGTGAAGGTCGATGTTCTACGTCTCCCCTACTATCTAGACCATGTGACAGTGATATGACCAGAAAATAAATAGGACGAACTATGTATTTGCCAATCACTTCAAGCTTACTTTTATATGAATGGCTCCCTGTGACATGTAATGAAAGGAAAGGCTATAGTGACCGAAGTCACGAAAACAATTACCTATTGTACCTATATGGTGGTAAAGAAGTCTTTATATGACAGTTTAATATGCACTTGTCCAGTTATTTATATCTAAACTAGCTTCTGCGCACGACTTCGTCGGCGTGGACTCTGCTCCTATTGGTCTTAGCGTGATGATACATAGCCTATAGCCTTCCTCGATAAATGGGCTATCTAACACTGAAAGAATTTTTCAAATCGGCCCAGTAGAACCAGAGATTACCGCGTTCAAACAAACAAACCAACAAACAAACAATCAAACAAACAAACTCTTCAGCTTTATATATTAGTATAGATAATTAACCGCCATGGCGTAGTGGGGCCGGTAAAAGCGCGGCGGGAATCGATCCCATGGGATTACTTGGATCATCGCAGTGGATATTTGTATTTGTCCAATATTTATTTTTCTGCGCACGACTTCGTCGGCGTGGACTCTGCTCCTATTGGTCTTAGCGTGATGATACATAGCCTATAGCCTTCCTCGATAAATGGGCTATCTAACACTGAAAGAATTTTTCAAATCGGCCCAGTAGAACCAGAGATTACCGCGTTCAAACAAACAAACAAACAAACAATCAAACAAACAAACTTTTCAGCTTTATATATTAGTATAGATAATTAACCGCCATGGCGTAGTGGGGCCGGTAAAAGCGCGGCGGGAATCGATCCCATGGGATTACTTGGATCATCGCAGTGGATATTTGTATTTGTCCAATATTTATTTTCGGTCTGGGTATCTGTCCGTATGGGTCTCCCCACCTTGCCTAGGAGAGAGCGTAAAGCTGTCTGTGCCAATTGTTATCATATAGATCTGATCTCATATAATAGTCAGTGCCGTAAATAGTATAGCCTTTTCTGCGCCCTGTGCGAGCTTCTATAACTGCGCCCTTGTTTTTTTAGATATTATATTCCATTAATTCTTGCGCCCCCCCAGAGTCTACGCCCTGTGCCTGGGCACCGGTGGCACCGCCCTACTTACGGCACTGATAATAGTACCTATATCTGCCAACCTGCAGTGGTGGCGTGGTGGATTAAGCTTCGATGCTTCCCCTGCATGGAGAAAAAAGCCTCCATGCAGTGGGATGTTACAAGCTAAATCAATCAAAACTATTATAACGCTTATGTTGGGTTTTTATTTACTTCAAATTTCCACAACGGCTTAGGGGTTTATCTTATCGCCACAATTATTATTTATTATTGTGAACTGATGATTTTACTTTTTTTATTCACTAATTATTAATTATAAAATATATACATATAGATACTAATCGAATTGCTTCGAGAAAATATTCCTTATCGCCATCATTAATCTTTGATGAAATGTCAGCTTAAAATAAATATCATACGTAAATACATTGATAGAGCTATCACTTTTTTAATTGTTGTAGCTTGAAAAAATCTGAATATCTATACTAATATATAAAGCTGAAGAGTTTGTTTGTTTGGTTGTTTGTTTGTTTGAACGTGGTAATCTCTGGAACTACTGGGCCGATTTGAAAAATTCTTTCACTGTTAGATAGCCCATTTATCGAGGAAGGCTATATAGGCTATGTATCATCACGCTAAGACCAATAGGAGTGGAGTCCACGCCGACGAAGTCGCGCGCAGAAGCTAGTTTGTAATAATGTGTTAATACATTGTTAATTATTAATTTTAATAAATTGTAAATCACTGTAGCGCTGTAGTCTTATAACTGATTGATGTCAGTGATAGCGGTCGCAGATTCAATACTCGCATCCGACAAATTAATATTTGTATGGACGATGCAGATCTTTGTCATGGTCTACCTACCTACACCTGTCATGGCAAACACCAACAAACAACAAAAAATTTGTGTTGAGTTTTCGGAAAAACGACAAAGGAATTTTATTTTCCTTGAGTCTTTTGACTACGAAACATTTTTGTAAAGTACTTGAATAAAACTCGATAAAATGAAAAACGAAAAAAAAAAACAGAAGAAAAACGTAATAAAAATTTATTAAAGTAACTTCGTAAATATCACAAAACATAATCATTGTAGTTACTATTTTTGTACTGTACTTGTTACTATTTTAGTAAAGTCTTTCCGAATTGCTTCAGGTATCTTGATGCACTGTTTTTATCATATTTTACAAACGGCTCTGAAAAAAAAATGAATGATTTATATAAATTAAAAAAGACCACAAAAAAACCTATAACAATCGTAACGTTGACTTTGAATATCATAAATTAAATTAAAACAAATGGAACACACGAAACGTGTATCAAAAGTTTATAAAATTCAAAAAGTAATATTAAAATGCTAGAGGCAAGTGGTTGTATTTTCTAAACACTCGCTCGACACTTTTCTGACGCCAATTTTAAGCTGTTATTATTGGTCAAGTATTAATTATTGTTCTTGCGAGACTATGCACTAAAATTAATTTATTAATGACTAGCGACCCGCCCCAGCTTCGCACGGGTACAAAAACTATCAGTGTTTCTCTAGACTCTAGTTTACTATATTATATATAGGTACATGTATGATAAATATAAACCAAGTGACTTAAGAATCGTTTAGATAACATTGTTTAATTGACATAGATCACCTCAGTTCCTACGTGTATTGCGAGCATCATGTCATAATCTATAGCGCCGACCGATATATGAGCTCTACCGTCATTCCCAACTGTGACAGTCTTCCCGCGACAGGAGTTGTTTACTTTCTCGCCTGATATGACGTCACAGTATCTACCAGCTGGCAGGCAGGTCTGAAAAAAGAATAATTTCGACTTCTTATATACATATGGAACGGGATTTTATCCAGAAGAATCTTGTAGCTAATGTAAATAACAAAAGTTATATATCGCTTTTCATGCCTAAAGGAAATATAATATCTGTTGAATATCTGTATTTTGCCAAGAGGCAGCCTTCTACAACTATCACATTGTAAAAAAAAACGTTATTATGAGTCGAAAACTTTTTAAATAGCTCGCTACGTCTTGTAATTATGGTCCAACGCTTATGAACTCTCGTCAAATGGAAAAACGAGCTTTAAATAATCAAAATTTCTCGTTTCATTCCACTAAACTACTACTATAGTATAACTACTATTATGGTATAATACTATTAAAACTTAAAAAGACTTACTATTTGTCATTTATCGAACCTGTTGATTTTCTAAGGATGGAAAGAAGACTAATGTGAGTTTATAATATTGCCTCTATCATTTTGTCTTCCAACTCTAGTCATTCCTTCGTAGGTAACTTAGAAAGGAAAAGGTACCTATATACCATAATATTTATAAAAGGCATACCTGTAAAGTCTGGTTCAGATCCCAATTATCTCCATTAAATGCAATAAATGCGTTATTTCCTCGGCAGAAAGCGATCTGGTTGTTACCGTTGTCCCACCAGTTATTAACTCCCGTGTTGCCGGCCACGTTGCGGAAGGCGACCATTCCATATATTTGTCTCCACCTGTGTTGGCATACCCAACCGTTACCGCATGTACCGTCCTGAAATAATTGGTGTATATTGAAGCAAGCTGATTATTTTAACCGACTTTGAAAAAAGAGGTGGTTCTCAATTCGGTTGTAATTTTTTGTATGTAAGGTATCTCATAATTAATACTGAGTGTATATTGTATTTGAAAGCCGATGCTTGTCATGTGGTCTCATTTAAATTTAAGCTAGATATGAAGAGCAGTTTTTGAGTTATCTCTAATAACCCGTAGTTGAAGTCGGTATTTTTTTTGTTCGAGAACAAATACAATTATTTGGTTATTTTAGTCAGTTTAAACGACTATCAGTTACTTTAAGTTTGAATTTATAGACGTGAATGGGATAATGAATAGGAGATCACATTGGTAGGTCGAAGATCGTAATCTTTTTTAACAGCTACAGTAGGATTTTTTTTATTAAAATAATTTAAAATATATCCAGAACTAGCTTCTGCGCGCGACTTCGTCGGCGTGGACTCTGCTCCTATTAGTCTTAGCGTGATGACACATAGCCTATATCCTTCCTCGATAAATGAGCTATCTAACACTGAAAGAATTTTTCAAATCGGCCCAGTAGTTCCTGAGATTATCGCGTTCAAACAAACAAACAACCAAACAAACAAACTCTTCGGGTTTATATATTACTAGCTTCTGCGCGCGACTTCGTCGGCGTGGACTCCGCTCCTATTGGTCTTAGCGTGATGATATATAGCCTATAGCCTTCCTCGATAAATGGGCTATCTAACACTGAAAGAATTTTTCAAATCGGACCAGTAGATCCTGAGATTAGCGCGTTCAAACAAACAAACAAACAAACAAACAAACAATCAAACAAACAAACTCTTCAGCTTTATTATATTAGTATAGATATAGATTTCGATTTCAATGCAAATAAATTATTCCTTCATTATTCATTTTAAGAAATAATTCCTACATTTTAAGGGTGAAATTTTTGAACAATATTTATTTGGCCAATGCCTGCCTTTTAAAAGCGAATTATCAAAATCAGTTCACGATTTGCGAGGACTCTACGTAATAAACCAAAAAAGTATATTACTCTTCTTTTTTGAAGTTTAATAAAGAAATTTTAAAGATATTTACAATATCAGATAGGATATAAAATCCTCAGATCAGATATATATTAAATCCTCGATATTATTTTGCATATAAATACGAGCTTGTTTTATTACCTAAATCGAAAAAAAACATTCAATGACATTCTAAAATATTAACGAAGCGTAGAGATATCATATCTAGAGATAACTTACGGAATTAATGGAGGGTGATATAATATTTTGATTACTGTCCATAGGCGGTCCTACTTCAGAATCCCAAAAACTGAAACTGCTCATGATTTGAGGTTCACCATATGGATGTGCAAGTAGAAAAGCTATAGCTCCCTTATATGGTCGAGGCTCTTTGTAGGTCAAAATTCCACCACCTCCTCCATGGCCCCTTTCATTATCATGGTTCTCAACAAAAGTTAGGGAATCTTCAGATCTTAGTAGGCCCCAATTGGGTCCCCAACTAGACAGCCATCTTAAAGCATTATTTCCTCGAAAAGCGTTGCTAAGTTCTAACCCAACTTTAAACTCTGTCACAGCCCCAAGTGGTGTGTATTCGTCTCTGCTGATCGATTCGCCACCATAGTCGATAACTTCATGGTAAATGTATGGACGAGCGTTTTGTGGAAATCCGTGAGAAGGATTTAAGTTATGGAGTCTGTCGTAGATTACTCTTAAGTCTCTTGGCCACATGTGCTTAGCAGCATCGATTCTACAAATAACGTCCTTACATTATATTATTTGGGTACCAATATCTAATGATTTTATATACTGACATTGGAAATTTAATCAATATTCTGGAGATTCTTTAAAAGTATTGAAAGGAAAATGTGCTACTAAAAACAACAAAAACTATTCAAACCTAAATCCAGCCACACCAAGATCGATAAGATTATTCATAAAGTTAACGATCATTTGTCTGACATGCTCATTACTTTGGTCCAAATCCTTCAAACCAACTAGCTCACAGTTTCGTACCTGTAATTTAATATTGCACTTTTACCTCTTAATATTATGATTCGCCAAGTTTCAAGAAGAGATTAACATTTCAAAAACTCTGGAACTTTATACAAATAGGACGTACCCGCCACGCATTATTTTGATAATCAGACCCGTCGATGCCACAATGCGGCCAGTTGAAATGCTCTCTATTGTAAGGAACGGCGGGGTAGTGCCAATCTCTGAATGCCGCCGTGCTACCCCCAGTACCCACATTCTCCGGAGGTTCGCCTGTCATGTGGTTAATGACAGCATCCACGTAAATCCTTTTAATAATAAATTATAGCTAATTTGATGCCGTATAATAAATGTGTGCAATAGATCAAAAGCAACCTGCATTCTTGGGACAATTTTAAGTAAGATGTTTTTTTTAAATTTTTTTTTTAAATGAAAAATATCTCAGACCAAAAAATAAAACATGGAACAATTTTATTTGACACCAAATTCTCATACCACATTATGAGAGGCTAAGTAATCTATGCGAATTTGGTCTGTATTTGTCATTTTTTTAATGAGCTTTATGATATTTTTTCTATAGGTACGCCAGCGCTGGCTCAGACTTTATCTTGTAATTTCCCGGGCCCTAAGCTGAAAAGTAACTAAGTACTAACCTCACTCCTGCAGCGTTGCATCGCCGTACCATGTCCGCAAATTGTCTCTCATTGCCAGATCGGGTAACAAGTTTATAGGAGATGGGCTGGTACCGTTCCCACCATGGTCTATTATTTGCTCTTATTATCACGTTCTCATTGGGTGGGGATATCTACGTGTTACAAACTATATTAAAATTTTATGTTACAACTAAAACGATGTTGCTTAAGGTTTTTAAAAATCATAAATTGAATATTAATTGGGTTAGGGAAAATCAAGAATAGGTAGGTATATTTTGCTAGAAATTCGAAGCGGTCCGACTGGATTCAACCTTGCAGAAGATCACAGCTTGATAATAAATTAATAATGCTCTTAGATTTATTTCTATAGTAAGTAGGTAAGCTGCTTGGGAGGGTCGGGGCTAAGATCCGCAAAGCGCTTGGCAATGGTCTATGTGTTGCAGGCAACTATAGCCTACCCCTACGGTATCCGCTCATCATCAGGCGTACGCGTAGGCGTTATGCCATAGGTGCTACCTTTGTAGCATAAATGTAGCTTTGTAGCTTTGTATAGCATAGCATTTATTATTATTATAAAAGAAAATCACAGAATAGACTTTGTACCAATGACTAAGTACCAAGTGGTTAATGAAAATTTTAAACTCACTTGAATTCCACCGAATCCCCGAGGTCCTAGAAACCTTTCACATTCTAAAGCAATGTCATCCCATTTCCATTCGAAAAGGTGCACATTTACTGACCGTCCTGGTGCATAATATGGATTTTTATACGCAGTGACAAGCGTCACATACGCTAGTATACTGAATGTGAATGATAATTTCCTCTGTAAAATGCAAATATTACAAGACTAAAGAAAAAGCACTAACAAGAAAAAGATCTCTGGCTACAGTGTAGGTGCACTGTATTCTGCAGTAAAAATATTATTAAGTAGGTATTTATAATTATGATTGACGAGTTTTTCTATGAGAGTTATTAATGGTCACGTACTTTTATAATAAAATATAGTATTTCATACTATGTATTAAAATAGTGGTATAATTTAATTTTTTTACTTATTTATTTTTTCATACTTTTTGTCATTTTTGTGTATTAAATTTTTAAACAAAATAAATAATTAGGTATGTATTTTAAAATTAATTACAAAGTCATAACTCATTATAAATATATAAAAATTATAGTAAAATTTCGAAATAAAAATTGTAAATAAGTATTACAAGTTGCTTACCATGTTTGTGCACATTTTTCGAGGAAATAACACTGCTTCCTTTAGTTACCTTATAATATAACATACATAATTATTATCTGCTTGATAACCATATCTAAAATATTAAAAGTTGTTTTTAAGTACAGTAGCTAAATATTATTTAATCTTGCATCTTTTTAAATGCGTCATAATTACCGATGAAGATTGCAACTGTTTAGGTACTATTTTAACCAAATACCTGTAACGTTTGCATCTATCTCGCATAAATTTTAAGTAGTTATTTGTGTGTCGTCAAAACACGGTATTTTATATTTTTGACTTGTAACTCTGAGTATTTCGTCCCAAGTTGTTTTCTATGGACGTAATATACCTACATAAGTCCATGTTGTTTTCTAACAATTTTCTTTTATTTATTTTTTAATGACGCGTTGGTGCAACGGGCACAGCTTCGTTTGTGGGTGTTACGCTGGCGGTTGCGGGTTCGATCCCCGCACATGACAAACATTTGTATTGGCCATATACAGATGTTTGCCGTGGTCTGGGCGCTGTGTATTGTGTGTGTTTCCGGACCCCCGACACAGGAGATACTCCTACTGGGGGCCGTTGAGTGTGAAGCGTTTATTTATTTTCGTTATCAACAGCTGAACAGTTTGTATTTGTCAAGATATCTCACAAAACATATAGTTTCATTTTTTATATTTTGTCGGAATAAAATACATAATTATGGTTGATTTGTCCTAATCCTGTAACGCCGCGTTGGCGCAGCAGTCACAGCATTGGATTGCGATTGACTGTTGCGCGAGCGTTGCGGGTTCGATCCCGCACACGACAACATTTGTATTGGCCATACAGATGTTGCCGTGGTCTGGGTGTTTGTGCAGTCCTTGTGGGTCTCCCCCACCGTGCCTCGGAGAGCACGTTAAGCCGTCGGTCCCAGTTGTTATCATGTACACCTGATCGTTACTCATAGTAGGGAATATATCCGCCAACCCGCATTGGAGCAGCGTGGTGGATTAAGCTCCGATCCTTCTCCTACATGGGGAAGAGGCCTATGCCCAACAGTGGGATATTACAGGCTGAATCGTGATCGTGTCCTAATCTAGATACATTTTTACATTGTGTTTGTTCTCAAACATATAAAAAAGTCTTCAATTTACATCGAAAGTATATGACAATACACACTATTAGGAATAACTTAAAAGCTACTTTTCAGATCTCGCTCAAATTCAAATGAGACCACACGACAAGGACCAGCTTTTGAATCAGAAAGAATCATCAAAATCGATACACCCAATAAAAAGCTTTGAAGTGACTAAAAAAAAGGTGTGTGTGCGATTCACACACGATAGAAGTGAAACTTCTATGGCAAACTAATTTAAAAAAAAAAAAAACTAATTTAAAATTAGCGGCTTGCAGCGCGGCCCGGCCTTCCCTGTCTTTTTACCGTTGCATCCGGTTTGAAATCACAACGATTTTAGAAGTTTCACTTCAAAAATACAATCGAATTGAGTATCCTCTGTAGTATAGTTGACCTTTCTGTGTATTGTCTACTGGTATTTGAGGGCCTTGAGCTATAATAAAACCTATCTTTTCTTCAACGTAGAACTAGACTTTAGGGTATTGATGTATATTTTATATAGATACCTTCCTTATTGCATTTAATTCACTATTTTATATAGTTTTTTTTAATGAGAAATCGTCCTTTTTTAACCGACTTAAAAAGGGGAGGTTCTTAATTAGACTGTATTATTGGTGTGTTACCTCATAACTTTTTAATGAGTGTACCGATTTTGATGATTATTTTTCAATCGAAAGCTGGCGAGAGATCTGCGGAGTACTTTTTTAAATTGATTGATGGGCTTAGAGCACAGGTTTAGAGGCTTTCTACTTTTTTTAGTTATCTGTTAGAATGCGTATTTACTTGACTATTTTTTCGTCTGCCTACGTTGATTTACCTACTTGTCGATGTAATTGAAGTAAGTAGTTTTTTTTTCATATGCTAGTAACACAATACTTTTTTTATCATAGATCGCTTTATGAATAAACACTTCGTCTGTTCGATAAGTAAATTTAAATTTTGCGTTACCTAAATAAGATTAAGATAAAACCTCTATTATTATTGACTAGCTGACCCGGCGAACTTCGTACCGCCTAACAGTCGATTCTTTAAATTTTTTTAATACTTATCCGTCCCGGAACTCCTCCACTAACACTTAAACCTTATGGTATGGTATTAAAGCTCAAATTGACTTTTAAGTATTATTACGAATCTTTTGTATGGGAATATAGAAAATTGTTGTTTTTAGACTTTTTCAGGCAATTTTTTAAATTTTTCTCCCCGTAATAACCATCCTCGTACTTCAAGTAATATTTTTAAAAAAGAATTAGCAAAATCGGTTCAGCCGCTCTCGAGATTTGCGCTTAGCAACACATTCAGCGATTCATTTTTACATATACTTACTATAGGTACTAACTTAGGGTCATAACCCTTTTTTCCAAATATTTTAATTAATTGCTACCCTTATATTACCAAAAGATATTTCTATTTTTTACTCTTTCTGTGTATCTTAAATACTTAGATTATTAACTAAATTATATTTATATGTAAAACATAATTTATCTTATATAATGATAATCATAGATTATACACTTATATACTGATAATAATAATGTTATTAATTATTATAATAACAAATTTAAAATTGATTGAAAAATTTTGCTGTCATCATTTTATTTTTTAAGTGTAAGTACCAGTAAAAACTGTTTGTTTGATATTCAAAATTGAAATAATTACCTAAGCCGTGGTACTTAAGTTATTCGATAAATATCTGAATCAATGTTCGAATTAATATTCAGACACTTATTTTTATATATGTTACTGTAAATGCACGAATTACAGTAAATACTAAGATTTAAGAGTAAAACCTAAGATTTACCAATTACTCTTAATGGTAAAAGCCCGAACAATTTTGCGATTCGCACTTTTACCACCATTCACTTGGGATAACATCTCTTAGGATTTACATTAAAGGCACGGTAAATGTTGAAAAAGACATGCTATAACGTTTCTAGTCCTTAGATTAAGACCCGCGTCGGTCTAACTTTGAAGTTAGATAGCTTAGGGTTATTTTTTTTAACGAAATTAAGCCGATAAAGGGTCTATTTTTTAAGTTAGATTTTGAAGTTAGATAGGTTAGGGTTATTTTTTTTTGTAAAGAAATTATGCCGATGTCTACGGGTCTTAATCTAAAGACTTATCAATTTAAGTTTTTACTAAAATAAATTAATAAGAATTAATCTTTGTTTTATTTCCAAAACCAACTTTTACTAGCTGTCAGTGGTAAAACCTAGCATGTACTAAATTCTAATAGTAAAAGTCCAAAATAATTGTCCCATTTTCATAAATTCTTATATTTACCAACTCCTGTCGGTAAATCCTAAGACTTACTCTTAAATCTTAGGATTTACAGTAGTTCGAGCTTTTACAGTAACATATACATAACAGTTTTCACAGTGCTGTTTATGTCAGGTATTTGAACAGATGTGTTATGGTCAGTTATAAAATGTTAGATACATAAATATTTTTCCTTTTTTTCGTCTCGACGTGTATATTATTTTTATTACAGTACCTATATGTCACATAATTTTGGACTCTTCCCCACCCCTAGTCACACAATCTTACACTTCGTGGACCCCTTGCCCCCCCCCCCCCCTTAAGATGTGACATAATTTATGGATTGCCCTAGATATTCGTGCTAGATACAATGCTAGATATAATTACACGTATGTCGGGCATTTTAATTTCCCTCGCCTTCTACTCTACCATGTTTTATACTAATTTTGGTGATTTTTATTCTAAGCAGTCTTTATGTGCATTAAATTGTACAAGGATTCCCTACTATTACAATGTACTCTGTGTACAAGGAGTAGGTATATTGGCAAATTGAATTAGGTCAATGACGTCATTCGTTCATTCATTAGTATTCCATGAATGCACAATAATCATAATTTTTCATTCAATGTTGCCAATTAGTGATCAATTTGACGACGAATATGTAGATTATTAGTGAGTAATGATTAAAATTACACTTTAATTTGCACTATTTAGGCCATACGTACATAGGTACTGTGGCTACCACATCGATTCACTATTACGTAAGTAGTATGTAATAGTAAGTCGATGTACTAGCACAAAATTACTTACCTTATTTACTTACCTATAATACCGTACCTTGAACAATACCTTTAAAACACCTTCAAAATACCAGTTTACCTCGAAAACCTTTACCATGAAGAATGACATCTGATTCGAGTAAGAAACATGAAGTAGGTAGCCCTGAGAAGGGCTGTTTTGGTTTTCGTTGGAAACAGTGATAGTTAGCCCTCAAAAGGACTTTTTTTAATGTTAAGAAACAAGAATTATTAATGACGTCGTTAGCTCTGAAAAGAGCTGTTTGTAAATAAATATTTCACAGCACGCCATGCACGAAGCGGATGTACAAGCAGTCACAGTTCACATAACTTCACAAATCTTCAAGCAAGCTCCTTTCTTCGTGTATAGCTGTATATCTTCAAGATTTGCAGTCACGCCGCGCCGCTGAGTAAAGAGCGCGCGACACGTCCTCGCGCCACGTCGATTGCCGCCGAATGAGGAAGCCGCGGGGAGCGCCTCTGTTATTAATAGAGTTTCGCCCGCGACGTCGTTCTACACAGCGCACGAGTAATTCCGACGAAGCACGAATCACGCTCGGTGAAAGAGAGACGGAAATAATGCGTAAAAGAAATGCATAGCACTAATTAGAATCGCTTTCTAATTGGTTAAAAAACTAATTATTTTATTGGTTATTATAATTTTTCTTTGTAAATATTTCTGTATAAATATTGCGATTTTTGCCTAATAAAATCATTCAATTCGATCGACACCTTCTGAAGAAGTCTTTTATTTAAATACTCTCCGAAGTCACCAAAGTGGTGACCCGACGCTGAAGAACAACAAGAGGAATCCCTGCTCGTGAAGAAAATGGAAAAAGCAAGAACCGCCGAATCCCTGCCCGCCGCCACCGCCGCTGCCGCTGCCGCTGCCACCGCCAGCCAGCTAGCCAACCAGCCTTCAGAAATCGCGAATATTTCACTTTCGCTGCGAATTCCACCTTTCTGGCGCGACCGTGTTCGATTATGGTTCTACAGCTTCGAAGCCGCTACTCACGATCAGAAGAAAGGCGAACAACAACTAGCGCAGATGGTTATCGCTCGGTTAGAAAAGCAAGATATCGAACAAATATCGGACCTTCTCTACAATCCACCTGAAAGCAAGCCATATCAAGCTATTAAAGAACGTCTCATCACTGCATACGAAGAGTCAGACAACCGACAGTTTCAAAAGCTCTTGTCTGAAATGGAACTAGGAGATCAGAAGCCGTCACATCTACTACGTCGGATGCGCGATCTCGCTCGTGACAGAATCCCCGACGCCACGCTACGCATCCTGTGGACCAACCACCTACCTCCACACATCCGCTCAGTCCTAGCCGTGAGCGACTCTTTCAGCACGAAGACTGCGTTAGAAGAACTCGCACTGCTCGCTGACAAGATGCTAGAACAACACCGCGAAGTCGCCGCCGTCAGCACGACACTACCGCCTCCTACGTCTGCATCACAGATCGATACAAACTTTTTAATAAACGAAATAAGAAAACTCTCCATAGAAATCGCTGAATTAAAGTCAAGACAACCGCAACATAACTACAGAAGAAACCGTTCTCGAAGCCGTACATATAACCCGCGATACAAATACCGATCAAGAGAAAATACACCATCGTCAGCGTGCTACTACCACCTACGTTTCGGAGCCCAGGCAAGAAACTGTAGGTCACCGTGTTCCTTCGTGGCTAAAGAAAAGCAAGCGGAAAACTAGAAAGAACGCTGGCAGAGGCGGAATCCGGCGCTCAAGAATACTCCTACCGCCTATTCGTCACAGACAAGAAAACAGGAATATCTTTCTTAGTAGACACGGGAGCTAACATATCCGTCCTACCTAGAAAGAAAACTCACTTCACTACACCGCTGCCATTCAAACTCTACGCCGCTAACAACACTACTATATCGACATACGGTGAAAAAACACTCGAACTCGACCTCAGCCTTCGCCGTCCATACAAGTGGAAGTTCATTGTCGCCGACGTGTCAAAACCTATACTAGGAGCCGATTTTCTGAAGCATCATCAACTCATCGTGGATTTAAAAAACAAGAAACTTATCGACAACGTCACTAACCTAACAGTCAAAGCACCCGTTCGAGCTACATCTATACCTACAGTACGAAGCATAGACTGTAACAACGTTTACCACGACATACTCTCAGAATTCCCCGGCATAACAAGACTAACTTCAATGAACATCAACGACAGCAAGATCAACGTACAGCACTATATCGAAACCGAAGGCCCGCCCGTACATTGTCGTGCACGTCCTATACCACCACACCGCTACGAAAAAGTAAAGAAAGAGTTCCAAAACATGATCGAACAAGGTTTATGTCGACCCAGCAAGAGCCCATGGGCGTCACCTCTTCACGTCGTACCGAAGAAAAACGGAGACATACGAGTCTGTGGTGATTATCGCCGTCTCAACGCAATCACCAAGGCCGATCGATACCCGGTACCACGCGTCAAAGACTTCACGTATCAACTAGCTGGAAAAACAATATTTTCAACAATAGATCTCAACAGAGCTTATCAACAACTCTGCGTTCGCGACGAGGATATTGAAAAAACAGCTATTATAACACCGATGGGATTATTCGAATTCCCGAGAATGTGTCCAGGTTTAAAAAACGCAGGTCAGACATTCCAGCGATTTATACATCAAGTGTTGAGCGGACTGCCCTACGTATTTCCATTCATCGACGACGTACTACTTGCATCTGAAAACGAAGATCTTCACAAAGAACACTTAAGAACCGTGCTACGAAGACTTGAAGAACACGGAATTACAATAAATCCTTCGAAATGTCACTTCGGTCAAACAGAAGTTCAATTCTTAGGATATCACGTTTCAAAAGACGGTATTAAACCCCCAACACAGAAGATCGACATCATCATGAAGTATCCGAAGCCTACTAACATCGAAGAGCTACGTCGTTTCCTCGGTATGTTAAATTTTTATCGCGATCACATACCTAACGCCGCGTCTATACAAGCGCCACTAAACGCATACCTACACAACGTGAAAAAGCGAGACAAGACTGTCATACAGTGGACAGAAGAGTCGACACAAGCATTCGAAGCATGTAAAAACAGCATCAGCAACGCCGCTTTACTTGCTCATCCATCACATCAAGCTACATACGCATTATTCTGTGACGCGTCCGACAAGTCAGCTGGCGCCGTCCTACAACAATACGTAAACAAAACGTGGCAACCTCTCGGCTATTATTCAAAAAAATTCTCCGACGCGCAATCGAGGTACTCAACATACGACAGAGAACTTCAAGCTATCTACATGGCTGTGAAACACTTCCGCAAGATGTTTGAAGGCCGACCACTCATTATATTTACCGATCACAAGCCTCTCACATTCGCAATGAATAAGATTAATTCATCTACAGAAACACCGAGACGTACGAGACAATTATTATTTATTAGCGAATTTACAACCGATATACGACACGTGAGCGGTAAACAAAACATCGTTGCCGACGCCCTAAGCCGCATAGAAACGATTACATGTCCCTCAATAATCAATTATGAAGAAATCGCATCCGCACAGCAAGAAGATCCTACGATACAACAGTTATTACTTCAAGATAATATCAATTTAAAGAAAATTATCATCCCGAACACCGACGTCGAATTATATTGTGAGACTTCAACTTCGAATATACGACCCTATATACCTGAACAATATCGACAACAAGTTTTTAAAAGTGTACATAACATTAGTCATCCTGGAACGCGTACGACTCGAAAGATGACGTCACAGAAATATTTTTGGCCATCAATGAATAGCGACGTATCTAATTGGACAAGGAGCTGTATTGACTGTCAAAAAAATAAAATACAACGCCATACGTACAGCGCGACATCTAAATTCCCGCCAACAACGGAACGCTTTCATCATATTCACGTCGATATTGTTGGCCCATTACCTACGACAATGCAAGGTTACCGTTATCTTATAACAATGATCGACAGAGAAACTAAGTGGCCCGAAGCAATACCTACCGACGATATAACAGCAGAAACAGTCGCCGAAACTATATACAAACACTGGATCGTAAGATTCGGCTGTCCGTCGACACTAACTAGCGACCAAGGCAGACAATTCGAAAGTCAGCTGTTTAATAATTTAATGAAAATCATGGGAATTACGAAAAACCGAACTACTCCATATCACCCGGTTAGCAACGGCATTATCGAACGCTGGCATCGCACACTAAAAACCGCGCTACGAACGAAGCTATCAAGTTCAAGGACATGGGTCAACGAACTACCTACTGTATTACTCGGATTACGAGCGACCCTACGCACAGACGCCGGAGTTAGCCCAGCCGAACTCACATACGGCTATAACCTACGTCTACCAGGTGATTTCTTTAATACATCGATACCTACAACTACGAGCGACTATAGTTACATAAACAAAATAAGAGAAGCAATAGAATTAAACAGACCGCAAACCGCTACGACTCATCATAACAGCAAACAACCTCTCTTCATTCATAAAGATCTACAAGACTGCAGTCACGTATTCGTTCGAGTCGACGCAATTAAAAAACCCTTACAACCACCGTATGAAGGCCCGTATCGTGTAATAAAGAGAACAGACAAAGTATATACGATACAATTACAAAATCGAGAAACTAACATATCGATAGATAGACTCAAGCCTGCATACTTACTACAGGAAGATATACCTAACGATACGTCATCGCTACAAGATACCTCGCCACGGAACTCATTTCCCGCCAAAACGCATAGCAACGAGACGCCACAACCGAACGCGATTCATAAGAACATCACAACGCGAGTCGGCCGTCCCGTCAAGCTGCCAGTACGTTTCACTTGAGGGGGAGCTCTGTGGCTACCACATCGATTCACTATTACGTAAGTAGTATGTAATAGTAAGTCGATGTACTAGCACAAAATTACTTACCTTATTTACTTACCTATAATACCGTACCTTGAACAATACCTTTAAAACACCTTCAAAATACCAGTTTACCTCGAAAACCTTTACCATGAAGAATGACATCTGATTCGAGTAAGAAACATGAAGTAGGTAGCCCTGAGAAGGGCTGTTTTGGTTTTCGTTGGAAACAGTGATAGTTAGCCCTCAAAAGGACTTTTTTTAATGTTAAGAAACAAGAATTATTAATGACGTCGTTAGCTCTGAAAAGAGCTGTTTGTAAATAAATATTTCACAGCACGCCATGCACGAAGCGGATGTACAAGCAGTCACAGTTCACATAACTTCACAAATCTTCAAGCAAGCTCCTTTCTTCGTGTATAGCTGTATATCTTCAAGATTTGCAGTCACGCCGCGCCGCTGAGTAAAGAGCGCGCGACACGTCCTCGCGCCACGTCGATTGCCGCCGAATGAGGAAGCCGCGGGGAGCGCCTCTGTTATTAATAGAGTTTCGCCCGCGACGTCGTTCTACACAGCGCACGAGTAATTCCGACGAAGCACGAATCACGCTCGGTGAAAGAGAGACGGAAATAATGCGTAAAAGAAATGCATAGCACTAATTAGAATCGCTTTCTAATTGGTTAAAAAACTAATTATTTTATTGGTTATTATAATTTTTCTTTGTAAATATTTCTGTATAAATATTGCGATTTTTGCCTAATAAAATCATTCAATTCGATCGACACCTTCTGAAGAAGTCTTTTATTTAAATACTCTCCGAAGTCTCCAAAGTACTATTACGAGCCTCGAGGATATTTGATTTTGTTTACTGAATTACTGATAAAAGTTGTCCTCTCCTCTACCTTGATTATGTAAGCTCTGATGCCAACGATTTTCGATTTCAGTTGATTGAATCATTGAAATCGTAACTTCACCGATTATGTATGTACAATTTGGCAGTTTCAGTTGCTTACAGCACTAACAATTACCCGTTTTATAGTAATTGAAACTGTCAAATCGTACATAAATAATAATAATTGCAAAAGTGATAATTTCAATCGATTAATCTATCGAATTAATTTAAATTGTCATCTATTTTTCCTTCTTTATGAATTTATGATGATGGATATAAGATTTGAAAACATCGTATACTTTGCGTACGATTTCGAATACTCGATCGTATATACATGAGCCAAAAAGGTCGTATAATAAATACCTCGGACTAAGAATCAAGATGGACTTGACATTAGGGCTTGGAATACCGGTAAAAATTCGGTACTGGTACTTTGTCTCGGCAGACGTATCGTTATTTATGGAGTACCGGTACTTTAAATACCGGTACTTTGGAGCCATTTTACCGTTAAATTTTTTACCGGTAAAAACTCGTTTAACGTTATTTTTACCGGTACCTATCCATACCGGTACCGTTAATTTCTACTGTTACCTTTATAGGTACCGGTAATTATTACGCTAATAGAATACTACCTACTTTTCTTTATTTTTGATCTCACAGCGTTATAATCTAATGTCACGCGCTGTTGCCGCTCTTATCAGCAGCATCGAGTTGAACATTTTTTCTTTGCACGGAGCGGCAACGTCGTAGAGGTACCGATAAAAATATCGTTAATCGTGACGTCAGAGGTACCGGTACCAGTAGGTATCGTTAAAATTCTATTTACCGTTAAAAATTACCGTTAAAAATCGTTTCCGGTACCGAATTACCTTTAAAACTTTTACCGGTAAAACAGGTATCGGATAAAATTAACGCTATTTACCGGTATTTTATAAAGGTAATTGGTACCGGTAACAAGCCCTGCTTGACATCCAAATAACAATACGGCTTCCGCCACGGTCGCTCGACTGGTGACCTTCTGGTGTACCTGACACACCGATGGGCTTCAGCCATTGAGAGTCAAGGTGAGGCATTGGCAGTTAGCTTAGATATGGCGAAGGCGTTCGATCGGGTCTGGCACCGGGGTCTTCTCTCGAAGTTGCCATCGTACGGACTACCCGAGGGTTTGTGCAAATGGGTTGCCAGTTTTTTGTCTGGTCGATGCATAAGAGCCGTTGTAGATGGCTGCTGCTCCGCAAAACTGGGCTTAAACGCTGGCGTCCCGCAAGGTTCTGTGCTGTCTCCAACGCTGTTTCTTCTGCATATCAACGACTTACTATCTATTGACGGCATTCGTTGCTATGCGGACGACAGCACTGGGGACGCTTTCTATACAGGCCGTGCAAACATCCCTCGTTCCGCTGTGGTAGAAAGTCGCGAACAACTTGTGTCTCAAATCGAGAGTATTCTTTCCAGAGTCTCCGATTGGGGTCGAGATAATCTAGTCCAATTTAACCCCTCCAAGACACAAGTTTGTGCGTTCAACGCTAAGAAAACCCCATTCACTGTGGCCCCTCAATTCCAGGACACACCCCTTATCATCTCTAGCAGTATTGGTATCCTTGGTGTCGACATATCCAGCGACGTCCAGTTCCGATGTCACCTGGAAGACAAGGTCAAGCTGGCATCCAAAAAACTCGGTGTGCTCAATAGAGCGAAGCGGTACTTCACGCCGGGGCAAAGACTGCTTTTATATAAATCGCAAGTCCGCCCCCACATGGAGTACTGCTCTCACCTCTGGGCGGGAGCACCGGCATACCAGCTTGGTCCTCTCGACTCGGTTCAAAAGAGAGCTGTAAGAATTGTCGACGATCCAATACTGACGAGCGATATTGAGCCCTTAAGTGTAAGAAGAGATCT
This sequence comes from Melitaea athalia, assembly GCA_905220545.2. NCBI lineage: Eukaryota > Metazoa > Arthropoda > Insecta > Lepidoptera > Nymphalidae > Melitaea > Melitaea athalia. The sequence goes on from HG992194.1 coordinate 12,487,789, forward strand.
TGCATCCCTATGCGTGCTCTATCGTTTGTACAATGGGTTGTGTTCCGAAGAATTGTTCGAGATGATGCCCACGGCCACTTTTTACCATCGCACCGCTCGCCATCGACAGGGAATTCATGCTCACACATTGCAGCCCAAATGGTCCCGTACAGTTCGGTTTCAGAGGAACTTCCTCCCACGGACCATTCGGCTGTGGAATGAACTCCCTGCCGAGGTTTTCCCACAATGCTACAGTATGGGGTCCTTCAAGAGGGGAGTAAATAGGTTTTTGAAGGGTCGGCAACGCGCATGTGATGCCCCTGGTGTTGCAGGCGTCCATAGGCTACGGTAGCCGCTTACCATCAGGCGGGCCGTATGCTTGATTGCTACCGTCGTGGTATAAAAAAAAAAAAAAAAAAAACAATACCATGTAAGAGCAGGCCAAGTATATACCAAAGTTCCGAAGAGTGATAACAGCATGTTTTTTTGTCTTTGTCATAGTTTCACTTTTTTTTGTTGGGCAATGGGGCATGGGCACACCGCACAGTTGCGAACTGTGCCCAACACCCAACAAATCTTACGTGTATATTTGTAATCGTCATTCACTGCGAATTTCAATTGATTTTTATTTGTTTTTATGTTAAATTTAGTGTTAAAAGTGAGGAGAAAGCAATAATTATGGTGCATTGCTGTGTAGTTGGCTGTAAAAGTCGCAGTAAGCGTAAATTAGAAAACATAACCTTTCATTCGTAAGTATGATTTTCTTTGTTTTGAGTCGTTTGATTTGTAAAGACAATTAAAGTTTCCTTTAGAATACACAATGTCAAGATCTAATATGCAGGATTACACTAAGAAATGTCTGAAATTCTCGTTTTTAAATTAATGATGTATTTAGTATTAACCGGATAAATTTAGTAATACACAAGTAATCGTTAAATATGGTGAAATGATAATGTCTTGCGGCCATTTTGTGCGACTTTTAAATTTTATCGGATTATTCTTATTTTAGGGATACCAGTACTTACAAATAAAAATTACCCATAATTTTGGTAATTTTATGGGCAATTTTTTTGTTTATTTTTTATAGAGAAAATTAAGTCTTTATTTCGGTTTTCTTATAAATATTGTTCAAAGATATTCAGTTAAAAGTTGTAAACTAGCCTAGTTTAATTAATACTTTTAACAAGTGGTTCCATTCTTTTCCTCCATTACATAAGTTTATAGTTTATAATCAGTATTTTCTAAAATTTAGTGTATGGTGTGATAAATTATATTCGTTTTCAGATTCCCAAAAGACACGGTACTGCGTGATTCATGGATAAAATCAACAGGTCGAAGAAATTGGACTCCAGGAAAAACTACGTCTTGAAGTATTAATATTATAATTTTGTGAGTTCCTAGTGCTGTTCAAATTAAATAAAATATATAAAAGTGAAGTCTTTTTATTAATAAGCCCAACACAATTAACAATTCTCTTCAATTACTGATTGACTTTTTATTTACATTTTTGAAAATCCTTATACGCTCCTCCCGCCACTAAAAAAGTAAACATCATATGAAGTTTTTTCCTTTTAGCATATAATCTTCTAGATCCAATAGGTCTTCAAAAGGTGGGAGTGACAACACAAATAATTCAATAGGATAGAATGATATTAATATACCACGAAGCCGTCATGCGTCAGTCTAAAAAAAAATAAAAAACGGGGTAACATTTTGATGACCTGGTAGCCCTGCGTTTTGAAGTACTAGTATCTTTGTCCCTTTCGGGTGTACGCGGTTGTCAAGTCCACCCATAGTCCACCTTTGATTCTTAGTCCGAGATAAATACGATTTAAATCGTACGATTGGCAACACTGCTCCAAGGTGGCTCAATGCCTCAAATCGTCAAATCTCAATCGCTTGATCTCTGATCTGTCACTTGTCATTTATGATTAATCTTGAATCGAATAAAAACGTGCTGTTACTTTATTGTGCATCTAAACAAATTACAATGATTTAAGTGTTTTGTTTTAAAATTTTATCTGAACAAATAATTTTTATCGAAAAGATAAATTTTAAATTCTTTTCATTCAAACTATATAAAAATTTTAGTTGTATAGACGTAAACTACAGAAAAATGTCTAAAAAACTCATTTTCGTATTTGCATTTATAAGCGTCTTCTCTATTATTTACGCCTGCAATGAAGCTATTTGTGCAAGTGTCGTTTCGAAGTGTATGCTTACACAATCCTGCAAATGTGACTTAAAGGATTGTTCCTGCTGCAAGGATTGTTTCAACTGCCTCAGTTATTTGTACAGCGAATGTTGCAGTTGTGTTGGTGAGTTTATTTCATGGACGTAACAGCATGATATACTTTCGTAAATATTAAAATTATAACTGACTAATGTTAGGATTGTCATCCTATCGATTGTAAAATGTTTTATTTAAAGATTAACAATATTATAATTTAACATGAGTATTATTACCACATTGTTTACGAAATATCTGATTTCAATATTTTATAGTATTTTATTTTAAAAGCTGTTTTAATATTTTAAATAAAATGTGATTAAATTTTTATAGGTTCAACTACGGAAAGTTTAAAACAACACATGCTTAAAAGTTTTAGACACGAACATTGTTGTAAATAATATTGTATTAGTTCTTAATAATTATAGTTTCATTTGTTTTTAGATATGTGCCCCAAGCCAAATGACACCCAGACAGAACTTTCAAAGTCCTCCTACGTAGAAGAATTACCCGATAATGTTCCGGGACTATTCACCGCCTTGACCAGCGACCCCGATCCGCAACAAAGATGGCTATCTATAACATATCCTGTAGATATAGACTTATCTGCTTATAGACCCACTCCTGAAAGACAACTGGTGTATCACTTACGTAAGTTAAAAATTATTTTTTATCCAAAATTGGAAGAAATTTGATTTTTAATATTTAAATGCTGAGTTTCTTGTCGATTCATCTTAGCAGTATCCATGTTTCAAATTGTTTTTACCACTAATCAAACATAATAAATTTAATTTACATCAACAACTAACAAAATGAGAACATCATCTTTGTAGTCCATGTAGTCAAAGCCTAAATATTTTTAATTATAATTTTTTAATTACATATTACAGATAATTAAAAACAATTTGTCAGATATTGCTCAAATTGAATGGGTCCACATGATAAGCACTAGCTTTCAAGTATAAGAATTACATTTAAAAAAAAGTTCAATTAAAATCTTTAAAAATATTACAAAAAATTGTGTAGGTCCTTTTTCTCTATAATTGAATTTTTTGATTTTTAAAAAAATATAGATTTATAGCTAATGTACTAGAGATTAAAAACTGCACTAGTCTAAAGCATATTAATAGAATTTTTTAATTTATAAACAACACCTGGCTTTCTTGATATAAAAACAAGAAACCCCACAGAGATGATCGATCTTATTTCAAGATGACTCATTTAGTTGGAATGTTCTACCTGTGTCTCTTTGTACTTATTTGTAGTGTCATTGAGATCCTTTAATCACTTATTGTAGGAATGAGAAATTTTTATCCATTGAGAGAATTTTAGATACTTTTTTTAATGTATTTATGGTTTATTTAAGATAAAATCTAAATAATTTTATGATGAAAAGTTTAATAAGAGCTATTAAATGTTTCAATATGTGTAAATAAATTAAATAGTGAATACATGTACATATTCTATATGTGATTATTAATAAATAGTTAGGGATCCCTAGTACATATTTTTCACCTGATTAGTATCAAGTAAATTTTTTGGGAGTAGCTTCATTTTGTTGAGGCTAACAAAATATTCCTCTTCGAAAACTAAAAAAAAAAATCAGCTGGTTAGTAATAATTTTCGATGACCTTACGAGGTCATCAACTTGATGACCTCGTAAGGTCATCAAAAATTGTTTTTTTTCTGATTTTTTTTTCTTATAGTTAGTTAGTATTTATATAATTTGATGGTAATATTGTCCTACAAATTGCATGGTACGTTATCCCAGTCCTACGCTCACTGCTGCTCTATCTCCTGCTAACTCTATTATCTACCACAATCGAGAGTTTTCGAAGAGGAATATTTTGTTCGCCTCAACAAAATGAAGCTACTCCCAAAAAATTAGCTTGATACTAATCAGGTGAAAAATATGTACTAGGGATCCCTACCTAAAATACATAATACTCAACAAAATAATAAAAAAAGGGCATTGTTGTAATCCAATTTAGCAAACTATATTACAGAGATTGGTCCCTATATCAATATTAACTATTAATATAAATATAAGTATTACTTATTGAATTAAAATAGCTATATGTTTTTATTTATATGAAGACCTCCCATAGCTTTTGTTGTTAATTTTAACAGCGTCTTTGTAACAAATATTGGGTTTAATGTGTAAATTTTAAGTGACTACCTGTTACAGTTCTAAGAAAAAGCTCTATGACAAACTGATAAACAGACATCTGATTCTTAGTAATAGGTGTCAGTTAATATCCTTCAAAGGATAAAAATTTGATGAGATTTTTTTTTGAGTTGTTCTGTATATTTTTGTTTTCAATAAGATGAGTCAACTCTTTTCCTAACCATCTAAAATCTGACGAAAAAAACTCGTCATTAGGTTTCTAGTCATCCGATTGCTACCCATCAGATTTGATAGGTTTAGGGATGATTTATGCTAGACCGTGCCGGGCACGAGCCGAGCTCCGTACGAGGCACGGATTCAAAACTTTACATACATTTTATGTGAACGGGGCGGAACCGTGCGACGTCGGGGCACGTCCGAGCTTCGTCCGTGACGCGGACGCCGCACGGTATAGCATGAACAATTGAACAGTATCATATAAAATGTATGTAAAGTTTTGAATCTGTGCGTCGTCCGTACCTCGTACGGAGCTCGGCTCGTGCCCGGCACGGTCTACCATAAATCATCCCTTAATCTGATGCAAAAAGCTAGTCTTTCCATCTTTCTTACCATAGCTTGTCATTATCACATTATATTTATAAGTTTTCTTATGCAAGTATTTTAACTCTGAATATAATTTGTTACTTATAGAGAGTGTAGAGCAAGAGTCCGAACCAGTGAGCCGCGATGTTGTAACATTCAACTGTACGGTCGCCTACATGTCACAGTGTATGTCCTGCGATAAATGCAGAGCATCTTGTAGATCAATGGGCTCTAATAGCTTCAGGTAAAATTGTCATTATATTATATATAGAATTACGTCAAATGAATTTCATGATTTTTTTGGTCTCTTTGGTAAGGAGAATTATTTTGTGACTTTCCTATTAAAGGAATTTTTTGCTACTTACATTATACATATTTAAAGTTTCTCATCTATGTACAACTTAGCATACTATAAATGTTTTCATAAGCTTTAATCTTGTAAGTCATCTTGAGCAACGTTTTAACTTTGCACTGTAATTGTAAATTTTAATGTTTGGCGTTTTTGATTTGTATGATTAAGGTTGCTTAGACGACTTTAAGCTTCTAGTGATAAGACCGCCTTTGTATATTATTATATCTTTCTTCTTGACGCCGCGTTGACGCTTCGGTCACAGCACTGCTTTGTGGCTGTTGCGCTGGCGTTTGCGGGTTCGGTCCCCGCACATGACAAATATTTGTATTAGCTATACTACTTGGTCTGGGTGTTTGTGAAGTCCTTGTGGGTCTCCCCACCGTGCCTCGGAGAGCACGTTAAGACGTCTTCGGTCCCGGTTGTTATCGTGTACACCTGATAGCGATCGTTACTCATAGTAGGGAATATATCCGCCAACCCGCATTAGAGCAGCGTGGTGGAGTAAGCTTTGATCCTTCTCCTACATGGGGAAAGAGGCCTATGGTATGGTATGGTATCACGGGCTGATTTCCGCAAGTCGACGACCAGGCGCCTATTTTGCGTAAAAAAAGAGGCCTATGCCCAGCTGTGGGAATAAAGTGGGATATTACAGGCTGAAGCGTTATATCTTTCTTCATTTGTAATAGTTTGTGTTTTTTGTTTTATTGCGTAAAATAAAATAATTTTTTTAATTTTGTATGAAATATTCGTGTTTTCACATATTTCAATTTAATTTCTAGATGGTTCCACGACGGTTGTTGCGAGTGCGTCGGCGATAAATGTCTGTACTACGGTATTAATGAAAGCAGGTACGATTCTACGTTACAACCACATTATAAACAAAGTCTAAAATAGATTCAATGAAATCTATCTAAAAGTAGCTCTATTTCAGGTCATGCGGTGTTATTTGTACATTATTACAATCTTATACATTGATTGAAAATTTAAAGCGATATATTAACTATAGTTTGTCCATTTTATTATTAGTCTTTTGACAGATCGACGACTGACAAGGTTTAGTGATGTCCTAAAGAATAATAATCGGTATCGCTAATTTTTTTGTTAAAAAATATAATATTTATTAATATGAAAATATTACGACGTAAACGTTGGGTACCATAATTGGTAATTATTTAATAAAATGTATTTATATTTTCTACTAACAATTTTATACACTGCCGTTAACGATATCGTTGCTAGGCAATATCTATACATATAATAAAATGGTAGAAAAACAAAACTGTACATAGAATATTTTTTTTTAAAAGAATACTTGGGGTGTGATCTACAGTCGATACCGAAGCCAAAAATATAGTTTTTAGAATTTTTGTCTGTTTGTCTGTATGTATGTCCGGGATAAACTCAAAAAGTACTGCATGAATTTATTTTCAAATTTGGCACGAATATTATTTAGAAGTCAGGTCAACATATAGGCTACATATTATCATGCTATCAGCTACGGGGAACGAGCAGTGAACCTTTATTTCTTCAAAGCATTCTGTAACAACGTGTAATCTAACGACACATATTTGAATGTTGTTGTTATTATGTTAATAACCATGCTATAAGCTAGCTTCACTCTATAAAAATCACGCAATATAAGTAACTTAGGCCGATAAACATAATTAAATGAATATAAGTAGTATCAAGACAATTTTTAAAGCAGCGCCATCTATGAGATTTCAAAAACATCATCATCAATCCCTTTTTGGATATAAATAATTTAAATTTGACCTGATGATGTTGGCGAGGTTAATGGTTATTTTTAAAAGTCATAGATGGAGTAGTGCATTTTCTTCTTAAAAATTGTATCGTTAATTCGTTTCAGAGATGAACAAGACATTTAAAAAAAATATGTTTATATAAGTTTTAAGCTGCTTCATCTGTCTTATAAAATTCATCGAGTTTGTCTGTATGTAATAATAATAACAAACAGAACTCAAAAATAACTGTATAGATTTATAACAAAATTTAAACTCGAAAACGGCACGCTATTGCTGTAAGTAATTTGAACTAAATAACGAAGAAAGCTAGGTAGTAGAATGATAGGTAGCCAAACCACTAATGTTGTTTATCGAGAAGGCCTATAAGTATGTATTTTTACCCTATTCTGTATTCCTTATTCATTATTTTCTCCATCTGCTTCAGTCACAACTTATGACTTAATTCAGCAGAATCACCATAAAGTCATTATTTAGATATATTTAGATATATTTATTTATTTAAGTCATTTATTCAAAGCAGCCTGAAAATAAGCACTTTTTGAAGGTCAATTTTATAATAGACAGTCTCTCTCTGTTACTGCACTTTCTGTAGATATGAAATGTAAAGAAGAAATAGATAAATGAATGTTATTTTAAAGGATATTTTTCGTGCTGTATAGCGTTCACGCAGACGATGTCACGGGCAGCAGCTAATATAATGTATATTTTTGTCAGATTTGATTAACATATACTTATTATTATTTTTCACTGAATTTTGTGTTCAATAACAATAAACTAGAGCCTATGGTACTCCTGAATGGTGTAGCTTTCTGTTCCTGAAAGAACTTTCAAGATCGGATACTGATCCGATCTTGCAATCGCAAATACTGATTTGCGAAGATTACTTCCTACAAACAAACAAAGTTAAAAACTTTACCTGTTTATAATATAGATTAGCATTTATTTCTACCGATTATTTGTAATCTGTGGCACAATCATAGTAATCGTTATGTGTGGCATATCACTAAAGGGGCGGTACCCGTCCATGAAGTACGATATTATATCTATGAATTTTTTAGTTAAACAATACGAAACTTCATGGGCGGGAGCTGTCAAAAGACTAATAATAAAATGGACAAACTATATTGATTATAACTGAGGTAGGGCACAGCAGGAAATTTCCTGCTCAAAATATGGAGCAGCCCGACTGGGGTAGTACCTCGACCTTACAGAAGACCACAGCTAAATAATACTGTTTTCAATCAGTATTGTGTTCCTGTTGGTGAGTAAGGTGACCAGAGCTCCTGGGGGGGATTGGGGATAGGGTCGGCAACGCGCTTGCGATGCTTCTGGTGTTGCAGGCGTCTATAGGCTACGGTCTTACCATCAGGTGAGCCGTACACTTGTTTGCCAACCCAGTAACATAAAAAAAAATAATATATATATGAAATAATTATTTTGTTTGAAGTTTTTTTTGTCAAAATGGTTAAAATGTTAACCAACTTCAGAAAAAGGAGAAGGTTCTGAGGATGGTTGACTGTATTTTTTGTGTTACCTTTTAACTTACTGTGTGTTTTGATTTTGATGATTCTTTTTTTAAACAACTGCGACGAAGGTGGAGGTTCTCAATTCGTTTAATATTATTTTTTCAATGTATGTTAGCACAAAACTTATGACTGAGCACCGATTTCGATGATTTTATTATAATTTGATTAAGATGAGATGACTACCTTTTTTAATAATCTTTAATAACGCGTATTTACTAGACTATTTTTTGTCCACCTATGTTGTATTACTTGTTGGTCTGATTGAAGTCTTTTTTACTACCGATTAAACACAATTATTATATTACTACAAAAGTAAATAAATATATAATAAATACATTAAGTATACACACAGTATCATTGAAATGTATTTTTACATTTGTTTTACTTGTGGTTATTATAAATTAAAATATATTTGATTTCATATACATAGTACAATATTTACTAGCGACGCAGCTGCGCGGACACAAGGTCACGTAATCATATGCATATATAATTAACTATTTATCATATAGATCTGTGTAAGAGTATCAAGTGTCACACAGGTGCTGCCAGTTAGTAAAAAATAGATTTAGTACTACGAAACGTTAGGGGGCATCCATTAATTACGTGAGCTATTTTTTGATCAGTTTAGACCTCCCCCCCTTAGGTGAGATTTAGTGAGATTTGCCTGGACCCCCCCCCCCCCCCCCCCTCCTTACGTAAGATAGACGCTGAATATGATAGAGATTGACGGGAAATAATAAACTTTTCAAGTATACTATAGTTAATTTATTTAAATTAAATAAAATTCAAAGCAAAAACTAAACGATCTTAATAGCCAAGAGATAATAAATCTTAGCGTACAACTGTCGAGAAACATCAGGTTAAAAGTATAAATGTGTTTGCGGAGTTTGTTAAAAAAATATATTATTCAATTCCGATAAAACTATGCTATGATATAATTAAATTGTGACTTAAAATAAAATTAAAATAATTATTAGTTTTATTTATTTTATTATTATTTAAATTGTATATTTATTATATTACTTAAAATGTGAAACTGGATCCATATTAAAAGATCAGTAAAAAATTCAACAGTTAATCTTTTCAATACTGGTCAATGTTAATACTGAATGTGAAAATATAATGTAATTTTTTTTTTATGTAACTAGGTCGGCAAACAAGCGTACGGCTCATCTGATGGTACGACCGTAGCCTATAGACGCCTGCAACACCAGAAGCGTCGCAAGCGCGTTGCCGACCCTATCCCCAATCCCCCCCAAGAGCTCTGGTCACCTTACTCACCAACAGGAACACAATACTGCTTGAAAACAGTATTATTTAGCTATGGTCTTCTGTAAGGTCGAGGTACTACCCCAGTCGGGCTGCTCCATATTTTGAGCAGGAAATTTCCTGCTGTGCCCTACCTCAGTTAAATCACTATTTCAAATGCTTTATAAAAATTCAGACAGTAAAGTTGTAAACTATTAGTACATTACATCATTACCTTTTTCCTTTTACGATCATTAAAACACGGACGGACAACGGACGACCGTGTATGCTATCTTATACTATTAAACGAGCAATTCTTGTATAATATACTAGCTTATGCGCGCGACTTCGTCCCCGTGGAATAGGAACTATTCTGTTAAACATGATTTGTGCGAAACTTTAACCGTTTACGCAGCTGCAGCTCTCAAAAGGAAAAAAACCCAATTTTGAAACATCTTCATTGGTGCTACGCTCCTATTGGTCTTAGCGTGATGATATATAGCCTATTGGCTAGGTGCGTGACGGTAGCGCCACTCGAGGTATGAACTAAAAGGGGACAGTATTGGCAGATATAATCTGTGATTGGCAGTATATTAAGAGGAAAGGATACCGGCTCTTTCTCCATACAAACGTATTCGACTGTTTTCTCATTGGATAATGACACTAGATCAAATATTTTTGTAAAATAAAACTTTTACCTGCCATGACCATGCCCCTACGTTTTGTTTTTTTTCATATTCTTATTATATTAGGTAGTGCGAGTCTTCAAAAACTAGAAATATTGCCTAATTTTTTGTACATTTTCTGACACTCATAAACAAATTATTATTCATATTTACAAAAAAAAAGAAAACGGAGCGGCATAGCTGAAGGCTTTGTTCATTTACGTTAAAAAAATAAAAAATAAATTGGCATGTTTCGGGGAGAAAACAGACGACTACGAAATGATGTTTTGGTCAATAATTATCTACCTAAAACGGTCTGAGCTGCAGTTGTCCCTTTCTTGCTGTTTGTGGGTGAGGTCTGAGGGAGGGAAGGGTCAAAGCAGTACGTATACACGCCAGCGAAGTGATTCCTCATAGTCGATAATTATATAGATACACTAGTGATGTATTATTTTGTCGATATTTTCAAAAATTCGTATTAACAAAATTAAATAATCTCTCTTTTCATAAACTACAATAAAACCTTATTTGGATGCGGTTTTCATTATAACATTGTGCAAACCTGGGCTAAGGGTAGGGGTAGGGTAGGGCTAGGGTTTCTCTAACAAATAAAAATGATAATTATGGTAAATAATTTAAATAATTATGTTTTTTATGTTTTTGGTTTGACCATAATTTTGGCTAACGGTAGTCTTATTACTGAGGCAAAGGAACTACTGTACGAAATGTACTGTAACGTGTACTGTAGAACGACTGACGGACAGACACTAGGAAAAGTAGGTTAACTAGATAAAGCTACAAAATTTCAAAATAAGAAGCATTATTTTATTCAGTTCAAGTAGGTAAAGAGTTATTTAATTATTTCCTTTCCTTTCCCTTAAGGCAATCATAGTAAAATTGTTCTAATATTGGTTCTATTAAATTCCAGAAAGCATCTTTCATTTTAACCGACTTTTAAAAAAGGAGGAGGTTCTCAATTCGACTGTATTTTTTTTTAATGTATGTTCTCAGAACTTTTGACAACTTACTTTTACTTGTCATGTAGTCTTGTTTAAATTAGATTGAGATCTGATTACAACTTTTTGAGTAATCTTTAATAGCGCGTATTTACTTGACTATTGTTTCGTCTTATTACGTTGTATTAACTTGTATTATTTGTCGATGTAATTGAAGTCGGTTTTTTTTTCGTTTGCGAGCAAACACAATTACCAATTTTTTGTTAAATGATTCCTTTAGGTGCTGTGTGGCTACGGCACTAAAGAATGTAGCCACCCCCTCTCTTCCCGTGGGTGTCGTAAGAGGCGACTAATGGATAACACAGTTCTACTACCACCTTGGAACTTAAAAAGCCGACGGATGGCGGGATAACCATCCATGCTGGTTTTGAAATACACAGGCCAAAGACGGGCAGCAGCGTCTTCGGTGCGACAAAGCCAGCCCTGCGGTCACCAACCCGCCTGCCCAGCGTGGTGACTATGGGCAAAACACATGAGTTCGCGTCATAATGTCGGGCGCGAACTTGTGTAGGCCTATGTCCAACAGTGGACTGTGATAGGCTGAAGTGGTGGATTCCTTTAGGGCTCCACAAAATAAAATAGCAGTAACTTCGTAGCCTTTCCAATATTTTTTTTAAATAAATTCGGACTACTCTGTAATGAGTTAAGCATGGTCAAACATTAAAAAATATATACGTGGCGACTTTAGAACCTCCTCTGTTTTTCTTCGTCGGTTAAAAATTCTTAATCAACCACAAAATAATGAAATAAAAAATCAATAGGTGGTCCTGAAAATCTGTGTTAGGTTTTATCCCTAACTGAAGCCGAGGACTTATCTTTTTGTGAGACACACTGCCACCTTTATTAGTGACTATTATTTTAAATGTCTTTATTGTTAGTTCTGAGTTCAGTTATTTCAATTTCTTTTTTTTTATTATTATTATTATTTCTTTTTATTTATAGTTTGTTCTTCCACATTTATTTTGATGTTTTTTTTTTTGTAATGTAGGTACTAATTTTTATCTTATGTTCTTCGTTTGTATTTCAGTGTGTTTCGCAAATAAAGCGCTTATTATTACGTAATTTTCCTAACTAAAAAGACATCAATAAAATAATCTATACTAATATTATAAAGCGGAAGAGTTTGTTTGTTTGTTTGAACGCGCTAATCTCAGGATCTACTGGTCCGATTTGAAAAATTCTTTCAGTGTTAGATAGCCCATTTATCGAGGAAGGCTATAGGCTATGTATCATTATGCTAAGACCAATAGAAGCGGAGTCCACGCCGACGAAGTCGCGCGCAGAAGCTAGTAATTTATAAATTGGAACAATATCAAACATTATGTACTGTACACTTAAAAATATCAATACGGTAGTCCCTTGAAATTTTATGCAACACCGTACCCACATAATAATCTGTCGGAGGCATAAAATTGGAGGATTAGTCAATCAGTCTCTCTTTGTATATGTCACCAGCATCTCATTTGTTTTTTTTTACAAGCTTTTATTTAACTTGCAATGTATGTATGTATGTAAATTTAATGTTTGTTCGGGTGAAATCTTGCAACTCAATTTTCAAGCAGATATTTTCAACCAATTGAGCTGAAAATTTGTATACAGGTTCAATTTAGAAGACAATGCATGATTTGTATTTATTTATGTATGTATGTATGTTTGTTCGGGTGAAATCTTGCAACTCAATTTTGAAGCAAATATCTTCAAGCAATTGAGCTGAAATTTTGTATACAGGTTCAATTTGGATGACAATGCATGGTTTGTATGTATGTTTGTTCAGGTGAAATCTTGCAACTCAATTTTGAAGCAGATATCTTCAACCAATTGAGCTGAAATTTTGTATATAGGTTCAATTTGGATGCCAACGCATGGTTAACTTTGTGACGTCATTCTAAATCCAATATGGCGGCATATCCAAGAGTGCGGACTAGTTATTTTTAGTGCACTTCTACAATGTGGGTATCAAATGAAAGGGCTTGCTAAGAACAATTCGAATAAAGTGACGTGATAGCCGACTAAAAAGTCAAAAATAAATTAAAAGTAAAAAATCTTTTTAAAAAACAAGCTTTTATTTGAATGCTCTAAAACGAAAAAAATAAATTTTTACTTTAAAACTTTTACTATCTACTTATAAAGTCATTACACATAATCTATATGATATAAAAGCTTGTCGCAAGAATTGCTTGTAAACAAGTAAATTAAATAAATTGATGTGATTGATTTTAACTATTAAAATTTTCAAACTAAGGAAATACGAGTACTATCTCGCGACAAGCTTTTCTATCATATAGATTATGTGTAATGACTTTATAAGTAGATAGTAAAAGTTTTAAAGTAAAAATTTATTTTTTTCGTTTTAGAGCATTCAAATAAAAGCTTGTTTTTTAAAAAGATGTTTTACTTTTAATTTATTTTTATTACTATTTTTAAACATTTTATATCGTCCCAATTATGTGTTACGTATAACCGCGACAAACATGGGACATTACAACTTATATGTATACTATTATTATTATTATACTTATTTTGTTGCGTACGTATGTGTGTATGTACATTGTTATATATTCTTTTTTTGCTTATGTATTTATATTTATATACCACCTGCCCATCTGAAAAGCGATATCCCTTTCATTATCAGGTTGTCTGGAAGAGATTGCTTTTTAGCAATAAGATCGCCTGGTTGTACAATTTGTGACTATAATTGCTTGTAATGTAAATTTTGTTCTTTATCTAAATGTACAACAAAGTATATTATTATTATACTAAGACAAACATATTAATTACTATGTATGTATGGCTACAATACATTTATCATGTACACTATATGTATGTATCTCAACACCCATTCTTACATACATCTCAACCATGTAATTACTAATTACACACCTAATTCATAAATAAAATACCTAAGTATTTCAATAACTACTTACCAAAATACAGTTATGTAGATAACAATCCAATGAATTAACAAACAATAATTCAAAATATCAAAATAATAAGTACTAAGTAGTTTACGAAATCCAATAAAAGTAAGCCGAGTTACAGAAGAACGAAGCAGAAAAAATTAAATAAATAAAAATAAATAAATATGTAAATATGCGGTCGTCTGTTCCTATGGTAAGCGACTTAATGTTTGTGTTACAGGTAACAGCCGACTGTTATAACTATATGTATATAATTCGCTGGCCCCGGGCAATAAAGCGGTAAACGCCAGTTACGCCTTTTTTCATGTTATTTGATTTTTGGCTTCTCTGAGTATCAATCTATCACTCTTATTTTTTTCGTATTTTTTGTATTAATATTTCTTTAGAATAAACGACAATAACAGTTTTATTGCATGGAGAAAACATAACACAAAAAACCGGTGAACATCTTTACACTAAATTTTTAAACAAAGAGTAACAGTAACAAATTTAACCGCGCTTTTGGAAATAAACGTATTATATCAATAAACTGTAAACACTTAATACTGAGTAATCACAAGAAATTTTATTCTGTACAATGCTATTACGCCTTTAAAATTTTTCTGAAGAAGGTGGTAATCGGCTGGTACGCTCGAAATCTAAAGTAGAAATTACTTCGTATTTGCGTCGTAATAGTTTCTTACATTTCTGAATCTCAGTGGTTGGTGTTTTTATAAAAGTTATTAATGATGTTACAATTAAAATAGTATCATCTTTAAATTGTATTATACATTTTTTCAATTATTTCAATTAATATTTATACAATTAAAATTATTTTTAAAAGGTTAAATTGGTAAAAAAATTAGCTTTTATTTGACATATTGAACATCTGTTTTGGATCACTGTACGCTGCACTATAAACAAATCAGCTTGTTTTATTTCTCCTGTAAAATTTGATTTTTGATATTACCGCTTTATTGCCCGGGGACAGCGATATGTATATTTTTTATAAATATACATAGAAATAATACACATATAAATATGTATATAAATACAAATATTACACCCAGACTCGGGCAGGAAACGAACCCGCAACCCGCGGAACAGAAAGCAGGGCCACCACAAACTGCGCCAACGGGCTAATCAAATGAAACAAGTAAAATACAGAAAAATAGCATGACGCGAAGTGCGGGTGAAATGCAAACGCACACTAACACCACGGCACTCACATATAGACAAAGCAGTGCGGGGTTTGCGGGAGGCGCGGTAACGGCTTCAGTGAAATAGGAACAATTTATTCAAATACCTATTTTTCAAAAGTCTCTTCGGTATCCTTTCCTCTTAATGATATTTGACAATAACTATTTTTTTATTGTTAAAATAACTATCAATATGTGAAAAAAATGTGGTGACGAACTGACGAAATTACGTGCTATTGTAAATTGAATTAAATATCTTTAAAAAAAACGTAAGTATCATTGATAAAAAAATTATTTAATATTTACATGATTAGATTATGTCAATTCTAGCTAGCTTTATAGTTTTATACTATCTGTGTGTAATCTGTGGTCAATTCTAATTTCTAAAGCATAGCTGAGTACATAATATGAGTTGTAAAATTAATTTTAACAAAACTAAAAGGAAACAAACTTTGGAAACAAAGAGTATAATTATAATTGTATCTCTCTATATATAGTATAATTATATCTGAATCTTGAAGATAACGTAAAATATTAATTTTTTTAATTTAATATTTTTTTATTTAAGTCGTTACGAAAACATGGAGGTTATCATCAAAACTGGGTTTCAAGCAGTAAATCATCGAATTGAGTTCCAAATTAGTACCTAAATTTTTTAAATTTAATAAACACGTTGTTTAATCTAAAGAGTAGCAAGATATTTTTCATTATTTATATGAAATTCTTAATAAAATACATACAATAGTTTATTAAATTTTGATAAATTCCACAAGTAAAAACATTTATATTTCAAATTACTTATTTAGATAATATATTATTGTGTCAACAACATTTACCAGTTTCCAAATGCCTGTTATACTCTTTTATTATTAATACTGAAATTAAGGTTATAATACTACTTACTTTCGCCGTCTTACTGCTACTATCCACTTTTTTCTTTGATTTATTTTCCATTTCGCAGTTGGAAATGCATAAAATTTACACTCACTCTTTCTGCTAGTATTTCTACAATTAACGACACAGCAACTCCGGTTGCTTATTTTATTAAAATTTTATTATTGATAAAAAATTAAAATGTTTACGTGTATTTTATTTTATACGACAGAGTCATAAAACATCTCCGTTTAGTTCAAAAATTCACCACTGCGTACGCTTGTGTCGATTCGGCTTACCTCCACCATGACTTCGCACCTAGCCAATAGCCTTCCTCGATAAATGGACTATCTAATACTGAAAGAATTTTTCAAATCGGTCCAGTAGATCCTGAGACTACCGTGTTCAAACAAACAAACAAACAAACAATCAAACAAACAAACTCTTCAGCTTTATTATATTAGTATAGATATATAGAATCTGAAGCTCAGAATCGGCTCCATCGATTTTCGTGAAATTTAGTGTACAGGAGATTTCGGGGGCGATAAATTGATCTAGCTAGGATTCATTTATAGAAAATGTCTTTTTATCCCTGTTTTTAGACAATGAAAAAATAGCAACAATATGATTAGAATACGAAGGTAAATTTCGCAATTGTCAATAAAGTTGTAATAGCTCAGGTGGGAAATCGGTCGCTCGGGATCAATCGGTAAGACCGTGGTTCAAATCCGTCTACAATCTATTATTTTTTTCCTTCTTTCCTTTTTAATTTCACTCTTGATTTTTTATTTAAATAAAAATAAAATATACAAATACCGAAAAAAAAAAATAAACTAAAAATACCGAGCTAGGCTTGGTCACCCAGGTACTAGTTATTTATTTACTTAATTTCATTTTGATTTTCAGATGCCTTGCGTGTCCCGGGGGCAAAGGGACGACAGAGGGTGAGAAGCCTGTTATAGATGACCTTTCTTATGATGATTTGGACTATGGCGAAGAAGTCGACGCTCAGTCCGTGTAAATATAAATTATAGACAATATCACAAAGCCTTGTTCAAAATAATCGAATTAGTTGTAAGAGTTTGATAGTTTTTATTACTATTATTTCAAGAACAGCACGGTTGTAGGAAAAGTTAAACCAATTTGGAGCTTATCGTTTTCGTTTTTCGTTTGTTCGGAATCAAGACAAAAAAAAATCTTTACATAAAGTATACATTCATGACATTTGTTCTACAAATAGTGACAAAGCATAGTAGTACCATAGTTATCATATGAAAATATGGTTTGTCATTTAAAGATTTTCTGTTTTACATTTTGACCTGGAAAAATTATTATCATTGTTTTTCAATAAAATTTCTGATTTCTACTGAAATGTGGATATTTTTATCATAGAATTAAATGTAATTTACATATATATGATTAAAAAGTGGCAAAAAACCGATATCTTAACAAACTCTGTTTTTATATTTTTTTTTATTAAATACAAGCAAAAGTATTTAAATGAGATATTTAAACATGATTAAATTAATTTATTTGAACGCTCTAATGAAGGGAAATAATAAAAATTCGCGGTTAGTGACGCAGGGGATGAAAGTTAAAGTTTTTAAATAACTGTCAAAAGTTTCTGACGGTTGAAAATTGATGTCATAAATTTTTATTACAATAATTTATTAATACAATGTCATTGGTAGAACAAACTACTTAAACAGTTCACTAACCAGTTTATTTTATAAATATATTAAGATTTATGTTTAGTATTAAGTTAATTTTAGCCACCATGTGCCTTCATTGTCAAGTTCAGTGATCTGTGTAATGAGATTAGGAAAGACTGTTATTTTAAAAAAAAGGCATTGTCATGATAAAAAAATTAACACAAAACAATTTAAATTATTTTTTACATTTACTGGAATCATGATAATTGACTGGAATCATGATATTTAAAAGGATACTCACGTTAATAATTTATTTATATGCAAAATTTTACTATTTATAATGACTATGGTGGCGTAGAGTAGACGATCAAATATTTGATCAAACTTCATATTAAATTTCTGTTTGACAAACGTGTTTGTCAAATTATTTGATCGTGTGCGGGGCTGCGGGTTTTTTTGATATGTTTGTTATATGAAACATGAAGTTTGATCAAACATGTTTGACAAACAAGTTTGATCGTTTACGGGGCCCATAATAAATAAAAACAAATATATTAAAAATAATAACGTACAAATTATTCAATTGTAACTACTTTTTAAAAAGTAGTTGTTGACTAGTTTTTAAAAGAAAAGAGTCGACAAATAATTATTGTTTAAATTATAAAAATATCGAATAGTTTGATGTGCTTTAATTTCTTCGTCTTCTTCGTCCGTCCTTGATATTAAAATGTTTAAGTTATTAAGAACATAAATAAACATATAATTTAATTATATAATTATTATTCTAAGAATTATTATAAGTGTGTATTAAATTTATATTATACGACGTGATATTAAAATTGCGTCCTTCGATTTAACTGCGATATCAGAATCTATATTATATTGAATATATTGTTAACTTACTTGCTCTAACGCTTTAATAAAAATAATAAAATTAATTATTAAATAATTATTATGTATAAAATTACCGTCGTGTGTACGTTGATGTCGTGTCAATCACCTGAGTTTTACAGTTAAGTCGATTATTTTTACTAGCCCGTTGGCGCAGTTTGTAGTAGCACTTTGTTCCGCTCCGCGGGTTGTGGGTTCAATTCCCCCTTGAGTCTGGGTGTCATATTAGTATTTATATATGTATTATTTCTATGTATATTTATCAAAATAATATATTTAGCTATAACAAACGGCCGTTAGCTATAGCACAAGCATTTAGTTGCTTACCATAAGAACAGACGACCGTGTATACTGTGTGTATATTATAAGATATTTATTTATAGCCCCCTTAATCCATATCTTCTCAACATTTTCATAAGTGTCGATTTTACTTCCTACTGCTTTATTTTTTTTTCACGTTTTCGGCTATGGTATGCCACCATGTATCTAAACGGAAGGACGCCAGCTTTATAATAACACGTATGTTATCTTTTAAAATTGTCTCTAGTAAGCACAAAAATCTTGCACAATAGTTACCTGATTTTGTTTTATCAATAATCATAAAGAATACTATCTCTAGAGCTTCATCTTAGTAATAAACCTTGAAATAGATACACCTGAAGAAACCGTTGTATGTGGAAACAAAAGTGATAGAACACGCTATGTAGATTGTTTTCAGACAAGTTCGCTTAAGATTGTTCGACTATTGTAATAAATTTCTGTTTGAAAAGTTCTAATGTGATGACTATACGCAGTATATATGCATATTATGTTTTTACTAGACGCACGCACTGTACCTATATTGCTGGATCGGTTGATCTTGTATATAAATAGAATACAGTCTAAGATATCAAATAATAAGGAAATATCTTGATGAAGATGAAGCTAATAAATATATCGTACTATTCCCTACAAAATGGTAGATATATTACTCAGCTATGAATATTTTCTCAGTTGTAAAATAGGCGTGCTTTACATTTCTATGCCCGTTAGAAATTTTCTGACAGAAATTCGTTACAATCTCGCCAGGATTAAAATGTAATCTCGCCAACATTAATATTAAATATAATATTTCGTAAACTATTATATCAAGTAGCTTAATGTTATATTATCTTGACTTGCTCGTGATTTATCGATATTATCTAGGTCGATAAATTGGTAAATGATGATGTAGCAAGCAGTGATAGAGCGAATTATAATATACTTATAATAGCTTGCTAACTTTTTTGACTACTTACATAATCTGCATTTTTTTTTAAAATGTATTTGATCATTCAAAAAAGAAATTAAACACATTTATTATTTGTACTCAAACGAGTTTTTAAATGTTACAATTTACCACCTTTTGTTAAATCTCGCAAGTGCCAAACACATTGATTGTATATTAAATGCCATTTGATTTTAAGAATTGATTTTGTTTTGATCTGATTTAGAATATAATTTTTTAGGTTCGCCATATTTTTATCACATTATCCAAGTGCCTCAAATATATTTTTGTAAACTTTTTATTCAATTTTGTATCGAATAAACTATATACAATTCTCGTGTTGTTTATTTCTAAATACCCGATCATTTCGTAATAGTAAAAAAATTTCGTAATTGGTTATTAGAGTAAACAACAAGATAAAATAAAATTTACGCCATAAAATAAATAATAAGATAAGTAATCATTGGTATATTGTAGATGCGTGGGGCGATTAGAAATTATAGATATATAAAAAAGGCTCTTATCAGTAATTACATCCAGAGGGCTGCACCAAATACGAGATAAGCTGAAATCTAATCGTAGTCAGTAATCACGGATCTTATTGATAGGGGGCTTGTGATAGCCTGGCCTATCTATACCAATATGGGTGTGTTTGTGTGCAATTTAAATATTCGTAGTAGGTACATATTTTTCGTGTGTCGTATGCTTTTACACGTATAGGTACCTGTACAAATAAATAAAATTGGAGTGTTAATTAACTGTATGTAACTGTTTGTAATCTATACATATAATAAAATGGTAGGAAAGTCAAAACTGTACATTGAATATTTTTTTAAAAGAATACTTGTGGTGTGATCTACAATCGATACCGAAGCCAAAAATATAGTTTTTAGAATTTTTGTCTGATTGTCTGTTTGTCTGTATGTATGTCCGGGATAAACTCAAAAAGTACTGCATGGATTTACTTCAAATTTGGCACGAATATTATTAAGAAGTCGGGTCAGAACATAGGCTACATATTATCACGCTATCACCTACGGGGAACGCGCAGTGAACGCACGCAGACGACGTCGCGGGCAACAGCTAGTATTAAAATAACCGCTTTTCACTGATGTAGGTATACACGTTACATATACAAAAAATATATTTTTTTTACAATATTTGTCTGTCCGTCTGTTTGTTTCGGCTAATTTCATGACAAATAATAAAACTTAGGAAAAATTATAACTGTCTATTATTACTTTGGTAGTTGGATAGACGTATTTACACTTCAGCCTGTAATATCCCACTGTTGGGCATAGGCCTCTTTCCCCATGTAGGAGAAGGATCAGAGCTTAATCCACCACGCTGCTCCAATGCGGATTGGCGGATATATTCTCTAGACCCTACTATGAGTAACGATCGCTATCAGATGTACATGATAACAACCGGGACCGACGGCTTATCGTGTTCTCCGAGGCACGGTGGGGAGACCTACAAGGACTGCACAAACACCCACACCACGGCAAATGTCTCTATGGCCAATACAAATGTTTGTCATGTGCGGGGATCGAACCCGCAACCACCAGCGCAACAGCCACAAACCAATGCTGTAACCGTTGTCCCTGCCTCGATGTGACTCATCTATGCAAGAGATCACGATCCACAATAAAGAGGTCCGTAGAGTTTTGCTGAAGCTAGACGTGAACAAAACTAGTGGTCCTGACGGTATACCTGCGCGAGTCCTAATAGTCCTAAAGGCCTGTGCACCTGAGTTGTCTCCTGTTCTTACGCGCCTGTACCGCCTCTCTCTCCAAACTAGAACGGTGTCAAAATCTTGGAAGGTGGCTAATGTGCAGCCAGGGCCCAAAAAGTGTAGCCGAGTCAATCCCTGTAAATACCGACCAATCGCCATCACCTCCATGCTTTCCAAAGTCATGGAAAAGGTACTTAACAGCAAGTTGCTAAACTACCTAGAAGACAATACACTCCTCAGTGACCACCAATACGGCTTTCGTCAGGGGCGGTCTACTGGAGATCTTCTGGTATACGTCACTCACTGCTGGAGCGAAGAAATTGAAAAACGTGGTGAGGCGCTTGCTGTATCACTAGATATATCTAAGGCCTTTGACAGGGTTTGGCACGCAAGTCTCCTTAGCAAGCTTCCTACTTACGGCATCCCTGCTGGCTTTTGTAGCTGGATTTCAGACTTTTTGAGTGAACGGTCGATCAGAGTGGTCGTCGACGGCTGCTCTTCTGACCTGATGGGTATAAACGCCGGTTTTCCTCAAGGTTCTGTTTTCTCTGCAACTCTTTTCCTGCTCCATATTAACGACATGCTGCAACCAGGCATTGTTGGATACGCAGGTGACAGTACGGTTGTAGAGAGATATATGTCCAGCGCAAAAGACGACAGGGACGTAATACGTTCTCAGAGAGAGGCCATGGTAGAGCGAACGAACGCAATACTAGGGCACGTATCCCAATGGGGCGATTGCAACCTGGTCACGTTCAACGCCGCCAAAACGCAAGCTTATGTTTGTTCTCCGCCAAACGGAGTCCTTTCAACTTAACTCCTACTTTCCGAGGTACACCTGTCCCTGTGTCCGATACCCTCGACCTCCTTGGCATGGAGTTGAGTTCTACTCTTAACTTTGGCAACTACATTGAGTCCAAAGCACAAACTGCGGCCAGAAAGCTTGGCATCTTAAACAAGGTTAAGCGATATTTCACGCCTGGGCAGCTTCTAACGCTGTATAAAGCTCAAGTCCGATCATGCATGGAATATTGCAGTCACTTGTGGGATGGATCAGCTATATATCAACTCGTCACACTGGACTCAGTGGAACGCAGAGCCAAGCGGCTATAATCGGTGACGCCAGTTTGGTGGAGTCTCTTCACACTCTGGCTTATCGAAGAAAAGTTGCCAGTCTATCGGTGTTTTACAGATTGTACTTCGGGAAGTGTGCCCTGGAGCTGCACGAGCTCATACCCCCATCTCCTTTCTTCCATCGGACTTACAGACGTACCGCAGGCTTTCATCCCCACCTGGTTGATATACCCTTCATACGTACAAAGCGCTTCAAATCATCATTTTTAATGCGCACGGCCAAGGACTGGAATTCCCTGCCGGCAACCGCCGTATAACCGCTTCTTCTGGGCGAGCTCGCTCCATCTTCGACCTCGTCTCTGCTCTTGAGCTAGACTGGGGTCAAGAGTAAGCCCATAGTATAATTAAAAAAAAAATAGATTCCTAATTTCCTATCTAACATATAAGTTTTTGTTTAATTTTAGTGTTTGTAATTTCTCATGTAAGTGAATTGTATTCTTTTGAGAAATAAATTACTTATCTTTAACATTAAACGCGAGTATAATCACGAAACCAATTAGTATTTCATATAGATAACGATGTAATATGCTAAATGGCTTAAGAATCGTTTTGCGATGAGGACATTGACACCCAAAACCCATTTATCAATTTAAATTAGGTACCTAATAATATGGTTCTCATTGATATTCAGTACTACTCGCATCACTGTTATATTACTAAAATACGCATTGAATTATTTACACTACCACTGTGTGTGTTACATTATATTTTTAACCGACTTCCAAAAAAGGAGGAGGTTCTCAATTCGACTGCGTTTTTTTGTAATGTACGAGTATGTTCACTCAGAACTTTTGACTGGGTGGACCGATTTCGATAAATTTTGTTTTAATTGAAAGGTGTTGCGTGTCATGTGCTCCCATTTAAATTTATTTGAGATCTGACTAGTACTTTTACAGTTATATCTAAAAATGCGTATTTTCTTGGCTACTTTTTCGTCGACCTACGTTGTATTATACCGCATAACTTTTTACTCGGTTTACCGATTTTGATGATTCTTACTTTAATCGAAAGCTAATACTTGTCATGTAGTCTTGTTTAAATTAGATCGAGATCTGATTACAACTTTTTGAGTAATCTTTTTTTAGCGCGTATTTACATGACTATTTTTTCGTCTTATTACGTGGTACCTATTACTTGTCGACGTAATTTGAAGTCGTTTTTTTTTCGTTTGCGAGCAAACACAATTATTAAATGACAGCTTTCGATGTTTTTATGTACTTAGGTAGGTCTCAACTTTTATTTTATGTCGATTTTTACCACATTCTTTCCCCTTTTCACTAAATCTCCCTTTTTTAAATATTCAGGAGTGTGACGCTGTTTAATGTAGCTTCAATTGTCGTACTTCGTATGTATATATCTTCGATCCTACTCTCCTCATTAAGTAAACAAGTTGACCAAATCAATGCATTTTTCTCTTCAGACAGCAGATTTGTTGATCGTTACTACTAGTACGAATTAAGAAGCATTTGTTATCACCCGCAGTATTTTGTTTTGAAATCTCTGAAATACTTTGATGTAAAAGTATGACACAGTACATGAGTACACCATAGCTGCTAGATAGGTAGAGCTAGGATGTCAGTGTCTATAGGGAAGTCTAATAGTATTGAGTGCAGCATACTGCTTTATAGAACACCTGGCTTTATGGACAAAGGTTTGATATTGATTCCAAATTGAGTACTCTAAAGACTAAAATGTCAGTGTTGCAGAAAAGATTTAAGAACATTGTACCTACTAGCAATCATGTATAATTAAAAGCTGCTCCTTGCGCCATACGCGGTGAAACGCAATACTCAACACAATAAGGTTTGGTAAAATATGTGACGTCACACTAGGTAAGGAGAGGGTCAAGGTCTCACCGTAGGGCGTAGAGTCTCAATAAATGTGAGCATCTGTGAAAAGTACAGGCTAGAGGCCACAAAATCGTGAAATTCATGTAACTTAATTTGTGAATGGCTCTTATGGTCCGGGAGCCAGGTACAAATTTGGTCAATCATTTCCTCCCAATAATCGAAACTTCGTAAAATTGATAAGGGATTTTTTTATGAATTTTCCGTGGGTGGGGTAGACAGTGGCAGCCTCCCAAACATCGAGAAAATTTTTTTTTTACTAATTTCCTCCCACCTTAAAAGTCGGATTATAGTTTACCTAATATCTTGAAGGAAAAATAATGTCAGCTGACCGTAACATGATGGATTATACGTCAGCTGGCTGCTTGAATATGAAAAAAAATTTTTTTTCGTCGTTGGCGCAGCGGTCACAGCACGGGTGTGTATGACTGTTGCGCTGGCGGTTGCGGGTTCGATCCCCGCACGCGACAACATTTGTATTGGCCATACAGATGTTTGCCGTGGTCTGGGTGTTTGTGCAGTCAGTCAGAATTAAAACATATTTTTTTAATCATTAATGTTAATTGGAATATGTCTGTGTACCTGCAATATCAATAATCAACAACAGGAATCAGTAGAAACAACTTAACTCATTATTGTATTTCATTAATTATAAATGTAAAATATCTTTGTATACTAAGACAACTGGAATATAATAAAAAGTAGCCAAATCTATAATAATATATAAAGTTGAAGAGTTTGTTTGTTTGGTTGTTTGTTTGTTTGTTTGTTTGAACGCGGTAATCTCTGGAACTAATATAATAATTTTTGATGACCTTACGAGGTCATCAACTTGATGACCTCGTAAGGTCATCAAAAATTGATTTTTTTTTCTGATTTTTTTTTTCTTTTATTTTGTTAATATTTATATAATTTAATAGTAACATTGTCCTACAAATTGTGTGGCAAGTTATCCCGGTCCTACGCTCACTGCTGCTCTACCTCCTGCTATCTCTATTATCTACCACAATCGAGAGTTTTCGAAGAGGAACTTTTTGTTCGTCTCATCAAAATGAAGCTACTCACGGAAAATTAGCTTGATACTGATCAGGTTAAAAAAATGTACTAGGGATCCCTACCTATAACTATTCCGAAATAACCAAGAAACCATTCGTTGAAGTATGATATTATCGCGCCGTTACTGTAACCAAGTAACCATACCCGAAATTTTGTTGCGTGCAGCGATAGTCTGTCAGTTAACTGCATACAAATAATTCCGTATTATTTTTAGTGAACGAATCAGCTGACGGCGCTCGAGTAGTCGAGTGGAGAAGTCGAGCGGACACCTCGCGTTCGACGCCCCCGAAATCTACCGCGTTATCATCATACGAAATTACGAAACAAACGTTAATCAACCTTTAACTGGCTGTGACGACTTGTTTATGTCGTCGCACAATAATAAAGCACACGAAACCGGACTCACTTTGTAGTGCACGTTACTGAAAAAATAATAAAGTGACATGAGAAAATCGAAAGAAACGCTTGGGAATCGTTCCTATCCTAGGGTGAATGGAAAATAAAAAATTAATAGTGACAGTGTTACAGTTACCGAAAACTAAATATGAGTTCTCTGTAGAGTTTATTGTTGTTGGAAATTAAACTGTGAGTATAAGTGAAAAGGATTGAAAATGAGGAGCGATCTAATGGCGCCAAGCGAGTTGGAGGGGACGGACTACCTCCTCTCGTCGACAATGCGGCTGGAAGACAGCTTTCTGCAAATTCTCGGTAAGTGGTTAATGTCGTGTCCTATAATATGGCGTTTATGTAAAATAAAAAAATATAGAAGAATTAACGTTTACGAAATTAAGTAAATAAGCACTAAATATGATAACTTTTTATTATAAGCTTACATGTAGGTACACATTTTTAACACTATTTGTATAGATGACCCTGAATAAATTATGTCAATACATCTACATCCAATGTGTGTTTGTATTCATGATTCTCACAAGTCAAAATGTAATGAATAAACCTTGAATAAACATATATAATTACGTTGACTTCACATCAAGAATTAAATTAAAAAAAAATATCGTAACAACGTGGAAGAGAAATGTGTTCTCTATATTTATCCAAAACCTTGAATATTAAAGTGATATTTCACAGTGTACGAGTACCTAGGTACATATCAAACAGTTTATAAGGTCTTGTAAAAAATGTGATTCTTTAATTAATTATACCAACTTTACTTAAACGTACTTACATACAATTGTAAAAAAAAATCGCATATATTAAGTAGATAACGTCAGTTATTTATATACTTAATAGTTAATACCTACTGGTGAATTGTAACATTAAATTTAGCATTAATTTATAAAACATTTAAATCATAATTATAGATGTTATGGTTTACAAAATTTTATCAAACCTGAACCTGCTATCTTACGATTAGTTAAAAGTTTTGACTTTTTAAGAAGTACTTGTTTAAGATAAGGAAAATAATTTAAAAAGTACCCAAGCATAAAAATGTCGTTGAACTTTGAGTTGACCAAGTATTAATTTGTATAACATAAACAAATACACTAAATTTATATATATATATTTATTATTCCTATCAATTTAATTTACAATTTGTTCAATTTATGTTTATTATAATGGCTTGAATAAATCACAAAATATCGTATACCTACATAAGCATTGAAAAGTCGTTACACTCTATGACTTTGAAAATCATTTTACATTATTCTATGTTAATTGCGTTTAACCAACAGAAATTTACAATCTATACTAATATAATATATAAAGCTGAAGAGTTTGTTTGTTTGATTGTTTGTTTGTTTGAACGCGCTAATCTCAGGATCTACTGGTCCGATTTGAAAAATTCTTTCAGTGTTAGATAGCCCATTTATCGAGGAAGGCTATAGGCTATGTGTCATCACGCTAAGACCAATAGGAGCGGAGTCCACGCCGACGAAGTCGCGCGCAGAAGCTAGTCTTAAATATTCGTCTAGTTTATTTTTACACTCACTCAAGTGTACGTATATATATTATTTCATTTAGTCTTACAATATACTGTAAATTTTTTTTGTATAATATATATAACTACGAATATGAGCCTATTAAAAGAAGTGTAAAAGAAGTGAAAACACGCGCCATGATATGTAATAATGTCTTTATAATATTATGATAAAATATAGTAAATATTATTTCCCCTTACAAGTATTTTATTTTAATACTACTTATAAAATATACACATTTATGTATTTATAGTTATGTAAACAGATCTAACACTTATGATATGAACATGTACCTAAAAGATTTATAATAAAAATAAACACAGAGTTTATTATTTTTAATAATAATTAAATTAATTATCTTAACATTATGTAATAATAATAAACGCTTCACACTCCACGGCCCTCAGTAGGATTTTCTCCTGTGTCTAGGGACCGAAACACAAACGCCCAAAACACGACAAACATCTGTATGGCCAATACAAATGTTTTTTATGAGCGGGGATCGAACCCGCGACCGCAAGCGTAACAGCCAGTGCTGTGACCAATGGGCCAACGCGTTGTCAAATAAAATAGAATAGGATTAGTATATAACATACCTTTACATATATCTATATAAAATAAGATAAGATATGCTTATTTAAAGAAAGCATGAAAAATCGTCCTTACAAAAAATATGAGTACCTAGTGGCTAGTACCTACCGACAGTTTCTTTTCATGTATCATACATAGCTAATACATATAATTATTGTACCGGCTTAATATGTAGCCTAGGTAGATATGATATTATAGTCTGTAAATGGCGATACACGTAAGCGTCTTCTATGAAGGAAAAGAAATAAATCCTAATCTTAATCTACTACGGTATATATAAGCTCTGCGGATGCAGCAGGCCATGTCCAAACTATTACATAATTATGATAATGACTCTCGACTGATTCCAAAATTACACTATTCTAGGAATATCTATATTGTACCTGCATGTGTTCATTTAAACATTTGGTTTTATATAATAAAAACTTGCAAACACTAATATAAGAGAAATAAAAAGATGTGTGGGTTTAATGGCGCTATATATTATGCAAAATATATAAGATTTGATAGGTTTTTAAAAGAGTACCTAACTGCGGAGTTTTTTGTCGCTTCTGCTGAACCTACATTCAGAATTGGTGGTAATTTCATAGTCTACATGCTAGTTTTTTTTTCAAATTAATAAAATTAATTATAATATTATATAAAATAACTAGCTGACCTGGCGAACTTCGTACCGCCTTATATATTTTTGTATATATTAATTATATATATCGAAATAAAATATAGCCTATCTCTCAAGTTGGATCGAACTGCACATGGTGTGCGAATTTTATTATAATCGGTTAAGTGGTTTAGGAGTCCATTGAGGACAAACAATGTGACACGAGATTTATATATATTAAGATTATTTAACAGATAAAGGCTAGTTTATAACATGTTACACTTATTAACACCTTTCACTATGTTTATGAGATATATTTCTATTCGCAAGAGTGAATCTAAAAGTTTACTTTATTACTACTAATATTCTTAATTCTTAAACTCTACATTTTAGAGTCATTGAGTGTTTTTCGATATTAAACTCTGTTGTGACATTTAGACGTTTTTATCACATACCTACTCTGGCGCGGTGAACTTCGTATCACCTACGTATATTTGTGAAAAATATAGACAAAGCACTTTCTGAACGCACCTATAAATATTTGACAACCAATTGACAACGTTTTTGACAAAAGATATTAAATTTCCCCGCTAGGAACATTTTGTATTGGAAAATTAAATCGTCGTTTTTAGTATTTTCCGTTACATATTATTTGTGTTTCTCACCGTTTAAACCTTCCCTGAACTTCCAAAAACATTTCAAGATCAAAATTAGCTAAATCGGCCAAGCCAATCTTGAGTTTTAGCGAGACTAACGAACAGCAATTGATTTTTGTATAAAAGATTATGTAGACTACAGTTTAGACAACTTATAAGATGCGTCTCATCGTCGTAATATGGATTAATTCTAGGTGATTAAAACATGCACGGGTACCAAGGATGCTTGGAAACAAACATGTAATTAGTATGTACATGTAGGTGACTAAACGACCTAGAATGCTGTTAATGATTGATGGAGACTTTAAACATCAAAATTTTGAAGAGTATTTAAGATTTATGGATACCATATTACATTATGGTAAGATATAATGTTGGTGTTAGAACAATTATTGAGATTATAGGAATGAAGTTATCGTTTGTTGTCTTTTTTATATTAAAATTGATTTAATAAGAAAAAATACTCGTATTTGTAAAGATTGCATAAATCATAACTATGTAGAACGTGTTCGACTTTGTAGTCTGTATTAAAATAATTTAACCTATTTCAGTGACTTCATCCCTTGTGGTTGTATGTGTATCCCTGACATCATAAGACGGGTAGACTGTGTCGACGCAATTCTAGTGAACCAAATTTAATTTATCAGTTAATTTATTTAATAAATAAAGATATTGGTATTATCATCTTACGAGCATAATTTTTTTTTAAATACTACACATCTTTATACATACTTATTACGAAGTGGAATCATTGTCTGATTGACTTTTCTGAATCGTTTCTAAAGTTATAACTGACTAGCCGACCCGTGCCCACTTCGTTGGGCGTTATAATCCATTTCACATAAGAAGGGTACGGTGAAATTTGATATGTTCCAATACACTCTCACTATTTTCAGCAAATCAGATAAATATAAATGTTTTAAAATCACCAATTAATTTCTAAGGCAAAGAATAATGCTTGATTAGATCGAATTGTTGACACGGCACGTCAGAGGGCGCAGGTTCAAATCCTGCCGGGTCGAAAATTTTGATAATTTTTATCTTTTTCCTTTTATCTTGTCACTCCTGAATAGTGTAGCTTTCTGTTAGCGAAAGAATTTTCATGATCGGATCAGTATTTGCGAAGATTACCCCGTATATACAAACAAAGTTATAAACTTTACCTCTTTATAATATTAAGTATAGAAGTATAGATATAGATATACGAGTATATTTAGTATCTTAATAGGCGAATAGAGAAATAAAACGTTTAGGTACCTATACGCATAAAATATAGTAGGTAGATACTACAACTTATTACAATGAAAATTGGCTAAAGCGTTTAGATTACATTAGTCGTTTCAATAATGAGATTGTAATAACCAACAACCACAGACCACAGAAATACTCCAACAACTTTTCAATTTCCATTTCTTAGAAGAAGAATTTAGGAGTAATCGAGTCCAACTTAATGTGCTCTAATTACTAGCATATTAGTCATTTAGACGTTTTCCTTTAACCTTACTTATTATAGTTAGAATAGAGTACGACAAGTATCTGCTAAAATTAAGTATAATTGATAATCTTTATTACATACTAGCTTCTGCGCGCGACTTCGTCGGCGTGGACTCCGCTCCTATTGGTCTTAGCGTGATGATACATAGCCTATAGCCTTCCTCGATAAATGGGCTATCTAACAGTGAAAGAATTTTTCAAATCGGCCCAGTAGATCCAGAGATTACCGCGTTCAAACAAACAAACAAACAAACAAACAACCAAACAAACAAACTCTTCAGCTTTATATATTAGTATAGATTAGTAAAAATAGATCTAATATTAGCAAAGTTTTCCTTTAAGCTCCTTATGGAAAAGGAGATGCATATTACGATAAAAGTATGTAGGTATGTTTTAAAGTTAAAAACTCTTTACTCTACCAACATTTGTAATATAAGTAAACTAGCTCTTGATCCTACCAGATACAACCAGATAACAACCTTTGAAACATAAATTGGTTTTGAAGTTGATGTTGAAGTCAATGAAATCAATTAACACAGGTCAGAATAGTATTTTTTGTTCTTGGAATTATAATACAATTTCCCTTATCCATCCCCACTAACGATAATATCGAAAAAATAAAAGAAATGTTGTTATATAGGTATATGTAAATTTAGTTAGTAAATCACCTTTCAACATAACTAGGTAGGGCTTTAATTTTTGAATCGGCGGTAGACTCTGCCCAGCACACCCTTGAGGTGTGCCCGAGATTGGCGGTGCTGCGTCGAGATCTGACGACAGTCCTCGGAGGGGACTTGTCACTCCCGAGCGTCATCACTCATCACCGTAATGTCCGCAATGCTTGGCGACGACGAGAACTGGAAGGCGATGGTCTCCTTCTGCCATACAGTAATGTCCCAGAAGGAGGGCGACGAGCGGGTGAGAGAGGAGGCCGCCGACGTGGCTTCCACCCGCGGGCGACGAATGGGGGTGCGTAGGAGGACTTAATGCGCTTCCAGTAACGCCCCTGTGCCCGTGTCGAGCCGGGATGGGAACCCGGTCCTGCTAGACACGGCGTCGCGTCGTCGCGACTGTTCAGAGGTGAGCCGGACAGTCCCCATGGAGGAGAAGTCTGGCCTTTTCGCCGACGCCAGCCTGTCGCTGGAGGGATCCTGTTGCCTGCAGATACGGGATCCTCCAATTAAAGCAGCTGAAGGCTCCCGCAGGGGTTTAGTGCGGTATTGGCACCCCCAAGTGCTGAGTCCGACATACGGTCTAGGACTGCTTACCCGGGCGTCTTGGATATCACCCGTAAATGGCCTGCGATATAAATAAAGGCTTTAATTTTGAATAAGATTATTGTCACTGTATAATTTTACAATAACATAAAATATGTTTTGTTCCGGCCGTTTTATTCGTTAGCCTCTGTAATTAATAATAAGATTAAGATGAGTATTTATATCTTATTCAGATAGCTTTATGTTTATTAAGGCTCGAATACCTCTTAATACACGTAGCAGTACTTATTCAGTGTGAAGGACGTCTCATCCATCGACCGTGTCCAAACAAGCTTTATTATTAACTAGCTTCTGCGCGCGACTTCGTCGGCGTGGACTCCGCTCCTGTTGGTCTTAGCGTGATGATACATAGCCTATAGCCTTCCTCGATAAATGGGCTATCTAACACTGAAAGAATTTTTCAAATCGGACCAGTAGATCCTGAGATTAGCGCGTTCAAACAAACAAACAAACAAACAAACAAACAAACAAACAAACAATCAAACAAACTCTTCAGCTTTATTATATTATAGTATAGACAAATTCTAAACTATCACTACCATTCATGTGTTCTTTAATTTTAAACAAGTGTTATATTTTCTGAACTTGAGTGTACCGAAGAAAAATCTACATTTATAAAAAAAAAACTGACATTTGTTTAAAAGAAAAATTACATACATCACGTACTTTGTGAATTTGCTAATTGCTGATTGCTTCTATGTTAAAAGCACAGAGAAGTAAATATTTTGATTCAAATAATAATATTACACTGATTAAGTATAAATACCTTATTAAATAAATTTATTACGAATACAAATCCGGGTCAGTGCGCGCTCAAGAACAAACTTTATCAGTATTGTGTTGTGTCATAAATTATCAAGTAATACCTTTAAATCTATAACATACCTTTATATCTTTAAATACCGATTGTTATTAGCGAAACAAATGGTGAAAAACATTATTATCTGAAGAAACATTAGTGCGAGAGAATGTCACTAGGCATTAAGTCCGCCTCTCGTTCTAGTTGTTTTACTTCAAATTAATGTTTAATATAGTGTTTCAATAAATAAAATTATCATAAACTCTTACAGAACGTGCTCAATTATTAACTATTGGTGTATTAACATTTAAGATGCTATATTTACAAAGTTACCTACATAATACCGATATATGGTTGGGGTTGTTGCGCGGGCGGTTGCGGTTCCATCCCCGCACACGACAACATTTGTATTGGCCATACAGATGTTTGTGGTGGTCTGGATGTTTGTGCAGTCCTTATGGGTCTCCCCACCGAGCCTCGGAGAGCACGTTAAGCCGTCAGTCCCGGTTGTTATCATGTACACCTGATAGCGATCGTTACTCATAGTAGGGAATATATCCACCAACCGCAACCAGCATTGGAGCAGTGTATTGGATTAAGCTCTGATCCTTCTCCTACATGGGGAAAGAGGCCTATGCCCAACAGTGGGATTGCAGGCTGAAGCGTATTATACCGATAATAATCATAACAACCGAGACCGACAGCTTAACGTGTTCTTCGAGGCACAGTTGGGAGACCCACAAAGACGCACAGCTTAACTGTAAACAATTACATGTTCATATAAATACAAATATCCATCCCGAGCGGAAATCGAATCCACACGAATTAAGAATCTCCACCATTTTTAAAGTCGGTTGATAAATTATAGTATAACAATAAAGGTCCATCTATCCATATTATAGGTACTTAATATAGTCTTTTTCTATTGTCTGCCTGATACTTCTTGAACCATTCTTTATTTCTTTGAGAGTAAAGGTCTGTTTCACCGAT
Source organism: Melitaea athalia (assembly GCA_905220545.2). Classification (NCBI taxonomy): domain Eukaryota; kingdom Metazoa; phylum Arthropoda; class Insecta; order Lepidoptera; family Nymphalidae; genus Melitaea; species Melitaea athalia. The sequence continues at coordinate 12,522,159 of HG992194.1, forward strand.
CGATCGATCATTTTACAAATTTAAATTTTAAAGTGATTATATTTTTAAAAGTGTAGCTACCATCGATTCGGAATGTAGATTCTGCAGAGAAGAATCGGTAAGAAACTCCGCAGTTACTCTTTTGAAAATAATATATAATCTGTGTATATCTGTGTATATTTAGTACATAATTAGTAATGTATCTTACATGAAATACAGCGTCACTAAGTACGTCTACACACATCTTTATCAACTAAGTACCTATTAATCCTGCACCGTATGCTTTATCTATTAATTTCTTTTATTATAAATTTTATTTTATTTTATTTATTATAAAGTTGTAACTAGGTATTTAAAGCCTATAGTGTTTATAGCCTATTACTAACATATGTGCAGTATTAACTTTATCAACCACCGTTAAACTTAAAAAAGGCCTTAAGACAGACTGACTCGCGGGGTGCGCTCCGGGTACTGCTCGACCCGTGAGCGCACTAGAGGGACGGGGTGGGTGGGTTCGCTTGCCCGCCCTGTAGCGCGAAAGCGCGGTTTGCCGGCCGGGTTGTGCTGGCTCCCTGGAGCTTTGCTTGGTTGCTGGTGCAATCCGGCAGACGTGATGTGTGAGGGCCGGGCTGTGCTGGCTCCCTCGAGCTTTTAGCTCGGTTGTTGGTGCAGTCTGGCGGACCCGTGGGGTAGTTGCCGGGTCGTGCTGGGCTCCCTGGAGCTTTGCTCGGTTGTTCAGTGCGATCCGGCGTTGGAGGTCGGGCGGGCCTGACCCCCAACGCCATGATGCCAGGCGTTGGAGGTCAGGCCTGCCTGGCTTGGAGGGTGGACGCTCCTGGACATGTGTCCCCATTCTGCAGACGGTAAACTGGTCCGGTAGAGCGTCCCCTAAGTGGGGTGGCCGGCTGGGGGTCGGGGGATCCTCGGCTGGCTTGAGATCCCACGCGTCGTCGGGATGGGTGGTCTTGTAGGTGCCGCCCATCTAGGTGCCGTTGCCCGGATGTTTACATTCGGGCCAGCCGCCGGAGCGGGGGGGAGACTGTGCTAACGCGACCCCATCTCGCCCCACTCAGGCGGAGGTCTGCTCACACGTGGATGGTTTTTGGTCAGTAGGAGTCTGACATAACCCTCTGGTGCCCCCGCGCCGGAGGGTATCCATGATGGATCACAAACTGTCATTTAAAAAACTTTAGATCACATCGACGCCACCAAGTCTAATCTAAAAAGTGGCTCAAGTCCAACTCTGACGACGAGTACTAAATAAATTACCTGTCCCTAATTTTAAATTAAAAGATAATATTTAAATTTATTATTATTACTAACAATTATACAAAAACAACGTCCAATTGTTACAGTTGTTTACGGAAAATATACGTTTAAAAAATACGTTTAAAAATTAGTATTTATAACAATACATAGTAGGTATATTATTTTGGATTACGTTCTCGTATTTATTTCTAGTATCTGTTCTTGGAATGAAAATAAATATATAAGTAGGCTAAAAATAAAATTAATGAGTTCTCCCGTGACCATAGTTGCTGTACAGTATCCGAAACGTCGCGCGTCGGGCATGTAAAAAAGAAAACGCGATAAAATCCAAAAAGTACTTTTATTATAATGATTACAAATTAATTTATGTATTACGAAAATTATTCGAAAACGGGATATTTACCATTTTTATTATTTTCGCTTTGCGGAGATGCAACTTTATCGTCTTCTTCGTCTCGTGAACAAGACATTCGCAGTTAATGTCGAAATATAGAGCTCCGCAAAGCGAAAATAATAAACATGGTAAATATCCCGTTTTCGAATAATTTTCGTAATAGAAGTAACCATATTAATCTTAAATCTTATTAATTTATGTATGTATCTTAAATGTATTTTTTTGTACAAGTAACTATGTGTAAATTTCAATTTGATAGTTCCTATTGGAAATAAATTAGACCATTAAGAAGGATGGTGTAGAGAGCTGAAAAACAACTTTTAATTATAGATATATATACACAAAACATATACCTAATTTTTTTTTACTTGAAAGATAGGCTAGGATGTAGACTAGTATCATATTCATGGCTATCTCATTTTCGTTAGTCATACCTGTGACCCACCTTATTTCCCAAGAGTCCCCTCTATTCAGTTCCGTTGTGTTACGTCGCGGTTGGTAACTCGGTAATTTTCTTATTGTGCGTGCCAGCCGCGTAGCGATAGTTGTGAAATTACACTACTATATTATGTTTATCATGGACGATACATGTTTTGTATTTGATAACGTTTATATATGGACTTACTCATAGATTTATAATAAATGTCACAGAGAAACAAATAAAGTAATACCTACGTTTGAAGATTAAAAGTTTGGGTGAAATTTTAAAACGAAGTAAGAACTGGAAAGTAGTAAAAAAGGTTATTTATACTTATTATACAACGAACTAGCTTCTGCTCGCGACTTCGTCAGCGTGGAATAGGAACAATTCTGTCATACATGATTGATGTTTTTTTCAAAACCGCAGCGCAGGCAGCGGAAGCTCTCAAAAGGAAAAAATACCCCGATTTTGAAACATTCTTCATTGGTGTTCCGCTCCTATTGGTCTTAGCGTGATGATATATGTAGCCTTCCTCGATAAATGCGCTATCTAACACTCACAGAATTTTTGAAATCGAACCAGTAGTTCCTGAGATTAGCGCGTACAAACAAACAAACAAACTCTTCAGCTTAATAATATTAGTAGGTATAGATTAGTAAGTATAATTCGGGAAGGTGATGCTGGGCAAGCTATTGAGGTAATAATTGTGTTTGCTCGCAAACGAAAAAAAACCGACTTCAATCACACCGACAAGTAATACAACGTAGGTACACGAAAAAATAGCCAAGTAAATACGCGTTATCAAAGATTACTCAAAAATTTGTAATCATATCTCGATGATAACGATCAGCTTTCGATACAATTAAACATCATCAACATCGGTAAACCCGACACTGGGATTAGAACCGTGGTTTTATCGGTCAATCCCGGCCGTCCGATTTCCCACCTGAGCTATACAACTTTAATGACAATTGCGAAATTTACCTTCGTACTCTAACGATATTGTAGCCAATTTTTCATTGTCTGAAAATAGGCGTAAAACGACATTTTCTAAAAATGAATCCTAGCTAGATCGATTTTTCGCCCCCGAAATCCCCTGCATACTAAACATGAAAATCGTTGGAGCCGATTACGAGATTCAGATTATATAAATATATACATATGTATTTATATTGTGTATATATTTATATTTATTTACATATATACAAGAATTGCTCGTTTAATTTCTTATCTTAGATTTGGATTTCTTATCTTAATTTTGACATAATTATGATTTTTTTGTCATGTTGTTTTTTTATGACAAAAACACACAAATAAACAGATACAATCAAACAGACAAATCTCTGTAAGCTTGTACGTATGAATTAATAAAAAACCGGACAAGTGCGAGTCGAACTCGCGCACGAATGGTTCCGTACCATTGACTAGGTAAAATATTTAGACAAACTTTTTTTGTCTAAATGTTTTTTATTTTAATTTTATTATTTATTACTTATTAAAATATAAAAATAAATATTTTGTGAATATTTCAAGTGCCATTATTGTTACCATTTATTGATATCGAGCAAAAATAGGCAAACATGGCGTTTTTTTTGTATAGGAGACCCCTACATATTAATTTATTTTATTTTGTTTTTACTTTTAGTATTCGTTGTATAAAAGCGGCAACAGAAATACATCATTTATGATCAACTGTCTAGCTATCGCAGTTCTTGAGATAAAGGCTGGAGACAGACAGACGATCCTTTGGGTACGGAACCCTAATAAATAAATAAAACGAGTGTGCTTTAGATTTTAGTCCACACAGGCACACACGACTGAAGTAAAACTTGCGAAACGTAACTCTTTCTCTTTCTGTGTTCACTAACTTATATCCCCCTCTCAACTTCCGTTCGTCTCGCCCGATCACACTTTTAATAACGCTCTCGTCACGCATTCACCAGCTTAGTCCCCGAGTTAAGCGTGCGTAAAGAAATTTTACTTCAAAAATACAATCTGTCATATATTACTCGTTCTGATGTAAGTATAATATAAAATATTACGATATAGATATTTGGCACTATTTCAAGTCATCATTGACATACTCGTAGTATCATAGTTTTATTTAAGGCGACTATTTGACCTAAAATGTCAGGTGTATCCAAAAATAAAACTATAATTTAATAAAACGTAAATTATTATGTAATAAACTTATTACACTGTGTTCATGATCACACAACCTTCCGCTGTTTGAAGGTTGTTTGTTGTGTTTCGTGTGTAAATTGATGTTTTGTACCACCGCTTCCTTCAAATCTTATTTACTTCTGAATATTATACAATGCATGAATTATGAAGCATGTTTCCGTATACATTTTTTAAGCTTAACAATACATACTCGTAAATATAAAAAATAATAATTGTGTGTTCTCAAACAAAACAAAGGCCAATTTATTTCAAGAAATCAAACAAATATATAAATTGTTAACAAATATACATTATTGGGGATAACTCAAACACTACCTACTCGTCGATAAAACAATCAATTCAAAAACCGTACTCAAAAAAAATAATCAATGAAATACTTATTATCTATACAGGGTGTCCCAAAATTCAACGATAAGCCGACACGGGAAGATAGACCTATCCATGACTACTTGGGAAAACAAAAGAAAAAAAATATATCTCAATTTTTTTTTAAGTTACAAGAAAAAAACGAAATTCTTCAAAAATTTAGGCCTCTTATGATCATTTTCACTACCATGACCACAAATGTTTAAATATTTCTGTTTTTTTCTTTTTATAGGCAACCTGAATAGCATTGCTATCTACCACAATCCTTAAAAATTCCAGAAGGCCTCTAGTTTTTTCATAAAAATCTTTCAAAGTTATTGTTTTCCCTAAATTTTTTTAAGATTTTTACTTTTAGTCAACTTTAACTCATCGTGGTGTAAAAAAAAATTATGAACACTACTATGGCATGTTTTTTCAAAAGTTGGCGCAACTAACCAAGATTCTAAAATGGTATAATACGCTAGGAAAACTAACCATAAAAAAATAATATGCGTACTAATTCAAAACAAGAACCAAATTAAATAAATTGTAGTTTACAATAATCACTTTTAATACGTGCCTAAAACGGGTTTCAGTTACAATTTTGTGAAATTTGTATGGGTTAGAGAGAAAGGTAGAGAGTTATTTCAAGAGACAGATGAATTTTTTTTTTATTGAATAACTACAAGGAAGGTAGAGAATCTGTTATTATTCTCAGTAACTCAGTTCAGTTTGCTCTGCACATTTGTTTACTGCACACCCTTCCGTCTTAAACTGACGTGCCACTTTTACGTACACAACCATTTTTGGCTTGGATTTTTGGACCGTAATCGATCTGCAAACTTAACTAACCTGATATTATTTTGGACTACGATTGTGTGTATTGGATTTCGAGTTCTGGCGCATTTTGATCTGTTTAGCGTTTATTATGCCACAATCATACACACCACAGGATTACGCTAATATGCACCTCATCTACGGAGAATGCCGATGCAATGCTAACGCTGCTAGCAGACTGTATCGAGAAAGGTATCCAAAAGATCAAAGATATCCTGATTATCGAGTGTTTATCAATGTGCATCAAGAGTTTTCGGAAAGTCGTATGCCATCTAGTAGGCGAAACGTTGGAAGACTTAGATTAGATCGTGATGAAGAAGTTATCAATGAGATAAAAAATGATTCAACTACTTTGGCACGTGCCATAAAAAAAGCTACAGCGATCCCGAAAAGTTCTCGTAACGCCACAGGCTTCACCCATATCACTACAGGCGCATGCAGACGCTATTACCGCGGGACTATCCACTGCGAGTCACATTTTGCCGTGTGATGTTGCAAAGGCACAGGGGAAAATCCCCAATTCCTAGACAAAATTATATGGTCGGATGAATAATTAAACATTTTTCATTTTTCTCTTTTTAACGTAAATATCTCTCTATCTTTCTCTCTCTAACTTCTTAGGCATGTATAACCCCATTCAAATCCCACGAAATTGTAACTAGAACCCGTTTTGGGCACGTACTAAAAGTGATTATTGTAAACTACAATTTATTTAATTTGGTTCTTGTTTTGAATTAGTACGCATATTATTTTTTTATGGTTAGTTTTCCTAGCATATTATACCATTTTGGAATCTTGGTTAATTGCGCCAACTTTTGAAATAACTTGCCATAGTAGTGTTCATAATTTTTTTTTACACCACGATGAGTTAAAGTTGACTAAAAGTAAAAATCTTAAAAAAATTTAGGGAAAACAATAACTTTGACAAATTTTTATGAAAAAACTAGAGGCCTTCTGGAATTTTTAAGGATTGTGGTAGATAGCAATGCTATTCAGGTTGCCTATAAAAAGAAAAAAAAAAGAAATATTTAAAAAATTGTGGTCATGGTAGTGAAAATGATCATAAGAGGTCTAAATTTTTGAAGAATTTCGTTTTTTTCTTGTAACTTAAAAAAAAATTGAAATATATTTTTTTTCTTTTGTTTTCCCAAGTAGTCATGGGTAGGTCTATCTTCCCGTGTCGGCTTATCGTTGAATTTTGGGACACCCTGTATATAAATCAGGGTTTCTTAACCTTTTTCTAGTGATGGACCCCTTTAAAAATTTCAAAGAGTCCACGGACCCTTTCCAAAAAAAAAGAAAAAAAAAACACAACGATGCTTTACTTCAATCACCTTTTATTGTTTGCGATCAAACTTTACATATACCTAAATAATAACTAGTGTGACGGTTGCTGCTGCTTATGCTGGATTAAAATACCAAATTGAGCAGCTGTTTTTGATTACGCGCAAAATGAAAATATTTACTCACAACATAAGTGGGCTTGCCATGGACCCCCATGGCAATGGATGGACATATATATAATAATAATATAGTGACATAATTATTCGTTGACATGTGCGTCGTATCTGAAAAATCATATCCATAACTTTTCTGGTATCAAATAAGTATTTTTTAAGTTAATTAAAAAAATCAGTTTTCCTTCCATGATTTATATCGTTAGTATATGTACCTATATACCCATTAGCTGTTGATTTGTTTACATTTGTATTATGTATTAGCGGACCTGACAAACTTTGTACCGCCTTATTTTGTTCTTATATATAATATGTATCTATACTTATTATAAAAATAAGTCCCCCGGCCGCGTCTTTCTGTCCTCCTGTCTGTCTGTCTGAACGCGATAAACTCGAAAACTACTGAACGGATTTTTACACAGTTTTCAACAATAGAAACAGTGATTCTTGAGGAAGGTTTAGATATATAATTTATCATGCTTTTATGTAAATTAGCAGAAATACAGCGATAAATGTTGAAGAGGTCGCAAAAAATCTCGCCAACGGGGACCTTTCCTCGCGAACGCCGCGTAAACTAGCAAAGATATAGTTAAGTAATGTACTAGCGAATTCAAAATCTATAAAAATGCTACAAAAAAGTCCGCGACAGCATATCTCTATCTCTTACGGTTGACTTACAATAACCACTTTTATGTTCAAATTTGTAATTAAAAACATTACGTTATTTTCAAAGCTATTTTCTTTAGTTCAGTATTATTCCTTATCCAACAAAATATATAAGTTAGCTTAAGAATTTAATGCAGATTAAAATTGCCCTTTACACTATATCAATCAGATGAATAGTTTTTGAGATATCGTCGTTAGAAGTAATTATTAAAAATAAAATTAATGCGCAACGAAGTGGGCACGGGTCGGCTAGTATCAAAATAAAATATAGCCTATTTTTCAAGTTGGATCAAACTGCACACGGTGAGCAAATTTGATTAAAGTACTTTAGGAGTTCATCGCGGACAAACAACGTGAAGCGTAATTTATATTAAGATTTATTAAAATAATCATAATTATAAATATGTATGTCACTCTACTGTTACTTTAAGTACAGTTTTAATTCCCTACCATAGGAACAGACGATTGTGTGTAATATAATTATGTTACTGTGTAGTAGTGGAATATCAACCTCAATCGAAAGTGTCGGTAACTTATAGAGACATTTATATACAACTAGCTGACCTGGCGAACTTCGTACCGCCTTTTTTTTCTTAAATATAATAATTACATATACCAAAATAAAATATAGCCTATCTTTCAAGTTGGATCAAACTGCACACGGTGTGCAAATTTGATTAAAATCGGTTAAGTGGTTTAGGAGTCCATTGAGGACAAACATTGTGACACGAGATTTATATATGTATATTAAGATTTATGTTCACATTTCATTTACTAAGAACATCAGCAAATACAAAATTGAATAAATATTAATAATTACAATAATTTTAATAATGATCAGTTGCTTCGTATAGAAAGTGAAAATGATTTTTTGTATTGATATAGATTAATTAGATATTTAAAAGACACTTATACCTACAGTAAGGATCGCTTTTTTACATTCGTCTACAATCTGTACACATATGTTTATGTAAATATAACTTATCATTTTTTCTATAGGTATATATTTATAAACATTAAATACTAACTTTATAATTACATGAAATTAATTTATCATTATGTTGTTTTACGTTCTTACGTAATCTTCTCTTCTATTTTACCTACTAATTTTGTTTTTTATTTGTATTGATTTAGTTTTGCATTTGATTTAGTTTTGCATTATAATGAAATATTTATTAATTATTTATTTATCAGATCAGTAGACATATCAGTAGAGATCTTTACGCAACAATGAAACATTTATAGGTCATTTCATGGTATTCATCGTAATGTAGGTACCTACGCTATGTTAGATAACTTTAAATCTTATTATTACTTACAACACTTTAATTTTATTAATACTTTAAAATGCCAATGTTTATGTGAAATGAATGATGATTACCAGGGTTTATCAGACCACGATAAGAGTACACAAAGATAACAATCTTTAGCCTCATAAAAATCATTTAACCACCAACATACCTACTTAGAAGGTCATGAACTAATTAAACGCCTAATTTTAGAAATACATATAGCCAAACTTCTTCTTTGCACACAATTTTTCATAAAATATATAGGACGCAATAAATTAAGTAGCTACTTTTTTAATAAAATAAAATACTTATAATACATAAAATTAAGGTTGTGGCGACATCTATCGAGCCACATACGAACTAACGATTCTACATCGCGCTATCGATGTTTTCAGAGAAATCGAATATATACAAGAACCCGACAACAACCGTTGGGGCAGTAGCCCTACCAGACACAACACCTCTCTGGTCGGAGGATCCTCCTTTTCCGAGGGCGAATGAGGAACCCTGTTCCTCGCACCCCCAAACTGGTGACCCCAACATGATCATCAGCGCAGCCTTCGTCAATCTACGTCATCGTGACGTCATCATCACTTCCTCAAGCTTTCGAGCAGCAAGTCCTACAGCCAAGCCAGCATCCACGGCTACTACAGGTATCCTGACCACCAGCATGAAGCGGACGCGCATACCTGGTCATCACCTACTGCCTTCTCAGCGACTTTGGCACATCACACTGCACTTCGGCCGGTCAGCAAGCAGAGACGCACTTCTCTCCTAGTCGACGCAGCAGCCAGCCACTACGCAGCACTGCACCACTCCGACTCACTGGAGAATTTGCAGCATCACCCTGACTCACTGGGGCATTACCGCAGACAGTTCCGACTCGCTGTGAACTATGCGGCATCTGGTTCCGACTCACTGGAACATTCCACTGGCCCGACAAGCATCACAAGATGTGTATGCCTGTATGGACGACTCAAAACAGCTATCGACCTCCGGTCTCGGAGGGGAGTGATGTGGCGACATCTATCGAGCCACATACGAATTACGAACTAACGATTCTACATCGCGTTATCGATGTTTTCAGAGAAATCGAATATATAATATATATAAAAGAACCCGACAACAACCGTTGGGGCAGTAGCCCTACCAGACACAACACCTGTCTGGTCGGAGGATCCTCCTTTTCCGAGGGCGAAGGAGGAACCCTGTTCCTCGCACCCCCAAAAGGTTATTTCTTACGTTATTAACCTCGTTATTAACATATCTGTATATATTTTTATTGTACCTTTTTTGTGTACTAAAAGCCACATAATTAAATAGTTAATTGAATATTATAACATCTTTAATGTCATATTTATGCTTTTATACATCTGTGGATATATAAATAGATACAATATAAAGTAGGTAGGTAATATTTACTTGTTAATCTTGTAAGAACAAGTGATATAAATGATGACCTCAAAGTTTAATAAATATAAAAACCAAACCCTTAATCGTAAATCATTTCGTTTTATGCCAAAAATGCAGCACATCATTGGAATAGAGCGGGTACTCTTCAAACTGTTGAACCGAAATTTTGAATTTTTGTTTGTGTAAACATAGCGAAGAACAACCGAAAGGAAACTAGTTACAAGCTTTTATTTAACTTGCAATGTATGTATGTATGTATGTATGTATGTATGTATGTATGTAAATTTAATGAATGTTTGTTCGGGTGAAATCTTGCAACTCAATTTTGAAGCAGATATCTTCAACCGATTGAGCTGAAATTTTGTATACAGGTTCAATTTAGATGACAATGGATGATTTTGTATGTATTTATGTATGTATGTATGTATGTTTGTTCGGGTGAAATCTTGCAACTCAATTTTGAAGCAAATATCTTCAAGCAATTGAGCTGAAACTTTGTATACAGGTTCAATTTGGATGACAATGCATGGTTTGTATGTATGTATGTTTGTTCGGGTGAAATCTTGCAGCTCAATTTTGAAGCAAATATCTTCAAGCAATTGAGCTGAAACTTTGTATACAGGTTCAATTCGGATGACAATGCATAGTTTGTATGTATGTATGTTTGTTCAGGTGAAATCTTGCAACTCAATTTTGAAGCAGATATCTTCAACCAATTGAGCTGAAATTTCGTATGTAGGTTCAATTTAGATGCCAATTCATGGTTACCTTTGTGACGTCATTCTAAATCTAATATGGCGGCATATCTAAGAGTGCGGACTGGTTATTTTTAGTGCACTTCTACATTATGGGTATCAAATGCAAGGGCTTGCTAAGAATAATTCGAATAAAGTGACGTGATAACCGACTAAAAAGTCAAAAATAAATTAAAAGTAAAAAACCTTTTTAAAAAACAAGCTTTTATTTGAATGCACTAAAACGAAAAAAATAAAATTTTACTTTAAAACTTTTACTATTTACTTATAAAGTCATTACACATAATATATATGATATAAAAGCTTGTCGCAAGAAATGCTTGTAAACAAGTAAATTAAATAAATTGATGTGATTGATTTTAACTATCAAAATTTTCAAACTAAGGAAATACGAGTACTATCCCGCGACAAGCTTTTCTATCATATAGATTATGTGTAATGACTTTATAAGTAAATAGTAAAAGTTTTAAAGTAAAATTTTATTTTTTTCGTTTTAGTGCATTCAAATAAAAGCTTGTTTTTTAAAAAGGTTTTTTACTTTTAATTTATTATCAATTTAAATAAAAAACACATTATTAGCCGGTACACATATTATATTAGGGCTACGATAAAACCAAGAGACAGACGTTGGCGTCAATCTTGTAACACACCTCTAAAAAGAGGGTTAAAAATTTTATAGTCAATTGCTATTCCTATTTTTCTACCTTTTTTTACCTACATATGTCAACAAAGAAAAATGTTTAGTTGACATAATGAATTAAGATTTCTAAAGGTGTATTAACATCAATTGGCAGCAAATACAAGAAAAAAATGTATGTGGTACTTGAGGGGATTGATAAAGAGTATTTTAGTAACTATTAAGTAGTATAACTATAACTATATATATATATAATATATATATATATATATATATATATATATATATATATATATATATATATATATATATAGTAACTATTAGTTGGAGCAGACGTGTCCTGGAGTGGAGACCGTGTCTTGGCAAACGCAGTGTGGGACGTCCTTCGGCCCGTTGGACCGACGATCTTCGTAAGATTGCCGGTGTAGGCTGAATGAGGATTGCGGAAAACCGGGATGTCTGGCGCGAACTTGGGGAGGCCTATGTCCAGCAGTGGACTGCAATATTCTGAACTGATGACTGATGAAGTAGTGACAAAAACGGTATGCAAATTAACCCCCACCCCCAGTAAATGCGACAAATTACATTCACTCGAAAGAGTCAGCCCATACGAACCCAGTATCTTATTGGTGGTGTTGAATTGGAGGAAACGGATTCGGTTAGAGACTTAGATGTTATTTTCGACAAAAAGATGTCCTTTGTTCCACATATTAATGAAATTGTAAAGAGAGCATCGAGGATGTTGGGCTGCGTTATTAGAAATGGAAGAGCCTTTAAGATACCCCAAACAAGGATATAACTCTTTATTTTAGTATGGTACGAAGTCTGTTGGAGTATGCTAGTGTAGTAAGGCGTCCACATTATGCTGTACATATGCTTCGAATTGAACGGATTCAGAAGAGGTTTATGTGGCACCTTACCTGCTCGCAGAGACTGGCAAATCAATTGAAGTCTTACAACGAGCGGTTAAAGTATTTTAAAATACCGTCTATTACCGAAATATTTGAATACATCGATTTTAACTTCATCCAGAAGCTAGGTAATAATAAAATAAATTACCGCCACTGTTAGAAAAAATTAATATTAGAGTCCCTCTTAGGTGCCCACGAAAACCTGTTACACCCCACTGCCCTCCTCTTTGGCGTACAGTCCTGGGACTGGGACCCAACTCCGCTATCCCCAGACTCTGTAGAATAGTCAATCAGCACGAATTATAGTCACGTGAAGAGCATGTTTTATTTGACCAAGTTTCATCAATAATGCCTAGTAGATTATAAATGAAAACAATGACAGATAGGTACTGAGTACTTTCGAAAAAATGTTTAAATTTTTTTTTGTATATATACTTGCATGCTGTAATTGGTTTTTGTATTTAGTATTAGTTTTTAATTTTATGAATGTATTAGTACAAATACTGTTGATAAACCTTTAATTAAATAAATAAATTATATTTATATTAATATAACAAGATACTCATTATATAGAGACTCTCTAGAGAGTAAGAATTGAAAAAATAAAACTAAACAGCAAATAAATAATTACACATATTGCACATATTGTCGTTAAGTTTTCGAGGAAGTAATCGTGAAAACTAGATACAAAGAAACATTAGAAGGGTAATTACCTATACACGCATATAACATATAACATGTACATAATTATGTGATACATAGTTTTATTCTAGTAGACTGAGCAGATTTCTTATCGACAATGTTTTAGGACGAGTGAAATGAGTAAAACAGACAATTTTGATTCCATATTGTAACGGAAGACACTGCCTAATAACTGGCGCAGTGGAACTGTGGAAGGTAGGCAATAAGTATAAATAGGGATACACCACAGACCAAATAAATAAGGATACACCGAAGTTGCGGGTGGCTGGCGATTATAGCAGTGCCGTAACGTTGAGATGATGAGCTGAGATATGCATGTGTTGACTATATAGTTGTACTGAGGTGAGTTTTGTTGAGCTGCTAAATATAACAGTTATCTATATATATAAAAATCAATTGCTGTTTGTAAGTCTCGCTAAAACACGAGAATGGCTGGACCGATTTGGCTAATTTTGATCTTGAAATGTTTGTGGAAGTCCAGGGAAGGTTTAAACGGTGAGAAACATAAATAACATATAACGGAAAATACTAAAAACGGCGATTCAATTATTCAATACAAAATGCAAATATTTATAGGTGCGTTCAGTACATTACATATTACTTCAATGGTTCAGTAGGTAAGTGTTTTGTGTAGGTGATACGAAGTTCACTGGGCCATCTAGTTATTCATAAAAATGTGTTTTACTTTACAATATTTATTCCTTATGTCATAGGTTTCTGGCTGTTTTTATGTATTTTTTATTTTTGTGTTGATGTGGTTTCTTTCGGAATCTTAAAATGCAACGCATATTACCTAATAACTAGAAACAAATATTGGCTACAAAAAATTCTCACAATATAAGTTTTTAAACTTAATATAAATAATATATTAATTACAGTGTTAGTACACAATGATCTGTATTTTACACCACAGCACCACTGAACATGGTACCTACTTGCAATAGTAGAATAACTAACAAACATTGTAAAATATGTACAAGTATTATTGTATATCCCCTTTTACATACTAATTCTGCCAAGTCCAAACTTTGAACTTAATTTCTCAACCGTTTGTACTAAACAGTAGATAATTTACCCCCTAGCTGGTTGATTTTTCTTATAAAACTAAGCCGGCAAACAAGCCTACGGCTCACGGAGCTCACCTGATTGTAAGCGACTACGCCTGCAACACCAGAAGTATCGCAAGCGTGCTACCGACCCATTAATCATCAAAGGATCACAACAATGCTTGAAATCACTATTATTTAGTTGCGATCTTGTGTACGAGGTATTTACCCAGAGGGCACAGCAGGATACAATCCTCAGTTTCAGTTAGATGCTAGATAGGTACTTCCAACTTTTACAGCATTAGTATTTATTATGCAGTGTTTTAGTGAAGTAATAGACACGTCGGTCTAAATGCAATCAAAATACCTACTTACCTCGGGTTAAAACACCAAAGGTTAAAAACCCTGACTGCATAATTAAACTGATAAATACCTACGTTCACTACAATATGTTCACTACATAACGATAGAATTCTGACATAAACAATGTTACTTAAGAATTACAAAATAAATTACAATATTGTTATTGCTTATAAACGAAAATCAGAACAAAACAAAAACATTTTTAATTTGATATATTTGTAACTAGTCACATTCCGGGGTCTGTAAAGAACTCGCTATAGACGGCGCCAAGGTTTGCCTAAAAACCAAAATCATCATATCAAGAATTTCGACCCAGCTAGATGTGGATCCATAGCTCAGTTGGCAGAGCGCTGACACGGCACGTCAGAAGGCGCAGGTTCAAATCTCGCTGGATCGAAAAATTTTGATATGATTTAAAATGTTTATAATTTCCTCATGTGTGGGCAGTGTGGGTAACACAAAAATAAAAAATAAAACGAACTAAAAAATAATACGACATAAGTAATCGGTAAAACAGTCAATTAAGTAAGCTTTATTAGATACCTATAACTCAATAAAAATCGGCCAAGTGCGAGTCGGACTCGCGCACGAAGGGTTCCGTACTATTGACTAGGTACATTGATTATAATAACGGGCAAAAAGCGGCTAAAAATCACTTTTATTGTATGAGAGCAAAAATAGGGAAAAATGACGTTTTTTGTATGGGTATGTATAACAACCGGGACCCGTGATCTCCGAGGCACGGTGGGAAGACCCACAAGGACTGCACAAATATCCAAACCACGGCAAACATCTGTATGACCAATAAAAATGTTTGTCAAGTGTGGAGATCGAACCCGCAACCGCCTGCGCAACAGCCACAAACCAGTGCTGTAACCGTTGCGCCAACGCGGCGTTAATGTTACAGGGATCAAATAAACGATTATGATGATTAAAGAGCATTTGCCCACGAAAATCTCATTTTCATTTTTTTTTTTAGCAAGTGTTATTTATATGCGGTATTGCAGTATCACCGACGATATGTAAACGTCAATAATTTAGGCTTCACTGAAATACAGTCAGCTAGTCGAGGCATGTAAAAGTCAATAAGTAGGCTAATAAAAGATGTAAGCTCAATTTACGAATTTAAATCTCAGCTTTCGCAATATATTCTCAATAATACTTTATCGTTAGAAGAAACCATTTAAAATATTCGTTAACTGAGCACTAGGATTTATAAGACGACGATATGTAGGTATGTTTTACTTTTATTGTAATAAGTATGTTGTTCTCATATAAGTGACATTGTCTTTTTGAAAATAAAGTTCTTTAACCTTTCTTTAACCTGGTAGACACCATCGCCCCGTTTATTTACATTGAGTTTTTATATGTATAAAAACAACGTTTTTTATGAGATGACCTACGTTGAACCTAGTCTAGTGCTAAATGTTCCACAGCTAAAAATTCTATTTTAACATAGGTACCTACTGCGCCACTCTACTATTTATAATAGAGTGGCGTAGTATGTATAATGTATATCACATTTTTGTGATGGTGAATAATTTCGATGTTTTTTTTTCGTGTTTTTATCTATTATGTATTATCGATCAGATTCAATGTTACAAGAAACTTGAAAACGATCGATTCCACTTATGTAAACAAAATATTTATTAAAAGCCTGTTCATATCTTTAAATAATAATACAGGCAAAATTTGTATTTTTTTTTATTAAAAAAGAAGGCGAAAGCATCAACGCATACATACAACTGTTAAAAGTGAAGAATAGTTTAGAACTGAGTAAACAAAAGTGATTTTTTGTGAAGACATTCACAGATAAATTTTTGTATATACCTATATATTTCGTCAAAACTCGAAATATAATCTACTTTCCTTGAAATATTGCAGTCGGCCTTTATACTATTTTATGTGGCTAATATTAAGGTAATATATAAGTAGAAAATGCCGACGCTGTGATGGAAGACGCGTTTAATAATAACCATTTGACGGATGCAAACATGCAAATGCAATACTGTTGCCAGTGGTTCTTATGTGTATGCCAACTAGAATAATTTTAGTTGACCTCTTTGTGTTATCACGTTCTTGTTAACTTTAATTCTTCAATTTATATCCCTACTACAGTTCATTTTAATGACACATAGATAAATATCTTATCTTCTATTTTGACTTATCTTTAAAAAGAAAAATGTAGTTAGGTACATTCATTACCTATAAGATTAATTAAACTTTATTATAATCATCTTAATTACATTTCTCTTTTAGGTACCTAATGTTATAGTTGTGCACGAGAACCATATTTAGGATTTGAAAATTCAGTATCGACAAACTGTACATTTACTTACCTATACCTAAACGTACCTACTATATACTTTAGAACAATGTATGGAAGGAGTCCTGCGCATCATCATTTAACCCATGTCTTATTAATTATTATTATTGTTCTTTGTTTATAACACACTGTTTTTTAATAACATAAATGAACAGTCAGCAAATAAAAACAAATATGATGATGATTACTATATTTAGTATTAAACCGAAACAAATTGATGCCACTAAACATTAATTTTCGGTTATTTTTGTACAAAAGAACTCATAAGGAAACCTCAAAAAGTCATGACTCACGACACAACAAAACAGGTTTAGTTAAATTTTTCCACTAAGCTTATATTTTTATGAGGGTTCCGTACCCAAAGGGTAAAAACGGGACCCTATTACTAAGACTGTCTGTCCGTCCGTCCGTCCGTCCGTCTGTCACCAGGCTGTATCTCAAGAACGGCGATAGCTAGACAGTTGAAATTTTCACAAATTATGTATTTCTGTTGCCGCTATAAGAACAACTACTAAAAACAAAATAAAATAAATATTTAAGGGGGGCGACAATTATTTTTGTTTTTATTAGTCTCCACGCCATCTATCAGAAATTAGGAAAACTTCGTCGATAGACTAATAATAGTTTTCTAATAGCGGCATAGATGGCGTCGCAATTAAATAAATATTTTACAGAATAAATATTTTACACAAACTTATATTTAGTTTAGTCAATGGTACTTAACCCTTCGTGCGCGAGTCCAACTCGCACTTGGCCGATTTTTATTTATAATTGTACACTGCCTACCTTTATAGAATACATAATAAGTAGAGAAAATTGAATGGTTTGTTGAATACTCGTAATCGTGCCAACTCAGAACAGATTACTATTAGAATCATAATTACATAATGGCTTTAATTAATCATGTCACTAGTCGCGATGACATTGTAGGTACATCGTTATCTTAATGTTTGTAGTAAGATGTACGTTCGATATTACGTTATTTCACATCACCTAAAAATGCTAAAAGTATGAAACGATAAACTAGTACCTTAGCATACAGACAACAGAAGCTACAGACGCAACAGGAAGCTAATGAAATGTATTTAATTTTTCTAAATATTCCTCTTTTTGCTCCTACATTTACGAAGCACCATAGTGCAACATGCTCAAATCGATTACCTTGACAATATTATTACAATGTATCGGGTATTTACTATTTACACAATAATAGATCAAAAACCCGGCAGGGCTAGACTTTCGTCTTTCGATTTTGATACCTGGTATCTGCCAAAGCCACTAAAAGTTAAACTTCATATTTGGCCATTATTTCTACCTATGTTGGGAGCATACGCTGAGAAACTATCAGCTTTTATTTTATAAAATGACAAAAGTCTGGCCCTCGCGGGCTCTTAGACTACAAGCAAAAGATTCTCTCGATATTTACCTTTTACCTAACTCTAGACAATCACGTTTTTTTGCGATTTAAGTATTTCTCCACAAACGAGTTCTAAACAAAAAAAAAATGGTGATGACTTACTGGGGTTGTACCTAAAGCTTAAAAACATAAGTAATATTTATAAACATTTATAAAGAAGTAATAAAACTTTATTGCCCATACTATAATTTTATATGATCATTAGCACATACAATGCCTCAGTCCTGATGCACTTGGCATAGTCCATTATGACATTAAAATTTACTGTAGATATGTGACACGTCAAGCTACTCTTAATCGTGGAAAAAGTTGATATGACCAGCAAATAATAGGACATCTGCTTATTAAGATAACAAGTTGGGTAGTCCTCCAAGGCTCCAAGTAATATATAAACATGTCTACAATATGAAAATCATTATCATAGGCTTTTACGTCTTTTACAGACGATTTAAACAGTGCCTGCATGAAGAGCATTTTTTCTGATGGCTGTACAAGCCGATACGGGAGCGGCAGACTCTACCACACACCGAACAGGGCAAAGATGCGCTAGTGTCATTATATGAAAATGCATACGTAATAATTAGATATAATCGATCACCATTAATTACGACATAATATACCAATTTGTTTCTTGTCTGGGTGTAAATCCTTGTAGGTTTTCCAAACATGTTTCAGTAATAGGTAGGGATCCCTAGTACATTTTTTTCACCTGATCAGTATCAAGCTAATTTTTTGGGAGTGGCTACATTTTGATGAGGCGAACAAAAAGTTCCTCTTCGAAAACTCTCGATTGTGGTAGATAATAGAGTTAGCAGGAGATAGAGCAGCAGTGAGCGTAGGACCGGGATAACGTACCACGCAATTTGTAGGACATTATTACTTGTAAATTATATAGATATTAACTAACTAAAAGCAAAAAAAAATCAGAAAAAAAAATTAATTTTTGATGACCTTACGAGGTCATCAACTTGAGGACCTCGTAAGGTCATCAAAAATTATTACTAACCAGCTGATTTTTTTTCTTTTAGTTAGTGATTATCTATATAATTTAATAGTAATAATGTCCTACAAATTGCATGGTACGTTATCTCGGTCCTACGCTCACTGCTGCTCTACCCCCTACTATCTCTGTTAGCTACCACAATCGAGAGTTTTCGAAGAGGAACTTTTTGTTCGCCTCATCAAAATGTAGCCACTCCCAAAAAATTAGCTTGATACTGATCAGGTTAAAAAAATGTACTAGGGATCCCTACCTATAAGCATGTTGCTAAGTCAAAGGTTTATTTTGGATGTTTGAATTGGGCTGTTTGCCGAATTACAACCCGTAAATCATGCGCTAAAAAGAATAAAATAAACTTTTCCTTTAAAAATTTTACCATCAACATATAAGGTGTTCGACTCCTAACTACGTTCCTTCAAATGGGTGGTTCTGTATATGTAATAGTATAAGGTCCACGTTAAAAAAAACCTGGACCATTTTTAACCTTGACTGTTTAAATTGACGAGCTACTTTGATAGACTCGTTCCGCATGATACCTTTCGTGAGCGCGTAAGCACGGCTATAATTTACAATAATAATTGTGTTTGCTCGCAAACGAAAAAAAAGCGACTTCAATTACATCGACAAGTAATACAACGTAATAAGACGAAAAAATAGTCAAGTAAATACGCGCTATTAAAGATTACTTAAAAAGTTGTAATCAGTTTTCGATCTAATTTAAACAAGACTACAAGACAAGTATTAGCTTTCGACTAAAGTAAGAATCATCGAAATCGGTACACCGAGTAAAAAGTTATGCGGTATAATATAACGTAGGTCGACGAAAAAGTAGTCACGTAAATACGCATTATTAGATATAACTCTAAAAGTACTTGTCAGATCTCAATTAAATTAAAATGGGACCACATGACACGCAACACCTTTCAATTAAAACAAGATTGATCGAAATCGGTCCACCCAGTCAAAAGTTCTGAGCTAACATACATAAAAAAAAAAAAAACATACGTGTCGAATTGAGAACCTCCTCCTTTTTTGGAAGTCGCTTAAAAAGAATTCGTTCCCATATGCGGTTCTTTAGCTGTCACTTATTTCACGTTCAGGGTTACGAAAAGCAGTTTTTTTCAGCCTGTAATATCCCATTGTTGGGCATAGGCCTCTTCCCCTATGTAGGAGAAGGATCAGAGCCTAATCCACCACGCTGCTCCAATGCGGATTGGCGGATATATTCCCTACTATGAGTAACGATCGCTATCAGGTGTTCATGATAACAACCGGGATCGACGGCTTAACGTGCTCTCCTAGGCACGGTGGGGAGACCCACAAGGACTGCACAAACACCCGGACCACGGCAAACATCTGCATGGCCAATACAACGATCGAAAGATCGAACCCGCAACCGCCAGCGCAACAAGCACAATATTATTACTATAGTAGTAGCGAAAAGTAGTATTGGATGGGTTATCCAGAAGTACCTACCTTGCCAGAGTAGCTCGTCAGTTAGGAATCGAGGATCTCTCAGTTCTCACACACATGAACATTCTGTATAACGTTATTACACAATTTCCATGATAAAAAAGCTTGTCGCGAGATTCGAGTAGGTACTCGTATTTACTTATTTTGAAGATTATAAAAATGAGACAGCTGGTTGACGGAATCAAACGGAGTCACGATCCTCAGCAATGAGGGACCGATTGAAGAGAGAGATCAAGTTATTTAATTTACTTGTTTATCTACATAGGTACCTAAATTTCGCGAGAAGTTTGTAACGTCACTTTATTTTTCGAGCTACTTTCAGTAAGCCCTTTCATTTGGTGCCCATATTGTAGGAGTGCAATAAAAATAACTATTCTGCTATCATCAGTGTGGACGCCATGTTTGATTTAGGATGACGTCAAATAGCTAAACATGCATTGTCATCAAAATTAAACGTGTATACAAAATTTCAGCTCAATCGGTTAAAGATATATGCTTCAAAATTCACAGAGAAACATAATATGTATTATCTATATCCCACGAAAAACATAAATGTGAAAAATGACAGCCAAGTTCAATAATAAGAATATGTTGTTTGTGGACTTCGCCGAAAAAAGTATTGAGATCTAAATGTGCGCCAAGTTCTACAGAAAATCCCGAAAAATATTTAAGCTAAAGATTTCACTTTGCCAGTTTTCACTAATAATTTATCTTTTATTTGGCCAATAGCTTTTTAATGTTGTTTTTAAGTAAAAACTAGCCAAGTGAAATCTTTAGCTTAAATATTTTTCGGGATTTTCTGTAGAACTTGGCGCACATTTAGATCTCAATACTTTTTTCGGCGAAGTCCACAAACAACATATTCTTATTATTGAACTTGGCTGTCATTTTTCACATTTATGTTTTTCGTGGGATATCATTACTTTTTGTAGAACTTTAGATTGACTTCTGTACTATATCTGTGTATTGTGGCGCCACGCGCGCCAGACGCCGCGCCGACACACTCCGTTGGCCATTTGTTTAACGCGTATTACAAGTTTTTTGTATGGGGACAACCTTGATTTTTTGACTTAATTTTATTTTTATACTTGTTTTATATAGCAAATGTAACAATACATATTTTGTGCAAGTTTCAAATATCCACTTATAACGGTTCAGACGCTACAATTAAAAAACGTTTTTTTTTTTTTGTATGGGGACCCCCTCTATTTTTTAACTTTCTTTTGTTTTCAGATTTTTTCCTACGCTTACACGTAATTACCTAGCTAGATGCCAAATTTCGACTTCCTAGGTCATCTGGAAGTGGGTTAGGTTTTTGATGAGTCAGTCAGTCAGTGGAAAATTCGCGACTTTTGAACCTTCATATTTTTGTAACCGTTTCGACTAGGTTAATGAAATTTGGGGTCCTAGTTGTCCTTAAGGATATAAATATACCTATATATGTAATTTGATCTGTTTCTGTTGAATAGGTTTTGAGTTATGGAAGGGTCAAAAGTCGCTCGAAATGGTTCGTGTAAATATACACACGGCGCTGAGTCGCCAGTTCTTTTGCTTGAACTTGGCTTGACACGCTGCCGCGTGTCTTGATATATAAAAGAGATTTCCACCCATATATTGACTCATCACGATATCTCTGGAACCATAAGGCCTAGAGACTTGAAATTTGGCAGAAATATTCCTTTCGCCGAGTAGAGGTCAGCTAAGAACGGATTTTACGAAATTCAACCCACAAGAGGGGGTTACGGGGGTTAATAAGATATATGGCAAAACAACGTTTACGGGGTCAGCTAGTTATTATTATATAAGTGTAAGTAATATAACATCAAAGATCACTTATGAATACGATATGTCAACAGTAGTTCAGGTTCTGACCTACGTAAATAAGCATGTAACAAGGCCGTCATCAACTACTTGGACTAAATGGATGCATTGGAAGAAACTAATTGTATCTCCTGTTACAATGTGCGCAACAGCTTCACTTTTTTTTAACTCACTCGAGTTCTTATTGCCCAATATAGTTTTAATTAGTAAAAAAAAAAAATTCAATTCTGATGTATTAATATTTAATAACGTAAGATCCATTAACACGAAGGTCATAGGTTCCTTTACAGCTCGGAGTATCAGTGTATCTGTTTGTGAAATTATCTTCTAACAGTGGAACAGCATTGCTGATGTTCAACTCATCTCCTATAAAAGAATAAAACCTTATCCCAGCAATAAACTATACTCAACGAGCTCGTCTGTGATGCTTAGAGAGGTCCTGATTAATAGTTAAGATCATTTTTTTAATATTGTCCACCAAATGAAATCGATGGAATAAAATGTCTAGGACGCATTACAAAAATTATAATTATAATTGCTATATTTTACTACTATAATTTACCCTACAACATGAAGAGATTAAGTACTAAATGATGAAGACTTTATTAGAAAGCAATCTCCCATCGGCTGAAGAAATTTTATAATTAGAGTTATGGCGACTACTACCACTACCACTACAGCCTATCACAGTCCACTGTTGGACATAGGCCTCCACAAGTTCGCGCCCGACATTATGACGCGAACTCATGTGTTTTGCCCATAGTCACCACGCTGGGCAGGCGGGTTGGTGACCGCAGGGCTGGCTTTGTCGCACCGAAGACGCTGCTGCCCGTCTTTGGCCTGTGTATTTCAAAGCCAGCATGGATGGTTATCCCGCCATCCGTCGGTTTTTTAAGTTATGGCGACTATGGCGAGTTATGGCGACTAAACTTTCAGAATTTAAGTAAGCAGCAATAGAGGTATGATTTAATTAAATTTTGAAAAATTAAGCAACGTGATACACGTTTCCTGACAGACATGCGGAGTGTTTTTTTTTTTAAATAAACGAACAATAAATAGGTACTTGTGATATCTCACTATATCCTTATGATACTTCGTGAGATTTTTCCGGACCCGCGCTTTCGAGCCGACCCCTTAATACTTATTAAAATGAAGATTTATAAAATAATAATCTATACTAATATTATAAACCCGAGAGGTTGTTTGTTTGTTTGTTTGTTTAAACGTGCTAATCTCAGGAACTACTGGTTCGAATTGAAAATTTCTTTTTGTTTTGCCCATTTAGGTACTAGGGAAGGTTATAGGCATATTTTTTCCTAAAATTAATGCATGCGAAATCGCGGGGTACAGCTAGTAATTGTTGAAATCGTCAACTTGATACTAACCTTACAATAACCTTCATATTTTTGTGGTCTATCAAAAATACAATGTATATTATAGTTACCTTTCTATAATATAGGTGTTGCTGTGTGGCTACGGCAAAGAATATATCCTCCCCTCTCTTCCCGTAGATGTCGTAAGAGGCGACTGGGATAACATAGTTCCACTACCACCTTGGAAATTAAAAATCCGACCGATGGCGGGATAGCAATTCAACTGCTGGCTTTGAAATACACAGGCCGAAGACGGGCAGCAGCGTCTTCGGTGCGACAAAGCCAGCCCTGCGGTCACTAACACCAACCCGCCAGCCCAGCGTGGTGACTATGGGTAAAACACATGAGTTCACGCCATTTTTGGTGCGAACTTGTGGAGGCCTATGTCCAGCCGTGGACTACAATAGGCTGAAATGATGATGATGATGATGATAGTATAGGTGTAAACAAAACGTAAACACTTAAAATGTTATAAGTTGTATAATATACATATAATACCTGTTACAAGGCGACGATGCAAGGCATTCAAATGTAATGTCAACAAAGTCAAGTTCATAATTTTACATAATGATGGGTACTTTATGTGGTAGACATCATTTCCTCATATACTTATTTTACGAATTTTTCATGGGAAAAAATTGTAATCACAGACATTAACGATACATAGATAAGTAGGTACTTTATTTTTGGGACGTGAGAAAAACGTATGAAGACGTAAGAAGAATTAATCATTAAGATTGACCAATCTTAATGATTAATTAATTAATACTTCTTACGTAGGTCGTAGGTTCTTCATAATTGTACCCGTTTGTTTAATGCGCTCAAAGGAATTTCTATGAACCTCTACGAATTATTAAAAAAAATTCAATCAATTAATCAAAACTTCTCGTTATAAATAAAATTCACGATAAATCGCCACTCGTGGCTACCTAGTATCTACTACCAAAAGCTATTAGGTACAGCGATAAAATCAACAAAGACAAGAAGAAGTTTTAATATTACTGTTAGTAATTAATTATAAAATATTGTAACATAATATATCGTTTTTATTATTAGCTTATAGGTCTCTAGTTACAACTATTTTACATACCCACGTAATAATTACATCGATCTGACATAAAAATTATTTTTTTACTGTTAACGTTCCACTGCTGAGTATAAGCTTGCCTACTGTTAAGGAAAAGCGTCCAAACTTTAAGGGATGAGATAATATTGAAATTACTGAGCACATATTATTACCAAATTATAAAATAAAACTAAGACTAGATATTAAATCAAATGATACCAAATACGACGCGTTGGCGCAACGGTCACAGCATTGGTTTGTGGCTGTTGAGCTGGCGGTTGCGGGTTCGATCCCCGCAAATCACAAACGTTTGTATTTGCCATATAGATGTTTGCCGTGGTCTGGGTGTTTGTGCAGTCCTCGTGGATCTCCCCACGGTGTGTTGGAGAGAAAGTTAAGCCGTCGTCGGTCCCGGTTGTTGTTATTGCTTTACTCATTGGAGCAGCGTGGTGGATTAAGGTCTGATCCTTCTCCTACTTGGCGAAAGAGGCCTAAAGAGCAGGGGGATATTACAGGCTGAAGCAATACTAAATAAAAAAAATAAGATGAAGTCATAAGATTCTTATGACTTCATCTTATTTTTTCTGTATCTGGTTCCGATTGTATTTTATTAACTTAGCATGCTTGGCTCTATTTTCCAACTCCAATTAATTACTTAATGTTATGTAAACAAAATATTAGACTCCACAAGAGTAGTTGAGGTAGGTATGAATGGTCCTCGTCACGGCTTCAGCGTCACATTCAATAAATGATACTTGTCATTGAATTACTTAATGCTCATGGGTCCATGCCAACTCCACCGGTCCTGCTGCCAAGTGATGTCATAAATATGGACCACAGTTGTTGATTCATAATAAATAATCAGGTAACTTAGCAATAAAAAAACAGTTTGTCTTCAAGGATGAATTAAAAAGGTGACGAGTAAATTCAATTGAGCAGGTCAAATCTAAGTGCGATAGGTTTAGCTGTGGCTGTGTTGAATTAACTAATACAGCTAAATCTATTGTACTTTTTTGTCTTTTTGTGATAAAAAAAATACAATTAGTTTTTTAAATCATTTATTATAAGTCATGTAATTATGTAATACATGCGTAACATCTCTTTCTTATTTCTGTTGTCTGATTTAGTCTTATTTCTTGCTTCATTCTGACAAATGCATTAGCTGTCTATTTTTTCTATTAAATTCTCACTTGTGTAGATTGTTTCCGTATACACTAGAGCTTTAGCACGGCCTCAGACACAAAAATCAAGCGCTGTCAAATCCGGCGATCTTGCAGACCATGGGATAGGGTCATTTCTGCCAATCCAAGCGTTGGGATATGAATTGTCGAGGTGTTCCCGGACTTCTAATGTCCAGTGCGCCGGCATTTGTCATAATGAAGCAAGAAATAAGTGTAAATCAGACAACGGAAATAAGAAAGAGATGTTACACATGTATTAGAAATAATGGACATCAAATTGAACAAGATTTACAACAACTAGGTACTACTAACTAACAAGTTAAATCATTTTTTTGACATTTCAATTATTAATAACAAAAATATTAAAAATTTTATCAAAAAATGGGCATTTTCTAGAAAAAAAAGCGAAAAGAGGATTACTCATTAAACTTGGGTCAAAATGTTATTTAATGAGGCGCAATAAGTAGCCAACACCATCACCTATCCACCATTTTCCTATGGCTACTCAACCTCCAAACACCCTGTATATTCATTATTAAAATTATTTCATTACCATAATTATTACACAACATAGCAAGATAATAAAAGTAGTGCTTAGTTGATTTCCGAATATAAATTTAAAAAAAAACTTCAGTAAAAAAAAGTAATACTAAAGTTTTTACACAAATACATAATTATGTACCTACATGAAGTCATAATTAAGTTACCGTGAATCTGGGAATGTTCAATAGGTAGTTTATCGAAGATATAAATTTAAAAACACTTTTCCTGGCTCCTGGGGAGAGTTAGAGGTAGGGTCGGCATCCCAGATAGCATGTAAACTTGAGGCAAGTTTGATATTCTTTGATTTTAAATTGCTGCGTCAAATATGACGAGGCAAGTTTGCGACAATATTGCTGGAATATTGTTATGACAAAGATGATGTTTCAAGTTTGCGACAATATTGCTGGAATATTGTTATGACAAAGATGATGTTTCAAGTTTGTGACAATATTGCTGGAATATTGTTATGACAAAGATGATGTTTCAAGTTTCAATCTAGAGAATCCTGAATCACGCTATCAATGTTTTTAAGCTCACTTAGTATATATACAGTTATCAGGAGAGTCTAGTAGGGAGTACGTTTCTACACAGTGGAGCTGGAATCATCGCGGAGGGTTGTTCTAAATTGCGCACGTGCATCGATCACTGATAATAATAACTACTAGTGATAATAAGTAATAGAAAGTACTTATAAGCGATAAACGCTTTTTTATCAAGTTTGAATTTCCTTTGAAAAAACAAACTTCATGCAAGTTTGTCACCGTGAAACTAGCAAGTTTGATTTAAACTTGCTGCAAGTTTACAAACTTGCCATGGCAAACTTGAAGCAAGCCTTCATTTTTGATGTATCAAACTTGTTGCAAGTCTGAAACAAGTTTATTTTGTTATCTGGGATCGCTCTTGCGATGTTTCTGGTATAGCAGCCTAGCAGGCGTCCAACGGTAACCGCCGCGCGCCGTAAGCCAGTGCCACGACCTCTGCGCCAATGCGTCGTCGTAAATTGAGTAGAAAATTAGTGTGACTACAAAAGATTAAAAACGATTGTAAAGTGTTAATCATCGCTTAATATGGAGAATTTTAGTCGAATTGATAAACATAGCTTTGGTATATTTGCAAAAATTATGATGTGTTTTTTATCGGCCTTACAACGACACGATGAAATAATTGTGTTTGATCGCAAAGGAAAAAAAAACGACAAGTAAGTCATAAAAGTCATAAATTCCTAATACAACGTAGGTAGATAAAAAATACAGTCGAGTTTGAGAGCCTCCTCCTTTTCTGAAGCCGGTTTAAACAATGTTTATGTAAGTATATTTAATTTGCATCAATTAAAAACCTCAATTAAACGATTCAAGATTTAAAACTTCATTCATGTTACGCGAATGGTATTTCAAAGAGAGCCAATGATAAAAATACTCTTGGCAGTATGCAGTGGCGGATTTAACAATAGGCTGAGTAGGCTAGAGCCGTATATTACGTCCATGGCTGAAGCCTATGGGGCGGCAAATTCTAGGGGCGGAAATTTTATTTTTGAAACGTTATAATATAGATACAGAAAAAGAATAGAGAGGGCCATGACCACAAGGTCAGCCGAAATAATCGCAACTTGGCCGTTTTTCGGGTAGCTGTGACCACAATCTTTTCGGGACCTAGATCTGCTGACTGTACTAGGATTTTTTTATTATATTAACAAAATCCACGGGCTCATAGTTGCACATACCATTTGTACTAAGTACATTAAATATTTGTTTTATATTCGGCGTGCGTTTTTTACAATAGCTTAACTTCAGACAAGCAGTTCTAAAACTGTCTAGATTCCTAGGATGATCCGACACTGACAACTTTTTACTGTTATAAATACATATATCTATACTAATATAATAAAGCTGAAGAGTTTGTTTGTTTGATTGTTTGTTTGTTTGTTTGTTTGAACGCGCTAATCTCAGGATCTACTGATTCGATTTGAAAAATTCTTTCAGTGTTAGATAGCCCATTTATCGAGGAAGGCTATAGGCTATGTGTCATCACGCTAAGACCAATAGGAGCGGAGTCCACGCCGACGAAGTCGCGCGCAGAAGCTAGTTAAATATATAATAATACATGTTTGTTTGTTTGTATTTTTTTTTAATTTATCGACATGTATATTTATACACGTACATATCTCGACTGTACTACGATATAGGATATCGAGTTTCAGAGGTCACTAGGGGCGGCAAAAATTGAATAGCCTACTGGCGGCATAGTAGGTATGTGTAAATGCGCCACTGGCTGTATGCAAAAATACTTTACATTGTAATTGATTTTTTTTTTAATAGGTACTATTTAATAATAGTCAAATACGAAAACTTTCTAACTGGAATATATTGTAACCAGTGGCGGATTTACAAATGTGCCGCCAGTAGGCTATTCAATTTTTGCCGCCCCTACTGCCGTCTGAAATTCGATACCCTTTTTCGAACATCATTCGATTCATTACAATCATTATATCCACGAAGTACGTGATAACATTGATTGTTGATAGGTACGTGATTTTTTTAATTTATTTAAGCAATCATATAAGCTAAATCTCAATTTCTAATTAGGCTTTGTCCAACAAAAAATATTGTAAATATTTTATGAAAGAAATGTTCAGTAGATACAAAGCGTAGAGTAAGTTATTATAAAATCACAAGGCCCACTATGAACATATGTGAAAATTTTTTAATTTACTTTTAACCTACAAGAAGAGTTTTCAAAATCCGCACGTGGCCTCATTTACGGAGACGCGGGACGTCGCGCGTAGCATGTGAATGGCATGTGGTGTGGCGGAACGCACTAAATTCAAACGTAGGGCGCTGGATGAGTGCGTTTACGGAGAAACGATTTATGTATCGTGGGCTGCAGCTACTGCTCTAGCCGGCGACCCCCCGTGGGAACTCGTGGTGGAGGTTCTTACCGAGACCTACTCATACGTCTCGGGTAGGAGGGCTCTTGGTGAGAACCCCACGTTGGACGGGATCCTACGGGTGCGCCAGATAGGGCAGGAAGCGTTAATGCAGAGGTGGGGGGAGGACCTGGCGCAGGAGCCGTAGGGCACACGCGTAACGGCTGCCCTGCGCCCGATCCTTGAGCGGTGGATGCGTCGAAAACGTAAGCCCCTCACCTTCCGTCTGACGCAGGTTCTCACCGGGCACGGTTGCTTTGGTGACTACCTGTGTCGGACGGCCCAAAGGGAGCCGACAACTGAATGTCACGATTGTGGTGACTCTGCCCAGCATACCCTCGAGGTGTGCCCGAGATGGGCGGCGCTGCGTCGCGATCTGACAACAGTCCACGGAGGGGACTTGTCACTCCCGAGCGTCATCACCGCGATGCTCGGCAACGACGAGTCCTGGAAGGCGATAGTCTCCTTCTGCGAGACTGTTATGTCCTAGCAGGAGGCTGACGAGCAGGTGACAAGAGAGGACGCCGCCGACGTGGCTTCCACCCGCGGGCGACGAATGGGGTGCGTAGGAGGCGCTACTTAATGCGCTTCCAGTAACGCCCCTTTGCCCGTGTCAGGCCCCCCGGTCCTGCTAGACACGGCATAGTCGGGACTGTTCAGAGGTGAGCCGGACAGTCCCCATGGAGGAGAAGTCTGGCCTTTTCGCCGAGGCCAGCCTGTTGCTGGAGGGATCCTGTTGCCTGCAGATCCGGGACCCTCCAATTAAAGCGGCTGAAGGCTCCCGCAGGGGGTTTAGTGCGGTAGTGGCACCCCCAAGTGCTGAGTCCGACATACGGTCTAGGACTGCCTACCCGGGCGTCCTGGATATCACCCGTAAATGGGTTACCCAGCGATATCAAAAAAAAAGGTATACATCACGTATACTTTAGTACAGAACTGCAGACTACTAATTAAAGAAATAATTTCTGATTTAGAGTTTCAGTACACCTCAGACTATAGAAATATAAAATAATCATACACGTAAAAAATCTAAAATACATTTATAATAATTTTGTACAGTTAGTGCCATCTACACACATAGACGCAGAACTTTTTTTTCTAGTGTACGTTGATAGATGGCAGCACTACATACAACTTTGTACGTCATTCGCTCCATATTCGCTCACTCTTGATTCCGGTTGTCATTTTGACAATTGCGTCAATTATGAAATGTCACTTTGCCAATCCTAAAATTCATAAACTCATGTATTGTAATTATTTTACATTTGTTTTGTAATAAATAATATCGAAATTATTATCACAGTTCAATTTGTGGGCATTAAAAGATCTGTTTGAATATGGGACTATGCGACGAAGGTGAGTTCTTACCTTTTACACACAATACGTAAACAAGTCAATTATCTAATGTCAATTAATGATTCGTGTGTTTCATTTTCTACTAATACGTTCTTGTGGAAAATTTTATAATTATTCTATTAGAACAGGTTGCATCAACATATTTAAAGGCCTCAGGGGCTTAGGATCTCACTTAAAGCCTCTCTTAACTTCCTAAATTGGATCTATAGCTAACTGTTTTCTATGTGCTGGGCTGGTCCATATTTACAAGTTTAGTTGCGGAACTACTATTAAAACAGGTTTTAACTCTCGTTAGCAAATATTTATTTACCAGAGATGTTATGCAAATGCTTTTGTGATGAGATATGACCAAAATACATATTATTACAAAGTTACTAAAACTGATGTAAATCTACTAATTGAAAACATACGATGTAATCTTTGTTTACCTAGAAAATGAACTATTATTTTATTTTTACCATTGATCATTATTATTATAAAATAATGTTAATAATTCAGTTGTAAAGTTAATTTAATCCAATATTATCAGAATCTCAGAAAACGTAGAATTTTATGGAAAAAAAAAATTAAAATTTCTAGTCAGAAATGTAAGCATAAGTTCTAAATTTCATTTTCATAAGTGGATACTAAAAGAATATTTCATTTATCTTTTGTAAATATTCATAAAGCAACTTCATTAAGATGTTGTAACAGCAATTGTAGTCAACAACAAGCTGTGAATTAATTTAAAAGAATGCGATCAACTGTGACATGGAATACTTAGATGTGTCTTTTATTTGTATGGTCTCAAGATAAAAATGAAATAAATTACTTAATATTTTCAATAAAGCTTTCTTGACATGTCTTGTTAGTTACTTCTGTTGTTAAAATTTAATAATCATAATAAATAATCAAAAATAAATAAAATCATGTGAATAATAAAAAAAAAATAAAGCAATTACATTATGTAGTGTAATTAATTATAAAGCACTATAATGTAAACAATAATAACAATTTTATTAGTTAGATGATTTTAAATAATCTTTCAAAGTAACTTATCTCCTGATACTGAAATATATTCCATAGTAATGCATTTTCCCAAAAAAAAAGAATAGTATTAATAATAATAATAATAATAAATACTCTTTATTGTACACCATAAAGAAACATTACAAAAAGTGATAAATACAAAGAAAGATGTACAAAGGCGGTCTTATCGCTAAGAGCGATTTCTTCCAGACAACCTTTGGGTATAGGACAGGGCGTAGAAAAAGAGAAGCGGTAGAGAAGTGTACAAAGAGTTGATAAAGAATTGGCATAGAGTTTACAAGCAGTATGATATAAAAAGAAGTTAATATACGTACATATACACATACACATATACAAGATATACATATATATATATATTTATTTATTTATTTATTTTATACTTTATTGTACATCACAACTACAAATATCATTTACAGACTGTGAAGTACAATGGGCGGACTTATGGCTATTTAGCCATTTCTTCCAGACAACCTAATAAACACATATAATTATACATATATATATATAATTATATTTATATACACTACATAAACAAAAAACTACAAAATATGTTATGGAAATGCTAATGATACTTATGAGGTATTTAGTGACAAAAAATGCGCCTTTACATATTTTTTAAAGCAAGATAGAGATTGAGCTTGTTTAATAGAGAGAGGAAGAGAGTTCCAAAGTTGTACAGCTTTAACAGAAAAGGAGTTTGAATAAAAGGAAGTAGTATGGGAAGGAGTTTTGAGTATTAAGGTTGAAGATGACCTGAGGGTACGCTCATGAGTATCACAGAGAAACTCAAAGCGATTTTTTAGGTAAAGAGGAGTATCTGGATGGAAAAGTACGCAATAAAGTAAAGAAAGGATGTGAGTATTCCTGCGAAAGCGGATAGGGAGCCACTTGAGTTGATTACGAAAATCGGAGATATGGTCATATTTGCGAAGACCAAATATGAACCGTATACAGAGATTCTGGAGGCGTTCAAGTTTATTTAACTGCTCCTCTTTAAGATCTAGGTAGCAAATATCAGCATAGTCAAGAATTGGTAGTAGGAGTGACTGTGCTAACGCAATTTTGGTAGGAAAAGGAAGGAAGTATTGAAGCCGAAGAATAATCTAAAATAATGTTTACAAAAATATTATCATCTTAAAATATTATTTAAATATAATAAACCAAAAAGTGTAGCCATTTTATTTGATTTTAATATATTTTTTAACCGACTTCAATAAAGAAGGAGGGTACTCAATTCGAATGTATATATATATATATATATATATATATATATATATATATATATATATATATATATATTTAATGTATGTTCGGGGATAACTTCGTCGCTTATGAACCGATTTTTATGATTATTTTTTTGTTGGAAAGGAGATATCCCAGGGGTGGTACCATGGAATATCATATAAGGAAACCAGGATCTGATGATGGAATCCCAGAGAAATCGAGAGGAACTCTCGAAAATCGTAGTGACGACTAGTGCGTTTGTTAATTTCTTTCGTCTACTTACGTTGTATTACTTGTCGATTTAATTGAAGTCGGTTTTTTTTCGTTTGCTAGCAAACACAATTATTGTCTTCTATAAATTTCAAATTATATGTTTGAGACAACATGTTATGTCTGTAATGTATATGTAAACACTTCACATTCAACAGCCCCCAGTAAGATTTTCTGCTGTGTCGGGGGTCTGGAAACACAATACACAAGCACAAACGCCCAAAACACGACAAATATCAATATCATCACATCAGCCTATCGCAGTCCACTGCTGGATATAGGCCTCCCCAAGTTCACGCCAGACATCCCGGTTTTCCGCAATCCTCATCCAGCCTATACCGGCAATCTTACGTAGATCGTCGGTCCAACGGGCTGGAGGACGTCCTACACTGCGTTTGCCAAGACGCGGTCTCCACTCCAGGACACGTCTGCTCCAGCGGCCATCGGTCCTGCGACACAAGTGACCACCCCACTGCCACTTCAACTTGCTAATTCTGTGGGTTATGTCGGTTACTTTCGTTCTCTTGCGGATAGCCTCATTTCTAATTCTATCTTTGAGAGAAACCCCAAGCATAGCCCATTCCATAGCACGTTGAGCGACTTTAAACTTGTGGACCAGTCCCTTCGTCAGTGTCCACGTCTCGGCTCCGTTTGTTAACACAGGCAGGACGCATTGTTCGAAGACTTTTGTTTTCAAGCATTGCGGAATCTTCGAAGTGAAGACTCAACGAAGCTTGCCAAACGCCGCCCAGCCCAACCGAATCCTCCTATCGGCCTCCTTCTCGAAGTTGTTGCGGCCTAGTTGGATTGTATGGCCTATCTAAATATAATCCTGAACAACTTCGAGAAGGGTACCATCTACCGATACCGGTCTCGGTATGACTTGGTTGTTAAACATAACTTTCGTTTTGTCGAAGTTCATACCGAGACCGACTCGTCGGGAGGACTCGTTTAGGTCGATCAGCATTTGGCCTAGCTCATCCAACGTCTCCGCAAAGATGACGATATCGTCGGCAAAATGAAGGTGAGAGGTGTATTCTAATCCAAGGTCTTAAAGACATCCTCGAGCGCAGTGGTAAACAGTTTCGGTGATATTACATCTCCCTGTCTTACCCCACGCCGGAGGAAAATGGGTCTTGTTCTCTGGTCTTGGATATGAACGGTCATCCTCGCCGCGTCGTACATACATCTCAGTACCTCTGCAGAGAGTCCAGGACAGCCCAGGATTCGACAGAGTCAAAGGCTTTCTCGTAGTCCACAAATGCCATGCACAGCGGCTGATTATATTCTTATGTCTTTTGAATAATCTGCCGAACAGTGTGGATGTGGTCTACGGTGCTGTAGCCATTTCGAAACCCAGCCTGCTCCGGTGGTTGGAATTCGTTGAGTCTTCTGGCCAGACGATTCGTAACGACCCTCGAAAAAAGTTTATAGACGTGGCTCAGAAGTTAGATCGGCCTGTAATTCTTTAACAGAGACTTATCGCCTCT
Source organism: Melitaea athalia (assembly GCA_905220545.2). Classification (NCBI taxonomy): domain Eukaryota; kingdom Metazoa; phylum Arthropoda; class Insecta; order Lepidoptera; family Nymphalidae; genus Melitaea; species Melitaea athalia. Next base: position 12,557,322 of record HG992194.1, read on the forward strand.
CTTAAAGAACAGTACTACCACACTCCTGGACCACGCCTCCGGCGTGGTACCTCGGTGGATGACGGCTTTAAAGAGTCTCGCCAAGGCTTTTAGGGCAGGTCGCCCCGCGGCTTTAAGTAGCTCAGTAGTAACTACGTCATCCCCCGGGGCCCTCCTGTTTTTAAGCAGTCCGAGCGCCGCACTAATCTCATCTACTCCGATGTCCGGGATGTCCTCCGAATAATGGCGTAACAATGGTGCACGTGGATCTTTGGTGTCCCAGGTCTGGGACTTGCGTGCGCTGGACGAGTACAGCTGTCCATAAAATTTCTCTACCTCTTCTCAGATCTGAGGGCGAGAGCAAACGGTTCTGCCGTCCGCTGTTTTTAGCTTCGCAAGAAGGCTTTCCCCAATGGTCTTTGGAAAACTAATTTTAAAAAAAACTTAACTAAACTTATTATTAAAATATCTATATGGCCAATACAAATGTCTGTAGTGTGCGGTGATCGAACCCGCGACCGCCAGCGCAACAGTCAGTGCTGTGACAACTGCGCTAACGCGTCGTCAGATATATTCTTATAAACATTGTATTAATTGTAGTCTTTGATTCATGTTGAAACGGTTAAGGACACATTAATTAGTATCAATTACATCTCTGTAACTAGACCTAACAATTGATCACAATACATACATTATCGCAAAAGAATGTAGTGCTTTAAATAAAAATCTTGTAGTGTTTTCTTGATATTTTCTTTTTAATTTCTGTTTAAAAAATACATGTATTATTTAATCTATACAAATAGGTAAATAAAATTGGAGTGTCTTTTATATTAAAATAATCGCTTTTTACTAAATGCGATTATGGATGTATACACGTTACATATACCAAGATGACATTTTTTTATAATTTTTGTCTGTCTGTTTGTTCCGGCTAATCTCTGAAACGGCTGGGTCGATTTTGACGGGACTTTCACTGGCAGATAGCTGATGTAATAAGGTGTAACTTAGGCTACTTTTATTTTAGAAATAATTTTTTATATAACTGCGAATTGAACAATATCTCTTTTGTTTAATTCCACGCGGACGAAGTCGCGGGCACACCCGCTAGTCTCATAATATAATTGCATTTATTTATACTTCATTTCAAACCTTGCTCTTGTAAAGACAAACAAAAAAAAGAATTTTCCAATTTGGTGCAGTTGTTCCTATGTTATGCCCGTACATACATTTTGACGATTCATTTTAATTTTTATAGATAGTAAGAGGATCTTTTGGCTAGTGAGCCATTTCTTTCAGACAAAACAGAATTAGGCTAGAAAAGAATATCGAATCTTGTTTTTGGTCTCCTGTAAAATTATAATTTTTGACTTGTATCACGTGTCCTAGGAGGCACAAAATTATAGTTAAAGTGAAGCTAAATAGAAGACATCTTTGAGAGATGATAAAGATGGCATATAACATCTGCCCTATTTAACAATGAACATGGTCAATCAAATTTATTTATTTTTATTTATGAGTACTTTACTGTTACTCATTTCTACTATCTATACAAATACCTAAATAAAATTGGAGTGTCGTTTGTAATAATAATAAACCGATTTTTAATAAATGTATATGAATGTACATAATTATACACGGATATGTAACGTACCAAAAAGGACATTTTTTACAATTTTTGTCTGTCTGTCTGTTTGTTTGTCTGTTTGTTCCGGCTAATCTCTGAAACGGCTGGACTGATTTGACGGGACTTTTGCTGGCAGATAGATGATGTAATAAGGAGTAACTTAGGTTACTTTTATTTTAGAAATTCATTTATTTTATAACTCTGCAAACTAAAAAATAAGTTTTTTGTTAAATTCCACGCGGAAGAAGTCGCGGGCACAGCTAGTAATGTATGAAATTGAACACTTGTTTTACGGAGTTTAGAATATTATACAAAAATTTACATTTGTGTTACATAAATAAGAACAACTTTAAATAAATAAGAAGCCTATAATCCTATAAACAATATCATAATTATATCATCTTCTGAGTTCTGACGGTACGCGTGCCATGTCGGTTCCGCCTAAACACCAACGGTCGCGGGTTCGATTTCCGCTCTTAGTGAATATTTGTGTTTATACAAATATCTTGTTGTTTATTAGTCCTTGTGGCTGCTTGCTGTTGCTGTTGCTGTTGTTCCAGGTTGTTATCATTAGGACAGAAAAAGTCGTTTAAATCATTCAGTAGTTCCAGAGCTTATCGATTTTGATAAAATAACCAAATCTAACTTGAGATTAGTTCAGCAAAAAAAGCCAAAAATAGTTTTTGTACAACTGCGCTTGCAATGGTGCCAAAATATAGTTAACTCAAAATCACCCACAAAGAACCAAAAATGGTAATAATCCCTTTTTACATGTAAATCATACTCATAACTTACCTCACATTATAATAATCATTGGGAAATAACGTCACAAACTCATAACCACTGGATAAAATTTCAAGAATTGCCTGATATATTAAGCTAAAAATAAATTATCAATAAACAACAAATATTTCTTATTAATGCCATTACAGTTTCCTTATAGTAATCATTAATTAATTAATTTTCATGTCTCATAGTACAATGTCCAAAATTGTAGGAAATTGGGGTATTTATATAGTAAATAATACGCGTAATTATGTTATTTGTTACTTATTTTTCTTAGCTTAGGACCGCAAATCTTTTTGAAATATTTAATCTATACAAATAAATAAAATTGGAGTGTCTGTTTGTAATATTAAAATGACAGCTTTTTACTAAACGCATATGGATGTATACACGGTACATTATACCAAAATAACATTTTATACAATTTTTGTCTGTCTGTCTATCTGTTTGTTCCGGCTAATCTCTGAAACAGCTGCACCGATTTTCAAGGGACTTTCGCTGGCAGATAGCTGATATAATAAGGAGTAACTGAGACTACTTAAATTTTAGAAATTTATTTATTTTATAACCCTGCGAACTTTTTTGTTAAATTCCACGCGGACGAAGTCGCGGGCACAGCTAGTTTGTTATAAAAACGCTCATTTGTATTACTTTTAGTAAAATCATATCTATACTAATATATAAAGCTGAAGAGTTTGTTTGTTTGTTTGTTTGAACGCGGTAATCTCTGGAACTACTGGGCCGATTTGAAAAATTCTTTCAGTGTTAGATAGCTCATTTATCGAGGAAGGCTATAGGCTATGTGTCATCACGCTAGGACCAATAGGAGCGGAGTCCACGCCGACGAAGTCGCGCGCAGAAGCTAGTCATAAGATAATAATCAAAAATCGTCATTAAATCGTTTAGACGTATAATATAATGATCGAAATGAACATAATTTAATCAATATTTTTGAAAATATAATTATGATATCTTTTCACATTTTAGAATTTTTATATACATACTTACTTTAATTTTTAAAATTATTAACTAACTTTATGTTTATAAATTTAAAACACGATCGAATACAAAAAGTGAAATATGTTTATTATTATATTGATTTCTTATTACTTTGCGGATTCGAACCTAACTGATGGACTTTGGACAGTGGTATCTATGTAATTAAAGAGAACACACACACACTATCGAATGCTAGCTAAAGCTTTGATTGAATTTTGCAAGTCACTCTCAATGCATACGCAACATAGTAAACTGAAGTCAATGCAATAATTTGTTGTTGTTTTTAAATTAATATGCGAATGGATCTTTAGAGTGACATTTTAGTATGTTTTTTTTTTTCTGTTGGTAGGTATTAAATATATTATTTAAATTCGTAGGTGCATTATTAAATAAAAATATATTTTTCAACTTAGAATTCAATATAGCCTGTCCTGGATTTTTTAGGCAACCCTTTCGCGATATATTTTTTTTATTTTCTGCAAAGTTCGTATCTCCTACTATAAAGTAATAAAAGTCATCATACTTATTTATTCTTAGTAATATTATTTAGCCCAAATTAGAATGAAATACGTATGCTATAAGTTTTTTGTTGATATTAAGACAGTGTATTTATTTATAGTTATAAATACACTGTCTTGATCGTCTTGTTGTATAAATGCAGTAGCTAGTGGCGAAACGATGAATTTGCAAATGAGCAAAGATACTCCGATTTTTCCATTAAATGTTAAAAGATGCATTCTCGATAAAAATTTACCCCATTTTTTTACGCCCGAACCCTATTTTTGCGGCAAAAGTTAACAATGATAAACTAATACGATTTTTTTATTATAAAATTCTTAAAATTGAATCATTTATTATTATTAACTTTATATTCAAATGAAAAAATTTCAAGTGCCTCTCAAGGTTTGCGCTTTCTTGCCATAAAATAGTAATTAATGTTTAAATGACAAAAATGGAGAGGCTATTTATATATTACTAGCTTCTGCGCGCGACTTCGTCGGCGTGGACTCCGCTCCTATCGGTCTTAGCGTGATGATACATAGCCTATAGCCTTCCTCGATAAATGGGCTATCTAACACTGAAAGATTTTTTCAAATCGGCTCAGTAGAACCAGAGATTACCGCGTTCAAACAAACAAACAAACAAACAAACAATCAAACAAACTCTTCAGCTTTATATATTAGTATAGATTAATTTTACCTTCTTTTATGGTTCATGATGCAGCGGCTCTATGTAATACATATTTTTGGAAGATTTAAGTGTCTACCTACTACCAAATAACTACTACTCCCAAGAAATCTTCAACTTGTCACAGAGGGACCGTTAACAGAATCTGTAAAAAAATGCCATTAGGTACTAATACACAAGCTCTAAAACACATTAAATACCTCATTTACTGATTGCTTATAAAGTTTATATTGCACATAAAATACTGATGGATTTTATATCCAGGGGGTAAAACAGACCCTTAGGGCCTCTGTCATTTAAACTAATGTAGGTACAACTACTACTAACTACTACTAAAATACTGATGGGTTTTATATCCAGGGGGTAAAACAGACCCTTAGGGCCTCTGTCATTTAAACTAATGTTGGTACAACTACTACTAACTACTACTAAAATACTGATGGGTTTTATATCCAGGGGGTAAAACAGACCCTTAGGGCCTCTGTCATTTAAACTAATGTAGGTACAACTACTACTAACTACTACTAAAATACTGATGGGTTTTATATCCAGGGGGTAAAACAGACCCTTAGGGCCTCTGTCATTTAAACTAATGTAGGTACAACTACTACTAACTACTACTAAAATACTGATGGGTTTTATATCCAGGGGGTAAAACAGACCCTTAGGGCCTCTGTCATTTAAACTAATGTAGGTACAACTTTAGATTAACGCGTTGTGTTTAGCAATACTGACGTATCAAGTTAACCTTGATGATGAAAAAGAAAAATATATCATGAACTTTTATCTATGGCATACACCATTATACGTCTCATGGCTTATCAACAGCTAGCAAAACAGGCATTATTAAGTTTACAAAATCATAAGCAGAATTCTTTTGGAATGATAATTTAATTTTTTTTTTTTTTTACGCAAAAGCATTACAAAATCGAGATGTTTTCCTTAAACAATTATACCTGTTCGTAGATGTCAAGGTTGAGGTTCTAAATACGTCATGTCATTGAATATCATTACATAACTCATATAGGAAATAATTTTCGTGCGTTCTCTACCTCATTCATAATTATCAGATGTAAGTTAAAAATAATATTATATAATATTTATAAAAAAAATTGTAACAACTAAAGCACGGCAAGTCATTTATTTGACAACAGTAGTAGTCGACATTGACGTCAAAACGTATTTATTTATTATATGTCATTTGATATTTTCTTCACATTTGCATAAATTTTGATGTATTAACAAAATTTAAATTTAACTTTTTCTTTTTAACTTTTCAAGGGTGGCAAAACAAGCAAACGGCCCACTTAATATAAGCATCGTATGCGCGATGCCACTGAATTCCCAGGAGCTCTGGCCACCAGACTTACCACAGAAACACAGCATATACTTGACGACACTTATTGTGAGCAGTGTTATTTGTCCGTGATCTTTTGTAAGGTTATTTCCCCAGTAGGGCTGCTGCAAATTTTGAGCAGACTGTTCCTGTTATACCTCCTGACCTACAAAAAAAAAATATATGATATGTCTCGAAGATTATCTCTTAACTCCAAACTCACAAGATTTACCTCTTCTTTAATAATTATATTTCAAATACGTTTAGCAATGTTACTATTAGTTGTTTTCCCGTAATTCTTATATCTCTATTATAACACAAAAATATATTTGACCGGTAAATATTACGCAGTGAATAGATTTATCATCGCTTATTGTTAATTATCTTTTCACCGCCCGCGCCGGTTCATAATTATTATCTCTATACGTGAGCATCTTACATTTAAGATTACATATAGACTTAGGGCAGGATCTTACCTAAAATTTGATTAAATTGTTTCAAGAATCCTATTATACATGTAATGATAGATAATATATGTACAATGTACATACGTATTTTTTGTTTATTACATTATAAATAACTATAACGAAGAGTTTAGCGAAACTTAAATTATTTCCTTTCCTTGAGTAAAAAAAAAAATACATATAGACATCCTTTAAGCGTTGTCATTTAACATTTTAATTTTAATTACATTTTTCTCTGATAAAATAAAAATTGTACCTACTTGCCAAGCTTTGCTTAAGGGGTTATACGCAGTTACAAGGCTCAAAAAAACATTTTTTTATGAATTTTTTATATACACAGTTTTTATTTATCAATTATAAGTAATAGTTATTCAAATAGAGCCTACTTTCAAGAATACAATAGCTTGTCAATCATGTAAAAATATTAATGTGCGCCGCTCCTGTAGAAGATGTTCCACACGACCTCTACAAAAAAGCGCTTGGCGGTGATCTCCATTTCTTCGGTTTGGATGGTCGGAAATCAAAAAATATAATGAATTCTTTTGAAGGATAGATTAATACAGGTATTGAACGAAGGAATAAGAAAAATTTTGATTTTTGACAAAATGGCGTCTATTTGTAAAAAAAAATTCGTTTTTGACCGAAATTATCGCTCCAAATTGTTAAAAAAAAATAGTAATAATTTTTTTAAATCTTATTCCTTCGTTCAATACCTGAGGAATATATTTAAGAAGATTGTGTAAAAATTTGAGACAGATTGGTTGAGCCATTTCGGAGAAATCGCGATCACCGACTTTGAAAATACCGTTTTGAGAAAAACGCACTTAAAGTTTCAGAAGTAGCTTACACATAGTTAAAAAAAATCTTCAACTTACATGGTATTATCTATTCCAGGGCCATAAGAGGTACCTTCTGCAGTATTGGTAGCTTCTAATAAGTCTAGCTGGTGTTGTCGTCTAGCCATTCTTCCAAGGAACCTCAGATAGCGCGTGTAGTATATAAGTGTAGCTACTACTCCGGTTCTTACTCTTTCTACTTTCTAGCACTAACGTGGCCTTACAAATTCAGATATATCTCCGAAAATATTTATCAGATTGGCTTCAAATTTTCAGAAAATATACTTAAATATGTGTGAATTCCGAAAATGTAAAAAAACAAAATTCGATTTTTTGAAAATTCTAACTGCGTATAACCCCTTAAGATAAGATATAACATTTCTATACAAATAGAGAAAACGAAATGCTGAATAATTTAAAATGATGTACCTACTCATTTTTGCTTTCTTAGTTTCATAGTACCTTTCATAGTTTTCATAGTACCTGGGTGACCGAGCCTAGCTCGGTATTTTTAGTAAATCGTGTTTTTGGAAATAATATTAAAATACGAATTACATATTAATAAAATATGAATAATATTTTTCGATTTTACCTACAATAATAAAAAAATATCAACTAGTTATTTAAATAAAAAAATAACGAGTGAAATAAAACGAAAAAATATTTAACTGGAGATTGAGATTTGAACCGTAGTTTTCTCGGTCAATCCCGACCGTCCGATTTCCCACCTGAGCTATTACAACTTTAATGACAATCGCGAAATTTACCTTCCTATTTTAACGATATTTTGGCCATTTTTTTTCATTGCCTGAAAACAGGGATAAAACGACATTTTCTAAAAATGATTCCTAGCTAGATCAATTTTTCGCCCCCGAAATCCCCTGTATACTTCATGAAAATCGTTGGAGCCGATTTCGAGATTCAGATTCTATATATAATTATATATATATATATATATATATATATATATATATATCTATACTAATATAATAAAGCTGAAGAGTTTTATTGTTTGTTTGTTTGAACGTGCTAATCTCAGGATCTACTGGTCCGATTTGAAAAATTCTTTCAGTGTTAGATAGCCCATTTATCGAGGAAGGCTATAGGCTACATATATCATCACGCTAAGACCAATAGGAGCGTAGCACCAATGAAGAATGTTTCAAAATCGGGGTTTTTTTTTCCTTTTATTCCACGGGGACGAAGTCGCGCGCAGAAGCTAGTATATATATACAAGAATTGCACGTTTAATAGTATAAGATGTATAACATAATCTCATTATATACACATATAAAAATGAATTATTTATTTTGGTGACGCCATAATTTTAATTAATTCATTTCAGGCATCGTAAATAACAACCAAAATAATTGAAAAAAGCCGTTCTAATAATAAATTGACCTCCAATTAATCACTTTACAAGTTAAAAGCGTTAAATATACCTCAACATTTCCGCGTTTTATGTAACATTATTGTTTTAAGGTTATTAGGGCTATAATTTTTAACATATAAATCCTGTTGTCCTTTATGTTAAATTTGTGTTTTATCTTAATGGTCGCTCCCTTTAAGTTTATTTTGATTTTTAATTATTTTTTATATCAAAATAAAGGTTAAGTTAGTCTATTTGAAGGATCTTTATATGAAGTCGAAGTTAATTATTTATTAAGAATTAATTATTTATTTATTGAAATTTATTTAATTTTTATACAAAAATTGTACATTTACAAAGAATTTGTCAAACTATTAACTGAGGTAATGCACAACAGGAAATATCCTGCTCAAATCTGGAGCAGCCCGACTGGGGAAGTACTTGAGCCTTACAGAAAATTACACCCAAATAATACTGCTCGCCAGCAGTGTTGGATTCCTGTGATGAGTAAGTTGACCAGAGCTCCTGGGGAGAGTCGGGGTTAGAGTCGGCAAAGCGCTGGCGATGCCTCTGGTATTGTCTGTTAGCTCCGGTAATCGCTTACCATCAGGTGAGCCGTCCGCTTGTTTGCCGACTTAATAGTATTTTTTTTTTTGTCAGGAAAGTACATTACTAATTTAACAGTATTTAATGAATAATTTTTTTCATTATTTGAACAATGATTTACAAAATAGTAAATAAATTAAAGTAGGAATGTTGTCTACGAATAAAAAGATGAACGGTAACGTGAAAAGTGGTTCAAAAAAAGTAAACCAATTATAATAATAATAATTTGGTTTTTAAATTTAGAAAGGCTACCGATAACAATGTTTATATGCGGTCACTCACAAGATGTATCGCTCGCAAAACGATAATTTGAGTTATAGACGCACCGCCAAACGATATCTTGACAATATAATGGGTCAAAATGATATTGGGGACATTCTTATGAATTGAGGGTAATGCGTGCAAGAGAGCAGTATCGACAATTCGCTGACCTTCCGACCTGACTCGAGATAGTTGATGTTTACCCGCTGCTTATTCATGGTCTATATTGCTGTTGTACATATTACATAAAACTTACACTTCTTGGTTCTACGGCCTTAGGCATATGTACATATATATATCGGTCCTTTTAGCTGTGGTCTTAAAGTAGTCAGAATATTGTTGGTGGGTTTTAGGTAACGAGCTAAATATATACTCCGCGTATCGTTCATCGAACCTGTAAACTATGATTGACTAAATATTTCTTGTATTGGAAAATGAAATTACATTTGTCAAATCGTAGTTCCGTCTATAAAGTCAGCTGATTATCTTTCTATGCTGTACATAGGCATCCCGCAAAAATTGTCAGCTCTTATGATCTTGCGGCTGCCAGACTTGTCTTGACACTTTTCCAATAGTCTATGCATCTATGCATAATCTGTGTATGCATGAAGGGGGGGCTTGTTCTGGAAAATTGTTTTCAGCAATTAATAATTTCATACAATCATAAATTTTCGATTTGTTAAAAAAATTTTGATAATATAATCTAAACTAAAAAGATGAAATAGCGTTTATTTCCACACCTGTATAATTTTTTTATTTTATACAGGTGTGGAAATAAACGATATTGGAATAACGATCGTTATCAGGTCTTCGACAGTTTTTCGTACTCACCCTCCGAGCCACAGTAGGGGTAGGATAGGAGACCCACAACCCAGATTAGAACAAAAATTAGTAAAGTTGAAGTTTGTATCATATTCTGTATCAAATTTTTAATATTATTCAGTAAACTATACCGATTTTCGATGACTAATCGTCTAAGGTGGAAACTGATTTCTAGAGCGAAAAGTATTCGCCGAAATTGTTAGGCTTGGCAATGGCATTGATAAGCCGATGCGCCGTCACAGTTTTTTCGTAGCACGATAAAGACCTGGGTGCCGATTCTATTATTACACGTGTGTAGTGTAAAAATCATTGACAGGGTGTGATTGTCTATCCAAAAGAAATGCTGTTGAATGTCTGAACATTGTCTTCTCTATGTCTTACCTAAAATTTGATTAAATTGTTTCAAGAATCCTATTAAACATGTAATGATAATATATGTACAATGTACATACGTATTATTTGTTTATTACATTATAAATAACTATAACGAAGAGTTTAGCGAAACTTAAATTATTTCCTTTCCTTGAGTAAAAAATGAATACGTATTATACTCGTAGACATCCTTTAAGCGTTGTCATTTAAAATTTTAATTTGAATTACATTTTTCTCTGATAAAATAAAAATTGTACCTACTTGCCAAGCTTTGCTTAAGATAAGATATAACATCTCTATACAAATAGAGAAAACGAAATGCTGAATAATTTAAAATGATGTAACTACTCATATTTTGCTTTCTTAGTTCATAGTACCTGGGTGACCGAGCCTTGCTCGGTATTTTTAGTAAATCGTGTTTTTTGGAAATAATATTAAAATACGAATTACATATTAATAAAATATGAATAATATTTTTCGATTTTACCTACAATAATAAAAAATATCAACTGGTTATTTAAATAAAAAAAATAACGAGTGAAATAAAACGAAAAAATATTAAACTGGAGATTGAGATTTGAACCGTAGTTTTCTCGGTCAATCCCGACCGTCCGATTTCCCACCTGAGCTATTACAACTTTAATGACAATCGCGAAATTTACCTTCCTATTTTAACGATATTTTGGCCATTTTTTTTCATTGCCTGAAAACACGGATAAAACGACATTTTCTAAAAATGATTCCTGAGCTATATCAATTTTTCGCCCCCGAAATCCCCTGTATACTTCACGAAAATCGTTGGAGCCGATTTCGAGATTCAGGTTCTATATATATATATACAAGAATTGCACGTTTAATAGTATAAGATGTAAAACATAATCTCATTATACATATACACATATAAAATTGAATTATTTATTTTGGTGACGCCATAATTTTAATTAATTCATTTCAGGCATCGTAATTAACAAACTAAAATAATAAAAAAAATAAATAAACGGTATTGGAATAACGATCGTTATCAGGTCTTCGACAGTTTTTCGTACTCACCCTCCGAGCCACAGTAGGGGTAGGATAGGAGACCCACAACCCAGATTAGAACAAAAATTAGTAAAGTTGAAGTTTGTATCATATTCTGTATCAAATTTTTAATATTATTCAGTAAACTATACCGATTTTCGATGACTAATCGTCTAAGGTGGAAACTGATTTCTAGAGCGAAAAGTATTCGCCGAAATTGTTAGGCTTGGCAATGGCATTGATAAGCCGATGCGCCGTCACAGTTTTTTCGTAGCACGATAAAGACCTGGGTGCTGATTCTATTATTACACGTGTATAGTGTTAAAAAAAATCCCCGCCAATGTGTTTGTTATTGGCAGTTTTGCCTATCCAAACGAAATGCTGTTGAATGTCTGAACAATGTCTTCTCTATTTCCTATTTTGTATTACTTAAGTATGTATTTTTTTTTTCGTTTAGCAAAGATTTCGAAACTGAAAAATACAATAGTTCAATTTCTATTATAATATGTTATATTTTCAGTTCGGATAAAACTACTGAAAAAAAATACTGAATAAAACAAAACTTCTATCATCATCATCCTTCTTCCAACTAATATTATAAATCCGACAGTTATAGGGTAGATTGATGAATAAATGTTTGTCACTATTGGACGCAATAAATACCGGAGTTATTGTAATGCGACATGGTACGCAGATAGCTGATCCAGAATAACACATAGGCTACTTTTTATCCGTACATTTCCCGGGATCGTAAAGGCCAATGCATACGTAACGTGTTTTTCCCGTACGGGACGGGACGTGAAGTTCGTTTCATACAAAATCACGTGGCCCGTCCCGTACGTGATTCCGTTGCGTATGCATTGTCCTATACATTATGAAACGATATTTCCAAAACTTCACGTCCCCGGCCCGTCCCCGTCCCGTCCACGTTACGTATGCATTGGCCTTAAATAACGCGGGTGAAACCGTGAGGTGCGGCTAGTTATTTATATTTAATGAAATTGACGAGGATTTCGGAATACCGGGATGCTTAGCGCGAGCTTCGGGACGCCTATGTCCAGCAGTGGACTGCGACAGGCAGAAGTAAAGTGAAATGGATGTGAATTTTAATAATATTGATATTTATTTTAATTAATGTTCGAAACGTACAACGTAATTAGAAACGTAAATATATTTACTAACTGTCTAAAACGTTTCCATAGAAATTATTAGTCATTTGTTTATATCGTTTGCCCAGCGGTAATTAGTAATTATGACTACAGATTTAACCATTTAATTATTATCCGTAGTTCGAACATTCCCTGTTTATTTGAATAGAATGTAAACACATATTATGATATGACGAATTTGTAATCGGTAAAAGTAAATTAGAATTGTCGAAAACCAAATCTGAAGAACTTTACGACTGTAAGATATATTTAAGTTTTTAAATAAAATATTGTAAAAACTACATACTTACTAAAAATTTAGTAATCGAAGATAAAATGGTCACCGTTTTTTTCATTATCGATTAATATTTTTAAGATGTAATTTAAACAGTTGTATGATTCCCCCTATTGTATTTTTAATATCAAAAATTCAGGTTCTATAAATGGCCATATGATATTAAACAATATACTTTACGTAGGTATCTTTAATCAAATAACAGATAGCTAAAGAAAACAAAGAGAGATTCTTCATCATATTGTGACATGTGGAAAAAAGTTAGTAACATTTAATAAATAGACGACATCAGTGGAATATTTTGATTGCTATCTAAAAATATTTTAGTTATTATTTTGTAGGTCAAGACGTAAATAAATTAGTTTTCAAGACCAAAGAGATTTTCTACAATTTATTTTTAAATACTGGACACTAAGAAACTGGCCAGCTTAGAATTTATAATTCGAATTCTTAAATAAAGCTCAATTTTATATGACCTATTTTTTATATTCATAAAAACATTTTAAAATTCATTTTGTTCTTTAAAAGTTGACTGATTAATTTATGACTACCTACCATCTACGTACATAACGTAGTCATTTTAACTTTAGTCTTAAATATAAATAACTAGCTTCTGCGCGCGACTTCGTCGGCGTGGACTCCGCTCCTATTGGACTTAGCGTGATGATATATAGCCTATAGCCTTCCTCGATAAATGGTCTATCTAACACTGAAAGAATTTTTCAAATCGGACCAGTAGATCCTGAGATTAGCGCGTTCAAACAAACAAACAAACTCTTCAGCTTTATTATATTAGTATAGATTAGCCTTAAAATTTATTATTATTCTAGTCACATCTCATTGTTCGTTGGTCTTTGAAGAGCGTATAAAAATATATTTATACTTTTCACGCAATAGGTATACATACGGAAATCACACGACTAACTAAAATGTATAAATAAAAAGAAATAATGTCGTTTGATTAATAAATAAACTTAATAGGTAGGGATCCCTAGTACATTTTTTTCACCTGATCAGTATCAAGCTAATTTTTTGGGAGTGGCTACATTTTGATGAGGCGAACAAAAAGTTCCTCTTCGAAAACTCTCGATTGTGGTAGATAATAGAGTTAGCAGGAGATAGAGCAGCAGTGAGCGTAGGACCGGGATAACGTACCACGCAATTTGTAGGACATTATTACTATTAAATTATATAGATATTAACTAACTAAAAGCAAAAAAAAAATCATCAAGTTGATGACCTCGTAAGGTCATCAAAAATTATTACTAACCAGCTGATTTTTTTTTATTTTAGTTAGTGATTATCTATATAATTTAATAGTAATAATGTCCTACAAATTGCGTGGTACGTTATCCCGGTCCTACGCTCACTGCTGCTCTACCCCCCACTATCTCTGTTAGCTACCACAATCGAGAGTTTTCGAAGAGGAATTTTTTGTTCGCCTCATCAAAATGTAGCCACTCCCAAAAAATTAGCTTGATACTGATCAGGTGAAAAAAATGTACTAGGGATCCCTACCTATAAACATTGTTCTTCTTTTTTTTTGTTTGTAACAGCAAAAGATAAGTTTTTAATTTTTAAAATCTACATAACATTGAAAAGATATCATAACAAAGGAACAAAGCGAGTGTGCGCGACAATCAATTAGTCATCCGGTCGGAAACACAACATTCTCTATATGGTTAAAAATGTTGATCAGCTGCTGCGAGCGAGTCCTCGCTCCCGCACATTCGACTGCACATCCGCTGCATTTCCGATAACGCGTGACTCAGTGCGACTCCTCACTGCTGATCAGACATTTACTGACCCGCTCGTATGCCATGTCTCCGTTGCTGTGTCGGCAGATTTGCACTCATTAAAAGTGTTTAGGTGTTATTAAGTCACTCATCGTATACTTAGTTTACGCTTAGCCGCATTCAAGGAAGGTCGCGTCAATCACAGCGGTCACACGAATCTTGTGACCCATGTAAACATCGACAGTAGCTCGAGATAAAAACAATAAAGTAAAATACGGATTGGTTAATATTTGCGCTACTCACTCGTGACACATAACGCCGGATAGTTCCGGCTACGTTTGATAAGAAAAATTTTGGCTTTTAATTTAAATTGCATACAATTAATTACCTGCTGACTAAAATCGTGTTTATCAACGGCGCTATCAATCGCCGAATAGTGTCCGCTGTGTTCAGTGCATGATAAGTGGAGAGTGGTGACACTTGTGTCGGTGGCGCGTGCTGGAAGATGCCAGTGCTCGGAGAGATGGCAGCATCCCAAGATATGTGCGGCCGGTACTGCCCAGCGGCGGAATACATGCTGCCGGGCTCTTACGTGTGGGAGAAAAATGTCAGTCACCCGTACTCTATGCCCTTGCCTAGGCTATCTAATGAAGATGCACAATGCATAAATACAACGCCGACTTACAATGCAGGTTCGTGGCACAGATATTCCAGTATTAATAAATGGATAGACGGTTCTTTAAATTTTTCGTTGATGTCGTATTGTTTTCATCGACATCGATCTAATTTAATTTTTGTCATAGCAACTGGTGTAAGATACGACCAAGATAGACGGCGCTGTAATCTACTTATTTCACAATGGTCAATACCGCTGAGTAGAGCCGATTGATTAAATTGTTGTTTAGCTTTTGTCGCATGTTGTCGCTTTAATTAAATAATATTAATTTGAAATAATTTTTTATCATAATTATTATAAATTGAATTTTAGTCTTATTTAATTATACGTATTACCATATCGTTATCGATATGATTAATGTGTTTGTAGTTGATAAATCTACTTTTTTGACTAGCCCGTTGGCGCAGTTTTTATATAACTTTGTGTTCATTTATGAGTGTACAAGCTAATGAATTATTGTTATTTACTTGATTGATTTGACTTTAATTGAACTGAAGATAGACAGTATATAAACAACTTATGAATGTCATTTTTCTTAACATTACAGGAGTGTTCTAGCAATGTATTATCATTACCGTACAATTTATTATATTATATCAATTTATTATATCGTATCGGAACGTTAGTTGATAATACAAAATACTTCAGTATTACAAATTAAGTAGGTATCCGAAACTAAATGTAGCTTAACTTTTAATTTTTTTTTTTTTAATAATTTTGCTAGAACCCTTTCAAACTGGTTTAAACCGGATTATGGTCGATTTAATGGTAGTTTGATTTCTTTGAGGTTGCAATATAATTAGAAGTCGTAAATTAATAATAATTACATAGATTCAACGAAACCTAAACGTTGCCGGGGTTTTCCTTATTGCGCAGAACAAATTACGTATGTATGATGTTCAAAAACAAGTAATTAAATGCAACAGCATTAAATTATATTTTAAAATAACACATTTCATACAACACTGTAAAACGCTTTGATTGATGTTCCTATGCATCATTTTACACTTACATATACGACTAACTATAGTACACCTTCAAAATGTAAAATGTATAGAGAGCAGCTTATGAATTAAATTATGAGTAAAAAATATTTAAATAATTGTGTTTGCTCGCAAACGAAAAAACCGACTTCAATTACTAAAACTACAAAAACTTTTAACACGCGAACAACAGAGTGTTAGAGTTAAGTGACTGAATATATTTTTAGAATCTTTATTCATAAGTACCTACTAGTAATGATGGTCAATCGGGTGAGCCATCTAAACTGTGACCTCTAGTTTATTGTTTGCTGATAAAATTTATCTTTTCGATAAGTTACTATTATTATTACTATAAGTACATCACATAGCTTTGACAGCGATCCACTGATATTAGCTCTAAATAAATCAATACTCTTTGCTTCATTTTCACGATCTAATTTATGAAGTAAAACTTCTTTACGCACGCTTGACTTGAGGGAGTAAGTTGGTGAATGCGTAACGAGGGCGTTACGAAAAGTGTGATCGGGTGAGACGAACGGAGCAAGAGAGAGATGTGCGAGCACACATTTTCTTTCTCTCTTTCTCTCATAGCCAGTTACGTTTCGTATAGGTATCTAAGACACATTGCAGGCCTATTGCTAAAGAAGTTTTACTTGAGTCGTGTGGTCTAAACTCTAAAACACACTCGTATTTCCTTAAGGTATGATTCTGATATAATGTAATCTATTGAGAGGCCTTTATGTCGATGTTTTGTATTTCATAATTTACATTTGAATTGCTGTTTTCAATTTAGTCGTTGATATTATAATCGTTTAACCTTCACTAGAATAACTTAAAACTTGTTTAAAAAATAATCTTGAATGGAAAATCAAATACTCCCTTGTTACATATCCTCAGAAACGACGTCTTTACTTAACCTTCACCTGTTCTGTTTATAGCTTGTCACTTTTAAGAAAATCTGTTTTGTTCACTAACTTAACCTAACGAATAGACAAACTAACATATTTTGCTGCCTTAACTTTTTTTTTATTATTATTGTTTAGTTTTTTTTTTTGGTAAATGACATTTTTACTAGTGATGCAACGGAAGTGTCTTAATGGAACCAGAAACGGAAACAGATGTCAAAAGTAAATTTTAGCAGAAACGGAAACGGATGCAGAAACGAAAGTGTAAATAATATGAAAATAAATTAATAAATTTACAAATATATTTCTTTATTAAGTGTTAAATACACACCAAGCCTAGATAAGAAATAGATATATTAGAAATCTACAATAGAAAACAATATTGCAACTTAAAATTATTTTAATCTTCAAAATTTAGTAGTGGTAAGTGAAAATTTCAACTCTCAACCGTCGTAAACTTCCGTTTACATCTCCGTTTTAAAAGTTGCGGAAACAGAAGCAGAAACGAATGTTGAAAAGCGTGCGGAACTTCCGCACTTGCGGAAACAGAAACAGAGATCTGTTGCATCACTAATTTTTACTTTTCTTTTTTTTGACTTTCGTTAAGTGTGTGGTTCACCTTATAACGAAATAAATGTTTTCATTTCATTTCATTTCAACAAAACGTTTTTTTTTTTAATAATTGCTTGTGTTATATTAATATAGGTATTTATTTCGTTCATATTCTATTGCCACATTAAATTACAAAAAAAAATAATAATCAAACAACGCAGGCATTCTATATACATATATCACATAACATTGTAGGCATAACGCGCTAAATAGTTTACTATTGTTATTTATGTCTTCCAAAAATAAATCACAATATTAGTAATTAAATTATTTTAGCATAGCGATAAACATGGCTAAGGCTAAAAACAATACCGATTACGTAAATCTACAAGTGATTACTATAAAACAGCTATTGAATTAATTTTATTACACCATAAACTCATAATAAATATCTTTCTTTCTGATAGGTAAATAATAAAATTGTGTCACACAACGAGTTTAATGATAGACAATTTATGAATATATGAGGGTTTAAGAATTACGCTGAGTAAAAGTTACATATTGACATTACTGTGATGATAATAAACAATAAGTTATAATTTTTTACCATGTCTGTTTAATAGTTAAATAATATTTTTTGAAAAAATACATTTCTTACTTATTATCATTAAAAAAATTATAGTTTCATGTAATTTTAACAATCGCTCTGGTAATCTCTCCCCACCGTACCTCGGAAAACACATGAAGCCAACGGTTCCCGGTTATTATCATAAATATCTGATAGCGATTGTTACTCATAGTAGGGAACGTATCCTCCAACCCGCAGTGGAGCAGCGTGGTGGAATAAGCTCAAATCCTTCTCCCACATGGGGGAAAAAGGCCTATATCCAACAGTGGGATGTTACAGGCTGAATACGTGAATGCGAATGCATAATTTTTAAAGAGATATCGATTTTTTATTAACCGAATCAAAAGTCGAATGACTAGGGTTATAAACACAAAAGTGCTTGGTCATCATTACGATAGCAAAAAACTTAACCACCAATTATTGGGTTTTACGTTGACTAGACATGTCTTAATTGCGATTAGCTACGTATCAGTCATCGTAAAAACCGTGTAGTCTTTATACTAATATTTATTTTTTTAATAATTTATTGTAAGTTTAAGATCGTAGTTTTTTAATAATCGCTCTGAATAAAATAATGATGCACCTCGCCTTTCTGGTATGGTAGTGACTATTGAGATTGAGTATAGAAGAAAATATATTGCCAAAAATCGGAAGCAAACTGATTGGAAAATATCTTAACCTTATAGGAGATCAATAGACAAATAATGCCTTATGTATAGGCACTACACCAACTTGAAAACTTTAAGTTCCTTTGATGGCTTGGGCAGCTCTGCTCCCAATGATATGTTAGGTTGACTAGGGGTCGGCGAAGTGCTTGTGATGTAAAGAAATCGCCAACCATTAGATTCCTTGCCACCCCATTGGTAAAAAATTACATACCTAATTATATCTGTAAACTGTAAATATATCACTACCATCCAAATATATCTTTGCTACCGTAAACGTTATCTAAAAGATTTCTCATTTGAATAGTTTTAATGATCATGTTTCGATCTGGTCTTACAATTTACCGTTTTTAATTTAATTGATTTTGCACACACTTAACGAATAAAGATAATAATCATACCGACGTGTATCTTGTATTAAACACAAACATTATAAAAACCTGGAAATTATTGCTATAGAAACAGAAGCAAATCATACGATATCGAATATTTTTGTAGCGTGTTTTTCTATTACATGATAAAATTGTGTCACATACTAGATACAGTTTTATGACACATACTTTTAAAAATAAACATAATAGACAAATTACGTTTTACGTAGATTTTAAGATTTTAAAGTGGCCCGGTAGGACCTGGGCGGGGGACATGTCGATGACGAAATTCGTTAAATATTTTTTTATCTCATTAGTAGGTACCATTCATATCTGATCATGCAGCGATATTTGCTTATAAAATATGTTTCGTACTTACATTTTTATCTTTAAAAAATATATTTTTTAAATTATCTTTAAATTGAAATCTCGTTTGATTAATGTGAGGTAGGTATTAGTAAAAATTGCCTGTTCATCATTACGATCACAAAAATTGATTGATTTTCCTATTACCCTAATCCCTAATCAATATTCACTATAATTAGTGGAGTGCCTGGGGCGTTAAAAACACGAAAACCTCGGATTTCCGTTACAGTGAATGAAATTTTATAATTCAAAGTGGAATGTTTAGCTTATAATATATACAAAAAAGTTTACCTATTGAAAAATTGTGATCTCGATTCAAAAAAAAAAAAAACTAAATAATTATAATTTTGATAGTTTAAACCCTGTAGAACATATTTCTACACCAAAATTAAGTTAATTGATACTATTTGATACATTCATATAGAGATAGTAATTAGGAAAAAGAAATAAATGAAGGAATATGAAAGAAAAAAATTATATCAAGAAAAATTTGTCAAACAATTTACATTTTTGTCTATTTAAGTATTTTCTTCAACTTCGCGGAGTATTAAAACAGGTATATTCGCTGCACTGTAGACATGCTATACTGCAGTATAAGCCACTCTTTCGGCATCCACAAGCAGCTCCACAACCCTTTTTTTTACTATTATTATCATTATGATTAGTTTTTTTGCTGCTTGCTGTGTGGCTACGGCAGTAAAGAATATAGCCACTCCCTCTCTTCCCGTGGGTGTCATAAGAGGTGACTAAGGGATAACACAGTTCCACTACCACCTTGGAACTTAAAAAGCCGACCAATGGCGGGATAACCATCCAACTGCTGGCTTTGAAATACACAGGCCGAAGACGGGCAGCAGCATCTTCGGTGCGACAAAGCCCGCCCTGCGGTCACCAACCCGCCTGCCCAGCTTGGTAACTATGGGCAAAACACATGAGTTGCGCCAATTTTCGCGCGAACTTGTGGAGGCCTATGACCAGCAGTGGACTGCGATATTCTGAAGTGTGCGTGTGTGTGATTAGTTTTTTTGAAAAGTATATTAATATTAGCTCCATATTTACTTGATCCAACAATATCATCATGATAGCGGTCTATTAGTCGTTTTCTAATAGTTTTTTCATCCGGTGTATGCTGTGAGGTATATACCATCGTATCTTTCAACTCTTGCATAGAAAATTGGCAGTCGTCATTCTCTTCTATACATACATCATATGTATACTTGTATATTTGCTCCATCTATCATCGAAATTGTCAAACCAACCTCCCTATCAGCAGAGCTCAGATGAATAGAATTTTTAAGAGAATTATAACAATCAGCATGCTATTTTGCTTGGAGTGTTTGTAAATCTGCTATATCAGAAATTCTTTTATGAATTTCTTGATAACAATCGTTTTTCTGTACAGCTATAAAGCTTACAATGGAGTCATTTAAAGTTGGAGTATTAATATATGAGATTTGTCTTCGTCGTTTTTTATTTAATTTTGCTTAAATTTCTTTATTAGCTTCTTGACCAGAGATGAAACAGTTTTTTCCCACTCAAAGCTCGATAAATCAGTGCTACTTCGGAGTTTCTTTTACGAAGGCAAAAATGGAGTATCATTGGGCCTCTTCTTATATGTTTCAATATATTTTTGGCGACAACCTGTATGAGCGTAAATGAATTCAGTTTGAAGATGAGGTAACAAGCCATCTTTTCGTTCTCCCCTCTCCACGTTCTACTGCCTGTCCAAGGTCGTTATGACCCTTCATACGCTCCAACATTTCAAGAAAATATTATTTTACGTCTATTTAGGTATTATCCAACGTATATAATACGATAAAAATATATATTTGAAATAAAATTATTAATTTTTTATAGTTTATGGTTTAAATAAAAAAAAAATCAAAAGCACAAAAAAAAATTGGGTAAACTTTACACTTTATAGTATAACAAAGAAAACCCCCCCTCGACCATTTAAATTCATTCACTGTAACAAAAGTCTGAGGTCAAAACCCCCAGACACTCCACTAAATGTAATATAATTTTTTTTTCATAATTTTTACTGCTGAGACAAGAACGTAAAAAAATATTAGATTTTTCTTTTAATATGGTAAACATCAATGACTGAGCTTTAAGCTATATCATTATGAACTGTATTTTTAGTTTTACCGCCTAAATTATGGTTATGGGTGTTTCTCTGCTATTTGGAAACTCGTCCATACAAGACTGTCCTAGAGTAATTTTATTAAATGTTGAGAATGTTTGTTAATAAAATGAAGGGCAATAGTAAATTAAATATATATCTTAAAAAAGCCCACGCATTTTCCTCTTCATTTTTGAGTTATGGACGATTTTTTTGCAAAACCGTGACAGTGTTTGACAGTTTAAGTCGTTGATATCTTAAACGCTCAGCTGTAGTTTTTGTTCTCTTTTGGGTGGCTTTTTTATCGGTAGCATTTTGAGATAATACCTACATTATAATTGTGTTTGCTCGCAAACGAAAAAAAAACCGATTTCGATGACATCGACAAGTAATAAAACGTAATAAGACGAAAAAATAGTCAGGTAAATACGCGCTATTAAAGATTACTCAAAAAGTTGTAATCAGATCTCGATCTAATTTAAACAAGACTACATGACAAGTATTAGCTTTCGATTAAAGTAAGAATCATCAAAATCGGTACACCAAGTAAAAAGTTATACGGTATAATACAACGTAGGTCGACGAAAAAGTAGTCAAGTAAATACGCATTATTAGGTATAACTCTAAAAGTACTTGTCAGATCTCAATTAAATTAAAATGGGACCACATGACACGCAAAACCTTTCAAATAAAACAAAATTGTTCGAAATCGGTCAACCCAGTCAAAAGTTCTGAGCGAACATACCTACATTAAAAAAAAATACAGTCGATTTGAGAACCTCCTCCTTTTTTGGAAGTCGGTTAAAAAGGGACGATACTTTTAATGGTCAAAACCAAAGAAAAAAGTCCCCTGCGGCACTAACAGTGTGTTGTGTGTTATGAAATGACAGGGGACTGTTGGCCAGGGGACTGTCATTTTTACATTAATACTCGATAAAACAATATCATTTAAAAACATTCGGATAAACGAAACAGATGTGGCTACATACTAGATGATCAATTGTTTTAATCAAATTGTCGTAATTAAAACTCTTAAAATCATAAAGAAAATGCTTACCAGGGGACTGTTTTCACTAACGGCCGCGACGCGTGGTTCACCAGCTGACACAGTAGTAGCACTAAACAAAATGGCGGCTGCCCACTTAGCTACAGAAACGAACGAACTGCACACCAGTTGCGTTCCGTTTCACGATATAAAAGCTTCGCACTAAAACTGTGTTTTACTTTAGCGCGGTTTAAAATTTTAACAGGGGACTGTTTTAATAATTTGAGGACAGCATTCGCACATAGATATCTTGATTAAAATTTTATTCTAAAAATATAATTGCGATGTATAAAGATGCTTACTGTTTTTGTTAATGTTTTTGGATATTTTTTATTCAATTATCAACGGCAAAAAAATAAATATTTGTAACAAGATTTGTAATTCTGGAAAAGGGACATACCAGGGGACTGTGTTTTGAGACGTTTGAGGTTTATTTATTCGAATATTTCGTTATTAAATTACAAAATAAGCTGTGGCGGGCCAAGAATACCTAATACTATATCGGTATTGATACAAAAAACTGAGAAATATTAAGATTTATTACATAAAATTAGCTTGGGACAGTGATTTTCCATTTAGTGGAGAAATACCCTTTTAAATGCGTAGTTTATTATAGTAGTCGTTTTAATAATTACGCAACAGTTTAATTGGTGCTTCTATTGTCCTTCATCTATCAATAATTCAATACGCTTCCGTAATTTTTAAAATCCCTTTGCCGCATCGACCTCGCTCGATAAGGTCATATTGTACCATAATGTTATTAAAAGATAATAATTTTTGGTACCTAAAACGTCACACGATTTGTAAAAGGTATTTAAAACAATTTTGGATGCGGGAATATTTATTATCTTTTTTTTTTTTTGGAATTCATATTTATCTTTATCTGTGTTGGATGTTAAAGTTTGTAAATAGAGAAAGTGTATCAAGCTATTTTTATGTTGTTCTTCAGCTTTATTTTCATGATTACATATTGGGATAAAAATTTGCCTTTTAAATGTGCAACTAAACTTTTTATAAATTAGCTTACTTATTTATTATAGGTGTAGTACAGAACGATAACTAAAGCTAAAATGACCTAAAACACAGGCAGCCTGCCTTAGGAACAATCGACCGTGTATGTGTAAAACGTATCTTTTTAAGATCATCAGCCTATTACAGTCCACTGCTGGACGTAAATCCAGGGTACGCCACGAGACCCGATCACTTGCTTTAGCCATCCAGTCAATTCCAGCTACCCTCTTCAAGTCGTCGATCCATCTTACTGGATCCGTTACAACTTTTGCTAAAACATGGTCACCATTCAAGAGCCTTCGTACTCCAACGACTATCGGTTCTACGACAGATGTGACTGAGCCAACTGCCACTTCAGTTTGTCACACTTCTTAAGTCACTTTCGTCTTCTGCCGGATAATCTCATTTCCGACCTTGTCCCTTAATGAGATCTCTAGCATAGACCTCTCTATAGCTCTGTAAGTGACAAGCTATATTTTTTATAATATGTCAGTCAGTCAGTTCAGCCTATTGCAGTCCACTGCTGGACATAGACCTCCCCGAGTTCGCGCCAGACATCCCGGTTTTCCGCAATCCTCACCAGGGACCGGACAACACCGCTTAAGAGTTAAGCCTTTTCGCAGGGTAACCCCTACATGGTGTAGCCCTTATCGCAGAGTATCCTTTTATTCGAGTTACACCTCAAAACCCAGCGAAACGGGTAACTCCTTTAATATAGTAACCACGTGAAGGGGTTAACCCCTTCAGTGGCTTAAGCCTATGAGGAGGTTACCTACACGAAAAGCTTTTATTCGGGTTACCCTGAATTAACTAATAAAAAAATGAAGTAGGCACTACAAAACACACTTAAACAAAATCACTGCTAAATAGTTTTTAATTCCTTCCGTAGTTTCGTCCGAGTTACGACTTCCAATTTTCTAATTGAAATGATAATACATATTATAATAATAACTCTGAGAATGAACAAGTTCAGACACGAAAAAACCGGCGCGAGCGTCGGCGCGGCGGGAAAATGCCACGTGTGGTAGTGGTTAAGCAATTCTCAATCTAATGTCGACTACGAAGAGTACATATTTAATGTACTTTGTTGGATTGGCTTACCATGTTACAGTGTTACAGGGTTTTGAAAGGGTATCCCTTATCGGAAAAGGGTTGGTTTAAGCCGTTCGCAGGTGTTACATGCATCAAAGGCTTTATTTTTTTAGCGCTTCAAAATACCCCTTCAAAAACCCTTTCAACGAGTACCCGGCCGGTCCCTGATCCTCACCCAGCCTAGACCGGCAATCTTACGTAGATCAATAAAAGCGACAAAGCGAGCCCTGCGGTAAAAAAACCGGCTGGCTAGCGTGGTCACTATGGGCAAAACCCCTTAGTATTATGTAAGTACATCTTATTTTTTGTGTATAATAACATTTATTTATTTTTTCTCCAATAGATAGTGACATGCAGTTAGAAACGAGCAGTAGTGAGGCTAGTGCCGCCAGCTCGACGACGCTGTCGCAGCACTGTGCAATATGCGGCGACCGCGCCACAGGGAAGCACTACGGCGCGTCCTCGTGCGATGGATGCAAAGGCTTCTTCAGACGTAGCGTGAGGAAGAACCACTTGTACACGTGTCGGTAAGTATACGACACATGACTACACTTCGCAGTTATTAGAACTTTAGAGAAACTTTTTGAAAGGATTAAAACTTTCGTGAAATTGTGATTAGAATTCGAATGGTTCCCGAAAGATTAGCGGGAATTCTGTATTATGTTTAAAGATTTTTTTGGTTCCTTGGTTTGCTTTTAAACTAATAAAGGTTAAATTGCTGAACCTGCTTTAGTAATTCATATGAAATATCACCTAACATAAGCTATATAACCTAACCGCCGAAGAACGTTCATATTATAGTTTCACCCCCTAGGAGTGTAAGGACCCTTGATTTTTTTTTTTTGCCATATGACTAACACGCAAAATAATGGGCTGTATTTTTATTACAGTACTAGCTGTAACCCGCGGTTCCACCCGCATTAATTTAAGGAAAAAGCGTACTAAAATATTATATAGCCATAGCCTTCCTCGGTAAATGGACTATCCAACACAAAAATATTTTTTCAATTCGAACCAGTAGTTCCTGAGATTAGCGCGTTCAAACACACAAACTTTTCAACATTGTTATATTAGTATAGACAACAATGATATTCAAAAAGTAAGGTAATCGAAATAGTTCTCTAGTTTTTATATTAAGAAGTTGTTGTGACACAACTTATGGGATTAAAGTCATTATGCAGTGTTCCTATGATATAATGATGTGCACATTGGCCTCTAAAGTTCTGGTGCAATCAACTTGATAATGATTGACAGAGTTCAACCCATAAGGCCATAACAATTAATTTTGCTATCATTATAATTGGTACACTTTTACGGGACCTACCGCGTTTGTCATTTTGTAAACTCCTGATATTTCAGCGTTGGTGACGCTGTGGTGGCGAGTGAAGTTATTGATGGTGACCGTGAAAGTTAATAATAAAATGATAACTAAAATACGGGTTTGCTCGTTACGAATGTAAAAAAATTATTTGTTCTTTTCCAGGTTTAGCAGGAATTGCGTGGTTGATAAAGACAAAAGAAATCAGTGCAGATATTGTAGACTTAGAAAATGTTTCAAGGCAGGCATGAAAAAAGAAGGTAAGCTGACAAATTACATATTTGAAATTAAAATAAGTATCAAATTGGTGTAGCACAAAAATACAATCATGACTCAATATACAAGTAAAATTTGTTTCACATCGTACACTTATTATGAAAATACTAGCTGCACCCTGCGGTTTCTTCCGCGTTATTTGAAAACCGTACTAAAATATTATTTAGCCTATTATAGCCTTCGTCTGTAAAAGGACTTTCCAACACAAAAGGAATTTTTCAGTTTGAACCAGAAGTTCCTGAAATTAGCGCGTTTAAACGAACAAACAAACTCTTCAGCTCTATAATATTAGTATAGATAGATTTGTATCTGGAAACACTCCTTTTTATGATGTGTGGTTATGAATAATGAACAATGTTTATATACCTATTTATTAATTTATAATAACATTGTATTTTATTGCTTTGTCTAAGAAAATGTATTCAATACAATAATGAATCAATAATCTTGCAACGTTTCGCATTAGTTGTCAAATGTGACTAATGCGACATTACTCATTGAGCATAAATACAAGCTTTTGGTGTAATCTATCTGTCTATCTCTAGTGTCCTTGTATCTGAACACTTTAAGGCGCCTGGGGGGGCAAAACTGGTTTTTTGTGCAGTTTTTTGAAGCTATCTACTTTTTATTGGAAAGAAATATAAAACTAATACAAACACATTTATTTTCTACATAATTTTGATTACATGATGGTCCTTTTTTTTAATTTTTTTAAAGGATTACATTTTAAATAATCGCCTTACAACGAAACCACAAGTTGAGAAATAATTACTGATACTGTGCGTCTCCTCGTGAAGTAAACATTATTTTATTTTGCTACCGACACTAATGGATTGGCAATTTAATAAGGAACAATTCGCATGAAAAAATTTTTCGAAAAGACCTAAATTTGATGTGTTATTGATTTTTTTCTAAAATCTGGGCGTATTCACTACTGTACTCAAGCGCGGTTGTATTGGAATTCAGTCTGCCGCAAGGTTTGGAGGGAGAAGCTTGTGTCGTTTGTCACCGTCTCGGCTAGCGCACGCTCACGTCATATTATAAATCTATACGTCTATACTCTATACATACAAATAAATAAAAGTGGAGTGTCCGTTTGTAATAATAAAATAATATCCTTTTACTAAATGCATATCCATGTATACACGGTACATATACCAAAATTACATTTTTTACAATTTATTGTTGTCTGTCTGTCTGTCAGTTTGTTCCGGCTAATCTCTGAAACGGCTTGACCGATTCAGACGGGACTTTCACAGACAGATAGCTGATGTAATAGGCTGTTACTTTTATTTTTATTTTGTATCTCTGCGAACTGAACAATAATTTTTTTTAATTCCACGCGGACGAAGTCGCGGGCACAGCTAGTAAACAATAATAATTTATTAGCATATTGTTAGCATTTTTTGTTGACTTTTGTTTGGGTTAGTTTTTTTTTTGTTTGTTATTTATTGTGAAAAAACGCTCTGTGTGTGTATTTAAAACTATTGAGTTTTTTTTTAAAAACGCTATTGTTGTGTAGGTATCTAAACAATGGTTTTAGCACCTTTGAAAATTATAGAAACGACACCCATGATAAAGAGTTTTGCTAGCTAATTTAATTTGACCATGTACCTATAGGTTTTTACTTTTTACCTAGACCTACGTTAAAATAAAAAAATCTCTATATATGTATATAAAAATGAATCGCTGAATTTGTTGCTAAGCGCAAATCTCGAGATCAGCTGAACCGATTTCACTAATTCTTTTTTTATAATATTCTTTGAAGTACGAGGATGGTTGTTACGGTGAGAAAAATTAAAAAAAATGCCTGAAAAGTCTAAAAACAACACTTTTCTATATTCCCATACAAAAGATTCGTAATAATACTTAAAAGGCAATTTGAACTTTAATACCATACAATAAAGTTTAAGAGTTAGTGGAAGGGTTCCGGAAAGGCAATTGAGTGATGTTAGTATCGTATAAATATTAATGTCAATATTTGTCAATATTTTAATATATTCTTTACTTTTTATAGCTAACCAGTAACCCGGTGTCACCAATAGCAGAAATAAGTATTAAAAAAATTAATAATTGTGTTTGTTCGCAAACGAAAAAAAAACCGACTTCAATTACATCGACAAGTAATACAACATAATAAGACGAAAAAATGTCAAGTAAATACGCGCTATTAAAGATTACTCAAAAAGTTGTAATCAGATCTCGATCTAATTTCACGAAGACTACATGACAAGTATTAGCTTTCGATTAACGTAAGAATCATCAAAATCGGTACACCGAGGAAAAAGTTATGCGGTATAAAACAACGTAGGTCGACGAAAAATTAGTCAAGTAAAAACGCATTATTCGATATAACTCTAAAAGTACTTGTCAGATCTTATTTTAAAAAAAATGGGACCACATGACACGCAACACCTTTCAATTAAAACAAAATTGATCGAAATCGGTCCACCCAGTCAAAAGTTCTGAGCTAACATACATTAAAAAAAAAACAGTCGAATTGAGAACCTCCTCCTTTTTTGGAAGTCGGTTAAAAACTAAAGAATCGACTGTTAGGCGGTACGAAGTTCGACGGGTCAGCTAGTATATAATAAAATTTAATTTATTGTTTTCATTTTATTTTTCTACTTACAATGCCTGTGAAATGAAATGAAATGTGATGAATGTGTTGCTAAGAGCAAATCTCGAGAGCAGCTGAACAGATTTTTCTTACGAAAAATTAGAAAAATTGCCCGAAATGTCTGAAAACAACACTATTCTATATTCCCATACAAAAGTTTCGTAATAATACTTAAAAGTCAATTTGAACTTTAATACCATACCATAAAGTTTAAGTTTTAGTGGAGGGGTTTCAGTAAGACCAAACAATTGAGTGACGTTAGTATCGTATAAATATTAATGTCAATATTTGTCAATATATTAATTTATATATTTTTTTGTTTTTACATAATGTAATTGTTGACTTATCAACTTTCTTTTTTCTTTTTTTTAATCTTTTTACTAGCTGACCTAAATTGCCGTTATCCCGAATAGCAATTGAGTGACGTTAGTATCGTATAAATATTAATCTCAATATTTGTCAAAATATTAATTTATAATTATTTTTTTACATAATGTAATTATTGACTTATCAACTTTCTTTTTTCTTTTTTTTATCTTACTAGCTGACCCAAATTGCCGTTATCCCGAATAGCAAAATAAGTATTTAAAAAAAATAATTAAAGAATCGACTGTTAGGCGGTACGAAGTTCGCCGGGTCAGCTAGTTATTTATAAGTTTGAGTAATTATACTTCATTGTTAGTATTTATTGAACGTAAGTGTAGTCACTGAATTCATTACCTAAAATATATACGCACCAATTAACATTTATTTCTTATAAAAAAATAATATATTTTTTTATTGAATGCCGTGCGGATCCCTAGATCTGTAATTTTTACGTGTATTCGTAAGTTGTAACCAAATGCCGCTAGATGTGCCGCGAGAGGTGGGGTGCGGCAAAGAGGGAACGAATGCTCAAGGTTATTTGCTTGGCATACCGCCTTAAAACAATGCCTATGATAACTAATGTTTCTATGTCTAATATTTATTTATGAAAAAAACATTCGTTTTACTTACAAAGATTGTATGTAAAACGAGTCTTTTAAGTTAACGCATAAATATTGCATACATTTTCTCATTTTAACGCCACAGATGAAAAATGAATTTGATTGCAATGTTATTGACGACGACGAGGCAGCCGGTTCACCGACCGTCATTATCTCGAAAATAAATACCTACTCGTAATTGCTTTATAACAATTACGAACGCACAAATAACACATGAGTTAATGAATGTTAGTGTTTGTTAAAATAAGATAAATTTATGTATCATTTGATTCTGTATGTACATTAGACTAAGCGTAATTACGAAGTTACTTCGTGCGACCATTTTTAGGGTTCCGTACCCAAAGGGTAAAAACGGGACCCTATTACTATGACTTCGCTGTCCGTCCGTCCGTCCGTCTGTCACCAGGCTTTATCACAAGAACGATTATAGCTAGACAGTTGAAATTTTCACAAAATACTCAGTTATATTTTTACTTTAATAATAAATAATAAAATGAAAATAAAATTAATATTTAAGGGGGGCTCCCATACAAAAAAAGTCATTTTTGCCAATTTTTGCTTGATATCAATAAATAGTAAGAGGTAGGCCCTTGAAATTTTCACAAAATACTTAATTGTATATTTACTTTAATAATAAATAATAAAATAAAAATAAAAAAGTTTTTAGGGGGGGCTCTCATACAACAAAAGTGATTTTTAGCCACTTTTTGGCCGATATTAAAATCAATGTACCTACTGTTGTTTACCTAGTCAATGGTACGGAACCCTTCGTGCGCGAGTCCGACTCGCGCTTGGCCAATTTTTTTTTCTGACATCGATTTTTTTTTTTTGTATTGTTTGTATTTGTGTTCTGACGAAAAAAATTTATTTGGTGCACTATTGCGGAAGTTATGCGCGTACATACTACATACATTTCGAGATAGATTGCTTTTAGTAGGTTGTCTAACGTAAAAATATATATTTATAATCTGATCTTTATATCCAAAGATTAAACAAGCAACGTTCTTCTTTAGTCAGTGAACAAACACTTTATTACAGACAGTCCTAAAAATATTAATGGAAAAATTGCTTGTTTGTATTTTTTAAAAAGCATATAGACCTACATTTTCTTAATCTGTTTAGTATTTAATTATGTACTGTTGTGATTAAATATTATACAGTTTAAGCAAAACAATATATTACGACGTATCTGTTGAAAACTAATAAACAATTACTTGTAACAATAATGTCGGAGTAAACAACTTTAAACTCATACTTACATCACAATCTATCAAAAACCACGATTTTAGTACTAAGATATTTATTTATAGTAATTTTATGCTACATATATAATTTAAAACTTATAATAATAATGGCATATAATTATTTTTTAATATTCATATAGCATTGAATCAACTATAAAGGTTCTTATTTATTCAATAAAGGATTGGTTCAAAGGTAATTCAGCGTTTAAACATTAAATTAATGTATGTTTTCACACTTTGTAGCTGCAGTCATAAATAAAATATTAAACTAAGATAGACTTCAAATACTACAAATGGTTTTTGTCTTCATACGTAATTGAAACTCAAAAAACTTAACATAAAACATGTTCGTCTGAATTTTATTTGTCTCTCATTATATAATTATATATTTTTAGGTATTTTTTAAAATAATTCTATTATTTAGTTCGAAGACACGCGTTGGCGCAACGGTCACAGCACTGGTTTGTGGCTGTGGCGCTGGCGGTTGCGGGTTCGATTCCCGCACATGACAAATATTTTTATAGGCCATACAGATGTTTGCCGTGGTGTTTGTGCAGTCCTTGTGGGTCTCCCCACCGTGCCTCGGAGAGAACGTTAAGCTGTCGGTCCCTGAAGTTATCATGTACACCTGATAGCGATCGTTACTCATAGTAGGGAATATATCCGCCAACCCGCATAGGAGCAGCGTGGTGGATTAAGCTCCGATCCTTCTCCTATATGGCGAAATAGGCTGAAGCTCTTTTATTTAGAGATATAAACCTCCTACTTCAAATCTTAAAACGCATAATTATCTAGTTGTCCACACATATATATTTTTTTTATTTCAGCCGTACAGAACGAACGAGATCGTATAAACTGCAGGCGACCGTCGTACGAAGAGCCAACTCAAGCTAACGGACTCTCCGTTGTGTCTCTGCTTAATGCCGAACTTTTGAGCCGGAAGGTTATAGATGAAGTAAGCATTTTTTTTCCACGTAATTTGTGTTAATGTCATCGATATTGCATTTATGTTATAAAATTTACACCACGCCATATCTTGTTACACCTTTGTTTGGTAATTACAATTAGTAATTATATAATCCAATAAAATAATTCTCTGCATGGTAGAGTCATTTGATACTATTTCAAAAGAATATAGCAATTATTATGCTGTTCTTTCATATCGTATCTATTTATAAATATATTATTAATAAACAATAACTAAGACGATTTTAAAACTCGTAATTTAAAATATTTTTTAAGACAAAAGGTTTTATTTAATGGGCTAAAAATATAACGTCATTACACAATTTATATGACAAGTTTTTAGCTTGTCGCGAGATAGTACTCGTATTTACTTGGTTTGAAAATTTTAAAAATTAAAATCAATAACATCAAGGTATAGTAGGTAAATCTAACATCATCATTTCATCTTCGTTATCCTTTTTTTTCGTGTTACACTTAGCAAGACCTTTTAATTTGATGCCCATATTGAAGGAGTAGATTAAAAATCAATAACTTTTGTCCGACCGAAACAGGTTTTTTGGACGAATCCGAAACCGAAACCGAAACCATTTGGCCTCAGGCTCAGTCACAGTCACGTGGACATTGTAACTTTGTATACTGAGTTCTAGTTTTTTTTAAGCATTTATTTGCAATTACATACAAAAGCAACATTCATTTTGATATCATAGGGTTTATGTTTATAATATTCTTCAGATGATAATATTTATTTCTTGAGACATAAGCAAAGTTTTAAACCATTTTTGGCCGAAACCGAAACTAAGGTCGAAACCAATTCTTTGGACAAAGGCGGCCAAGTATATATTTATTATTTATTTATATTATTATTAATAATATATGCTTCAAAATTAAATTGCAAGATTCCGCCCCTACAAATATACCTACATACATTGCAAGTCAAATATAGGTTGCTAAAAATGACCAACAACAAATATAGTAAATATCTGGTTTTACTAAAATCACAGTATTGATGACTAAGAAAGTTTAAAAACTTATAAATATACGTATCTATACATTTAGTAATTTGTATTTTCTTCGACAGACGCATAACACGACAGATGCAGAGATCAACAATCGAAAGTTGGCCAAAATAAACGACGTCTGCGACTCAATAAAGCAACAGCTCCTCATACTGGTCGAGTGGGCGAAGTACATCCCCGCCTTCACGGAGTTACATTTGGATGACCAGGTATAATATGTTTAGTAATTGATAGTTTTTATATTGAATTTATGGTTAAATCTAGTTTATGTAATCTAATATAAAAATATTTTTGGATAAATATAATAATAATAATGATCAAGTATAGTAATAGTAATCAAGTATAGTATAGTAATCAAGTATTCCCCCCCCCCCCTCCCTCCACACTGATTTTAGTTTGATGTTACCAAGTTGAATATTTAGTAATTAATTGAAGTTCAGCTTTTATGGATCAGGGTATGTTTCCGGAACCCAATAACATAGTCGATAAATAGTGGTAAATCTCGGTTCCTCATTTCAAAACATTTCGTTTTCACGACATGTTTCAAAATGAAAATTGAATTGAATGAATTTTCAATATAGAATCCGAGTTTTAAATCACATTTTTTAAATATAGAAACAGTGTTTTAAATTACAAAAAATTCAAAAATGGAACGAACCACCAACCGTCCGTGCTGTCACGTACAGGTGGCGCTGCTGCGCGCGCACGCGGGCGAGCACCTGCTGCTGGGCTGTGCGCGCCGCTCGCTGCACCTCAGCGACGTGCTGCTGCTGGGCAACAACTGCATCATCACCAAGCACAACATCGGTGAGCGGTCCACCTCGACCTCCCCACTCCCTCCGCACACAGTACACACACGCAGAGAGAGAGACACGCACACATAGAAAGAGAGACACAGACACACACATACAAATACACATTGACGCGCGCGCGACCGTGACCGAGCGTCCGGCGGCGCGTGTGTGTCGATTGTCGATACTCTCAAATTCAAAACTATAAGACAGAGCTTATAAAATATACGAGCTACCACCCGTCACCTAAACCCCAATAAGCAAATATTCTTACTCAAGTTATTTTTAATCAAACCATACAATTCCAAGAGTGAGGTTGTCCTGTTCAAACACATGGACAGGCAGCTTCGCTCTCCAATATTATTATATATATAGAATTAACTGAACAGATGGCCGAATGGACATAGACATCAGCATGATCGGCATCCGCGTGATGGACGAGATCGTGAAGCCGCTGCGGGAGATCGACATCGACGACACCGAGTTCGCCTGCCTCAAGGCGATCGTGTTCTTCGATCCGAGTGAGTCTCCACACTCATACCATTTCATAATAAATTTCTTGTATTTGAACGACGATTTAAGTCTGGATCCTATTTTCAAAATATAACAAGTTTTGCTTACGAACCGTACAATTTTTAAAAACAATTCAAAAATTCAAATTTTGACCTCGATTACTCTACCCTAACGTAGACGTTGTTATCACCAGACGCGAAGGGCCTCTCGCAGCCGCAGAAGATCAAACAGCTGCGCTACCAGATCCAGATCAACCTGGAGGACTACATCAGCGACCGGCAGTACGACGGGCGCGGCCGCTTCGGCGAGCTGCTGCTGTGTCTGCCGCCGCTGCAGAGCATCACGTGGCAGATGATCGAGCAGATCCAGTTCGCCAAGCTGTTCGGCGTGGCGCACGTCGACAGCCTGCTGCAGGAGATGCTGCTCGGAGGTTTGTAGTTGTTTGAGCATCACGTGGCAGATGATCGAGCAGATCCAGTTCGCCAAGCTGTTCGGCGTGGCGCACGTCGACAGCCTGCTGCAGGAGATGCTGCTCGGAGGTTTGTAGTTGTTTGAGCATCACGTGGCAGATGATCGAGCAGATCCAGTTCGCCAAGCTGTTCGGCGTGGCGCACGTCGACAGCCTGCTGCAGGAGATGCTGCTCGGAGGTTTGTAGTTGTTTGAGCATCACGTGGCAGATGATCGAGCAGATCCAGTTCGCCAAGCTGTTCGGCGTGGCGCACGTCGACAGCCTGCTGCAGGAGATGCTGCTCGGAGGTTTGTAGTTGTTTGAGCATCACGTGGCAGATGATCGAGCAGATCCAGTTCGCCAAGCTGTTCGGCGTGGCGCACGTCGACAGCCTGCTGCAGGAGATGCTGCTCGGAGGTTTGTAGTTGTTTGAGCATCACGTGGCAGATGATCGAGCAGATCCAGTTCGCCAAGCTGTTCGGCGTGGCGCACGTCGACAGCCTGCTGCAGGAGATGCTGCTCGGAGGTTTGTAGTTGTTTGAGCATCACGTGGCAGATGATCGAGCAGATCCAGTTCGCCAAGCTGTTCGGCGTGGCGCACGTCGACAGCCTGCTGCAGGAGATGCTGCTCGGAGGTTTGTAGTTGTTTGAGCATCACGTGGCAGATGATCGAGCAGATCCAGTTCGCCAAGCTGTTCGGCGTGGCGCACGTCGACAGCCTGCTGCAGGAGATGCTGCTCGGAGGTTTGTAGTTGTTTGAGCATCACGTGGCAGATGATCGAGCAGATCCAGTTCGCCAAGCTGTTCGGCGTGGCGCACGTCGACAGCCTGCTGCAGGAGATGCTGCTCGGAGGTTTGTAGTTGTTTGAGCATCACGTGGCAGATGATCGAGCAGATCCAGTTCGCCAAGCTGTTCGGCGTGGCGCACGTCGACAGCCTGCTGCAGGAGATGCTGCTCGGAGGTTTGTAGTTGTTTGAGCATCACGTGGCAGATGATCGAGCAGATCCAGTTCGCCAAGCTGTTCGGCGTGGCGCACGTCGACAGCCTGCTGCAGGAGATGCTGCTCGGAGGTTTGTAGTTGTTTGAGCATCACGTGGCAGATGATCGAGCAGATCCAGTTCGCCAAGCTGTTCGGACCCCTCCCCCGCAGGACATTCCAACGTTACGGCTCGACTTACAATTAGTGGATGCCCCTAAGATACATAACAACGCTTGTTTGCCGACCTAGTTATATATGTAAAAAAAAATTGTGGTCTCACTTGTGGTTTGTTTGCAGGCGCGTCGTCAGAGGCTCCGCTGGAGGAGGGTGCGGAGGGCGGCGCGGGGGCGGGCGCGGGGGCGGCGCTGGTGCCGCAGCTGCCGCCCGCCTTCGACGCGCCCTTCAAGCAGGAGCCCGACATGTGAGTGTTCACTTCACTACCACTTCAGCCCATCGCAGTCCACTGCTGGACATAGGCCTCCCCAAGTTCGCGCCAAACATCCCGGTTTTCCGCAATCCTCATCCAGCCACTGCCGGCAATCTTAGCCGGGAATAGTGGGACTGCCGGGAACTGAGGGCCGAAATTTCTGTCGCGAATTCATGGTTTTTTGCCCATAGTCACCATGCTTGGCAGGCGGGTTAGTGACCGCAGGGCTGACTGTCGCACCGAAAACGCTTCAACAATATTATTCTTTGTTTCGGGAGTAAGCTAGAGAAGGCAAGGGAGAGAGAGGTGCGAGCACACATTTTCTTTCTCTCTTTCTCTTATATTATATATAGATGGAGCTAAAGAAGTTTAACTTCAGTTGTGTGTTCTAAATCTAAAGTACTCTCGTAAAAAAATTTAGGATGACAATTTTAATACCGTAACCGTTTTTTTTTTTTTCGTTCTAGGAGTCCCGAGCATCCATCACGAATCATAAAGACGTCGGATATTACACTGTTATAGTTGAATAACGGACAGAGATGGGTTGGAATTTCATAAACATATTAAAACTATACATTTGTACAAAAAAAAATCAAAAGAAAAATATATTGTACGGCGTATTTTTTGAAAATTATAATAGAGAGTATATAAATATATTTTACTGCGGGCAGCTTTAATAATGCCATGTTTATAAAAAAAATATCGATACAATATGTATCCATTAGGATAGAATATATTTTCAAAGGTGGACTGTAGAAAATTGTCTATTTTAATGTCAATTTAAATTTTAATAAATTTATTGAAAGCCAAATTTTGATGTTATTATATCATCAGTTGGTAGAAAACAAAATTATCTAGTTATATTATTTTCACTCGATTGCGGTGAAACTGTTCGTTATTACCGAAACGAAATAATGAGTTCATTGGCGTTATTATTATAATAAAAGCAAATCATTTATTCGTTTTTGATACGTTTTTATACATAGCGTATTTGATTTATTCAATAATAAGATATTTTTCTTTACATAAAATGACTATTGGTTATATGTTAATTTTAGTTACCATTATTAAAGTAGGTGACGGTTATGAATTTGTTGCGTACTGTTTGAAATTGTTTGCATGGTTTTGTTAAAACTTGCCTTTAATAAACGAGAAATGAAATAAGTTTAGTTGTATTTATCTCATAATATAGGAATAGATCTACTTTTTTACCTACTAATGTTTGTAGTAGACTGAGGTTATAACATAAACGGCGACTAATTATAGGTATCAAATAGTTGATTTATATTATTTGTACCACTGTCAATGCTCAATGTATTCATTTCGGATAGGGTGGTATCAGATTAAGCCAAATGGTGAAAGTTATTTTATTAGGTAGTTAATGGGTTTGTCTGTAGACTTACAGCTATGTGTAATAGGTGCCTTATTTTCCTAGAGGTGTATTGTTATTGTACATACCATGTTATGAACTTTAGATTATACTTTTTAAATTAAATAATCTGTTACAAAAAAAAATGTGTTTTAATTAAACATCCTTTACAAATAATATACATAACTTAAAAGATTTACAAAATTAAGGTTTTTCTTTTACGTCCATGTAGCCTTTTCTCCGGTTACTTCTACTCTTGCAGTAAAGAAATAACACAGATAAAGCAGAAACCGCCGACATTGCTAGCAGCGGGAGATATACAGGAAACATTGATTAAAAAGTACCGTAAAGCACTGATCCGTTGCTTAAAATTATATTTATTTAAGTTCTAATTTATTTGATGTAAAGAAGAATACCTATTACTCGGTTAAAAATGTTTGTGATTGATGACATAATCGTGACAATTTTTCTTTTTCTATAATTTTAAATTAAAACTTTTTGCTAACCAGAAATTATCGACAGCTAAATTGCGCTAATTAATATTTTTAATAAAATAGTCATATCGAAATTATTTTCTGGCTGAACAAAAAATATATGGCACAGCGATTAACTAATTGAATTCTTTTTATTCTATCCGGGAGTAGGGGAGCAGAGGGTAATGGGAGCCAGCGGGTAATGGGAGCGGTGCGACTAGAGACAAAACTATAGCTCGTATTAACTCGGTTGCTACTTGGGCACCTTCGTCATACTGCCATGCATTATATGACCACGGACGCTTGTTGATTTTTCGCTCCGCGATTATAAAAAATACGAAATTTTAAAGGCCAGGTATGTAACTGTGAAATTATTTTTCACAATCAAACCTGTTTTATTTTATAACTAATGTTATCAATTTTGATTATCTGTGCTTATAATTTCATTAGAAACTAGATTCAGGATATCATTTTGTTCAATTTCAAGATGGTGGTGTTTGGGTAATCAGAGCTTACTAGGCTCTGATTACCCCTTGTAGCTCCAATTACCCCATATGCTTTTTAACATGTATTTTTTCAGATGCCATAACTGAGGTAGGGCACAGCAGGAAATTTCCTGCTCAAAATATGGAGCAGCCCGACTGGGGAAGTACCTCGACCTTACAGAAGACCACAGCTAAATAATACTGTTTTCAAGCAGTATTGTGTTCCTGTTGGTGAGTAAGGTGACCAGAGCTCCTGGGGGGATTGGGGATAGGGTCGGCAACGCGCTTGCGACGCTTCTGGTGTTGCAGGCGTCTATAGGCTACGGTAGTCACTTACCATCAGGTGAGCCGTACGCTTGTTTGTCGACTTAGTAACATAAAAATAAAAAAATAAAAAAAAATGCCAAAATGCCAAAAAAAAGAGAACGCATCACTACGAAAGCGAAAAGATCCACAAGAGGAGGTATCCACAGCAAATTGTACACCAAAACTGTCGCAAAACATAAACCCTGCTACAATCCTGTTCGTGTTGAATGATAAAACACGCCTGGAGCCAGCTTCCGCCAACACCGCCACGACCTCATCCACAACAAACGACGCGACGTTCAAGAACAGTCACTCTATACAGACCCAACCATATCAAACGATACACAACAACAGTCAATCTTTCTGCAGGCAGTTACTGTCAACTTTGATGCCCAAACTTCTTCTTGTCCTATACCTGCAGAACAGTCAGATTTTGCGAAAGATCTATCAGCTGCGAGTCCACTTCCTAACTAATATCTAACAAAAATAAGACTTCGCGACAAAAACAACATTAATATTATCTAGCACGCCAATGCAAAAAGTGTTTGAAGAATAAGGGAAGAAACATTTCGAGAAAAAATGTAGAACTAAAATCAAACCAAAGAAGAAGGGAGAAGCCAGCAAAATACACGAAAATGAACAAAAAAATATCTAGAAAAACAAGGAAACCAGCAACAAAGAAAGGAAATGTACCGCAGAAAAAGGGAAAAAACAAAAGAAGACAACCAACAAAAAAGAAAAAGTGAAAAGAGTAAAAAAGAAAGTTTTTGAAAAAAAAATTTTTAGGTATTATTATTTGCAGCAGGCTTATGGTGGCAGAGGTTGTTTTTATAAATTCACAATATTGAAATCAGCCTATAAAAAATTGTTTCATCTAATTAACAGATGAGGGAATATTTTGTTATATTCCGGATCTTAGACCATTAAGGCTGTTATGTCAATGTGGGGATAAAGGTAAATGATTAGGCTCGGAGATCGTTTGAAATTGAATAAAGCTCGAAAAAAGAATGATGGCGCTTGTTGTAGTTTACAAGGTATTTGCTTGTAAGAATCTCGGAAAATATATCTATAGGTCACTATATATGCTACATCGGTCTCTTGATTCTCGTGAAATCATATTTAAGTTTTCTGAAAAAACATTGCAACAATAGCCACTAATTGTTATAACTGTCCCAATGTCATTTTATCACAAAATTTCTTTATAGAAACGTACACCAGTAATTATGACTGGTCCTATAAGTGACAATAGCAATGTACATAATTATATGTCAAGCCCCATCCACACGCTTGACGAACAATGGCGAACAGCGAACAGCAAACATCAAAAACGGACGTGTGGATGGGTGTTTGTCGTTGTTCGCCTGTTCGTGTTTGTGTTCGGCAGTGTTCGGCATCGGTGTCGGTTTTTCTTCACAGATCAAAGGATGTTTGGCAAACAGTTCGCGGTGTATCCACACGTTTGGCCAGCGATCATTATGCGCGCGAGCTTCACGGGTGGTGGACGTGTCGCAGCTTAGAGTACATACATTACTTGTCGCAGTTTTTGGCGCGTTATTTACAGCCTTTTAGGTACCTACTCAAAATCATGTTTTAATATTGTTTGTGTGACGTCATGTAAAGGTTTTATTTCTTCATTTTAAAATATTTAAATGAATTATATTAAATTATTATTCGATAAATAATGGTAAAACAGTATATTTATTTTACTAGTACAGTAGTAGTTAGTTACAGTAGTAGTACAGTATATTTATTTTAGTAGTATTAAGTACATTATAGATTTTATCCGTCCGCCATGCCGCCGCGTTATTCGTCCGCCATGTTTGCCGATCCACAAAATACTAACACGTTCGTCAAGCGTGAGGACGACTGTTTGTGTTTGATGATTGTGGTCGATGTTTGGAACTTTGTTCGTGTTCGTGGCGAACACCAAGCGTATGGACGGGGCATTACGATTACATATAAAGAAACAGTTCATAAAATGTATTGTTTACTACAAAAGTATGCATAATAGACCGGGAGATAGTGACACAAAATATTTGGTCATTTGTACCAGTATGGCGGTTCGTCAGGGGTCTAATTACGTAAAGGCAAAAAGGAAAATGATGATCATAGCGCTCGCACCGGCGGCCCAATCACGTGGGCGTTAATCGAACGCGTCGGATAAATAACGAGTGTCGAACGATTTGTTCCACAAAAATGCTTGTATTTTCAGATAGTCGGAAAAAAAAGAAGTAGGCGGTAGCGGAATGCCATACTTCTCGGGTGTGACTTACAGCCCGCCATACCGACGCGAATACATTAATTTAAATAAAACAATTCAACCATTTGTACCAGGCTAATTTTTGCATAGCTAATCATCGTCGAGTAGCCATTCATGAAAATCACCTTGCCATACTTTTCCGACAGTTCCCAATGGCCGCCATACCACTGCAAAGGAGTAATTTTTTTTATATTTCGCCAAACGATTTGTACCAGTATTGCATTTGAATTATTGGAAAGTATTTGACAAAATGTGACCGTTATTATTTATCCCATACTTCTAGTAGGGGGAAAAGTGCTGCCATACTTGAAATACTTATTGAGTTGACACGTTTTTAAAATACGACTGTAAAATACGTAAAATCATTTTTTACATCATGGCATCATTGTATTCTCGTCATTTGGATGCAATTGCACCTAAAAAAAATTATTACAGATTGTAACCATCGGGCGGATGACTTGAGCTAAAAGGTGAAAAAAAAAAATATATTTGACGATTTGTACCAGTATGGCATTTCGATTTTTGGAAATTATACGATACAATGTGACCATTATTATATTTGCCATACTTGTAGTAGAGGGAAAAAGTGGCGCCATACTTGAAAAAAAAACTCGAATTACGAATAAAATCTTAGGATTTTGAAAAAATATTGTTCACATTCGCCACCTCCCACAGGTATGGCATTATCAGACTTCTATTTATGATCATACAGGGAGCTGATAAAAAAAGTTTCAGGGTGGTACAAATCGTTTGGCGAAATATAAAAAAATTACTCCTTTGCAGTGGTATGGCGGCCATTAGGAACTGTCGGAAAAGTATGGCAAGGTGATTTTCGTGAATGGCTACTCGACGATGATTAGCTTTGTAAAAATTAGCCTGGTACAAATGGTTAAATTGTTTTATTTAAATTAATGTATTCGCGTCGGTATGGCGGGCTGTAAGTCACACCCGAGAAGTATGGCATTCCGCTACCGCCTACTTCTTTTTTTCCGACTATCTGAAAATACAAGCATTTTTGTGGAACAAATCGTTCGACACTCGTTATTTATCCGACGCGTTCGATTAACGCCCACGCGATTGGGCCGCCGGTGCGAGCGCTATGACCATCATTTTCCTTTTTGCCTTTACGTAATTAGACCCCTGACGAACCGCCATACTGGTACAAATGACCAAATATTTTGTGTCACTATCTCCCGGTCTATAATGCAGTAAGATCATTTCGGAAAGAAAACGTTACATGGAGCAGACGGTATATTTTTACCCAATTTCAATTTATATTAGTAGGTACTATCTTACACATTAACTAATTTAAGACTATTTTTTTTCGTATGGCGTAAATTTTAATTTAATTTGTAATTCCTTATCTAAAACTACTAGTTTATTGTTATAAAATACCTAATTTTCGAAAATGAAATAAGGGAAATAAAAAAAAATGTAGGTTTTCATAACATTTATTTAAAAAAATTACATCATTTTATATAATTATTTATCAGTCACAAACTAAGATTATTATTATAAACTTATTTTAAATAATTAAAAATCTTAGGTAATAGCACCATTTTCGAATCTTTAGAAAAATTATTAGTTAGGTACATATTTTCGAAATGAATATAAAATACATATTTAAACTTTTATTACGTTTCTATTGTAAAAAAAAAACTTATTACGAGTTGATAAACGTAATAACTATGCTTATAACTTATATCAATAAAAAACATTTAAAAAAATTAAACTAGAGACAAATCTCTATTATTTTATTTGTTTTAAATTAGCTTTTTTTATTAGATATAATAAACGAAAATATATCGCACTAATAATACAATAGTGTTATAGCTCAAAATTTGTCGAATTTGACTTAACACTATACCTACTTAAACGTAAAATTCAGTGCCCCACAATTCATTAAAACATCGCAGCATGCAAGGTCACACAAATATACAATATAATACAATCCATACTTTGATGATTCTGATAATGATCCGCATTTTGTTCCCGATTATCAAAGTAAAGCCCTCAGTTTGCTTCGAGGTCGAACAAGAAAATTGACAAGTAGTTCTTCATCAAGTAGCTCTTCATCGAGTTGCTCGGATGATAGAGTAGCACATAATTTATGTAACAATTCGGAAGAGCAAAACAATAATTCTACGGGTAAAAAAGGGTACGTAATGTGGGAACCTGGAAATACAAGGTAGTTAAACGACTTCGCAATTCTGGCAAAGCGTATGAATCAGTCGGTAAAAAACAAGACCCTGCAAGAAAAATGTTTAATAGAGAAAGAACTACGCGAATGACTGATGTAATATAAGACGAAAATATTGTTTTTTTTTTTTTTTTATTTAGAAAGTTTTTTGTTAGAAATGATTAAGTGTAAAATATTTAAAAATATGTAGTTTATTTTATTATCTTTATTTAGAATAACTATTTATGATTGTAAGGTTTATGTTATTTGCAGTACTTACAAGCGTTGGTATTTTTCCAATTTTATTGCAATTACTTATAACCGTAATAAGAATAAAAAAGCGACCTGGTTTTATTTATTAATATCCTAAAGAAAAGATTTAAAGATATCATATTTAACGTAAATATAATAATCAGTTGTCGAAATTGTTGTAAGTCCAAAAAGTAACATAAAATCGTTGAAAAATTTAATAAATCAAATTGTTGTAACACAAAATATTTCAAAAATAGTGACG
Organism: Melitaea athalia; assembly: GCA_905220545.2. Taxonomy (NCBI): domain Eukaryota; kingdom Metazoa; phylum Arthropoda; class Insecta; order Lepidoptera; family Nymphalidae; genus Melitaea; species Melitaea athalia. The sequence continues at coordinate 12,601,751 of HG992194.1, forward strand.
CCACTAAAAATAATATTTCATTTTGAACATTTTGTTTGAAACTATACTGTGTTAACTAAAAATTCCTCAATAATTTCAGTATCAGTATATATTTTTTTTCATTATTGGTAAAAACACAATTGCTTGAATTTTATTTAGAAATTACAAAAAATCTATACTTATTATAAAAATAAGTCCCCCGGCCGCGTCTTTCTGTCCTCCTGTCTGTCTGTCTGTCTGAACGCGATAAACTCGAAAACTACGCAACGGATTTTTATACGGTTTTCAACAATAGAAAGAGTGATTCTTGAGGAAGGTTTAGGTATATAATTTATTATGTTTGAATGTAAATAGGGGATCGGACAGTAATCAGATTAAAATCTATAATGTACTTAGATAGAATAAATATACTGTTTTACGATTATTTATCGAATAATAATTTAATATAATTCATTTAAATATTTTTAAATGAAGAAATAAAATGTTGTTTTTTACAATATTATTAATCTGTACTAAAACACCAACTAAAGTGCGTGACGTCATTTGTGGGCTACAAGCCACAGAGTACTTTAGAAAAGAGCAAGCATTGACTGCGCGGGTTATTCTATCCGTATGTTCAACGTACTCTACTGCTTTATATACTCTATGTTTATGACCCACAATTGACGTCACCCGCTGTCAGATGTCATAACGTGGCGTTTTGGCGGGATTTGTGAGCAAACAATATTAAAACATGATTTTGAGTACCTAAAAGGCTGTAAATTAATAAAAGTTTATTTTTTATGGGTATAAGTATCCATAAAGATTAATTAAAAACACTTTTTGAAAATTTGTCCGATCCCCTATTAGCAGAAATACGGCGATAAATGTTGAAGAGGTTGCAAAAAATCTCGCCAACGGGGAGCTTTCCACGCGAACGCTGCGTAAACTAGCAAAGATATAGTTGTATAATGTACTAGCGAATTCAAAATCTATAAAAATTCTACAAAAAAGTCCGCGATAGCATATCTCTATCTCTTAGGGTTGACTTACAATAACCACTTTTATGTTCAAATTTGTAATTAAAAACATTACGTTATTTTCAAAGCTATTTTCTTTAGTTCAGTATTAATCCTTATCCAAATAAATATGTTAGTTAGCTTCAGAATTTAATGCAGATTAAAATTGCCCTTTACACTATATCAATCAGATGAATAGTTTTTGAGATATCTTAGTTAGAAGTGATTATTAAAAATAAATTAATGCGCAACGAAGTGGGCACGGGTCGGCTAGTATATAATAAATTTATATCTATAACAGATAGTGAGTATTCCGTTTTTCGTTGATTCTGAAAAATGATCAATTTTGAGTTACTACATTATGTATTATTAGTGCGATATGTTAACGTGCATTTATGTATTAATTTAAAATAAATATCAGCCATAATATCACAATTTTTTCATAGATAACACATTCAGTTTAATTTTTAATTTCTGTTTTAGTTTTTAGAGTTGCACAGTTAGATACGTATTACTTTTAGGGGCTGTCTCCACGAGCGAGCGTATCGCCGGCGATAGTATCGTCGTGCCACCTATTTCTATACTCTCTATGGAGCTGTCAGCAGCAATCTGTATGGAAATGTCTCCGCGAGCGAGCATATCGCCGGCGATACGCTCGCTCGTGGAGACAGCCCCTTACTTGTTTACAAAAGTAAAACAAAATCCGTAGTAAAAATATATTATGATCATAATTATTTCTTTATTAGTAGCACTTGTACTGTAAGTCTAATTATTTTTATACATTTCGTGTCATGTTTTATTTATTTATAACTAACCGGCACTTCATACCACTCAGTTTTATTTTTCGTCAATTTATAAATTTATTTTTAAATTTTCTTATATACTAACTCTGTCGAACAACACAGCACAATATCCTTTTTTTATAACTATTTCCGCGCCAGACATCCCGGTTTTCCGCAATCCTCATCCAGCCTACACCGGCAATCTTACGTAGATCGTCGGTACAGCGGGCCGGAGAACGTCCCACACAGTGTTTGTCAAGTTATGCGCGTACATATATTTGATGCATTTTTATTTAAATAGATTACACACTGTATAGTCTTATTCTTCTCTTGCACGGGGAAAGAGGCCTATGCCCAGTAGTGGGAAGTAACCAGGTGAATCGTGATTGTATACAATCTTATGAATAATTCCAGTCGTCTAGATCAAAATCCTCAGTATTTCTAGAGCGAGACCGAGCGGTATTGACCCCCACATAGCAAAAGCGTGCGTTAATACCGTGTTCCCGCATGTAGTGCATCCATTGGATTTGTTTCACGGACGGCTTGTCCGAATCAGTCTTCACTTCAACGAACGCTATCTGTAACATTGTTAGTAGTAATTATTTAATTAATAGTTGCGAACACGTCTTTTAAGAATACCGGGTATATTTGGAACGCTTGAAAAAACGAAGACGTATGATAGTGTTGGCATGACCTGACATGATACAAGTGAAAAAAACTAACTTTTTTTGGTATGATCCGGTTTCGGAAAAATAATGATACAGAAATTTGAAGATAATGCTTCAAAATAATCGCGTTTTGAAAAAATCGGCATTGTCATTTAATACCACAAGTTCATGCGCGCCGTCAGCTGACCGGCGCGAGGTCCCGCACGCACTAGTCGCGCGTCTCGCGATCAACGAGAGTACGCAAAATATATAAGTCCTAAAATAATGTTCTTAAAAAAATGTTTCTGATATAAGTGATTATATGCATTATATATCGTTACGAATACATAAAACTAGCGCTATCTAGCGTCAACCGGTAAAACCACTGAGAGAGACAGCATGAAACCTCCACTCAATACTAGATGGCGTTAGAGGAACTATATAGAGGAATAGTCCCGAAAACCGAGTACATGTGCGAATTTTCTAGAATGGTCTGGGAGTCGCCTCGAACCAATATAAATAGCCGAAGGGAGGCGAGCGAGTTCAGTTCAGTTTGAGCTACCTTTGAGGCGACTTTGAAGTGAAAACTAGTGATCAAGAGTGATACCAGCGAAACCTACGACATTGGCTACGACCTAGGACATCGTTAGTGCTTAGTGATTGAACCTAGTGCTTTGTGTTGGACCTAGTGCTAGTAGTGAATAAAGTCTCTAAAAGAGTCAGCAGGTCTTTCTCTCCAAATCCTTTGAACCCTAAAACGTAACAATATGTAGTATATAAATAGTTTATTATTAGGTTTAAATCTTTTCAAGCGTTCCAAATACACCTGGTATTTACAAAGAACAATAATTATTATTCGAATGGAATTTAAATATTTGTAACTGTAAATTTAAAAGAAAAATAATACAATTAATAATCCAATCAGCGCACGGGGCGACAACTGCGCGCTCACTAGCTCACTCACCTGGCCGGGCGGCGCGTCGCTCCACAGCGTGAGGTCGGGGAAGCCGCTGGCGGCGGGCCGGCGCGCCCAGCGCACGGGGCGACAACTGCGCGCTCACTAGCTCACTCACCTGGCCGGGCGGCGCGTCGCTCCACAGCGTGAGGTCGGGGAAGCCGCTGGCGGCGGGCCGGCGCGCCAGGCGGCGGCACAGCGCGCCCAGCGCACGGGGCGACAACTGCGCGCTCACTAGCTCACTCACCTGGCCGGGCGGCGCGTCGCTCCACAGCGTGAGGTCGGGGAAGCCGCTGGCGGCGGGCCGGCGCGCCAGGCGGCGGCACAGCGCGCCCAGCGCACGAGGCGACAACTGCGCACACGCGCCCAGCAGCGCCTGCAGGGGAACTACGCGCTGCACGCCTGACACCTCCGCTGCACATGACATTCACTAAGTTACTTAAATAATTTAAAACTAGGAATATTTACCATGATTTTTTTTCACTGGTCACCACTTCCCCTCCCCCTCCCCCCGCCCCAGAACCCCATAAATCGACGCCCGATGGTCTGGACTCCAAGAGACTTACCCAGAGCTCCTTTGGAAGGTCACAGGTAGTAGGGTCGGCAACGCGCTTGCGATGCTTTTGGTGTTGCGGATGTCTATAGGCTACGGTAATCGCTTACCATCAGGTGAACCGTACACTTGACCTATTTGTATTTAAAAAAAAAATCTAACGAGGTTTCATTAAGACCCTTCTTTCTCATGCAAGTGCATTATTTAACTATTGTCAATGATTATCTACTTATCAATACCACCATTCATCCATACCATCTTTTGTGTCTGTGGATAAGCTTTTGGCACAGCGCCCTCTATGTTTTACCATATCGCACCCTTAATCATATACTGAAATAACTCAAAAAAACTTTTTCGGGAAATCGCAAAAAACGATATAGCTATTTAGATAAACCTGACTTACCTTACAAAATGGCTTATTACTCAAAGAAAATAGCTTTATATAATGTATTGTAGGAATAGTTGATAAAGTGAGAATTAATGTTTGAATATGATTTTTTTAAAAATTTGATTTTAAGAAATCTAAAAAGAAAGATATTTTACTATACCTAAATTAATCGGTTAAAAAATTTGTTCCTCAAGATGCGTCAGTTTAATATAAAAGATAAATCTACATTGATTTAATACTGGTGACACATTTTGAAATGAGTCCGTGTTTTATTTAATATATGTATAACTAAAGAATACTCATTATTAAGGTATGGGTCCTTATACTATGAAGTAAAATTTTAATACTGGTGACATATTTTGAAATGAGTGCGTATTTTATTCAATGTATGTTCTTATTGTTATGATAATTGGGCGATAAGCGACTTAATTACTAATTTGACACTTTTAAATAAACACACGTAATGTTTGCGATCTTAATCCTTGACGCATACTGATATCTGTCTGTCTCGTAAAAACATTTGCCGAAACATTTGTGTGTGAAAGAGACAGATATAGGTTTAACTCCGCCTAGAAACAAGATATCAAAAAGAAAATCCGAGATCGGCCGAAAGATGGTGATAAAATAAGCTTCTTGGTATACTTAACTAAATTTTGACCGAAACACTAATCGGGCAGTATATGATTAAGCGTGCGATATATCCCCTGTCAAACACATGTATTTTTTACCTCCAATAAAATATATTTTAAATAACCGGCATTAGTCCACAGGTTTATACAGTTATTATAGTAGCAGATCCGAACTAGAGAGACTAGGCTTGTATGTTTCTTTTAGTAAATTGAGAGCTGTTTCATAGCGAATATGATGTAGGGTTGCCTGCTAAAAATCTAGTTTGAATGGCGGTTGGCGAATAAAATATAGCCTGGCCAGGAATTTTACAGCCAACTCTCGCGATTTATCTTTAACATACTAAAGTAGATATAAAGGAAATTTTTATCAACTAAGCAGATAGGTGAACATCATGTCTAGTTCGGATCTTAGACTATTAAAAGTTATAAGTATCTTTTCCAGCTACCCGTTACCTAAAACACGGCTTTAAGTTGTTTACCTTGCGAACAGGCAACAGTATAATATGTAAAATTAGATCTTGACCATTAAACAATGAACAAAAATAAAATGCAATAAATGACATTAACACAAAAAGATCAGTAGTACACGTGGTGTTTCAAAACTTCAAAATGAATGAGTAATGAAAATAGTAATTAATAATTTACTTACTTTCTGGTCTACTTTTCCAAACGGCTTCCATTTTAGACAATGTTTCTTCTATCGGCGATTCCTCTATTTCTCTAAGCCTCTCCTCTATTAATGACTTTCTGTTAGTGTAGAAACTTTCGCAGAACATGTCCAAGGGATACGACTGGTAATAGGACAAGAATATACCACGAACACCATGTAGTGGCTTGTATATTATATCCCAAAACAATATGAAGAATATTGTTTTTGCTATCCTGCCTTCCCAATGTCCACCTGAAATGGTAATTATCTTATTACTCATGTAGTTTAGTTACTTCTTGCCTAAATGTTCCTATTTATTGTTCGTGTACAAACGGTTCTGTATGATATACGGTTATATACGGTACGGTGTATGATATACGGTATATAGTACGGCTCTGTATGAACATATAAAAAATTCCATCAGTTAATAAAACATATTTTACCACATGTATATGTGCCCTGGTCTATGTAATGGGATATACAATACTCCTCCGCATCCTGGACCACTCTGCCGTCGGCAGTGCGCGTCTCAAACTTAATCTTGCCTCTTCCTGTGTTACTGAAAAAACGATCGGTTTATTATAAAATACATGACTAAAAATGCATTTCTTCATCTAAGTTCATATAATTTCTAACGCAAAAAAACTAGTGATTACTTTATGAGTATTAAGTATTTTAGATCACATGACTGAAGTAAAACTTCTTTAGCTCCCTCTAAATGTATATATGTTACCGGAAATGTATGAAATCTGGGAATTGCATACAAATTCTAGGAAATTTATATAACTCCGAAGCTATTTAGGAAATGTATAAAATATTGTTTCAAAAACTATTTAATACATAAATGTCCTAGGAAATGTGCACAATTCCTAGGAATTGTATACAATTCCAATATCGTGTTAGGAAATCTATAAAAATAATGCTTTCTGTAATAAAACACCAAATCTTTTCTTTGTAATATATTAGAATAATTATAAAATAACACAGCATCTACAGCACCAATTAGATTTTTTAAGTAAAACTTCTTTACGCACGCTTGACTTTGGGAGTAAGCTAGTGAGTGCGTGACGAGAGCGTTACGAAGTGTTTTGTGATCGGGTGAGGCGAACGGAAGTCGAGAGGGAGATATGTTAGTGAGGATAGAAAGAGAGTTACGTTTCGTATATTACTCTATATAATATATATTATCCATACATAAACATACAAACATATATGTATATATATATATTACCGGAAATGTATGTAATCCGTCATTGTGTACAATTCCTAGGAAATGTATGTAATTCCTAAAATCGCACGGAAATGTGTAAAATAAATTATGTTAGACACATTTCCTAGGAAATCGAGACATTGCCCAAATAGCAATCGGAAATGTAAATATTTGAGATATCAATGGGTATGCGGGGATAGCGGGGGGAGGACTAATTTTGAAGTTAGATAGGTTAGGGTTATTTTTTTTTTTTGTCACAAAATTATGCCGATAAACGGTCTACGGGTCTTAGGGCGCCTTCAAATTTGCCGCAAAGGTTTCGCTAGGTTTGAGAATCGTAGTGTTGTTCATAGTTTCACGATGGACTTTGACAAATAAACACTACTATTAGTGTTACTATTCGATCAGGTTAGAGTTCTAAAATTTATTTTAGTATCTTTTTATATTACTTAAAATTACATTACAACCAGAGTACTATATGCAATTGATTATTAAAAAATAAACTATATTCTATAATTATAATATTATTTATTATAATTATATAAACGCTAAAAAAATTTTTTTCACAGCTCTCTGAAGGAGTTTGTTTACTCTCACAAAATGAAAAATATGGGAAGCATCTACTCCTAAACCTCTATATTTTTATAACAATGCACATCGAGCTATAAATTAAATATCATTTCAAGTCTTTATTGAATACTATTATAGTAAAAAATTATTTTGTTGGACGTCAACATTTTGGATGTATGGATAGCAAAATAACGCGAGAACAAATTGACGAAATACAATGAATTCTATTTACTGAGAGCATCACAAGTACATTACTCACTCCATTGGTTGTTTGTAAAAGTGGTCGGCGGGAATATTTTTTTCAAGAATTTCTGTTCTCTTCACTTGTTCCAGTAACCGTTCCTTTAACTGAGTGTCTATGGGTTTTTTTTGTCTTCTCGCTAACAATTCAGCGCGAGGACGCATGAAATCTTTTAGTTCTTCAGAAATATTTGAATTAAAACCTTCTAAAAGTATTTCAGCCGCCTAGACATACAAAAATAAATGATATTAGTAGAAAATATAGTAGAACTGTAAATAATGTCGTATTTAAAAAATAAGTTACAGCTTTATGGGGGACTAACATCACAACAGGACGGAAAATATGATTTATTATTGTCACAAAATGTAATAAAAATCGTATCATGGAATATGAAGACTTTTTAAATTAAAATTAAAAAGCTACTAAGTATGTTTTCTAGATTTTATAATTTTGTTGGAAACTTCAAACGCATTTTGATGAGTAAATTTTAAATTTCAATTCTGTTCAAAACATTATACTTTTTTGAGTTTACTTCTTAAGAATCGATTTTCATTATAAGGACCCCGGTATGAAAAAATATGAGAAGTAAAATCTAGTGAACGAATGACCTCGTTACGTTGCTCATAACGCCATCTATCGAAACTCAATAGGGTTTCGATTGATTGCATTACGACGTTTTCTAATAATTCGTTGACGTTTCTAAATCTTATTTATTTATTTATTTATTTATACTTTATTGTACATCACAACCACAAATATCATTTACAGACTGTTAAGTACAATGGGCGGACTTATGGCTATTTAGCCATTTCTTTCAGACAACCCAAATATATATTCCCATCTATGAGTAACGATCGCTATCAGGTGTACATGGTAACAACCAGGACCGACGGCTTAACGTGCTGTCCGAGGCACGGTGGGGAGACCCACAAGGACTGCACAAACACCCAGACCACGGCAAACATCTGTATGGCCAATACAAATGTTGTCGTGTGCGGGGTTCGAACCCGCAACCGCCAGCGCAACAGTCAATCGCAATCCAGTGCTGTGACCGCTGCGCCAACGCGGCGTCTCAGATAGATAGGTGGCGTTATTTGATTAGTTTATGTACCATTTGATATGGCATTCTTTTTTTTAGACTAGTAAGCCTTTTTGTTCCTATTTAGACATGATCTGAAGGAGTAAACTCCAGTCGTGCGTCGGGGCTGACACATACTTTTTTTCAATAATGTTAGTTTAAAATTAGGTAGGTAGTTAGTACAAATCAAACTTAGAGTAATTTTACCGCATTAGCATGATTCAGTAACTTGTCTAGAATCAACGCTTTTTCCGAATACCATTCTCCCTTCTTATTTTGTCTAAATGCATTTTGTTTTATAAGTGTTGTTAAAATGTCAACAGCTAAATTCAAATCATTTTCTACTTTTCCTTTCTTCAATTCCGAAATTCCAGCTTCAAGAATTTTCACGTATATATACGGAGGTGTGAACCGATACAACCACTCAGGTAGAGAGATATAACTAAAAAAATAATTATTTTATTAATTGGTGAGAAACATTTAAAAAAAATTTATTGCTCGACTTATTAAAAACTCTTTCAACTGAGGTAGGGCACAGCAGGAAATTTCCTGCTCAAAATATGGAGCAGCCCGACTGGGGTAGTACCTCGACCGTACAGAAGACCACAGCTAAATAATACTGTTTTCAAGCAGTATTGTGTTCCTGTTGGTGAGTAAGGTAACCAGAGCTCCTGGGGGGGATTGGGGATAGGGTCGGCAACGCGCTTGCGATGCTTCTGGTGTTGCAGGCGTCTATAGGCTACGGTCTTACCATCAGGTGAGCCGTACGCTTGTTTGCCGACCTAGTAACATAAAAAAAAAAAACTAATTATAATCGTCTATTTGACAAATACTATCTGAAGAGCTTATTACACTTATTACTGGTCAATATAAACATGGCATACTAATTTACTTTGGTCTAATTGGTCTAGGGAGATGGCTATGACAAGTGACAGCGATGAGTCACTATTTTTTAACACAAATAAACCATAACTTTTACAACTTGACCTGTACTAATATAACAACTGTGTTTCTATCCTAGTTTCAAGATTATTTGAAATTTCATATGTATTTTTAAACTGTAAATGTGTTACTTCACATTACAATGAGATACAAAGGAGAGCTGTGTTCACAAACATTAATATTTGAATTGTGAAAAAAAACTCAAAAAAAATAATTTACCTTGTCATTTCTTCTTTACTAATTCCGTTATATAGGTTGTAAACTGTCGCAATTAATTCACGTTTCTGTATGTCAGTAGCTGCTTCAAAATGTTCATATAATGAACGAGCATCCATATAACTAGAAACATAATATTTAAAAGTTTATAAGATTGAATGTGTTTACTGCAAAGTTACCTAAAAGATCTATCAACGGAGGGAAATGTGATTAATTCACGATTACCTGGACTAATAAATATTTTAAGCAATTTCAACTATAGTGCATACACATTTGTATACATTGCACCAATTCAAGAAAGTTTGACATCTGCTAATAATTTTGTAGTAATCATTGATTATATATAGTTTATAAGTAAAATTTATTTTTATTGTTTTATTTATTTACTTAACATTTTATATCATGCTATAAAAATACATTTTTTAGGGTTCCGTACCCAAAGGGTAAAATCGGGACCCTATTACTAAGACTTCGCTGTCCGTCCGTCCATCCGTCCGTCTGTCACCAGGCTGTATCTCAAGAGCGGCGATAGCTAGACAGGTGAAATTTTCACAAATTATGTATTTTTGTTGCCGCTATAACAACAAATACTTATATTTTATATATTTGGTCATCCCGTTTTTCGATTATTTAACGTGTTATAAATTTATAATACAAAAATAAAATAATTTTAATAAAATCTAAAAAAAAATTAAATTGAATTTACTATAAAATTTTACTTAACATGACTAGTTTTTAGGGTTTCGTACCCAAAGGGTAAAAATGGAACCCTATTACTAAGACTTCGCTGTCCGTCCGTCTGTCCGTCCGTCCGTCTGTCTGTCACCAGGCTGTATCTCAAGAACGGCGATAGCTAGACAGTTGAAATTTTTTACAAATTATGTATCTCTGTTGCCGCTATAACAACAAATACTAAAAACAAAATAAAATAAGTATTTAAGGGGGGCTCCCATACAACAAACGCGATTTTCTTGCCCTTTTTTGCTTGATATCAATAATGGCAATAGGTAGACACTTGAAATATTCAGAAAATACTCATTTGTATTTTTACTTTAATAATAAATAATAAAATTAAAATTAAATTAATATTTAAGGGAGGCTCCCATACAAAAAAAAACGTCATTTTTGCCTATTTTTGCCCTCATACAACAAAGGTGATTTTTTAGCCGCTTTTTGCCCGATATTAAAATTAATGTACCTACCGTTGTTTACCTAGTCAATGGTACGGAACCCTTCGTGCGCGAGTCCGACTCGCACTTCTTTAGTTTTTTTTTATACATAAAACAACAACCGAAATAAAATCATACATGTTTAAAATACGTACAAGAAATAAATACAAACCTTACAAATTGTTTCCTATTTTTAAACACCACACTGGCATTATCAATTTCCATTTCTTTGTCAATGGGAAAAGTTTCTCTATTTGATTTTTCATTAATAAGCATCAATTCCAGTCTTTTTTCTCTTATAATACTGTTATCCAGCCCAAGATACATTAGGGTATATAGCTCTGTAAGTGTTTTATGAGCTTCGTCTGACAGTTTGTAACATAAGCCTAGCTTAGTTCGCATTCTGAAAAACAGTAAAAAAATTCATAAAAATACTTTGCCATCATTAAAAATAATTTATAAAATATTAGTTCAGAGTTCAGCAAATAACAAATGAATCTTATTAAGATAGTTAAGTTTGACAAAATAACTTACAATGTCAAAGCTCGATCTTGATTTGTGCTTTTCTTTCCATTTCCAATCAAAAAGTTTGTCATATTTTTTTTCTGAAGGCAATATTTCTTTAAACTGTTCGTAATTTCACTTTTAGTTGTAACTTTAATTTTGAGATCCTTGCATATACTTTTCAAATCCTCTAGTTTCAGCAATTTTACTAAATCCTCAAAATGAATATCTTGAGCTAGAACATCCACCTTCATCAGTTTAACACAATAACACAACTATTATAGTAGTTGGCTAAACATTTTGTGTAAGAAGTAGAAAATTAAAGCTGATTAAAGCCACTCTCAAAACAATTCTCTTGTATAAATCATGATCAATAAACTACTTACCATTATTTGTGTTCCCTATAGTGATAAATCCACTTTCTATAAGAGATGTAAGTGCTATTTGCAAAGTGGGATCATCAAATTTGCCTTCAAATGATTTGGCAGTCATAATCTGCTTCACTTTTTCCCATCGACGCCACCCATCCTGTTGCCAATACAATCTACATACCAGTGTCATGCCTGGCTTCTTAACTTGCATTGCACTAGACAACAGATCACAGCTACTTTGGCTCAGCAGGGGTTTCAAATTTTCATCACATAAAAACTGATGAATTATTCTTAGTAAGAAAATAGCTGAAAAATAAAGTAAGATTAAGTATGTAAAAATTCAACCGATTATAAAACAGTTTATTGCCATTTAAAAATGACAACAAGCTATATTTGTAAGGAGTTATTACTCACTCTTATCATCTACATCTTGAGTAGCTTGGAGATAATCATGATTATTAAAAATAGTTTGGCTGCCACTTGCTGATAGCGCATGAGAAAGATTTCTTTTAACTTTGGTAGGAGTTGTGACTGAAATACTTCGCTTCTTATTAGGTGAATAAAATTTACGTTTTCTCGTAGGTGTCTCGGAATTTGGCGAATCACTAAATTTTGTGCTACTAGAAGGAGTTTGTGAACTCTTTTGACTGAAAGAAACACCGAGGAAAGTATTTATTGTCTCAGGTGTATAAGGTAGTGTTGATTGAGACGAACTTGTGGTGCTTTGATTTAGCTCTTTTGGTGTTGAGCTTATTGCATCTTCATCGTCACTAACCAAGTCTATAACGTCTTCAATATTTCCATTTTCATTTTTCAATTTCGGTGACTTGTTTGGAGTCTTTTTCAAACTTAAATTAAAGGTTATTTTACAACCATTATTCATTTCTGATGTCGATAGATTAGATTTTACTTTAAAATACTTGTTTAATGTTGGTTGATTATTCATATTATAATTATTATTTTAAATACTACTTTGCTTTTTAAGTATTACATAAATTTCTTAATATCCAGACTTAGAGAACACCGTAAAAATGTTTGTTTTTTGAAAAGAAATATATAATAATAACACTTGTCCTTTATCCACTTTCGTAATCAAAGTATTAACTGAGTCCTGACTTCCTGAGTGAGCTTCAGTGAGAAAAAACAAACCAAAGAAAGAAACAATTTATGAATTTATTGAAAAATAAGTTTTATTAATTTATTTATCAAATTGTTAGCGCAAAGCGGCGATATTATATGACAAATATGACAATTCGCTTATCAAGTTGACAAGTTATCACAAACAATATATTAGTGTATTATCTATGATCACAAACTTCATGCCACGCTTTCCAAGTTTTCCTTTTCACAGCTTTGAAATTTGAAAACTGAAAAGTGTTCCCAACTCTTGAAAAAACTTTTCCCTAAGGCTTTTAACAAAAGTCCCTAAATTAAAAACAAAAATCCCTAAATTAAAAACAAAAATCCCTAAATCTAAAATTGAAATTATTTAAAAATCAGTCAGATTCTTTTTTTTATTATTAGTTTTTATTTTTCAAAGGTTTTCAAAATAGAAAACAAATTATTTTGTTTTTTTTTACTTTTTTTTCTACTTATACTTTGCTTTAGTATAATAATTATGGATTATTCAATGTAAAATCGACAAATTTTTTGCCTGATATTTTTCAGAATTTTTTTTTCCTGACAAAAAAGTTACGAATTTTAGAAAAAAAAATATGTTTTTTTTTAATGCTAGATCTTTTTCAAAAATTGACTATGTTTTGTTATCCAATGTATATCTGGATATATGAAATGTTTTGGTTTTTTCGAAAAAAACCGTCATTTTCTGTCCACCCTGTTTTTTCTTTATTTTTTTGCTCTTAAAAAACCAACTAATTCTGTAACGATCCCTGCCAATTTGAAGATGTGACGAGAATTGCTTCGATCCCCGCACATGAGAAACAGTTGTATTGGCCATACAGATGTTTTCCGTGGTCTGGGTGTTTGTGCAGTCCTTGTGGGTCTCCCCACCGTGCCTCGTAGAGCACGTTATAAGCCGTCGCGCATCGTTCCTGATTGTTATCATGTACACCTGATAGCGATCGTGATGCGAAAGCAAACATCATACTACAGTGGCGATTTACTTTAAATCTCGTTGGCTTATATTAAAAGTCAAGTTTAACTGAAAACGAGCAGTACCTACCCTAAAAAATAATTTAAATAAAAATCAATTTTATAGTTATATTTGTAAAGGTAAACTTTAATTATTGTGTAATTTAATATAAAGGAACAATGTCGAAAGAGTATAGAAAATTTTCATTTCGAAAAATGAGCGGTTTCGGATTTAATCGTCGAGTAAGCAACAAACAAAAAATGGTAATGTAACGTTTACGTGTTTGGAAAAAAATACTTGTCTATTTATGGGAGGAGTAAAGTATTTAACATTCTTTTTTGGCTTTTTTAAATTCAATTTTCCGAATAGAGAGCCTTTCAAGATTATTGTGTGAAAATCTAGATGAATCGAAACAAAATTAACGAAGATGCATCAGTTCAGCAAAACCGTGCGTTATAGATTATATATATATACTAGCTGTGCCCCGCGGTTACCCCCGCGTTAATTTGAGGAAAATCATAGCTATAGCCTTTCCTAATTTCAAGTTTGTAGGTGTATTTTTCATTGGACTTTCGTACAAACTATCATCCCCTGTTTTAACCCCAAAAGAGGGTTGATTTCTCAAAATACATTATTAGTACACCTCAACACCATCTATAGAGCTTACATTTTGAATTTCAAGTCTCTTACTTAAACATAGGACTTTCATACAAACTTCCAACCCCCGATTAACCCCCTTAGGGGTGGAATTTCGTAAAATCCGTTCTTAGCTGACCTCTACTCAGCAAAAGGAATATTCCTACCAAAATTCAAGTCTCTACGCCTTTTGGTTCCAGAGATATCGTGATGAGTCAATGGGTGGATATCTCTTTTATATAATATATATATATATATATATATATATATATATATATAGGCTAAAAGCGCAATCTACCTTACAACATAATTTTGTATAGGTAACTAGCAATTGCCCACGGCTTTGTTCGCGGAGAAGTTCATTGTAGAAGTTTATGGATTGGCAAAAAAGTCATAATCTGTGTTTACTATGTGTAGGCCATGTGTGTAGGTACCTACCTATATAAAAAATTGGCACGAAAACTTAACAATGACTTCCACTCATGTGTTTGATAATTCGCAATAACACAAGACGTTATAGGTAAGCAGTGGCGTAGCGTGGTTGTCGGCTGCCCGGGGCGGCAGGAATTTTTGCCGCCCTCTTATAGGTATTTTAATTTAATGTACACTATACCCGTGGAATCCCTTTTCTTTTAATCATATTTTGCTGTTCTTGCCGAAAAGTTCTCTATAATAATAATGTATGTAATGTATAGTGTACACGATTCAGCCTGCGTAATATCCCACTGCTGGGCATAGGCCTCTTTCCCCATGTAGGAGAAGGATCAGAGCTTAATCCACCACGCTGCTCCAATGCGGGTCGACGGATATATTTCCTACTATGAGTAACGATCGCTATCAGGTGTACATGATAACAACTGGGACCGACGGCTTAACGTGCTCCCCGAGGCACGGTGGGGAGACCCACAAGGACTGCACAAACACGCAGACCACGGTAAACATCTGTATGGCCAATACAAATATTTGTCATGTGCGGGGATCGAACCCGCAACCGCTAGCTCAACAGCCACAAACCAGTGCTGTGACCGTTGCACCAACGCAAGAAGAAGAACCAACATTTTATTTTCTTCGATAAATGTGTTGATACAATCGACACATACATACTATGGGGTATTTTCTGTTACCAAGGAGTAAAATGAAATGCTATTAAACCAAAGAATGATATTGATCAAACTTAACTATGTCTGAAAACAAGTGTATTTCAAACCAGACACGAATCTATCAACCAACGTATCAGTTAAATTCTCGAAAACGGTTCAATGTTGAAAACGTTGAGAAGATTTTAAAACGAATCGTCAATTCGGAGCTCGAGGAGGTCGAGTACAGTGAAAAATTGATTCCTGACCTTTGTTTGAATCTGGCAGAAAACATTAGGACAGCTATAAAAGAAGAAAACTATGACAGGTATGATCAGTATAATAGGCGTCAAATTGTTAGCAATATGTGGAGACAAATTGCAATATAAGATGAACCTGATAAATTGAAACAATTATTATCATAGATATGTACAGATATTCACAAAAATCAATATGATGTACATATTGCCAATGATCGCTGGTGTGTCAATTTTATCCTGTTTTTATTGTTTGTGTTGCAGAAAAAAGACATGCAGATGAAATGTTATGTTAGTAAAAGTTCTAACTTAATTAGGATACGTTCGAAAATAATTATAAATTTAAAAAAAAATGTTAGGACTACTTACTAGGTTTCTACTACCATAACTATTTAAAAAAAATAGTACCTAGATATATATATATATAATAGTATATATATATAATAGTACCCAGTAGATATATATATATAATAGTACCTAGATATATATATATCTATATATATATCTAGGTACTATTATATATATATATATATATATATATGTCATTTTATCGCCTATGACACGACTTGTTGATGCATATTTTAATTGATTTACTGAAGTAGGTAGGTATACCTAGTTTATAAGAACAAATGAAACTTACAACCAATATTTTAGCCATAAAAAAAGTAAATCTAAATACACCTAAAGTTTTGTTAATTTTAACTTTTGAGTGTTTTGACAAACTGAGGTAACCTTGATAATTAACAGTGAACTATAAATAATTATTATTTAAAAATTTCAGATACAGAGTCATAGTGGCAGTGACGATCGGTCAGAGAAGACAACAAAGTGTCCACATGTTTCATTCCTTCCTTTGGGATCACGAGCGAGATGCATTCGCGTCGCATAATTTCGAAAATTGTCACATTTATGCTAATGTTATCGTCTATGGCGTTTACTTTGATTAAATAAATGAAAATATACCTACCAATTTATTTTACCTTTCTCTGCTAATGGGTTTTGCTATTATAGATTGCAATGTTACCATATGTGGTCGTGTAGGCAGCTGCTTGTGTATGAATTGAAGAGTATTGTCATAATGATAAATTTGATGTCTTTGCGGCTACGTTTATGTCCCCCTTACAATGTTTGATTGATTCAGTAAAAATAATACAGTCGAATTAAAAACCTCCATCTTGAAGTCGGTTAGAAAATGTCCACTCCGAGCGGGAATCGAACCCGCGACCGCCATTGCCCTTTTTCCATGAACAACATGGTACTGTAATCATTTACTGGTATGGTTGAGAGATCACGATCAAATATCAATTGTATGGAATAGCGGCATATTTGTGATGTCCCCTTTATTGTACAAAATTCCTCATAGTTTCTACTAAAATGTGAAATAAAAATAATATGGATTTATTAAATAAATTAAAGGTAAACCGCCATCAACACAAATCTAACTTGTGTGAATTGAGAGATCAATGAAATAACACTGTATTTTATTGTACACGTCGCTGTTTAACATGTTTTATAGTGAATTCATTATAAATAAAGTTCTACTAAATATCCAGAAGGAAAGATCTTGTTTATGCTTAATATTTTCTCAGATTTAGAAGGTACTTTGTGAGAACTGAGAGATCACACATTTAAGGCTGTATCTTTTTAATTATTTCTTTACAAATTTCAGGACGCAGTTCTACAATTGTTTTACAACTTCTACTAAAACCTACAATAATCTATTCACGAATTTGCGAAGTGATCTCTCAGTTCTCACATACATGTTTATTTGCCGTACGAGTTTGAACTAAATACGCCACGTCGATTTTTCGGTTTTGCTTGCCACATTTCTTCTGAAATATCGGGTTTAGCTTTCAATTCCCATTTGAAAAGTGTTCAGTGGTGAAATGGTTAGAGTTAAATAAAAGACGTGAGTAAGCATTTTTACAGATCATACATATTTATTTATCCATTTTATAGTATAGATATCACACTGGCCCGCCCTTACAAAAATAAATGTGTAATATGTTAACGATACCCGGTTTGTCGCTGGCGTGACAGCGCTGGTTCCGCCGCACCTGGCGCGCTTTCGACAATAAATATTGGCATCAATTCCATACTAACCTACAACAATTTTGGACACAATCACGAACGGCGCGGTCACCCCAGCTCACGTTATCAATATTGAGTGTCGTAAGTTAATCTTATAGAAGAAATTCAGATAAATCTAAACCATTATACAGGTCGATTATACACAAGAATTTAATTAATAATATATGTTAACATTAAGGAATTCGCACATATTATTTGACACATAAAGCGACGAAGATTAGGGATAAGAAGACTAAATAGCTTTAAGATATTGGTCCGAGACACTGAAGCGAGATTTATTCGCGCACGATACGAAACTAGCACCAAGCCACCGTACGAAGCAACGTGTCGCGGCCGCAGCGCCTGGCCGCTGCATTCGATGGAGACCGTGATCTACATCATTATAGGCGCTTGTTTCAATCCGAGTCGAAAGCGATCTGATCTGATCTGGTGCTCGCGAGCTCACAACCGAAAGATAAACTTCATCTACGCTTTGCACTTAACAGTTAACACTTTGAGTGATACTAATTTCGGACACTAAATACGCGCTCACGCAAATTATGCTCGTGCAATATCGAAAAGGGTAAACATTTATAAAAAACCTACGATTCTGTCTGTTTGCTTTTAAGTCGAACATACGTTGCGTCAACGCTGGCGAGTCGTTACATTGAGCAGCAAGTTTCTATATGCAGGTTTCGTAAACTATATAGCCTCATTTTAATACTCCGGATATCCGGACTACCTCAGACTTTCGAATATAAATTTTACATGCGCTTGATATGTTATACAGATAAAAAGTTAGTACTGGGTACATACACTTATAGGTTATAACCATACTGTACATTATATGGCGGTAAACGTTACTTACAACCTTACGAAAATGAAGATTAATTTAAATATATGCAAGGTATATAAAAAAGAAATGTAGTGAATATTGTTATCAAAACATTATTCTAATATATTATATTGTGTTTAAGTGTATTTTATGTTTAGATATGTGATATTTGTGTGTAAAGTTACATAAAAAGCTTTTTTTTTTACTTAATAAGAGGTCACACAGTCGACATTTGGTCTATAAAAATATGACTTTATCGTAGACGTCGTAATCAAGATGAGTTTTTTTTATGAATTACCAACAGCCATAAATATTTTGCACTCTTTTATTTCAAGCTCGTCGTTGTAACTTCAAGACTGAGCTACCGAACTCTCTCTCATACAACACAACGACCGGTGCAGTTGAATGATTATTATATTGAATTTTGATTCCATTCTTAACTAGAAAATAATTTACAAAACTTCTAAGTATAAAAATATAATTATAAAACACTAGACTGTATTTTACGCTGAAACAATAAAATTAACGTCATGTATAGGCAGCATTAAAATACCGCAAAATATCTAGCATACCTAGTACAAAATATCACACGCAAGGTTTGATTCGTTCGAAGTTCCAAAGAGCGGCGAGTGAGGGTGCGAGCGCGACCCGCGGGGAGGGCGGGGCGGGTCTCCCGGGCCAAATATTAAACATTTACTAATAAAATATTAAAGCTTAACATACATAAAGATTAAGCATCTCTGCACCTTAGATATACAATAGCGATTCAAAATAACTGCAGACTAAAATATCTCATTCTAAAATAAAGTCTTAAACATTAAACTATAAGATTTTTTCAGTTCGAAAACGTTTTTTTCTTAACTTAGGCCAGATTTAAAATTAAAATGTTTTTATTTAAATTGAAATTAATTAAAAGTTCGCTGTTCGAATAACAAATTCATTACTATATTTAAATTATATAATTTAAAAATATAAAAGAATAGAATGTGATGATAGACGTATACAAACTAAACTTAAACGAGAATTGTACGAGAATGTCCGAACTGATCGTTACATCAATCAAAAACAATATAGAAGGGTGTGGATCGGACAGTGCCGTACTCAGACTTAGTAAATAACTTTATTAAACATAAAACACGAGGCAACACAGTGAGACGCCGGTGTAAGCACGAGGCGGCGTCAATGCGAGCAGCGTCAACTCTATAAAATAATCAAATGGCGGTGGTTTGTCTGGTCCTGTTCTCTGGGGAAACAATTCAGCTAGATTCCTTCTCCTTCTCCTTGGACTCTGAAATATTTTATATTTATTTTTTAGTAAAATTTTAATTACAGAGAAGCTTGTTTACATTTTTAAAATATACATATTTTCTACAATATTGCAATTACTGGAACATGCTCTAACGTGATAAAATATAATTATGACTCTTACAATAATAGCTCAAATTTTACTCTAAACAATTGTGTTTACTCGCAATCGAAAAAAAAACTGACTTCGAATACATCGACAAGTAACACAACGTAGGTAGACGAAAAAAATTGTCAAATTAATATGCATTCCTAAGTATAACTCAAAAAGTTCTCATCTAATCTCGCTCAAATTAAATGGTACCACGTGACAAGCACCAGCTTTCGATTAAAAAAATCATCGAAATCTGTCAAACCAGTAAGAAGTTATGAGGTAACTAACATACAGTCGAATTGCGAATATCCAACTTTTTTTCAAGTCGGTTAATTACTATTACATACTTATGCATAAAAATATTTATTCGCGGATTTCTAACGAATCAAAGAAATAAAAAATTGGTTGTCTGTAAAGTTGGTTTACGGACGATAGTTTAACGTGACAACGTCATAACAAAACATCTCCTCGGACGCATAGGCCAATCTAGTGGAAGAGAGATAGATGCGGAGCAAGCGTACAATGAGTGTAACGGGATAATGAGCGTAACACTATTTACACTACAATGAGCGTAACGTGACAATGAGTCATCCACTTTCGTGCATGCAGCCGGCGTTCGTCGATGTATTAGACGTTGTCACGTCAAAATTATCGATTATCTTAATTATGTCTATCTCGATTTATTTATGACCAAGCTCACTAAACGTACCATTAGTAACAGCCTTTAGACAAGTTTATTAATTTTCGTTTAAATCATATCAATAGTTTATATTATATATGTGTAAAAGTTTTATCCAATTCTGGACTGTAAAAATAGACTTGAAACAGTAGTGTCAATCTATTTACCAATAGAACATAAAATATAAGTACCTTATAAAATGGCTTAAAAACATTGTAATTTTGTATGCTGTGTATGTTTATTTACGTACCTATATGTTCATCTATTTTTGTATATTTCAAATGAAAATACACAAATAAGCAGCACAAGAATGTAAAAAAAAATTCGTACCTATATACTACAATATGGACAGCACAATGGGCATGACGATGACGAAAGATTTTGAAAACCTCTTCCATAATGTGGGTACACATTTACTATTTACGAAAATACCTATATTTCGGTAATAAACTTAAGTTTAAGGACTTTTAAAACTATTTTTCTAATATTTTCAATGAGAGCGGCAAAACGGCTGCAGGTGTCATGGCGTCGGCTTGACGTCACAGAATAATGTGGGCCTTACTTTTTACTTTACTCTTTGGAGCGCGCCTGACGTATTATGTTATGTTGTGACGTCGTGCGCTGTAATTTGTGTTTCAATCAAAATGGCCGATTGCCATGCATTGCGATGCCCATTAAATTGACATACAGAAATGATGCCAAATGGGCATGACGACAGTATCAAAAAATCGTCAATTTAATGATTTTAGGGGAACACTCATATTTAAAAAATTCTAAATACTGGTTTAGTTTTATGTAAAATAATAAGATTATTGTGATTTTCGATAAAATAAAACATTAAAATACTGCAATCGGCCATTTTGATTGAAACACAATTTACAGCGCATGACGTCACAACATAACATAATACGTCAGGTGCGCTTCAAAGAGTAAAGTAAAAAGTAAGGCCCACTTTATATTGTGACGTCAAAGCCGACGCCATGACACCTGCAGCCGTTTTGCCGCTCTCATTGAAAACATATTAGAAAAATAGTTTTAAACATCCTTAAACTTATGTTTATTACCGAAATATAGGTATTTTCGTAAATAGTAAATGTGTACCCACATTATGAACGAGGTTTTCAAAATCTTTCGTCATGCCCATTGTTACTTAACTGTTTGATATATTACCGTTTATTTTATTTTTAATAATTTCCTTTAGCTATTATGTCTGGTTGGCAATTTATAGCTAAATGGCAAATAAAATAAAAGCATTTTTGTTTCTCTTAAGTGTCTTATTATCGATATTACGAATGTGCAAAAACTAATCTATGCGTATTTTACGTTTTGAACTTTTAAAAAAAAACTTTAAAATGCACAATCCAGAATTGGGTCTTGCAAAACTCAATTACATATAATACCAAAGCAGTAATAAAAGCATCGATCAAAAGCGTATGGCGTAAGCGTCTAAAGGCTGCAGTATCAGATAACAGCAAGGCTTCTGAGTGGAAGCCGTTCATGTGCGTTTAGAATGTGCGTAGTAAATAAAAGCCAGTACTAAACTTTTATGACCTCACAAATTTGGCAAATTTAGCAAATCAATGACTTTGTAAATTGATGTTGTATTAAAGTAATATTCAAAGCCTTCTAATATTAGCTTCATTTAAATTATGGTCAGTTCCGCTATTATTGCATTTAAATCACTGTATAAAATTATAATGCCAATCTTCTAAATCACCGTAAGGTCATCAAAAAATAATTTTAAATATACGTACTATTTGAAGCGGCTATAAGTACTACGCATGCCTGGTCATAGATCGAGACTGACCTTCGTCGCTACCGTTAGTGACCTCCTCACCGTTCTTGTCACCGTTTTCCGTCTTCTTTTCCTCCTCCTTAGTTTCCTTATCTTTCTTTTCCTCGGAACTCTCCTTGGCCGGTTTCTTCTCTTTGCCCGACTTGCCCTTGGCTGGGGTAGCGGGTTTCGGCTTCGGCTCCAGGGACGGATCTAGGACGAGTTTGCCGATGTTCTTACGATCGTGCATCTTCTGCATCGCCTCACCGACCTGTTTATCAAAGAAGATTTTATAAGTCTCACGATGTTACCTCATCAATAAAGGACATCTTTAAGCCGTAATGCCTCTAAGTAACGTTTACTTTTATCTTTGGAATTTGTAACTAATAATGGTGTTACAAGTATTTTTTGTCATCTATACTAATATTATAAAGCTGAAGAGTTTGTTTGAACGCGCTAATCTCAGGATTTACTGGTCCGATATGAAAAATTCTTTCAGTGTTATATAGCCCATTTATCGAGGAAGGCTATAAGGCTATATATCATCACGCTAAGACCAATAGGATCGTAGCACCAATGAAGAATGTTTCAAAATCGGGTTTTTTTTTGCTTTTGAGAGCATCCGCTGCGTAAACGGTTTAAGTTTCGCACAAATCATGTATGACAGAATTGATCCTATTCCATGAGGACGAAGTCGCGCGCAGAAGCTAGTTTACAATAAAAAACTATATATTTGATACTTATAAAAGTAATCTTAAGAAACAGTGTTCTGTAAAAAAAAAATGTCTTATCTAAATTGGTTTGCAAGTTTTTTACTGTATGTAGTAGAGCGTAGCTAGACCAATTAATGACCTCAGTAACTCGTATAAGACAAGCTCCACTGAGGTAGAAGACTGTCATAAAAATTGGTAACAAGATGATGTCCCCCAGAAGCAAATCCTGGCAAAATGGAGAGACTTTCATTATATTTACTTTACGATTCACACTGTAACATCGCAGTGCCGGGCATACTCATTCTCCGTGTACGAAAAAAATCGAAGATTAATCCACTGCAAGTTGACGAACCTTATAATTATACTTTTTGGATATTAATAATAATAATAATGTATTCTTTATTGTACACCAGAAAAGTAAATTATAATGGATAATTATTATTATTATATTATTTATTATTATTGCTGTGTAGCTACGGCAAAGAATATAGCCTCCCCCTCTCTTCCCGTGGGTCTCGTAAGAGGCGACTAAGGGATAACACAGTTCCACTACCACCTTGGAACTTAAAAAGCCGACCGATGGCGGCATAACCATCCAACTGTTGGCTTTGAAATACACAGGCCAAAGACGGGCAGCAGCGGTGCGACAAAGCCAACCCTGCGATCACCAACCCGCCTGCCCAGCGTGGTGACTATGGGCAAATCATGAGTTTACGCCATTTATGGCGCGAACTTGTGGAGGCCTATGTCCAGCAGTGGACTCCAATAGGCTGAAATGAATGAATGAATGAAAAATTATTATCAAGGAATTAAAACGTACGTCCTCGAGCGCCCAGGTGGAGTCGACCAAGGGCTTGACCTTGCCGTCGGTCCAGAGCGCGAAGACGCGGTGGACGGCGCGGCGCACGGTGTCGGCGCGCCCGTGCTGGAACAGCAGGTGCCGCAGGTTCAGCCCCGCCAGGCTCTTGTTCTCGTCGAACAGCTTGATGGGCGACACCTTGTCCACTTGCCACCACTGCAACGGTACACGCCTCATGATAAGCCTTTCTTATTAACTGGGTCGGCAATAAACACCAGATGCATCGCAAGCGCGTTGCTGACCCTATACCACATCACCCCGGGAGCACTGGTCACCTCACGCACCACAGGACACAATAACACAATCACAATAATTCCTAAAAATATTTTTAGGTACCTACATAATGAAATATACAGTACTTACTTTCAATATAAATTAACTTTAGGTACTTAAATTAATTAAGAATTGTATTCTAATTAAAAATTAAAATTTGATCAAATATTATAATGAAACTTTTTGAATCAAAAAATTAATATAGCCAATATAGGTATTATATTAAATACTCACGGCGCGAGCTGCGCTGAAGAAACTCTTGGTTTCGCCGGTCACGATGTTAGATGATCCTGCGATATACACGAGTATGTCATTGTTTAGTGCATTCAACTCAATAAGGTTATTTCCTACGCCTCGCTCTGACTGTTACTAGTCAATAAGTTCAAAAACGTATTAAATAGAGATAAAGCTCCTATAAATATGAACTATAGCTCATTCGATCCGGAATGAGGCGTCTAGAAAAATAGGTTAGAAGGATTTGGGAGCGTCCATAAATTACGTGAGATGTTTAAGGGGGGAGGGGGGTCGAGTCAAATCTCATCTATTAATCTTACGTTGGAGAGGGGGGCTGGGGGGGTCTCGGCAAATATCACGAAATTTTTTTCTGATTGAAACAACTTTTCTAGCACGCAAAAAATTGCAAGTTATTAGAAATTTTGTTTTTGTTAATATCTGCGAAACTATTAAAATTTAAGAAATTTTAAATTTAATAGTTTCGAATTTCGATAACTTGAAAAATTTATTTTAAAAAAATAGAGGATTTGTACATACTTTAGCAACGTGATCCTATTGAGTATATGATCTTAATATCAATTGATAGAAATAATCTTAAATAAATACAGCTATAGTAAATAAATGGTGACTAATAAGTAGGTAATACAGCAATTTGCAAATATTAGCAAGACAAGTGAGTAATCTGTGTTTATTGTACATACATACTCGCACATACATACCTACTCGTACATATAATGTGTATTATGTATGTGTGTAATATAACAAACGAAGTTTTTAAAAGATGAATGACTAGAAAGCGAAATAAAAGACGTTTGCTAAAGCATTAAACTTAGACCATTTTAGTTTTACTCTTTTTTTTACGAGCAAATAAATTTAAATACTGCTTGCGTTAGAAACATTTAATATCGATTTCAATCTGACCTATATCATTGGCCACCATCACTTGTACAGGCGAATAAACGTAGGAGTAGAAATAAAAATAAAAGTTATTTAATACTACTTAAACAGTAAATATTTTAGATTATTTACGATATAAATAATATACCGTTCGTTTGTAACCTAAGAGTATAAACTTACCGTAGAGGATATATCGTCCCATTGGTTTAAGGAGAGAGTATCCACGGTTGCATTCTTCGCCGCAGAGGCAGTCCAGCACGATGTCGACACCATCCGGTGAAATCCTACGCAACACGTATTTTTAAGTTTTTTTATTCAAAATGTTTTACATCCGATAGGGATGTAAAACATTTTGGATGTTAAACATTTAACCTATTAACTTCCCTATTTAACTCAGTTTAAAAAAAAATTGTCAACAAAATAATCGTAAGTTACGAAAATATACCTTCATTTTAACTCACAATAAGTCTGAGATTATAATCTTCTATATTAAGGGACGATTAACTATGTATATTCCATTTATAAAATCTTGTTATGATTTTAATTTTAGATTCACAGTTGACATTAAACTTTGCGCTCGTGAACAAAGACGCTCCTCAAAAGTAGCCTGCGTAAATATTAATATATCTACAGAATCGATGTTATCGATAAGTAAGCATTTTATATTCATATACCCGTCTGTACTGCCCGTAGAAATATCAAAGTCTAGAGCATTTAATATGCCCCGTTTTGATATACAATGAATTGTAAATGTGCGGCTAGTCTTACCTACTTATAGATTTTACTGTTGAATGGTTTCATTCCAATGGCTGCATCTGCAGCCTTACTTACTGTCAGTAATAGGAACTGTTTTGTTTATTTACATTAGGATTGTGTGGCTCGGTTTGTTTGCGCTGAGAAGAACTCACGAGATATAAAAATATCTTTGTCTATTTACGAGAGTTAAATGCCGCGCGACTGTTATGAAGCAGCTGCCCTAAGGAGCGAGTTATAAACGGAACAATTAGCTTACTGTTCCCAACATAATTGGACCTTGACTTTACTAGTGATGTTCCCATACACCACTTAACAGGGGTGGCGGGTGTAAAACTTAGAAATGTATATATTGTTCATTATATTACACCGATTATTTCTCACGCTGTCACGCAATCAAGATTACTTTTATGAGATGATCATATAATTGCGTTCAAGCTAATACATATTATTTTTCTTTTTGTAACTAAAGCCGTTACTTACTTTCAAATGTTTCTAATACAAGTGGTTGTTTTTGTTTTCACATAAATTTTGTTTTTGTTTTTTTTTTTTATTTGAATACACTGAAACTCGTAATATTATACGTAATGTGCACAGCCCTTTGAGGGATATTGATATAAAACAGAGATACCACAGCTCTCTCTAAATTGGTCTTGTGTTAATCACACGAGTGTGAGCGATATGGGTGGGACAGAAATATGTAACACTAATAACTATCAATTAAAAAAGTATGGGATCTGGAACAATTAGTTTATTAGTGCAAAGAATGCAAGGAATTAAAATTCCCTGCTTAATGTACCTACATATTCGTGTCTCAGATTTCATATTGAGATATCAGAGACAATGCAAACTGCAAACAACAATCTTTCATCATTATTTTGAAACATAACTAACTAGTTACTAACTTATAATTATTTCTATAATTGCTTACATTAAAAGAACGAAGAAAGTGACAACAGAAAGTAAACTTTATTAGTTAACATAATTGTATTAATTAGACACAGTACGCTTTTTAAATCAAATTATACAAATTTCGTTGCCAAAAGCTGCTAAAATAATTTTAGCGGTGATTTCATTACTGGAATCTCTTTTGAGAGCGCATTTCTTTTTTTTCCCAACGACATGATTTATATTGAGAGAGGTCGAATAAGAGCAGTGAGTTGGAGCGCGTACATTGAGATGACAAAATATGATTAATAACTAAATTTCTTTATTCATTTGAAATGACTTTGCAACAAAATTATTAATTTTATTTGTGACGCAAATTATTTTGATCACTAAACGCACGAGTTATTTCTTTTGCGATTAATGTCTACTAACTACTACGGTGAATACTAAGTATTATCTAATTGGGTAAAGTCTATTGTAGTTTTCTAGTGGTGAAGACTGATCCCAAAAATCGTAATACTTTTACAGTAGTGATAAGTTTTATCGAGTAACGATGAACCAAATATTTCCTCATCTATACTACTATACTATATATATATTATATTAATAATAAAGCTGAAGAGTTTGTTTGATTGTTTGTTTGTTTGTTTGTTTGTTTGAACGCGCTAATCTCAGGATCTACTGGTCCGATTTGAAAAATTCTTTCAGTGTTAGATAGCCCATTTATCGAGGAAGGCTATAGGCTATAAATCATCATGCTAAGACCAATAGGAGCGGAATCCACGCCGACGAAGTCGCGCGCAGAAGCTAGTTTACTTATAAAAAAGTAGGTATACATAATTATTTTTTACGCTTCAGCCTGTAATATCCCACTGCTCATATACTTCTTTCTCCATGTCGGAGAAGGATGCTAAATCCACCACGCTGCTTCAATGCGGGTCGGCGTATATATTTCCCTACTATGAGAAACGATCGAATCGATATCAGGTGTGCATGATAACAACCGCAACCGACGACGTCTTAACATGCTCCCGAGACACGGTGGGGAGACCCACAATAATTGCACAAACACCCAGAAAACGGCAAACATTTGTATGGCCAATGCAAATGTTTTTCATGTGCGGGGATTGAACCTGTAACCGCCAGCGCAACAGCCACAAACCAGTGCTGTGACCGTTGCGCCAACGCGTCGTCAAAAAACTACATATTATAAGTTACAAAAAATGTATGTAAATTATGACGACACTTACTTCCTAACTTCGTTGGTGTAATCGCTGCCTCTCTCGAGCAGATGGTCGATGTTGTTATTGTTTGCCTTCAGAGCCTCGTGCTTGCTCTTGGAGCAGACACCAAAAACTGTCACGTTCTCGACAGTCTTCGCAAGCTGAGCCACGGCTTGACCCTGTGACAATAAAAAAATAATCTTAAATCTTCTGTTTTTATAGAGATGATCGTATCGTGATGTTTTATGGTTTATAATCCCGTAATTCATTCCGGTATAAGAAGCTTTTTTAAGCATAAACGACATTACGACATTTTAACAAACTTTTCTGCTTTACTTTTATAGACAATATTAATTAAATAATATAATTTTTAGTAATAAAAATATTTTGGAATTATTTTTATTTCGCGTAGGTATAATTATCAGTATTCCTAACACCGCATGGTACCTACATAAGCTTTTATTTGTTTAAACCATTGATGTATTTACGAATTAAAATATAATATAATATATTATTTAATTATTATTTTATATTCTACAGTTCTATAGCAGATATGATTTTTTTTTAGAAATATGTACAAGTTACCGCTTACAGTACCTAATTTTCTGATATATGTGTGGGTATTTTGTAGAAATGTAACTTAATGGTCTAAGAGACGTGGAGGAGCGACCTTCACCGATCTGATAACTCGATGAGACATATTTTTTATCAAATATAATTTATGAACAAATATGCCTATGGGTAACTTGCCTATCGAAAAGTGGTCATAGCTACTTTTAATTTAATTAATTTTAATTAATTTTTTTTCATCACCTTCACTCATATGATAACCGAATGGGTTTTATCTTAATTGATAGTTTTTAACACACAGAATATGCCTAGGTAGGCTTGCCTACTTATTTTTGGTCATGGCTACCTGGCAAGTAGATGTGAACAGGTAGGTCAATATATACCTATATTCGATACTACATCGATCTCTTCGAATCGAAATTGATATCATAGGTAAGTTATTGTAATTGCAAAACCAATCATATAGGCTAGCCTGCAAAAACTAAAAAAAAATCAAAAAAAATAGCCTTGAACACTTTTCGATAGGCAAGTTATCATAGGCATATTTGTTTATAAATTATATTTGATAAAAAATATGTCTCATCGAGTTATCAGATCGGTGAAGGTCGATGTTCCACGTCTCCTCTACTATAAATACCATTTTAAATTACAGGTCATTGGCTCCATAGTAATGAATGACGTAGCAACGGAAGTCAGAACATTCCAGAGCACACTAGGATTTTTCTCACCCAATTCAAGGCAATTAGACAATTATTTACATTCTTTGTTCTAAGTTACTAATAAGCTCGTTCTTTTGTACATTCGCGGTTTATACTCTTATGCCAATATATGTATATACCTACAGCAGTACAGCACTTTCCAGGGTTAATGTTACAGGCTTATTTATAGCAAACTTTCGTTTATTTGCACGTGTCAGTTTCGAAGCAATTTTATTTTTTACTTATTTAATGAAGTACAAAGAATTTCACGCCACTATATCGCACGGCGTATTCCGTTAAATATTTTGTGTTCCAATTTTTCTAGATAAAAATATTTACTGAAACCTCTGTCAGACAAATGTAATATGTGAACGAATAGTTTAAGTAATGATTTCTTCTGATTGTCTAAATAATTAAATATGAAGTTGATTGTAACACTTTTTGAAACCATAGCGTAAAAAGTCAAACAAAAAAACGTATACTTACGTTGTCGTTTAATACAAAAAACGGAATAATGGCAGAGCGTGGTTCGTCGAATCATGCTTCAAAGGTTTCATTCGTATTTTGCAATCCTATCTAGTTGGTGTAATTGAAACTGAAGTAATAGCAGTAAGCCGACCGTCCCGGCCTCATTGCAATACGCTATGGGCTTCCAGGGTGGAAAATCTGATTCGTTTAAAATTGGCTTGATACAAATAAAATGACGAAATATAATTTTTAAAGCAAAATGTTGCGGACTTTCATATCATATTTTGTTTGTTATTCGCTCATAGGACTTGAAATTTTATTATTCATTTTTAATAGATAATTTGACAAGATTCTATCTTGTTCTAATTATTTAGACATTTAGAGCTTCAAAGTTGTTTATCAAGTTCAACTTGCATAAGACCGGATTTTGTCAACTTTTTTTCCCGCGCCTACATAGATCTGTTAATATTCTTATTATCATATTAGATAGGCTATTAAAATACTATAATACTTAGAAGTGTAAAATTGAGAAATTAGGATACTGCAAATGAAAAAAAGATATTTACCACACCACCACCAGCGGAGTGAAGCAGGAGGCTCTTGTTAGGTGTCAAATTAGCCATCTCGAAGAGCAGGAGGTATGCCACGACGTAGTTGGTGGTGATGGCTACCGCGTCCAGGGCAGACATACCCTCGGGCAGAGCGTACACATATTGCGCGGGTACCGCCACCAGCTCAGCCCAGGCCTTGTATTCCGGCAGGGCAACAACCTGGTCTCCGACCTATGAAGCAATTATACATAGATAAACACTTAAATTTAAAAAACAAATACTAAAACAGGTTCTATTATAAGTGAATTTAAGACGGCATGTTAAATAGTATGTGAATTTGTTACCGTTTCGCGCTGAATCATACAAAACTGAACGGCTGATTACGAAGTTAGTTAAATTAATAGTAGGTATCATTAACTTGAAATATAACATCCTTTCGACATCTATAAAGAAATGGGGTCAATGCGCGGCTAATTTACTTTTAATTATAAGTAATTGAATACCACGATAATCTTAAGTGAAATTATACGTTTCGAGCAATTTTTATCATCTTGCAACCCGTTTAATTAACAATAACTACTTTAGCAAGATATTTAAGAAGGCGTGTTTTCAATATCTAGTAAAACTCAGGAAGTAGGTACACGCGATTTATATGAAAATAAATACTAACTATGAGATCCAACTTTTAGCGTGTTTCTTTTTATGACTTTGGTTGTTGGAAATAATCATAACGTTATACTACAAATTAACCTTCTTACTCTTTCGTAATTGATGACAGGTTTTTATATTAGATAAAAAAGCCGACATGGGCGGGTCTTCTCAATCAAAGCAGACAGGTCAATAGACGAACTATTGCTCCAATATTTTTACTACAAAAAGTATTAGCTTTCTGAGATTGTACAAATTTATTACGCTCTATTTAATTCTCTAAAGGGTATAAAAATTATTAAACATAGTTAAAAATAACAACTAATAAATAACCTAGCGGTTCCTAGGTTTTAGGACAAAATCAGTACAACTGTTTTTACTAAAAGATTAGAAAACCTATTTTGAGAGATAAAGTACGCGCATTACGCGCATTCAGCCTCTAAAATCCTACTGCTGGGCATAGGCCTGTTTCTCAATTTAGGACAAGGATTGGAACTTAATCCACCTTGCTGCTCCACTGCGGGTATGTTCCCTACTAAGTACTATGTATGTATGTCTAGTAACGATCGCTATAACCGTGCCATCATCATGTTACGACCTAGGCATTTTGAAAGAAAAATGTCTTTATATCAAAATTGGACGATGAGATGACCGACGCTTTTATTTATATGTATATCACCTTGAAGTTGGTGACGCCTTCTCCGACTTGCTCGATTTCTCCAGCACATTCAAAACCAAGGATAAAAGGTGTTTTGGGTGGTGAGTCGATAGCGCCCTGCCGCACGATCAAGTCTTGGAAGTTCAAGCCGCTGTAACAAATAACATATAGCATATAGAAAGTTGTCTCGTAAAATATTTACTTACAATAAGAAATAGATGTTACGCATGTATTACATACATGACTTACAATAAATGATTTAAAAAACTAATTGTATTTTCTTTTTTATCACAAAAAGACAAAAAAGTGCAATAGATTTTGCTGTATTAGTTAATTCAACACAGCCACAGCTAAACCTTTTTTGTTAAACAAAAGATTTGACCTGCTCAATTAAATTTACTCGTCACCTTTTTAATGCATCCTTGAAACCAAACTGGTTTTTTTTTTTGTTATAAAGTTTATAAAATTCTCTATAAATAGGTATCATTGTTTAGTTAATTTTGTCAGACCAATCGTTCGGTCTCAAACGCGAGTTGAAAATTGGCAATTTTCAGCGGTCTCTGCGAATCTTCTTCGTTGGCGATTAAGCATACCATATTTTAAGTACTTTAATTTTTTAAAACAAACTGTTTACTAAAATTTAATAGTTTTCGAGTTTTAGGCAAGAAACCGAAGAAAAGCAGATTTTTTTTGCTTTATTGCGATTTTTTCAATGTTGCGTCACGAAATTTTTTCCGCAAACCTCAGCTTCGGATTCAGCACCCCAAAATACATACAGAATGAAAAAAATCAGAACTACCCCAAAGCTTTCCTAGTAAAACACAATTTAAATGTGTTATTTAGTATTTCTGTGGTCTGTGTTTATGAGTCTCTACAGCTTGATATTTCATGGTACTTGGTTTTATTACCGAGTGTTTTTTTTCTAAATTTTAGAAACTTTATGTACTTTCTTATACCTTGTCGGATAGGTATTGAATTCAGGTACTTATTTACTTATGTGTTTTGTACGTATTTTTTATTAACAATATATTATTCTACGATTAAATTAAAATGAAAGTATGACGCCTTATTTTTTACTGTCACGACTTTCAGACCCTAATTTAAAAGTTTTAGCCTCTAAGTGATGATTATTAATTTAATTCAATAAAACAATGATTATACAATAATAAAATTATCACATTAAAATTTGTGTAGAAGTAAGTAAGAAATAAAATCATCGAATTTTTTCCTAGAAAATCGGGAATTTTTTGAAAAATATTAAAAAAATTAATAACTCCAGAACCATTGTTTTTGGATGGGTTATTCCATACATAGATAGATAGGATACGAGCTATAGTTTAACCCCTTCAGAGCTTTTACACCTATTACCGTTCAGCCTGTATATACCTACTAAATACACTTATAAAAAAATATTTATACTAAGAAGATTTATGTTAAAATAAATAATCGTTTATTTATGACTTGAAGTAAATAGATATACGATAAAAGTATTCCATTAATGCTTCGAAGATTTGTAATACGTGGGTAGGTACATATCATCACGTAGTTTATGATATGGATCTCGTTACCATTTAATAAAACGGAGTACCTAATTAATGCAGTGAGGCTAAGGAATGCGGTAGACATTGCTATTATGCCCCAGAACATGAACAGAATAAAGAAACATATATTTAAATCGATGTATCAATCATCACTCATAAATGCAAACGCGACCCCTGCTTCTTACAACCAGCTTAAGATATTTTAAAATACATATAACTACGCATATATTTAAAAGTTATCCGATAAAAACAGAAATAACATCAGCAGTGTCTTTTCCAATAAACTATAAATGTAGTAAGTATTATAAAATCAAAATACATAATCAATTACATTTTAGTTTCAACATTTACAATTATGATATTTGTTGCTAATCTTGTTTAATCCTTATCAACTTTCCGCCGCCCCAGAGGAAGTAACACTTGATTCGTACGCTCATCCGACCAATTTGAAAACGAACGTGCGGATATTTTAAAAGTAATAATGTTACCTTGTGTGTGATTCATGTTTATTGGGCATGCATAGTAGACGCAAATACATGTAATTATTGTACGATCGGTACGTGCTTGGTGTTATAAACCGCGGGCGTCGGTCGAAGTAATCGATATTTGTGATTGTCTCCTACCTTCTACCGCTAGGGTTGGTTAGCAGCTGAATCAATTTAAATACATTTGTCACAAAGTATCACCACGAAGACTTATGACTTTATGAGCAATTTATTTATTTATTTATTTACACTTTATTGTACACCACAACTACATTTTAAACATTAAACACATTTAAAGACATTTGCAGACTGTGAAGTACAATGGGCGGACTTATGGCTATTTAGCCATTTCTTCCAGACAACCCAATTATCCCCATTTATCTTACCAATGTCATTAAAATTACTGATCAAGTATTTAATCTTATTTTAAAACCATGTATAAACATTTATCTATATACTAATATATAAAGCTGAAGAGTTTGTTTGTTTGTTTGAACGCGGTACCTAATCTCTGGAACTACTGGGCCGATTTGAAAAATTCTTTCAGTGTTAGATAGCCCATTTATCGAGGAAGGCTATAGGCTATGTATCATCACGCTAAGACCAATAGGAGCAGAGTCCACGCCGACGAAGTCGCGCGCAGAAGCTAGTCAGTTATATTTGCGTACAAAACCAACCCTAAACAGACAAAGGTATCGAAATAATGCAGTGTTAATCGCGTACCTACACAATGGCTCTTTGACGTCAGTTATTGTTTACTCGTATTTCCATTTACTGGCCGGCGGCCGCTGCTCATTCCACATTATAGTGCTGAAGTTGATAAGTAAATTATGACATATAACTTATGTATGCTTTAAAAATAGAAAAACTATGGATTTTCTACCTTTTGATATACCTACCTATCGCATTATTCTGGAAAATGGTTCGACACATGTATAATATTATACTTAGGAAATACAACTAGATTTATTTATTTTTACATGCAACATACATTCATATACATAATTATACCTACTGTATTCGCCCGTTTTTATATTGATTTTAATCTCTTTAAGCAATATATTTATTTTAATAATATAATTTACAAACAAAATAATTTAATAACGTTTATAAATTTTTTTTATTAAATTTTAGGACTGGCTTTTTAGTTTTTTACGTGTTAAAAGGAATATTCTGTCATATTATACAGTACGGGGCAGTATTGTACACAAAAAAATTTAAACCTTAATCTTTCATCGTTGAAATAAGACCCATTTGAAATTTATTCAAAGCCAAACACGTTTTAGATCGTAGCGAGTCCTTTTTTTATAGACAGGTAAGTTATGAGATAAATAAAATTAACGATTCAAGGATTACAATATATTAATTTCTTTTAAATATTTTCTTTTTTCGATAGAGTATTTTAAAATAGTTTTAATACGAAAACTTAAATATACCTAATGGACTTTAATTCAGTTAACTTTAAAATAAGTAAAGTGTAGCTAAACTAGACTTCTAACAGGTATGAAACAGGAAGTGTTTCTTTATAGGACATAGTTTTATCTTATTACTTTACTATTATACAAACATCTTAACAAAATCGACACATGTGCACAGCGATGATTCATTCTAATATTATTTGTATGTATTGAATGAATGAACGTGCCTACAACTTGCTACGAAAATTATATCTTCCTATTAAAATGACCTTTATCCGTAGTGAATGAATCACAGTTTTTGCCGAGTTCATTGTTTACGCTGTTTTGTTATTTGTCTGATTCATTTGAGGGGACGGAAGCCGCTCGATGTACTACTTCAGGGAGCGGTCCCCTCTAATAAGCTGACTCTACATTCTACAATATTATTAATGCAAACCCTATATAATTGTAAGTAATTACGTTTGCGTGGGACTCTCACGTAGCCCACTGTCACTAACTCACTATGATAGTCGATATTTGCGCCCGCATATCTTTATTGGCTAAATTGTACGTTGAAATAACAAGCCGTAATTTAAGGGAAAAAAAAATTATTATCAATGATCATTGCTGGGATTTTAATGCCGTGAGATGGAATGCTAAGCTCAGATAATCTTCGAATCTCGTTTGCTCGCATTTAATTTCCATGCTCGCTACCTGCCATTTATTTAATAATTTGAATGGCTTCCCTTTACCTCAATACTATGCGCAGGTAAAAAGATTAGTTTCGTCTAACAATTAAATAGATTAAGGCGTTTTTTGACAGCTGCACATAGATTTGTAGTTATTCAATATACTATAGGTACTTACTTATTGTTCTTTTTTTGTTAGTTTCCAATAGCGTGTTTCATAGTTTTAACGGTACCAAAATCTTGAAGTCGTTAAAACATCGTGTCAACAAACTATTAACACAAAGCACAAATGTCTCACTGCCCTCCTTTGATTATCTTAATTACTTTCCTCGATTTCCACAATCAACTAGTTTAATACCTACGAAAGTGGAACAGCGAAAAAACTTTACCTATGTTACTTAAAAATATTTTTTTAAATATTCGTTAATTTAATTATTATCATTAGAAAAGTCACTGACGCCATTAGCAATCGATTACAACCCTAGTAAAGCGATAATGCGATAAATGCATTATGTAGAATTTCTATTCACGCAATTCAAATAGCTTTCCGGTTTATTAAACAGCGCCGAATGATACACGAAGAATGACGAATAAATTATTCTTAAGTTCGCACTCCGACGCCCTCGTGCATATTTCGATATTCGTTTATAAGGTACGAGTGAATGAATTACACCCTAGAGTTCGGGGTAATTTAAAATTGCAACGGGGTTGAACAGCGGCGGCGCGACGCGACCCAGCGGCGACGGCGTCGTCGTCGCGACGACGCGCCAGGACGCCTATAATACCTACTGTGGCCTAAGTACTGGGTTCACGCAATCTACATCGCGTGAAATAATATAACCAAAGCTACAAGCTAATGAACCCTTATAATCGATTTTACTTGTAATTTATATATTACTAGATGGCCCGGTGAACTTCGTATCACCTACATATATTTGTGGAAAATATACACAATATACTTTCTGAACGCACCTATAAATATTTGACAACCAATTGACAATGTTTTTGACAAAAGACATTAAATTTCCCCGCTACGAACATTTTGTATTGGAAAATTAAATCGTCGTTTTTAGTATTTTCCATTACACGTTATTTATGTTTCTCACCGTTTAACCTTCCCTGAACTTCCACAAACATTTCAAGATCAAAATTAGCTAAATCGGTCAAGCCATTCTCGAGTTTTAGCGAGACTAACGAACAGCAATTGATTTTTTATATATTATATAGATTAGATAGAAATGAAATGAAATAAATCATTTTATCGAAGTTAACATGCATAATTACCTATAACATGGCTTATTAGTTGAGTATTATTTAATCAAATTTCTCTGAATTTAAAGATCATATTCATATATACATATAATATATATCAAAACTGCAACTGATATTATCTTTACTATACGAATTATACGATATACATGGCTTAAACCGTCATTATGATGCGACGTGTGTGCCTCCACCATCAGACACTTCAAACTCCTTCCGTTCGGTGTTCATGTTTCATGTTGT
Source organism: Melitaea athalia (assembly GCA_905220545.2). Lineage (NCBI taxonomy): Eukaryota > Metazoa > Arthropoda > Insecta > Lepidoptera > Nymphalidae > Melitaea > Melitaea athalia. The sequence goes on from HG992194.1 coordinate 12,639,504, forward strand.
AAACGTGCTTGTACGCAGGAAAGTACTTAAACTGGATCCTTCATTGCGCGGATTAGCGAGGTCTCGACAATATACGTATTAAACTCCAAAGGGTTGACAACATAAAATATATAAGTATATCTAAGGTTCTTAACTAAAAGCCTGCGAAATAATAATCCACAGCTACGTATATCAACCAATGTAGTGATTGCTTTATTAGGTACGTAAAATTTTTTCAGCCCTTGTCACACCAAGAGTAATCCTAGCGAATTCCTGAGTCAGTCCTTAGTAATTCGACTAATTGGATCCAATTTAGACATCAAATTGAAATAGACAAGCTAAAAATGTCTGTTGTAAAATAACTTCCCCTCGCTGTCATAACTGCTTTGATTAAGAGTACACCGGTTGTACTCATACTAGAGAAAATTTATCTGCCAAACCAAATCGGAGCAGCGAAGTGGATTAAGCTCTGATCCTTCTCCTACCTGGGGAAAGAGGCCTATGCCCAGCAGTGGGATATTACAGGCTGCAGGGTCTATTGATTTACTCATTTATAAAAGGCATCGGGTACGTAATCTGAATAGAGCAACCGTTCATTCTACGATATAGAGATTATAATATCCATAATTCCATACCTATTTGATGCATGTTTATATAAAACATTTTATTCTTATCAGCTTACTTTATATAAGGGACAATACATAAACAATTTTGCCATTAATGAATAAAAATAGCAGTTCGTTTCACGTGCTGGTAGTACGTACAACTGCACCGAATGGAATTTCCTCATTCGCGTGCTTTCTGATTCATTTGTATTCTGTAGGTACGTGCCGGCTGCTGACGAGTTAGCGCACTAACCTACGTTGTATTACGAACGTATTATGATTTAGTACGTACAGGAAACAGTGGCTTCAATAATTATTATCGGTATTTTATATTCTGTTAATAAGTTATAATATCCTGACGTGTGATTTATATACCTACTGTTTATGCTTAATTTGTAGAGTTGTTACTTCAGTTTGAATTAATTTTGAATGAGTTAAAAATACATTGATTAATGATTAATATACTTATTTCGACTTTTCACTATTTTAAAAATGGTCATTGTAGAGCACCCAGAATGCGTCGCGTGAGAATATAAATTGTGTTAATAAGTCAAACAAAGTAAATAGCGTGACTATAAAACCTCATGCTTTTGTCCGTCTATAGAGGAATTTGAGGTACTATAATGTAAAGCAATTATGGTCGAGGGATATAGCGATAGTCAAAAGATTTTTTAATGAGAATGCCCCAGAAAACTTGCCTTATATTTTTATTTCAAATTAATGTAGCTTTAATGCTAATTGCTAGTACAAACTCTACATAGTACATACAAGAAAAAAATATACTGGTTAATGGTATTAACTAGTGATGTGAACCGTTTACAATTTCAAACACCGATAAATACCGATTACTTTTTTTAAAAAACCCTTTCGCGTGTGTTACTTACTACCCACGTTGTACTAGGTATTTACTTATTTAGGTACCTACTTGTCGATCAAAATTTAAGTCGGTTTTTTTTGTTTGCGAGCAAACATAATTATACTTGTGTAAATACGAGTATTAAAATAAATTTAGTCAACATCAGCATCAGCTTGTACAGCCCGCTTTTCCAAGCTCACATTATTTATCCAGATTCAGAAGCAGTCCTGTCTGTGTTGCCGGTACCTACATATAGCAAAATATTGTAGCGCCCTTGTATTTATTGGTGCTATATGTTTGGTGCTGAACCATAAAGCTCATACACATTCTTTTTCGATCTCGGCTTCTAGAGTCTCCGTCTACTTGCGTAAAATATTAACTGCAGAAGCTGTTGAATGCTTATAGGGTCTGATCATTATTTAAAGTCAAGCAGGCCAGGTTTTTTTTATACTTATTTGCAACTGTGGGAAAAACAGAGTATATTCCGTGTTTCCAGTGATTCGCAAATTTTGACCATTTTGGTGTCATTATTAGCGACACTAGCATTTTTTTTTGTTCATATCTTCCATGCTGTTAGTAAATTTTTCACGACTTCAGTTAGTTTTTGCACTGTGTGTAATAGACATAACGTGTAGGTAGTCAATTTCTCTATAGTAAAAGCAGCTTAAAAAGCACATCACTTTTGAAATGAGCAGTGAGAGTGAACAAAGTATCCATTTTTTAACTTAACAAGTTTCTTTTTTAAGCTGTTACTTACACAGAGGTCAAGTTCTGACATGAGGTCATACCTGATATTCTGAATTCTTGGCTTAATCAAATACATATTTGTTAATCTAGTTTTTGATACTTGATGCAATCATTTGAAGAGAATTCTGGAATAGGTACGGGATGCAGACTTCTGGTTCCTTTGTCTAGTGTAGTTCAAATGGAAGTTCTCTGTCTAACACCTGACCAGTCACCATCTTCAGCTCTATCAACTTTAACGTGAGGATCTTTTGATATAAGCCAACCAAAAAAAGTCTAAAATCCTATGTCCTTAACCTGTTAAAACTATGTGATTGAAGGCATAAAATTAAATAGTATAGGTATATAAATTTTACTTTAATGAAAAGTAACACCAATAATTGTGTTTGCTAGCAAACGAAAAAAAACCGACACTTCAATTACATCGACAAGTAATACAACGTAAGTAGACGAAAAAATTAACAAGTCTTGACTACGATTTTCGAAGATTCCCCTCGATTCCTCTGGGATTCCATCATCAGATCCTTTTCCTTATCATGATAAGGAAACCAGGATCTGATGATGGTATAGTACATGGTACTACCCTTGGGATATCTCCTTTCCAATAAAAAAGAATCAGCAAAATCGGTTCATAAACGACGAAGTTATCCGCGAACACACATAAAAAATATATATATACTATCGAATCGAGAAACCATGTTTTTTGACGTCTGTTAAAAATGTTTTACTCAAAAATGATATCTTTTAAGTATTCCGCTGTTCAACATGGAAAGAATGACCCATTAGTCTGAGTAATGAATAGGTGCGGCTCGTCGTAAAACCTGTTAATTCCTTGGGCTTGCTTCGGAGATCGGAAGCTAAGGTCTCATACGTCCGGTTAGCGGTGCATTAACAATGCGGCGCTCACACGTGACCGCTGCTTCCGATCCACGTCCAGACACCAGCCTCGTGTTAACTATATATTTTCACCATTAATACAAGCTAAAGATGTAATTGTAAAAAAGAGTGCTATGTAGTAACGGTAAATGTTCAAAATTCGATACAAAGCGCAGCAAGAGCTCCTGGGGAGGAATTGGGTATAGGGTCGGCAACGCGTTTGCAATTCTTCTGGTGTTGCAGGCGTTTATAGGCTACGGTATTTGCTTACCATCAGGTGAGCCGTACGCTTGTTTGCCGACTTACATTTAAAAAAAAAACAACGTTGGGCGGTGAAATCGCGAAGGACGCCGAGTAATTTTATAGATATACTACTGCTACAGCTGACATTGTCATAAGGAACACAAACGAAGTACATGTTAGTTTACTTGACTTACAAAATAATGTATTTCCTATAACTTGGAAAAATACCATCAATTCAAGTGATAGAAATGATTGTAAAAGTTTTTAAACTGTATTTTCTTTAATTATTTTTAACGAAGTTCCGTTTAAAAGTAGCTAAATGTGTATAAGCCTCATTAATCCTCTTTATCTGCCTAAAAGTTGAATGTCAAGGAATCGTTTCACCGGTTTCTGGTAATATAGTTTATCTCACATAGGTAAGTTGCTAATAGGCTTTATCTCCAGAAGGTAAAATAGGCCGTTAAAGCTTAATTCACATAAACTATTATTTTAATGATTATAAACTAAAAATCTTTTGGGTTTACACCTCGCCCATTGACGTATAAAATGGAGTTTGATGGTGCAAAAGAGAAAATATACCATAATTTTTTTATCTGTTAGATACCTTTATATGTCAGATAGATTTATTATAGCAACCAGTGAAACAAGACCTGAATCGATGTTTATCTATTTTGTATTTTATTAGAAACGCCTATTAGAATTATTAGAACGCCTTATTAGAACATATTTCTTACTAAAAGAAATATAAAATAAATATCTTTTTTCGTGTTACTAAATTAGAAAAAAAAACGAGTGACACGACTGAAGTAAAACTTACGCACCTTACGCACGTAACGTCTCTCTCTCTCTCTCTCTTTCTATCTATATTCACTAACTTATATCTCCCTTTCAACTTCTGTTCACCTCGCCCGATCACACTTTTCGTAACGCTATCATCACGCAACCAGCTTACTCCCCAAGCGTTTGTAAAGAAGTTTTACTTCACAACAAAATTAATTATTTCAAATAAAATATAGGAGTCGCAATCAAAATAAACTTTTTACGCAATTTATGTTGATATATTCAAAAATACACACTAGAAAAAAAACAACGATAAAATGTCAATCATCAACATTAATTATTGTCCTCTCAGGAAATGAGTCTCCATTCCACAGCTGGGTGGACAGGCGTTTGGGGTGGTCAAACAAGCATAAATTTAACAGAAAAACTTATCCGGCCGCTAACGACAATTTACTCAACGTTTCTCCATACAACTAACGCCAAGAAGCAATAAAGCAAAACGAAACACTTATTTTAAAAATAGAAACGAACAATGAACAGTAATATTCGAACATTTAATAACGGATATAAAACAGACAAGAATTCTATTCATAATCAAGCAATTATCGCTTTCAAAAGCAACATCAGAACTCTGATAATAACCTCCCGTTCTCGAAGGTTCAAGCAAGTACTACTTTTCGTTCGATATAAAGTTACGTGTTAACGAAACAACATTTTTTGTCCCTACTTAGCTTAATTTCGGCTCTTTTTGTACGTCGTCCATAAGCCTTGAAAAAATGTTTTAACGGTTATCTTGATTAGTAATAAATAAAATAAAATCTCTGTGTATAACGGAAAGCTACTTTTTGGGTTAAGAGAGACTAGTTTTTAATTGAGCGTAATCACCACAAAATTAATGAAAACATTTACATTACAAATTTATATTTTTTTCCAAGCATGCTCTTAGCAAACATAATACAATTTAAAGTATAACTGTTTTTTTTTTTTAATGTAGATCGACGATATCAAGAAATAGGTATCATTGTTTACAAATATTTACTCACAAGTCTTTTACTTAAAATAGAAAAAGATTAAAATACGTTATCTCTATTTATACAATCGGTTGACTTAACAAACAATTCTATCGATCTCTACTACCATTCCTGGCATTCCGAAATCTTATCAATTTTCTAAGAACTCTTTTAAGTCATGATGATAAAAGTTACTTTCCTTTTGAATTTTTTTTTTTGTCGTAATTCGATTATGCATTTACGATAACTTAATAAATAAGGATACTGCCCATAAAAAATACGTATTACTCATATTTTATATGAATAGAATTCTTATACCCCATTATCGGAAACGTTTTCAGATCGCATGAATGATAACATTATGATTGTAAAGTGATAATCATAAAATTTGTATTATTATTTACGCAGTTTTATTGGTACATTCTTACATAGTAAGAACACAATCATAAGAAAAACTTGAGAAAAACATGTAACCGTTCTTCATTTGATAGGACAATACTTAATTTATTCACTTAAGCGTTTAAATATTCTTATTTAAATAACCCACATTCATCCGTCCCTCATTGATACCCATGCGGGTAAAAAATACGGGCACCTATCTACGCCTAAAATAAAGCTCGCTGAAGCTATAAAAGAAATATCATAACACTGACCGTCCCAAATGTCAGGAGAAAAAAAGGTTCGCGCCCCAAAACCTTAGGGTGCGTGTAACTTTGTCTGTCGTTTCAGAGAGGGTGTTTTTATTTCTACCTAAATATAGATCAACAGTGACTACTGGAATTTATTTATTATAAACACGACTAAGCCAACATCATATTTGGTACCTTGCGTGCCGAATATTTCAGCAAATCAAAGATCATAAGTATAAGTAACAAAGAAAAAGAAAGTTTATTAAAGACACGCAATTTTTTGGAAGATCGCCGAAAAAATTTTAGCGGTTTTGTACTTGTTGTAATTATATGACTAGAGACACCCTTGATGCTACCGAAAAATTTTCGCATAATTTTGTTTTCTTATACATTGGGGTGACCGATAAAAACGAAGCCAAGGGCGTATCAAATGATGATGACAAAAACGTTGGAGCAAATTATTCATCCCGAAACTAACCAAACCTTGAATATAAATGGGTACATTGAGCCTTCGCCGACATGTGCAAATAAAACATTGTAAAAAGAGTTGTTAATGAGTTGACAAAATAAGTCATTAGGATTCATAACAACAAATTCCAATGATAAGATTTGAAACATTAACGAAATGTGAAGTTTGAATTCTTCAACTCGCCTACTATTATAAATACTAATTTAAAAAGAGTACGAGTATATTGAAATGGATTTTAATATTTATTGTTTCATGGAGATAATTCTAGAGAAAGACCGTGACTGTCTCTGAATCGTTGATAAATTGCTTGTCTCCCGCTCGCAGTCATTGAAATTACGTGTTAGTTTTGCCATATAATTCATCAAATGGTATTTGTGTCTGAATCGATAATATATATACTAATAGCTTTATTTTTACATAATTTTTAGCACTATCATGTCTTAAAATAGTTGTAAGCTTGCAAACGAAAAAAAAACACCGACTTCAATTACATCGACAAATACAACCAATACAAACGAAGAGGTAGAAGAAAACTTAGTCAAATCAATACGCATTCTTAAGTATAACTCAAAAAGTTCTCCTCTGATCTCAATCAAATTAAATGGGACCACATGACAAGCACCACCTTCCGATCAATCGTAATCGGTCCACCCAGTAAAAAATTCTGAGGCCAAATACATAAAAAGTATTTTTTTAGTCGAATTGAAAACCCCCTCCTTTTTGGAGGTTAAAATACAATTCTGTATTTTTTAATATCGATAAATTCATTTTAAATAGGTTTATTTTATTAATATAAACAAAAAATGACGCAATTAAAATAGTTGCTATATTAGAATCTTGTGAAAACACATAAAAATCCATCTAAATGTTTATCAGTGAAATTCAGTTCATATCAGTTAAAAAGGAATCGATATCTAAATTGTTTTTACATGGCAATGTAAGCTGAAATTCCCATGCTTAACTGACAATTCAAGATTCGTAATTATAGACGTGATTGTATAATAACCTAGAACTTCAGACAAATCCCCTAGACTAGACCGAGAGAAAATAAAACTCCCAACACATGCTACTATCCATTCGTCGAAGTGTAGGTACGCTTAATGCGAGCTATAAAAAATAAGCATCGGCGTCGAAAGACGTAGGACCTGCGGAGATTGGTCGCGAGGTACGGGGACCGGGGACGCGTCGTATTGATTTGCTCGCGCCCCCCGCCCGCGCCCCTGCGCCCCCGCCCTAGCCAGACATTACAGAAGCACTCGGAACCCTCATCCCCTGACGCACCGCCGCCGCCGCGCGCCCTCCCGACTCCCCGACGCAACGCGACCACACCCCTTTTTCATGCGAACATAGAGTCACGGGATTTTCCAATTCAATTTACTTAGCACTGTATAAATTGATGGCTAACAGCGATAGAATTAAGTTCAATATCTATAATACATTATTTATTATACACATTCGATATTATTTTATCGTTTAAACGTACGCGATACAGCGAGCGAATGTATCACGAATTCATGGATTTGACATTTATAAACGAAGTTTGATACAAAAAGTTGGCTTAGGGAATGCAACATGTACAACGCAGTCATATACTGCCATAAGAGGCGAACTGATTCGATTATGGGCACAATAAGCGACGAAGCATTTTCGTAAGTTCATTGACTTTACGAACAATGTACGGCGAACGACAGCCAGACCGGCGCGACTCCGACACCAGCATCTGCTATACGATCAAGGATTTATAGTCAAACCACATGTCCTCGGCCAAATGCCTATCTCATAACGTTATTCCGAAAAAACATAGTACAAAAATTGTAAAACTGGGCCCAATCAGAGATTAATCTACATTCAATGTAAAAAATGTTGTAAGTATGATAAACATTCAATTTTGTTTTGTTTGTTAATGAGTCAATATCGATAAGTAACTTAACTGACTCATGTCAAGTAGAAAACATACGCATTAAAAATAAGCTCATGACGCACGGCCTATAGTCAATTACATAGCAAATGTATTGTCAAAAAGAAAGATGTGGATTATATTTACGATAAAACATAATAAATCTGTTACCCGATAAAAGCCACGGGTCGCGCTTAACGCTTCAGCATGTAATATCCCACGGCTGTGCATAGGCCTCTTTCCCCATGTAGGAGTAGGATCAGAGCTTAATTCACCACGCTACTCCAATGCGGGTTGGCAGATATATTCCCTACTATGAGTAACGATCGCTATCAGGTGTACATAATAACAACCAGGACCGACGGCTGGCCGAAGGCACAAACTCCCAGATCACGGCAAACATCTGTATGGCCAATGTTTGCCATGTGAGACGGAGATCGAACCCGCAACCGCCAGCGCAACAGCCACAGACCAGCGCTGTGACCGTTGCGCCAACGCGGCCAAAAGCCACGGGTCAACCTTATAGTCAATTTAAATTTACATTAACGTGGTACAGTTATTGGGTAATACTACCAGTTAAAACATAGACTTTACTAAAAACACCGAAAATGAATTCATGAAACAGTCATGATATTTAATTTTTAAATTGGAGTTTTAATTTAAATACACATTCTGGTTGAAAGCCAGCATTACTGAACCCACGCTAAAATTTTGTGCCGTATATTGTTATACTCCTCAATAACTTATTTGCAATTAAGAGTGCGCATGATGCAAAATTACCATCTTCTATTTGTTTTGACATGAAAAGTTCCAGACCAAATCTTAAAATAAAAATATATGACAAACTACGTGATATTTGCAAGGGTTGACCTTTATCAAAAACATAAAAGAAGGAAATTTCCTCGATAAAATATAATCACGAAGTAACCTCTAATTTTTATATTTTTTCTATTTATACTCGATATGGTTATGACCATTAAGACAATAATTTGATAATTAATTACATTTAAATATGAGTAAAGGCTATGCTTAGGCATTTAATGTAATTACTTTTAGTTTCGGAATTATATACAAAATAACATATTTGTCGTTTTTTACATTCGTAATGCGCTCAAAACTATATCGTCTATCGCACTCTGACACGAGGCTTTGTGTATATTTTGTTTCATCGGGCGCGCGGGTGAAATCTGTTTTTTTGCTCGCCTTATGCACGCTCTTAATAAAATATGCGGGATTGTATATTACGTAAATGAATAGCATTGAGGTGGAAACTCTCACTTATCATGAACTGAAGAAATTGCAAATCACTACCTAGTAGATATTTAATAGTCTCAACTAGCAAGTAAACCACCGTTCAATAGAATCGCAGAAGCAAGTTCACCCACTCAGCGACAGAGGTAGAACTTAACAAGATATTCGAAACGAGTCAGTTCAAGAGCATTACTTTCTAGTGAGTCATAGGAAGAGAGCTATCTCGTACAGACGCTCTCAATAAGGAAGAGGGTAATAAACAAATTCATCTCTCCCATCTTATGTGGCTTCGTAGCCTATTAAAATGCACAATACTGCACTTTATACCATGAAGCTCCACTCTCGCTCACGATGGGCAGATGCTATTTTTAGGCATTAAATTCATACATTAACAAAGGAAAGGATGTGAGCAATTAACACGTACCTACTTTCATTGATACGAGATTCACGTTGATGACAGTAAAATGGAATCTGCGATACAACTGCGATAAGATATTGCACGATAGCAAAATCAATCTATAAATTCTACAAATTTAATAAAAAGCGTGCAAGTCTCAAGTCTCATCAAGTCATCACACAATTTAGACAGATGCTTTACAAATGTAACATAAATACAAAATGATATTATACGAACAACCTTTCATTATTTCTAACATAATATGTATACGAGTATTATTCATTACATGAAAAAAAGAACGTAAGTAACTTGAACCGTGAGTACATCGGATTGTTCTCGGAAGATGTTTCCGACACTGACTTGACCTAATTGAACATAATGGTGTGTTATTTATCCCCACGATTCCTGCTTGGCGTCTTCTAAAAACATATTAAGAGCGGCGGCTTTTTTGAAGCGTCCATGACTATTGCAGTATGCTTTTATGGTGTATAATTTTATTTTAAACAAAAAATTCTCATTATCTCCATTATTTGGTACAAAAGTAGATCTATCCTAATTATAAATTTCGCACAATCACACTATTAGAAAAAAAAAAAAAATTTTTAAATATAATTCAATTTCTTAGAAGTATGTTGTTAGTTTTTTATTTACCTACGTTACATTTTAAACAGGACTCGTTTATCCTTGAACCGCGCCACATTTAGTATTAGGAACGGTCGGTCAATGTTACGCGCGTAAAAAGGGGAATATGAAATTAATAAATTTAAAAATGGCAATGTATTCGTAGCAAACTAGCTTATGTTTTAATTTATCCTAGCTTCCCAGTTAACTAATTTAACCGATACTTACCTAACTAGTTTCGTTTGAAATCGTCGTGAGTTCTGTTCATAAGTTCGCAACAGCTGGCGCAGTGTATGTAGCGGTCATTTACATAGTAAGTCGACGATAAGCGAGCTATATTTAGCGACAGCGGGGATGCGCTCCGAGCTTGCTTTGCACCTCGCACCTACGCATATTCACTCCCTTACCTTCCCGCCCTTCATAAGATAATCCGGTTGCTAATATGCTTACATTCAACTTAGAACATCTCTATTTATCATCTATTAGACTTCAACGCTTGAATTATGTATGACAAGTATAAATTGCCTGAGACGAAACGACGCACCGTGTCATTGCTCATTACATTGAAAAAAATAGCGCAAGATACCTATAGTTTCTTTAGGTGAAGTATTCACTTTGTTAAGGCTGTTACAGCAGTTTACATTAACGAGAAAAGTGGCACATAACTTATGACTCGTAAGTAGCCTGTCGGCGAGAGTGACTCGATGCATTATCTGAAGCACTGGAGCGATAAATTCAAACAAAGAAGAATATCAGTCATTGTAACTCCCTTTCGCATGGACTTATCTGCAATTTCGTTTGCAATAAACATTTATCGAGTTAATAACTGTCTGATGTCATTGTTTTCACGCGTGTATTCTTTTGGCAAATACACTTACATCGAATAATTATTGAGATCGAATCTCATGTAAAAAATTAGATAAAATTTAAGTGTACATCGTCTCCAGGCCGGTCGTTAGTGTAAATCCGCTTAGGGCATGGACGCGTCACCCGTCGGCAGGCAAAGGATGCAAGTGTGCGTGCAGAATTTTCAATCGGGTACATAAGCCGTACAACAGATCGAGGCAGGCAGATGTTAATGATGCAGGCGAGACGCGGCGAACGGGATCCGATTAAACAGTGCAGCGAAGGCACTGGGTAAGTGGGTACGAGTCACCGAACGTGAAACTATATCACTGACTTTTTACTTTTGTTTTATTAACAGAGACGATAAATGTAGACGTTATTTTAATACAATATGCATATATAGTGGTGTGTACAGTATAGTGGTTCGAAAAAATGATAATTTGCCATTGCGTTGAGACAATAATTTTTATCTACCCCCTTAAAAGAAAAATTAATTCCGCTTATTGTTATTGAAATTATTAATCAGAAAACAAATTTACTTAAGCTAAATACAAGTTATTTTGCCCTTGATCCTAAATTTCAAGAAAGTAATCATAAATAATTAAACCACTTACCATGCTTTAACACGAATGAGGACCTCTCCTTCGGCGACTGTTGGCTCGGGTTTCTTCAAAATCTTAACAGTTTTGAGACCACCGAAGCCGGTGAGAACGACTGCGCGCATCTCCTTAGGCGGGGGAGTCTCCTTTTCCTTCTCTTCGGTGGCCTTCTCAGGCGCTTCTTCGGGAGGAGTCTCGGTCGTACCATTTTCAGTGGGTGTCTTTTCGGGCGCTGCGGCGGCCGGGGTTTCCGTGCTCTCCGTCATGTTTGATGTGTAGTTAAATGTACGATCGAGCGATACGCTAGGCGGTCACGATGCGAATGAGGTCGGTCGAATGAAGCGGAAGCCGGCCGGCGAGACGACGCGTCGCGAAACGAATGAAGTGAGGGAGGGCTGGCGCGCGCACTCAGGCCGGGGTGGCGGGCGAGCACGGGCGCGCGGGGCGGGGTGCGGCGCGCGGCGAACAGGTGGCCGCCGCCGCCCGAGCCTCCGCCCGCGCCCCGCGCGAACGACCCCCGCTCGATATTGCACTACACAGAACCTGGATTAACTTTATTACTCCATGATCGATAAAAAAAAACCATCGAACTCACTTCGCCCACTCGCAAAACCTATCTAAAAATCTAGGCACAAGCTACTTCGCTCTGAACGTGACTTGGCAGCAAAATCAATAGCGCATGGCCTAGAAATCGATACTATGTTTGAACTATATGTTTTCACGTTGAATAAACAGCCGCAAAATTCCAAAATCCTTTATAATTATAACCTAATTCCTGCTCGAATTCAAACAAAATGCATAGAAATGGATATGATGCAACTTGTTGAACATTATTACAACAGGTTTTACTAAAAGCTGGATACTCGAACTTCTTATTTACTTGTTATTATTAATCTCCTAAGTACCTATATAGTGATATACTGTCTCAAAAGCATGATTGAGATAGAATATGATGATAGCTACTAAGTACATACCAAAGTTGAATGATTTGGTTGATGTGTAAAATACTATATTTGCATAATATGCACTTTTACATTGGCTGTCCCCTAAGCTGTATATAGACTATATGGAACTAGCATTCTTCTGATAAAATTTTTTTGAAAAGCAGTCCGGAAGTTTTTACTATATCCATTACAAACAAACGAAAAATGAAATCTTACCTGTTTATAACATTACTATAGATATAGAAAACATGCATGATCTGACCGATGATTGTAATACGATTATAAAAGTAGAACATCGGTTCTAGTCATGTTTTAGCTTCTGATTAATCTAACTACATGTGTACAAAACTACTTCGAGATAGTACATAGTACATACAAATTAAATCTACTTACACCATATTTGAAGTTAGATTTCCAGGACCACAAGCGTGATGACCACATCCAATCACACAGATATTTTCAGATCCATATTTTACAGAATGACAGAAAATATTCTAAAAGTACCTAATTGTTTTGAATTCTGATATTACTTGCTCTTAAAAGGTCGTTATAATACAATTTTCTGAATATCTTACACGCAATATATCCTTTAGATATTGAAAAAGCTTACAAGACGTCATGAATTGAGTTATTAATTTATTGGGGCTATATTAAATGTACCCTTATATACCCAATTTGTTCCTGATTACGTTGGCCAGAGCGACATTATCCTCTCATTCCGTTTGAATTGCCGTCTGATTGGGATACGGGTTCACTCGTCAGTGTCATCGGACGCGTTTGATAAAATGCGACCAAATCATTTTAAAATAGGCACATTAATAAAATATATCCTCGGCAATAATGCAATGAATTTGGTGAAAAAATATGTACCTACACAAATGTTCATATATCAGGAGAAACACAAATATTTACACAAACGCAAACTCACAAAGAAGCAAATTTTCATATGAACCTTTATCTTAAATAGGCACTTTAGAAAATATAACAACTAGCTTTACAGTTTGCCAAGATTGGACGAGGACGTATCATACAGACTTGAAATTTTTTTAATTTTAAAGGATAAAAAATCGACTCAAAATTTAAACTCGCAGCGATTTGTGCTTCGTTTTAAAGCAAAATGCCATCCATACTAACAAAATACGCAGAAAAAGATTTATTTGTTAAAAGAAACACATTATTCTTGCCTCCTGACGCTGAAAATTTTTCTGACTACACGAAAAGACGGATAAAATTAAAATAAAATATTTAAGCCAATTTTGTTAGAATTCTGTTTACTTTTAATTTGTATGTTGAATGATAATATCGGCAGGTAACAGCTGATATTAATGTTTGTTTCGTTTAAGTAGGTATATGTATAATCATTTTTCTCTTTATTAGTGTTGTTTGCTGGAAGTGACCTTTAGCGTCAAATTCTGATCCATCAATGACCATGATCCGTCGAAACTGTAGATTTAAACTGTTTAACCGAATTAAATTTGACATAATATATCTATGTATGTACTATGTCTGTAATTTTTTTTATCAAAAGTACAAACAGTGACACAGCTTTATTATATTTTTACATATCCTACAGCGACCGTAATCTAATTCAATTGGAAATACATAGTGGGTTTCCGAAAAATGTTCGCCATTTCATTATTACCTAAACAAGGTCTTCATTTTCCCGCAGCGATCCCAAACGTACGATAATTATCGTACATGTACGATAATCAAGCCTACGTACGATGTAGGTACGATCCGTACCTTAGGATCGTACGCGATTTGTACGATAATTCTGTCTGTCCTACCGAAATACTGAAACGCAACGATTTCTTACGAATTTTTGATGGAATTAACATTTTTCTCACAATCAAATTATGAATTTTGAAGTAACGACGATGTTTTTTTTTAGAATAAAAGTAATAAAATTTAGGTTTGCACTTTAAATTTAATACAAATTGTTCACAACCATTTTTGTATTTAGGTAGGTAGGTACTGTTTCTAGCTTGCAGTTCAGCTCAGCAGAAACCGAAATTTTTATGCATACGAAACTACCGACAAGACTGACAATAACATTTAGCTAAATGTTATTTTTGCGATGTCTCGATTCAAAATGCGAAGGAATGCAACATGGATAATATGTAGGTAGTCTTGCTTTACTATTAACTACCAGTCATTTGCTAATAAAAAATTATAAATGTTTGAAAAGTGTCCTTTTTACATTATGGTCAAACAAAGAAAAAAATTATAACTACTTGTACTACTAAATATTTGTATGAATAAGAGTATGATTCACTGGTGCTGATAACACGTTACTATCTGGCGTGAAAAGGCTTCCAACAGGTAAAAGATTTATACATAACTATCAAAATAAAAACTTTCTCTATCAGATATTACTAATCGCAATCTGTGAATCCAAAATATTCAGTCTTTTAGTTAAGGTAAGAAAAAGGCCATAAGGCTCAGTTTTTAGGAGCCAACTTCTGGTGATAAAATATATGACTATATCAGTACATTGTATGCGAGATAAATTTTATCAGGAACTGATGAAGTAGGCCGTAAGAATTCACATTGTTCACCCAATAAATTACCTAGTACGTTGTCGGCTGTCGCATTCCTACTTCAGAAATTGTCAATCTATATATACATATAAAAATGAATGTTTGTCTGTATGTCCTTTATAGAATCGTAATGCATTTGATCAAGTCATGATCTTCAGTAAAGTGTTGTGCATGAGCCCACAAAGATTTCTGAGTTGGAAGGACAAAAAAAGTTAATAAATAAAAAGCGTAGCAACGCGCGCAGGGTATACAGCTAGTTCTACTGATTTTACGTCTAAGAAACCATCTATATCATCTATATGGTAAAATAACGTGTGGTTTACTTACCACCAAAGTTTAGCCTTCTTTCTTAAAAACCTTAATAAGATTACACTACATTACGGGTTAACGTACATTAGAGTAACTTCTTTATTAAATGATGAGATTCATTATTGTTACATCGATTTGGATAAAAATTTGCACGCTTAGGAACCTTTATTTTTTGTAAAATAATATTTTTAATGATTCGTTAATAAATAAAATACGTTATACGTCTTAAATAGGTATTTAAAGTATTGTAAACACGGGTGTTGCTATTTAGATTTTAAGAAACCTGGATAAAAACAAATCTTTTTGACTTTTTGAAGAATTTCCAACAATTACTATTTCAGTAAACAGACATGAATAAATATTTTGATATTAGGTATATATCACAAGTTAAGTTTAGTATACCGACATAGTTAGTAGACAAATTAAAAGAGCATTATCTTTCCATAATTATCATAATTTTTATTTTATTTAATGTAGGTATAATATATTATTATTTTGTGTGTCAGCGTCATTTTTTTTTGTATGTGTGTTTATATATGTGTGTGTGTTAATGATTTAATGTTTTCTTATTGTACGTCTACCTAATTTAATTTCTGTCTGTAACCGTTCCTTTTTGGGTGTGCTGGAAGAAATCTCTTATAGGGATAAGCACACCCATTATACGTGAGTCTCCATGACAAATTTATTATTTAAGTTTTGTACGTATAATAAATTGTTAAATAAATAAAATAAATAAAATAGTTACTACTAAAATAAGACGATGAAGATGAAAACGAAAATACGAAATATTCGTCTACCATAATTTGATTAATTTATTATTTAGTCCTGAATGTCAATATGTTTTTATGGATTTCGTTACGTGACTCGTTTGCAAATACTTTATTTACTTACGTATCTCGAACCCCAACCCAATAACAATTTGAACATAGATTTATTTGTACAAATAAAAATTTAAAATATTTTGTTGTATAATATGTAGTTATTCTTTTCTGATTCTGTTTCTGAAATCTGTAGAAATATGTACCTACAGGCATTTTTGCATTATTATTTTTTTTAAATGTTATGCAGACCTGTCAATCATGGTTCTCTCTGTGGACGTGTGGAATTTATATATATGTTCTTAACTCGACTATCTGGTTTACATAGTTCGCTATTATCTATAATTCTATACTAATATTATAAAGCTGAAAAGTTTGTTTGTATGTTAACGCACTAATCTAGGAACTAATGGTACAAATTAAAAAAATATTATTTTAGTGTTGGATAGCCCATTTACCGAAGAAGGCTATAGGCTATTTTTTCCTTAAATTAACACATGTGGAACCGCGGGGCACAACTAGTGGGTTATAAAGGCTAAACGGCAGCCTCGCTTTGCAAGAATCAATAAACTGTCACATCCAGGTAAAAAGAATAACCGTACCATCTTGGTAAGGTTTTATTAATCTAAATCTGCAGATAATCTGTAGATGCGAAAAAAGTACGTTTAAAAGTTTTAGGTTTTCTTGAAACTTCATGGGTTGACATAACTAAAGAAAAAAAGGCAAATATAGAAGCAATCGTGTTTTATTTTTACATTAAACTATTTATATTATAATACATCTATATCTATTTACAACGTAATTTATACTAAAATTAAATCTTATTTTGCGTATCGTATTTCTCATCGTACGAGAAAGGATCATCTTCTTCGTAATCTTCTTCATACGGTTGTTCATCATCAACTTTATTGTCAGTGCTCGTTACATTTACAGCATCGCGCTCCTCACGCATTCGCTTGTGTATCTTGTTTTGTAAAATCTAAAATATAATAAATGATTTTTAAATGCAGAAAAACGTCGCCTTTTACTGCAGTTACCGAATCAAAGTCGTTACTTAAATCGTTATTTATGTACAATGCGTGGGCGTGGATGTCGTTATAGAAAGCCCTTAAAAATTGGTTGTCTGTAAAGTTGGTTTACGGACGATAGTTTAACGTGACAACGTCATAACAAAACAACTCCTCGGACGCATAGGCCAAACGAATGAGCGTAACGCTACAATGAGCGTAACGCTACAATGAGTCATCCTTTTCGTGCATGCCGCCGGCGTTCATCGATTTATTAGACGTTGTCACGTCAAAAATCTATATATTCTTTTGTATATAAAGACTGATTATTTATTATTATTTAAATAGATCGACAATATTATACCTACTTGAAAAAGCTAAGCAGAAACACACACGATAATAAATTAACAACAATAAAGCAGTTAACAGTCATCCAATGAATATTTTTTTAATTACTAAGTACATTATAATTGACTATCTCAGGTAAACATATTTTTATATTATTAATATTATTATAGTCTTACTTTTTACATTTTAATTAAAACACTTTATTCTTTGTTGCGTTACGTTGTAATGACGGGAGTACAATAACCTCTTTGATAGCTATAAAAGTTATGAATGGATAAACGAATTGTATCATAAATGTCTCCTTACTAAATTGTAACGTAGACTGCCAAAACAATTTCAAATAGCCGGCCAATTGCAGAGAGGTCACCGAAAAACGGTATCTACCCAAAATTATCAAATAAAAAAAAACGAATATCAGTATATAATTCTTTATATTATTATTATATAAAGCATATATAAAGCAGTTATTTACTTATTTGCACAAATAAATAAAAATGGCCTTCGAATTATCAAGTGATAAATTTTCCATTTTAAACTACTTTGTATCAGCGTAAACAGTGTAGTTGTTATGATCAAGGACCAATGGTGCAATAAACTTTGATAATCGTAAAGAATTAAATGTAAACATTAAATTAATGCACCAACAAGAAACTGACTCACGTCTCATTACGCCGTTTATAACATTTACATGGATATCATGTAGTTTACGACTTGAATAATACAATCGTTCGAGCTTCAAACAATCGGTATGGAAATCGGATATTTTGAATATATTATTTAATATAACATTGTCCTCATCCCTTATAGCAACTGCTTTTTATAACAAATATTTTACGTCCGGCAAAGGATCTACAGAAGTGAGATTTACAACAAAAAAAAAGAAAAAAAGAAATTCTTAAAAACCAATTGCGAATTGGATACCAAAAAGAAATCAGTAATAAGGGTGTTTCACCAATAATAATTAATTAATTATGGATAAAACATAAGTTACGAACAGATTTTGACAGTAGGAGGTACAATAAATAGGTAACAATGACCTACCTAAATTAAAAGCCTGTTTTTGCTCAATTACTAGATCGTTCAATAAGTCCCGAGACTAACCTGGAAATGGCGCATATATTAAAAACTCTTTTGATTTTTAAAAAGTACTGGCTATCAATACAAGAATATGTGTCAAAATTTTAAAAATGGAACAATAAAATTATTGATTTTGAAACATTTAAGTGACGCTACGGTTGTAATTTCGATACAATGGAAAAAAACGAGTTTCGCGTGTTGATAAAACATTGTTTTTTAATGGGAAAAAATACCATTGAAGCACAGCAATGGCTTATAAAATGTTATGCAGGATCAGCTCCCTCTAAAGCAACCATTTGTCGGTGGTATGCCGACTTCAAACGCGGTCGCATGGACACCAATGATGGGGAACGCTCAGGTCGTCCAAATGAAGCAGTGACTCAACAAAATATTAACCAAGTCCTCAAAATCGTATTGGAAGATCGGAAGGTAAAAGTGCGAGAGATAGCCGAGATAGTGAAGATTTCAGCTGGTAGTGTTTTCACTATTTTACATAAAAATTTGGCCATGAAAAAGCTTTTTTCTAAATGGGTGCCGCGTTTGCTTACAACTGATCAAAAGGAACAACGTATCAATGATTCAGAGCGATGTTTGGCGCTGATGAATCATAATAAAAAGGATTTTTTACGTCGATATGTAACAATGGATGAAACCTGGATATACCATTTCACTCCGGAATCCAATCGGCAGGCAGCGGAGTGGAGAGCGGCTGGTGAAAGCCGCCCGAAGCGTCCAAAGACTCAGAAATCGGCCGGTAAGGTTATGGCGTCTATATTTTGGGATGCGCATGGAATACTTTTCATCGACTACCTTGAAAAGGGGCAAAATATAAATAGTGACTATTACATGTGCTTATTGGAGCGATTGAAGTACGAAATTGCGGATAAACGGCCTCACATGAACAAAAAGAAAGTGGTGTTTCACCAGGACAACGCGCCTTGTCACAAGTCCGTGAGAACGATGGCCAAAATTAACGAATTGGTCTTCGAATTACTTCCTCATCCCCCTTATTCGCCAGACTTGGCCCCCAGCGATTACTGGCTGTTTGCAGACCTCAAAAAAATGCTCCAGGGTAAGAAATTTGACTCAAATAGTGAAGTTATCGCAGCAACGGAGGCTTATTTTGAAGCCAAAGACAAATCGTTCTAACACATGGGATAGAAAAGTTAGAAAAGCGTTGGAGGGACTGTATAGCTCTTGGAGGAGACTATGTTGATGAATAAAAATTAATTTTATAAAAAAGACCTTTTTTTAGTACTTAGTCTCGGGACTTATTGAACCACGTGTTAATAAACTACAACTTGATTCATATTTTCGAATAGAAATATCTCATATAATTCATCAGCAGCCAGCTGACGTATAATCGACCATGTTATGGTCAGCTGACGTTATTTTTCCTTCAAGATATTAGGTAAACTATAATGCGACAAATTTTGAACTGAGAGGAAATGACTGATGAATAAGAAAACAATTTTTTTTCTCGATGTTTGGGAGGCTGCCACTGCCCACCCCACCCACGGAGTGGCAGCTGACAAAGACGAAAATTCATAAAAAAATCCCTTATGTTCATGTTACGAAGTTTCGTTTGAGAGGTTATTGGTCACGCCAACCTGTGACTGGCTCCCGGTCCATATTAAACATCTGCTAAGAAAGGATTTTGTGACAGGGCAAGCTTAAGGTGGTCCTAAGGGCTCGATCAAGTTTGTATGAAAGTCCTTCATTTTTTTGTTCAAACACTACAAGTTCATAGTTAGAAGTCCACTAAGAACAGATTTTGAAAAAATGTGCCGCTAACCCGCTAAGGAAATGAAATAGGTGTTGAAAAGCATTAAACATAATTTTTGGATTGCTGATAAAAAATAAATAAATACGTATTTCAGCATTTGTGGACCACATACCCTTAAAGAGGTTAAAAATGGGATGAAAATAGTATGGAAGTCCGTCATGCCTGGCGTTAGAAGCTTGATACTTTATTCGTAGGCTTTTGGTCACGAATATATAAATAATTAAATATGTAGGTATTTTAGCATTTTTGAAATTAAGGGAAAATCACTTGCATCAAAATCACATTTTGTATCCAATTTGATATGAAATCTATTTTGTATGAAAGAGTCTTATTTTTGTATGTACCTTTATTTCAATCAATTCAATGTAGTGTGACAAGAAAGTTCAAACAAGATCTCAAAATGAGCACTGTTAACCATACTTAGGGCTTGTCTGTTGTGGAAATTCGGAAATTCTATATGGTAAAATAGGAGATTAGTTAGTATCGAACACTTCGAAACGACCTATCTTAACTTCACACCAACACAATCACACGATTCAGCCTGTGAGATCCCACTGCTGGGTATAGGCCTCTTTCTCCATGTAGGAGAAGGATTGGAGCTTATTTCACCACGCTGCTCCACTGCGGGTTGGCGGATATATTCCCTACTACGAGTAGCGATCACTACCAGGCATTTATGATAACAACCGGGACCGACGGCTTAACGTGCTCTCCGAGGCACGATGGGGAGACCCACAAGAACAGACATCCTAAGCGGAAAATAAATATTTGTACAAATACAAATATCTATCCCGTGCGGGAATGGATCCCGCAAACCGTCGGTGTTTTAGGGGACTACACGCACCCCTACACCAGAACAACTGTTGCGGAGCCACACCGGCACGGTAGGGACTATTTATTTTTTACGAGCATTTTATTAAGGTCGTTAATCCAACCATGTAATAAACCAATTTTGTTACACTTATTCCTACTACGAGTGTAGGCAACGTGTATCACATGCTTAATTTCAATAAGAAAAAAAAAAACAATTGAATGAGAAATGAACAAAATGTTACTATAAATCAATTTTGAAAACGGTTGATTTCACATGAAGGATACGTGTTTCTCGATGCACAATATTCAACTTAAAAGGTATCTAATTTAAATATTATAAAATAATGTTAGAAATTAGATAATAGAAATATTATATGATATATACTTGATTAATAAGTGCAGTCAAATTAATTTACTTAAAAAGTAGATACGAGATTGACGTGATTTAATAGGCTATTAAATCAATAGTGTTTATAGCTAGTGATTCCTTGGCAAGACTAGATCACTAATACAGACTAAACTGTAAGCCGCTTAAAGAAGAAAAGTAAGAAATCTACTTATTTTGCATCACTTCTTGTGACAAGCTTATGTTCACACACCAGCATGAACGGGGCAATCAACCGATAATAATGTGTATGTAAGACAGTATTGACTTACTTTAAGTTATAAAACTAATAATTGGTGTTAGGTTATTAAAATCATAATAAAATAGATTTATTTAAATCCCTAAATAGTTTTTCGTTTCACTTTTTGAAGTGAAACTTCTTTAGGGTAAAATTGAATTCATGAGGAGGAGGAAATTCATGAGGGTAACATTTGAGAGAAAGGCGACACGGCAACGGCAGCAGTACTTGGATGGGTGACCGCCTGGGAAGGGAACACCGCGTGACGTAGTTTTTTTTCAATTAGTTTTTTAATTATGATACCGCCTACTTTTTCAATAACTTTGCCAAAGAAGTTTCACTTCTGACTTTTTTTGAAGTGAAACTTCTTTAGGCGCAAGAGGGTTTTTGCGCTAAAAAACTGAGCGCGAATATTCAATCGGATTTCACGTCGATTACGAGATGACTAACTTGATACAATACCGTTGTGCCCCTCGCTGTAGCTGAGATCATTATATTAGTTACAATGCAAAGCCTGGGTGCATGCAAGCCGTGGCTACTAACCACTAATATTATGAAAATTGCAACTATACTAGTAGGCCAGTCAAATTGTACATTAAAATCGCAAATGGTCTGCTAGTTCTGCTTTTTTCATATGTTGTTAAGATCAGTACCAGTAGTGTAAATCCAGTTTTGCAACTTCGAAAGACCTGTGCTAACTTTGGGGCGCTCGAAAAACCACGAAATTTTGGCACTTGTTTCGGTTTTTTCACTATATCTTCCAAAGTATGCATTTTTAGAGCATACATGTAGGATACATTTTTAAAGTAGTTTAAATTAGCTACAATTTGAGCCCAAAACCAGCTCTGTAGGTCAAATAGAAGCCGAGATACAGCTCTTCAAAAGTTGATCGTTTTTTCCAAAAAAGTGAAGTTTACAGTTTTGACCAACTTTGGACCCAAATTTCGGCGAAAATTTCGTGGTTTTTCGAGCGCCCCGAAGTTAGCACAGGTCTTTCGAAGTTGCAAAACTGGATTTACACTACTGGTACTGATCCTAACAATATATCAAAAAAGCAGAACTAGCAGACCATTTGCGATTTTAGCTCTTTTTTGTGTACGATTTGACTGGCCTATAGACTATTACTATAAAATAATAAATTTTTACTACACTACTACTACTACAGTATTATTGTAAAATAACAAAACAAACCTGTCGTTTTAACAGGAACTCTGCAAGATCTTGCTTTTGTTTCCCGATATCGACTGCTTCACTCGAATTTATTGTGTTCATTGCTCTATAACTTATCACAGGTGATTCATCTTGAAGACTAGTCCAGGCATCTTTCGTCTTTTTCCTTGCAGCCATCAATCTGTTCATAATTTTAGCATGGTCTAAACCGAACACATTTTGGGTCATTTCTGGTATTGGCTCCTCTATTATTGGTTCTTCTTCTTCTAGTTGCTTTATTTTTGCCTTAAAATAAAAAATATATAAACTATATAAAGTACATAACACTATAAATACAGCTCAAAGGACCAATTTCATATCATTACTTTATAGTTTAGATTGTCATAATCCAAAGTCTGTGAAGAAACTTTTACAATTAAGTTTTTTATGCAAAAAATATGTAAAAATTTAGTTAATAATGATCTAATTACCTTCATTTCCGGTGACAGTTGTGTGTGTAAAGTAAAATCTGTCTTCAATAAATGTCCTATTTCTGTTGGAGTATATTCTTCACCATAATCAGCCATTGACAAGCGCCGATCGAGATCCACTAATTTTGCTTCTTGTTTGTCTAAAAATATAAAAATTTACAAAAAGCAAAATTTAAACAAAAAAAAAATTGTAAACATTTTAAATCATAATATCAAAAATTTTCGATCCAGCGGGATTTGAGACCGCGCCTTCTGACGTGCCATGTCAGCGCTCTGCCAACTGAGCTATGGATCCACATCTAGCTGGGTTCGAAATTCTCGATAATGAGGATCCGTAACGTTTTTAGTTGATAATGCAGATTTATAGAACCAAGAAATCCTTAACATACAGTGCAAAAATGTTTGTTCTACGACAAAAATTGACGAAGTTATGATCAAATTACTAGCGGAGTTTACTGACCGGCCCGGCGCGGAAGGCTGTGACGTCACTCCGACGGTCCATACCAGTTAGCCCATAGCAGCGACAAGCTGCGATGGTGTTTTCATTTAAACTATCTGTCCTACAAAAAATTTGTAAGGACATAATTTGTAGAAAATTGCTTTGCCTACAAATATGTTCATATAACTTTTTGCCGAAATTTAAAAATTAAAGAAGTTATAAGCAAAAACGTGAGAAAATTATTATAGAAATTTTCTTTATTGCTCTATAACTTTTTTTATACATTTCACAAAAAAAAAAATACCTCAGACCAATCTTGTAGATGGTTTTTTGAGGAAAATTTTTCTCTACAACTTTTTGAATTTCATTAATTTAAAACGCTGTTACAGCGCTCCAAAGTTAACCGGCTTCGTCAATGCTAATGAGAATCCGGTCAAAACGAAATGTTTAACTTAGTTTTATGATCCGGAATGAGTTTTATGAGTCGGAGTGATGCCACACGCATCCCGCTTACATGACGACGCGTTAGTGCAGCGGTCACAGCACTAGCTGTTGCGCTAGCAGTCGCGGGTTCGATCCGCGCACATGACAAAAGTTTGTATTGGCCATACAGATGTTTGTCATGGTCTGGGTGTTTGTGTTTGTGTATTGTGGGTGTTTCCGGACCCCCGACACAGGAGAAAATCCTAATGGGGGCCGTTGAGTGTGAAACGTTTATTATTTATTATTATTATTACTGACGTAGCGGCAGGAACGGCATAATGTTTATAACTAAATATCTTCGTAAGTAATGGTCCGATTTGGATAATTCAAAAAGAAATATCTTTCTTATATCATAGAACATAGATAATGACGTGGATACTAGTTTTATTGAATTTGCTATAACTTTATTGATCCTCATTATACATATGTGTAGAAGAGTACTTTTGAGTCTCAACCAGTTTCGGAAATACTAATGTTTTCCAAAAATGCGTTGACTTCTCTTAATCTTCTTCGAATGTATCTACTTAGGTAATCAAATATCTCATAAATCATATTTTTTAACGTGGCATTCCCAGTAGGCCTACCCCACAGACAGCTTATGCCAATGAATAAGTAAAGTTGTAGGCAGGAATTTAACAAAAAAATTTTAAGAATATATTTACAATAAAAAAGGATCATAAAACTAAGTTAAGCATTTAGTTTTGACCGGATTCTCATGAGCATTGACGAACCCGGTCTACTTTAGAGAGCTGTAACAGCGTTTGAAATGAATGAAATTCAAAAAATCGTAGACAAAATTTTTCCTCAAAAAACCATCTACAAGATTGGTCTGAGGGATTTTTTGTGAAATGTATAAAAAAAAAGTTATAGAGCAATAAAGAAAATTTCTATAATAATTTTCTCACTTTTTTGCTTATAACTTCTTTAATTTTTAAATTTCGGCAAAGTTATATGAACATATTTGTAGGCAAAGCAATTTGCTACAAATTATGTCCTTACAAATTTTTTGTAAGACACATAATTTAAAAGAAAACACCATCGCATCTTGTTGCTGCTAAGGGCTAACTGGCATGGAACGTCGGAGTGACGTCACACGCATCCCGCGTACACTGACGTAGCGGCAGGAACGGCATAATGTTTATAACTTAATATCTTTGTACGTAATGGTCCGATTTGGATAATTCAAAAAGAAATATCATTCTTATGTCATAGAGAATAACGTGGATACTAGTTCTATTGAATTTGCTAGAACTTTACTGATCCTCATTATGATGATTTTGGTTTTTAAGCAAACCTTGTAGATCCGGAGCCAGGTTAAAATTCGGTCAATCGTTTCCTCCCAATCGAAACTTCGTAACATGAATAAGGGATTTTTGTCTTTGTCAGCTGCCACTCCGTGGGTGGGTTGGGCAGTGGCAGCCTCACAAACATTGAGAAAAAAAAATTTTTTTAGTCATTTCCTCTCACTTCAAAATTTGTCGGATTATAGTTTACCTAATATCTTGAAGGAAACATAACGTCAGCTGGCCATAACATGGTGGATTATACGTCAGTTGGCTGCTTGAACATGTAAAAATTTTTTTTAAGCTATTGCATAGCTTCTTTCGCGGGCCTTGAGCGCGGGGACAATTGTCAATTTCAAGAATATCAGTAACGAAAAAACCTCACGCTCCCCACTCCGACGGGCACGGAGGTGTGGCTTGAAGGCCGTGCATCGTCTAACGTCGTTTCAGTTCGGCAGTCTTCGACACGGCGTTGTGTGCGTGCGATTAGACGTCTAGGTCGGCGCGGCTAGGCGGTGCGCTTGACGTCTGAGCTTCGACGCGAGTTTGCCGGCATTTATCAATGAATGCGTGATGAAATAAAAAATATGACCTACATGAATGGGATAGCACCGGCGTTAGTAGGTACTATTATCTAGTTGAGCGTATTACTCATTGATGCAAATATGATATTGCCTATAATGTTACTATTTCCGGATAAAATTTGGCATTTAATTTTTTTAATAAAAGAAAAAAAAATTGTTTTCTTATCGGTCACCACGCTCAAAAAGTGTAACTTGAATTAATATCAAAGAAAAAGAAATACTGCATAAATAAAATAAATAAATATTATAATTATTGCATAAGTTGATACAAAATGCTATGCAATAGCTTTACCGCGGCAGTCCCCGAGTGCCACACGTCTTTTTTTTTTCAGTGATTTCCTCTCAACTAAAAATTCGCATGGTGATAGTTTACATGCTACTATGAATGAAAATTAACGTCAGCTGGCTGTATCTCGGTGGAAAGTTTGTCAGCTGGTACCTTGAAAATGTA
Organism: Melitaea athalia; assembly: GCA_905220545.2. NCBI lineage: Eukaryota > Metazoa > Arthropoda > Insecta > Lepidoptera > Nymphalidae > Melitaea > Melitaea athalia. The sequence goes on from HG992194.1 coordinate 12,666,451, forward strand.
AAAAAAAATTTTTTTAGTCATTTCCTCTCACTTCAAAATTTGTCAGATTATAGTTTACCTAATATCTTGAAGGAAACATAACGTCAGCTGGCCATAGTTTTGAAGTGAGAGGAAATGACTAAAAAAATTTTTTTTTCTCAATGTTTGGGAGGCTGCCACTGCCCAACCCACCCACGGAGTGGCAGCTGACAAAGACGAAAATTCATAAAAAAAAATCCCTTATTCATGTTACGAAGTTTCGTTTGAGAGGGTATTGGTCATGTCAACCTGTCACGGGCTCCCGGTCCATTGGCTCAAATCAAATCCCACTGGATCGAAAAATTTTGATATGATTTAAAATGTTTATAATTTTATTTTTTTTATTTTTCTGTTTTATGCTTAAAAAAAATAAAACGAAATAAAATTGTGTCTATTTTTACCAAAACTATAGATCTTTATAATTAAGTAGATTATAAATAAGTAGAATTTACATTACGAATAAGTGGTAGCTTTACCTTAAACATCAATAATTTATTAAAGACTAATGTAATTTTAATTTGTAAAAACAAATAAGAAGTGCTTTTGAGGCTTACTTAATAAAGATATGGATTTATAATCATTATCTAATAATAATTATTATTAACTGAGTTACAAAGTACTAATCGTTCCAAGCGGTTTCACCAGAGTGTTTGGGGAAAAAACGTACTAAAATATTTTTATTTTTAATACTCACATCAATACATATTATAAAACAAAGTCGCTTCCCACTGTCTGTCCCTATATGTGCTTAGACCTTTAAAACTAGGCAACGGATTTTGATGCGGTTTTTCTTAATAGATAGAGTGATTCAAGAGGAAGGTTTATATGTATAATACATGCATAATATAGTAGAGAAACATTGATAATTTTAGAGGTTTCTAATGTGATGTCGTAAATAAACACATTTTTGAGCTGCAAACGCTTCCTGAACCCTACGAGATAGATCAAAATAATGTTCTACAGTATTGTATACTTTAAAAAGGTCTACAAAAAAGTCCAGGATTCAACATTGCAGGCTTAGATTGGGGCGTTAAGTTTTTTTCACATTTCTAATTATATGTCACTCTTTCAAGAGTAATAAGCATTGAACTTGCGCGAAGCTAGGGCGGGTCGCTAGTATTGTACAAAACATACCTTTAACAAAAACAATATAAGGCACTTCTCCCATAAGCCTCAGTGTTGACAATTCATGTCTTAATGGCCCTGCTATTGAATTAAGAAGGCTTTCAGTCTCTTCATCAGACGAATTTCCCTTGCAGACCCAGGACACATTGACTGTTTTAAAATCTGGTGTGAGGTTTACCTTCAAATTAATTACTGTATTGTCATTATTATTAGTTGGTGTAACTACTGACATTTTGTAACTTTTAAGTTAAAAGTGTAATTATAAACATAAGAAATATTCTAGTAATAGTAATTATACTAAATAATGAAATACTGTAAATAAAGACAACAATTTACCAATACCTTAAAATATGTATTTATATTATAGTATGTGTTACTCTCACAAATAAACAAGTGTTTTCTGAAACTAAAGTATACTAACTAGCATTTATAAAATGTAGCTAAGGGGGCGTTCAAGTATTACGTAACGCTAATTGGGTGGGAGGGGGGTCTTCTTAAACGTTACGATGCGTTACAGGGACGGGTTCGAACGCATTACGTAACATTGTTATTTGTTTATTTAAAAAAACCAGGGTATTAAAATCTATTATTTTATTTGTTTATTACTACCACAAACGCGATTAAAACAATAACAAAAGTAATTTAGCAACTTTCCGGTTAGTTTGCGCAACCAAGTTGTGACATTTGGGTAAAAATGTGGTAAAAATGGTCAGTTGGGTGTTACGTAACGTTTATAGGGTAGGGGGGGAGGTATAGGAAAACGTTACGGCGCGTTACATGGGGTGGGGAGGGGGGGTCAAAAATCTTCAAAATTTGTGTTACGTAATACTTGAACGCCCCCTAATTGTGAACCAAAAATAAAAAGGCAAACTTGTCCAGCTTGGCACAGTGGTCACAAACAGGGTTGTTGCAAAATTTGCTCTAGATGTGTGCTATTATCTGGGCGTTTGTGTATTGTGTGTATTTCCAGACCCCCACACGATAGTAAATTCTTGGGGCCATTAAGTGTAAGGTACTTACAGGCACTAAACATACAAATTTTAAAGACTTCTTACAGACTACACTTATTAGAATATACCTTAGATATTTCTATCCCATGGCCGACCACTTTCATTGATACAGTCCCAGTGGACATAAGATCTGTGATATTCTTCATAAAGAGCTTATTGAGCACGGCCACTCTTCGGATACCACGCTTTCCTGGTTCGTATTTTATTTTCGTTAAGCTTTTAATACTAGGCAATCCAGCGTCATCGGCTTTTTGTGTAGGATACCACTGCCTTAAAAAAGAAAATAAAAATATAAACTCTATAAGCATTAACTTCTGAGACAACAATAATTTTATGAAAATAGAATAATTACTTTTTACTTTTTGGATTAAGCATTTTACAAAGTTTGACTCCTTGTCTTTTGTTGTTATTTAGGACGCAAGAACAGTGATAAAACCGACGAAGCATGATTATAGCACACAAATTATTTTATTATAAATATTTACGCTCTTGTAAAAAACTTTGTTTTCTCTTATAAGATTTTAGGCAAGAACCAAAGAACATAGCTTATAAAATTATGTAATTAAAATACAATAACAATTTATAGATAGGTACGTATTTACAAAATTTAAACTTAATAAATTTTGCACCAGCTTCTGATACGTCAAATAAATCATATATGTCAATGTCAATTACAATCTATTCGCGGTAACCCCGGCTCCACACGTTGGCTCCAACATAGGCCCCAACGCTACTCGTCCAACGTGTGGATCTAGAAAATGGCATTCGTCCCAAGTTGGGGCGAGCGTTGGTAGTTGGCTGGCTCGTGTCGGTTTTATCAAAGGAATCTGCGCCAACGCTCGCGATCTGTCCACACGTTGGCGCGTTGCTCAGTTCTGTTCTACTATTACAATGTACTCTGTGGTTCTGTTGCAACACACAGCGAGTGCGTACGTCGAGCGAGAATGGCTTCCTCATCCATGAAATCGCCACTTCATGGACAAATGAAAAAGTCATAGAATTTATTGAAGTTTATCAAGCACATCCAATAATATGGTACGCAACTCGACAGGATCATAAAAATAAAAATTTATTAGCTGATGCATGGCGCACCATTCAACAGAATATGGGAATGAATTTATCAATTGAAGATTAAAATAAAAAACGAGAATCATTAATGAGCACATATATCGCCTTTACAGAAAAAAAATTAGTGACTATACTCGATCTTTGACGTGGCTATTTATTTTTTCTCAGTAACAAATATAAATGTGCACTCAGTACTATAAAAGCGCTCAGAGCAGTTTCGATTTCTGTATCGGACATCTTCACATTGGCCCTGACGGACGGGACAGAATTAGTTTGATAGCCAACGTGTGTACGCCTTTCCGAATTTGCAGTCCAACGTTGGTAAATACGAGCGTTGGGGCCAACGTGTGGAGCCGGCCTAAGGAAATAGATGGATAATACATAGTTTATTGCGTCCAAAAAGTTCTAATTCGACCGAGAGGACCACGAGAGGACATCGTATATTACGTCCATGGGGTATTTTCCCGCAATTCGTTCACTTCAGACGTGGCTTTGGCCGTTTATTACATCGGATTGAAATAAATTCAGACCAGGCTGTATGTACTATTATAGTCTTTGGCCTTTCCCTATTGGGGATAAATCTAGGGATAAATATGTCTGCCGAGACCTAGGATGAAGTATGCTGATGAGTATACTTCATTCTAGGCCGAGACAAATTAACGTTACCGAATTTTTAACGGTGTTCCAAGCCCTGGGTTAATATATATTTTGTGGGATTGAGTAATTCAATACAATCGATTTATTACATAAACAAATTTTAAACTTTTGTTACAAGTTACAACAGACCACAGTCCAGAAACTCATAAATAATCTGTGATTCAATATTTGTCAAAGTCAGGCGGGAACAGGGGTGCGTGTGTGGGATGTGACAATGATGTAAAAAAATCGATTAAATAAAAATCGATTTTTCTTGATTAAATATTAATCGATTTGTCAAAAATCGATTTTTAGTAAAAATAATAATCGATTTTTGCGAAAAAATCGATTTTTTCTATAATTTAAAAATCTACGTGCTTTTCATATTCCAATAAAATTCATGTTATCAATTTATCAGATTAAAAATCAAATAAGAAGTATTATTAAAAAAATAACCAATTCAAAACTAAAAATCAAAGTGACAGTTCCTACAAACTTTCAAGGTAAGGAATAAGAAAACCAAATATCATTATTAATACAAATTTTCAGTACCATTAAACGTTTTACTGTAATAAAAATAAAATGATGAGCATCTCAACAAAATGACAACCTTATTGTCTCAGAAACTAAAATAAAAATCAAAAAATAAAAAAAAATTGCGTGTGTACAAAGTACACATGTCAGAAGTGAAACTTCTTTGGCAAACTAATTTAAAATGATTTACATAGTTTTACAAAGTAGCGTGGTGTGCAGCGCAGCGCGCCCTTCCCTGTCGTTTTTCCGTTGCATCCGGTTTGAAATCACAATGATTCCAAAGAAGTTTCACTTCAAAAAATTGCGTGTGTACAAAGTACAGATATCTGAAGTGAAACATCTTTGGAAAGCTAAGTTTAAAAAAAACTAATTTAAATTACAAAAAATTAGTTGAAAAAAAAGAAGTTTTCCCAGGCGGTCACCCATCCAAGTACTGAACGTCATGACGCTGCCGCATTACCGGTCGCTCAAATTTAACCCCTTATGCGCCTAAAGAAGTTTCACTTCAAAAGCTAAACGACTACGCTGTGGTCTCAATAACTAAAATATAAAACAAATCTTTCGTTAATCTTTCAGTTTTATCAATAAAAAAAATTTTAGGTGATTTACGGTTAGAAGACATTTTTATTCACATTCACTACACTGAAAGTGCTGAAACTACTTTACACGCATAGGTATAGGTACATAGTACAAATTGGCGTCGTTTTAAGTAATAATGAATTTACTTTGAGTTGTTCCATCCGCCGCATAGATAGCGCTATATTTAAAATTGAAACTTACTTCGTTTTTTTTTATCCATCGCATAGATGGCACTGTTTATAAAAATCGATTTAAGCGCGTAATTTCTATAATCGATTTATTAAAAATCGATTAATATTATTCCAAAAATCGATTTTTAAAAATCGATTTATATGGAAAAATAATCGATTTAAATAAAAATCGATTATTTTTTCACATCCCTATGTGGGAGTTTGATCAGCGTTCGGAACCGTACGATAATTATCGTACACATACGATAATTTTGTGCCTACGTACGATGTACGATAGCATATTATTATCGTACGCAGATTGTACGATAATTTCTATCATGATGCAAAATTTGAGAATTTATATTATTTCACTCATGCGTTGATAGTCTAAATCGCAGTAGCATGATTTTATTTTGTCCAATAAAATCTTGGGAAAATACCGGGAAATACAAGTTCTCTATTCCTATTGGTCCTTACGATCGCGATCCGCTCTACTAAGTTTCACCACTGCCGAATGCCGATACTGTAACTTTATCCAGCGCCTGCTGTACACGCTTTCTTATTGGTTAGTATAGCATCTACCAATGCGAACAAGAGAATATAAGTTCGATATTTCGATATTTCGATTATGTTCATACTTCATATGTATCGTATATTTTGTGTAGAAAAGTTGGCAGTTATTTCGTTATATTATTATGATTATATGTCTGTATTCGCTCTGACAAACGGAATTATTCAAATTAAGTGAAGAAAGAAGTAATTTTCTAGAGCAGCAAAATTTTGATTACACACTCGGAGTGATTGTTATCATTGGTAAGTAGGTATATTTATCTTGTTCTCTTAGTAGTCTGTGTATTTATCAAATACATTTTTTCAGTGGCTGTATATTTTCTGTAACTTACTAACCTATTAATTATTTTTTATCTGTGCAATGAAGAATTGAGTCCTACATTGTACATGCAAATTGCAAAGCAGCGTTCGCAACCGTACGATAATTATCGTACATCTATACTAATATTATAAAGAGGTAAAGTTTTTAACTTTGTTTGTTTGTAGGGGGTGACCTTCGCAAATACTGATCCGATCATGTAAATTCTTTCACTAACAGAAAACTACACGATTCAGGAGTGACATAGACTTATATCTTATTATTATTGAACTTTTTGTTAAATAATAATAAGATAAAGTGGCAAGTGGGCACGGATCGGCTAGTGTACGATATTTTCATGCCTACGTATGATAGTACCTTAGTAAAGTAGGCGCATTGTACGATAATTCTGTGTGTACGATAATTTTTATCCATATACTTGCCATATACGATAATTCTACGGCCCTGGTACGATAACTGCGTCAGTTCAGGTTGGGAACACTGAGTTTGATGTATTATTCCCGCCAAGGAGCTGTCAAAATTGGCTAAGATTGGGATAAATAAGATAACTTTTAGTTTTTTTACTGCAAATTACTATTTTATAAGTTTGTTTATTGTAATTATTCGTTTATTTGTAACTATACTTTATGCAAAATGTCGAAACAAGAAGACAGCGAAGAAAATTGGATTTCAGCAATGGACAATTTATGTTCGAAATTGAACGTAGACCCAGTGGCTGCGAAAAAATCAAAAGAATCGTTTTCAGAAATTAAACAAAATTATACGTTGGACGTAAGTTTTCTATACTTATTAAATCTTTTATTAATAAAGAGCTTTTGTTCCTTAATGGGTTCAGTTTCGTAAAATTTGTAATAAGTAAGAGCAAATGTTTACATACATTTAACGTGATATTTGTGTCAAAACAAGCTTCATTTTTGAAAAATATTTATGTTTTAGGGTGATATTTTGCACTGGATGGCTTGTGCTTTATACGTAGCGTGTCGTACATCCATTACCCCTACAGTACAGACAGGAAAAGCAGTGGAAGGAAACTGTGTTAGTCTTACGAGACTGTTGAGGCTTTGTAACATAAGGTATTTAAATAACACTCATAATTCCACTAAGGAAAAATAAGACATTTTTAACCAACTCCAAAAAAAAGTGGTTTTCAATTTGACTATTGTTTTGTTTACAATTTACATGTATGGTACCTAGCAACTTTTTACTAGGGTGTGTTTGACTGAAAAAAGCTGAAATCACCATCAAAATTGGTAGATTACCAACTACCGATTTTGATGATTCTTTTTTCAGCCGAAAGCTGGTGCTTGTCATGTGGTCCTATTTAATTTTGATTGATATTTGATGAGTACTTTTTGAGTTATCCCCAATAATGTATGTATATTAGGTTGTATTAGTTGTGGACATTAATTGGTCAGTTTTTTTTTTCATTTGTGAGCAAACTTATGTATATATTTCAAAATATTAGTTTATACTATTAATTTCATATTTCCAGTCTTATACAATTTTTCAATAAAATCAAAAACTGGATGGAAATGGCTGCAATGTCAACAGATTTTAAAGATAGAATAACAAGACTTGAACACAAATTTGCCGTGTCTACTGTACTTTTTCGTAAATTTCAACCAATTTTCCAAGAGATTTTCTCTGGATTGACCAATGAGCCCGTTAAATCTAACACTAAAAGTAAGAAACAAAAGTAAGTATAACTAGTATTTTTTTTTTTTTTTATTCTAATAACTTTCTAATAAAAATCTTATAAAATAGTATCTATCTCTAAAAGTCTAAAGTCCTTTAACTTTTATTGTATTTTTATGTGATAAAATAATAATCTTAAGTTTGTTGCCATATTATTTGCAATTTTAAGTTAAAAAATTGTTTGATGAATAAATTTTTTGTCAATTATTAAAAATATTATATCGACTGTGCCGACCAAACTCATTTCTAAAATGTTATCGCAACCTCACTAATCCATCTCCTTTGTATCTTTCCCATTTCATGTAACATTGACAAAACAATCTATGATATTTTCGCTTTACTGAAACCCATTAAACCTTAGCAATTAAACAAAAAAAAAAAAATTCATGCATACAAAGTACACTGTCAGAAGTGAAACTTCTTTGGCAAACTATTTCGAAAACCTAATAAAAAAAGTAATTTAAAATACAAAAAAAAACTTCGTAATTGAAAAAGAATACAAAAATGTCACGTGGTATTCCCATCCAAGTAAAACCCCAACCTAAACCCAAATTAATAATGAATAATTAGACATTTTTCTTACTATAAAAATATTAACAAAATAAATAATAAATTTCTTTCAGATTACAACCATGTACGACAAATGCATTATTTGAATTCACATGGTGTATGTATGTGTGTGTGAAGGGAGAATTCCACAACTCAGCTGATGATCTCGTTGATATGTATCATGTACTGCTGTCCTGTCTCGACTATGTTTTTGCCAATGCATTCATGGCTAGAAGGATTGACTTAATCAATCCAGCTTTCAAAGGTAACATTTTATTTATAACTAGGTGTGCCCGTGACTTCGTTCGCGTGGAATTTAACAAAATAGTTATTGTAAAGTTCGCAGAGTTATTAAAAAGAGCTAAATTTAAAATAGTCTAAGTTACTCCTTATTATATCAGCTATCTGCCAGTGAAAGTCCCGTCAAAATCGGTCCAGCCGTTTCAGATATTACCTGGAACAAACAAACAAAGAGAACAGACAAAAATTATAAAAAATGTTATTTTGGTATATGTACCGTGTATACATCCATATGCATTTTTGTCATTTAGTAAAAAGCGGTTATTTTAATATTACAAATAGACACTCCAATTTTATTTATTTTTATAGATTAAGAACTATTCTATTAATCTATATAAGTATATAAAAATCAATTGCTGTTCGTTAGTCTCGCTAAAACTCGAGAATTCGAAAAACTAGACCGATTTAGCTAATTTTGATCTTAAAATGTTTGTAGAAGTTCAGGGAAGGTTTAAACGGTGAGAAACTTAAATAATATGTAACGGAAAATACTAAAAACGATGATTTAATTTTCCAATACAAAATGTTCCTAGCGGGGAAATTTAATGTCTTTTGTCAAAAACGTTGGTTATCAAATATTTATAGGTGCGTTCAGAAAGTGTTTTGTGTATATTTTTCACAAATATACGTAGGTGATAAAAGGGGTTCACCGAGCCATCTAGTAACAAATAATATTTAATTAAAATTATGTGTTTTGTATGATAATTTAGCCTGTAATTGTGTGTGTAAATAAATAGAATATTTGTATTGGAAATATATTACTACTCTATGCCTACAGTGCAACTTAGTGTTTTAAAAATTACAATCGTTTTAGATGGTTTAGATGTAAAAGTCAAATATATATTATTTCTTTATTAAGGTAAATGTATGTTAAAATCATTTTCTTGAATGACCACAATTGCAGGGCTACCGTCAGATTGGATGAAAGACGATTTTGAGTTGCCAAAGAAGCCACCGTGTATCATATCAGTACTGTGTGAGATCAAGGAAGGTTTAGCAGTCGAGGCTGCTACTATGAAGGAATACAGTTGGAGACCAGTTATTAAAACTTTCTTTGAAAAAGGGGTATGAAAACAAAAATACAATACAAATGAAAGCAATTAAAAAAAAAAAAATAATCCAAGAAATCTGTTTCTTTTATACAATACTTGATGTAAGAATACCAATAACAAAAAAAAAAAAAGATTTAACCAATTTTATACATTCTCATCAATATCACGGTTTATTTTTATTTATATAAATTAATTTTTATAAGTTACCTCATTACACATTTGGTTCTAGATTTTAAAAGGCAATAGCGAAGATCTCACTGGTTTACTGGATGTAGGAAACTTTGATGTTAATGTTAAGTCACTAAACAACCTCTATGAAACATATGTACTCAGTGTAGGCGAATTTGACGAAAGAATATTTTTAGGTAAGTTTCCTACAAAAGAGTTTTCATATGCTTCTTATATTGGTAGTAAAATTACTGGCTTTTAAAGTGACAATTTTTTTTTTTGACATTTGACAATTTTTGTCTATAACACCATATTAATTTGTGTTTGCGTTTTCATAATGTCTAGATTTTATTGTTTAAATGCAATTTTGACCCAATTTGATTATGTTATTTCAGGGGAACATGCCAACGAACAGATCGGAACAAAAAATAAAGTTTCTGGAGATGAAATATCACAAGTGATCGCTTCTTTTGGACCGGTATGTGATTTCCATGTATTAATTTATAAAACTAAGTAATTTTTTTTTAACTCACGTCGATAAATTTACTTGAAATTTCATTGAAATTTTTATAAAATATGTAAGTTAAATGAAGAGATATTAAAGAATAATGTTACAAATGACATGGCAACTTTCATATCTTGTATATTCAACTAGCTGACTCAAAGAACTTCTTACTGCTACATTTTTTTATGAATGTATATATTTTTTGTCATGTCAATGACAAAATACAAAAAAAAATAGAACTATCCAATTTGGTTTAGTACAACACGACTGCACGAATTGGATAATTATTGTTTAGCAGGTAGAAGTTATGCATGTACAGACATTTTGGCAAATGTTATGAACCAAATGATTAATATGGTATTATAAAGTATATTGTAAACAATATACTGTTGAATGGTAATCTCAGATATACATAAAAACTTGGTTTGGTTTATTATGTTTGAATTATTTTAAGTTTAGAATGCCAGTTTTATTTCTTTAGGTTGAATGTTGTTATATTTCTTGATTCCGTTTGAAGCTCTCTCAATAATAACATGTCTTAGTTGATCAAACATATTTTTTGTATTTTTATATATTAATTTTATAACGACTATTGTATCAGAAAAATTCAAAATGTTAAATTTCCAATAAATAGTTTTCCAGTCAGTCTTAAAGTGTCTTTTCAGTTATATAGTATTAACATTAGCCACATCTACCATTCAAGATATACAATATATTTTATAATACCATATGCTTGCAAACGACAACTTAAAATTACATGGACCAGTAATACAATGTAGGTAGACGAAAATATAAGCAATCAATGCGCATTATTACAGATAACTGAAAATTTCTAATGTGGTCTCGATCAAATTTAAATGATTATCAGATATATAAAATAAGAATTATCGAAATCGGTACACCTAGTAAAAAGTTATGAGGTTTACGAAAAAATAGTCAAGTAAATACGCATAATTAGCGTTAACTTGTGTACTGTCGAAAAGCTCTTACCGCCGATCGATCTGAAATTTACTAAGTGTACTAACGTATTTTGACCTCATCACGAATATCATAACATAGGCGCAAACTAAAAAAAATAAAATAAAATAAAAATAACCCTTACTGTCGATAAACGGTCTAATTCTGAAGTTACTATTTAACATAATATCGTTACAAAAAAAAAAAAAAAAATTAACCTACCTTTGAGGTTATGGTCGATTTACATCAGACGAGCGAATGCTCATTCTATCTCCACTATATCAAATTCTTATCAAATTCTTTTAGTGTAAAATACGTAGAGCATTCTTCCGTTGTTATATATATGAATACGGGTGTTCGAAGATCAAGAAAGAATGCTCTTGTTCTATAGCTCTAGCTCTTTGTTCGTTTGGTCTAAATACACCCTTAGAATAACGTAATTAGTGCATGCATCGAGGTTTTGCTAAAAACCAACTTTATGATATGATCCTCCTTATGATAAGGAGAATATATAATTATATCAACCAGGCTGCCTATCAAAATGTGGCCGCTATACTTTTAATTAAATTTTTGTTAATTGATTTTATTATTTATTTATTTATTTATACTTTATTGTAGGTACATCACAACTACAAATATCATTTACAGACTGTGAAGTACAATGGGCGGACTTATGGTTATTTAGTCAAATTTTTTAATTTTCAATTGCCACTGCCCTCTAGTGGATTATACAGGTAGCTCACATTATTATATATATACATACATAGTTATACGATAGTTCGAACCAAAAATAACGCTATCTCTCGTTGAAAATGGTAAATATTTAAACGCGTATTTATTTAACGGTGCGTACGCGTCGTTGTCTTAACGAGAGATGGCGTTCCTCTACGCATTCGTTCACGCGTTTTCACACGCTGGGCGAGGGCTGCCCTCCCTCCGCGCCGGAGTCAAGCGTTATTCTAACCTCAAAGGTGGTAAGTTAATTTTTTTTTTGTAACGAAATTATGTCGAAAAACGGTCTAATTCTTAAGTTAGATAGGTAATTTTTTTTTAGTTTGCGCCAATGTTATGATATTTGTGATTAGGATGTCAAAATACGTTAGTATACCAAATTTCAGATCGATCAGCGATATGAGCTTTTCGGAAGTTTATTCGCGATAACTGTAATACATGTTAGATCTCAATTAAATTTAAATGGAACCACATGACATGGACCATTCCTCCTTTCGATAGAAAAGAAATGACGGTACAGTATGAATAATGACGAGCTACTTTGTTATGTGAAATAAAAACTCATTTCATAATTAATTTTAAACGCGCGCAAATTTTAACACATATAAACTTGCCTTACAGAGCGCGCGAGCGTGCCCCGACACCCCGCTGACGGGGCGGAACTACCTGGCGCGGCGCGAGGAGCGCACGCCGGTGTCGGAGGCCACCAACAGCGTGGCGCGCCTGGCCGCGCTGCTGCGCTCGGCGCGCCCCAAGCCCTCGCCGCACCTGCTGCGCTTCTTCGCGTGAGTCTCTCTCTCTACACTCGCCACTTGTCACTTGTCACTCCCCACTCCGACTACCTGGCGCGGCGCGAGGAGCGCACGCCGGTGTCGGAGGCCACCAACAGCGTGGCGCGCCTGGCCGCGCTGCTGCGCTCGGCGCGCCCCAAGCCCTCGCCGCACCTGCTGCGCTTCTTCGCGTGAGTCTCTCTCTCTACACTCGCCACTTGTCACTTGTCACTCCCCACTCCGACTACCTGGCGCGGCGCGAGGAGCGCACGCCGGTGTCGGAGGCCACCAACAGCGTGGCGCGCCTGGCCGCGCTGCTGCGCTCGGCGCGCCCCAAGCCCTCGCCGCACCTGCTGCGCTTCTTCGCGTGAGTCTCTCTCTCTACACTCGCCACTTGTCACTTGTCACTCCCCACTCCGACTACCTGGCGCGGCGCGAGGAGCGCACGCCGGTGTCGGAGGCCACCAACAGCGTGGCGCGCCTGGCCGCGCTGCTGCGCTCGGCGCGCCCCAAGCCCTCGCCGCACCTGCTGCGCTTCTTCGCGTGAGTCTCTCTCTCTACACTCGCCACTTGTCACTTGTCACTCCCCACTCCGACTACCTGGCGCGGCGCGAGGAGCGCACGCCGGTGTCGGAGGCCACCAACAGCGTGGCGCGCCTGGCCGCGCTGCTGCGCTCGGCGCGCCCCAAGCCCTCGCCGCACCTGCTGCGCTTCTTCGCGTGAGTCTCTCTCTCTACACTCGCCACTTGTCACTTGTCACTCCCCACTCCGACTACCTGGCGCGGCGCGAGGAGCGCACGCCGGTGTCGGAGGCCACCAACAGCGTGGCGCGCCTGGCCGCGCTGCTGCGCTCGGCGCGCCCCAAGCCCTCGCCGCACCTGCTGCGCTTCTTCGCGTGAGTCTCTCTCTCTACACTCGCCACTTGTCACTTGTCACTCCCCACTCCGACTACCTGGCGCGGCGCGAGGAGCGCACGCCGGTGTCGGAGGCCACCAACAGCGTGGCGCGCCTGGCCGCGCTGCTGCGCTCGGCGCGCCCCAAGCCCTCGCCGCACCTGCTGCGCTTCTTCGCGTGAGTCTCTCTCTCTACACTCGCCACTTGTCACTTGTCACTCCCCACTCCGACTACCTGGCGCGGCGCGAGGAGCGCACGCCGGTGTCGGAGGCCACCAACAGCGTGGCGCGCCTGGCCGCGCTGCTGCGCTCGGCGCGCCCCAAGCCCTCGCCGCACCTGCTGCGCTTCTTCGCGTGAGTCTCTCTCTCTACACTCGCCACTTGTCACTTGTCACTCCCCACTCCGACTACCTGGCGCGGCGCGAGGAGCGCACGCCGGTGTCGGAGGCCACCAACAGCGTGGCGCGCCTGGCCGCGCTGCTGCGCTCGGCGCGCCCCAAGCCCTCGCCGCACCTGCTGCGCTTCTTCGCGTGAGTCTCTCTCTCTACACTCGCCACTTGTCACTTGTCACTCCCCACTCCGACTACCTGGCGCGGCGCGAGGAGCGCACGCCGGTGTCGGAGGCCACCAACAGCGTGGCGCGCCTGGCCGCGCTGCTGCGCTCGGCGCGCCCCAAGCCCTCGCCGCACCTGCTGCGCTTCTTCGCGTGAGTCTCTCTCTCTACACTCGCCACTTGTCACTTGTCACTCCCCACTCCGACTACCTGGCGCGGCGCGAGGAGCGCACGCCGGTGTCGGAGGCCACCAACAGCGTGGCGCGCCTGGCCGCGCTGCTGCGCTCGGCGCGCCCCAAGCCCTCGCCGCACCTGCTGCGCTTCTTCGCGTGAGTCTCTCTCTCTACACTCGCCACTTGTCACTTGTCACTCCCCACTCCGACTACCTGGCGCGGCGCGAGGAGCGCACGCCGGTGTCGGAGGCCACCAACAGCGTGGCGCGCCTGGCCGCGCTGCTGCGCTCGGCGCGCCCCAAGCCCTCGCCGCACCTGCTGCGCTTCTTCGCGTGAGTCTCTCTCTCTACACTCGCCACTTGTCACTTGTCACTCCCCACTCCGACTACCTGGCGCGGCGCGAGGAGCGCACGCCGGTGTCGGAGGCCACCAACAGCGTGGCGCGCCTGGCCGCGCTGCTGCGCTCGGCGCGCCCCAAGCCCTCGCCGCACCTGCTGCGCTTCTTCGCGTGAGTCTCTCTCTCTACACTCGCCACTTGTCACTTGTCACTCCCCAAGGAGCGCAGCGCCAGGCTCGCGTGAGTCACTCTCTCTCTCTCTCTCTCTCTCTCTCTCTCTCTCTCTCTCTCTCTCTCTCTCTCTCTCTCTCTCTCTCTCTCTGACACTCACTCGCCACATGTCACTTCTCACTCCGACTACCTGGCGCGGCGCGCGGAGCGCACGCTAGTGTCGGAGTCCGCCAACCTACCGTGTCCCCCGCTTGCAGCTGGTTTAAAAATTACTTCTGGAATTACTATGTAGTGTGTTACTATGTAGTGTGTATGTTGTATAGATTAAATTTAATTTAAAAAATGATTTACTGAAGCTAAATATATGATACTAGCTTCTGCGCGCGACTTCGTCGGCGTGGACTCCGCTCCTATTGGTCTTAGCGTGATGACACATAGCCTATAGCCTTCCTCGATAAATGGGCTATCTAACACTGAAAGAATTTTTCAAATCGGCCCAGTAGTTCCAGAGATTACCGCGTTCAAACAAACAAACAAACTCTTCAGCTTTATATATTAAGTATAGATAGAATTTATTATTTACACATTTACGTTTTTTAAATAGTTTGATTGTATATTGCAGTGATTGTGGTGTAAGTGAAGAAGTAATAAACACTAAAGTAGTCGAACCTTGTAACGCATGGATGGAACAATTTTCGAATAATCTCAGAGAGATCAACTGCAGTAACGAAACAATAGCCTTTAGATGCAACATGGTTACGTGTTTATATTATAAAGTATTAGAACACATTATAAGAGAAGAACACAGAAAAAAGCCGCAATTATCTTTACATGTGAGTATTATCATGTACTAACTTTTACGTGTTTTAATGGGCATGACAAAAGATTTTGAAAACCTCTTCCGTAATGTGGGTACACATTTACTATTTACGAAAATACCTATATTTCGGTAATAAACTTAAGTTTAAGGAAGATTAAAACTATTTTTCTAATATGTTTTCAATGTGCACGTCAAAACGGCAGCAGATGTCATGGCATTGGCTCTGACGTCATGTTATGATACACTTCGGACGCGTTCAACCTAAGACCAGCATGAAATTAAAATTATAAATAATGGAGATAGTTCCAAGAGCTGCACGTTCTTTTATTGGAAATTTCCTCCTCTTTCAGAATCATTTTTTGAAATTTCTTAAATATTAATAGTTTATGAAATATTGGCAAAAAACGGAAAGCCATTTTTTTCCTTTTTTAATTGTTTATAACATTTGCAATTTTTGATGTGCATAACACACTTTTAGAACATTTTTCTAGGCAATTCCGAATCCAATGAGCTATTACACATAATTTTAAGAGCAGTATCTCTATTTTCGACCTTTTTCAACTTGTCGACTAGAGTGAGTTGTAGCTGAACGCGCCTGACGTATTATATTGGTGTTATGGCGTGACGTCATGCGCTGCAATTTGTGTTTCAATCAAAATGGCCGATTGAATCACAATAATCTTATTATTTTACATAAAACTAAACCAGTATTTTGAATTTTTTTTAATATGAGTGTTCCCCTAAAATCATTAAATTGACGATTTTTTGATACTGTCGTCATGCCCATTTAGTTAAATCCATAATTATAATTACTAAGAGTCATGGATAATAGAAATAAGACCATCTTGTGTAAGAAGTCTAGTTAAAAAACTTCTGTAATACTTTGTAGAAGGTTTTTACAGAAATTTTGGTAAAATTCAGACGACATAGTGATTATTTAAACTGTACATTAAAAATTTCATAAGAGAGGACAACAATAGTCGAGTCAGCTAGTTTTAATTAATATAATTCTGTAAAAAATTGATTTTTATTTTACAAAAACATAAAATTTCCTTTATGTACTAAGGGAATCAATATAAAATTTAAAAAATATTACAGGTCCTCCTATCACAAGAAACGTACCAGCTGACAGTATACGCATGTTGTACAGAAGTTGTGTTGCATGCATATGGAGTCCACTCACTACGATTTCCACGAGTCTTGCAAATATACGGTCTGAGTGCCTTTCACTTCTACAAAATTATTGAATTGGTCGTGCAAGCTGTTGTGGAAAAGCTCAGTAGAGATGTTATTAAGCATCTTAATGCGGTATGTTTTTGTGATGTATTTCTCTTACTCTTTTTAATAGCTTTATTAGAGCATGTTTTTCTATTAATAAAAGCGAATAAAATAACAGTTTCTATACTACAAAATAAAAGTGATAATGTCTATTCCTTTATTAGATGAAACAGTGAAAACATCTGTTAATAATATGAAACAAAATTTTTAAAATGACATGGTCTTTATTTATGATATTTCAAATACAAAGTTATATTTCTACAATTAAGCTTATTAATATGAACACATAACATATTTGCAGGTAGAAGAACAAGTCCTAGAATCTCTAGTGTGGACGTCAGATAGTCCACTGTGGGACCAACTCGCCAAAACACCTGTTCCAGCTTCCGCCGAAGTTTATGTACAAGATTCACCCAACTGCCGCAGAAATATCAGTATGTTTAACTAATAACAAATAATATTTAAAAATTACTGATCTCTTGAAATTCCAATTTTTCAAAATATACTTTGTTTTATATGTCATATAACTCAACCATTACCACCAGTGAATAATATTAAAAATTTTGATATGATTTAAAATCTTTATAATTTCCTCATGTGTGGGTAACACAAAAATAAAAATAAAAACGAATTAAAAGTTCTTGTTGATGATTTAAGAAGTTCACTGAATTAGTACTCTCACATTTTAATACTCGACCAAAAGAAATATATCGCGGCTTGCAGAACAACTGATTCTTCAGAAAAAAAAAATGTAACATCGACATCATCTTCGTCGGTGGTCTTTTGTTATCGATTTCAACTTTATGTTGAACTGTATTTCTAACTTAATAGGTTCTTGAAGAGAACCTTCGTTAGGCGCATGAGGGGTAAAATTTGAGCGACCGGTAACGCGGCACCGTCATGACGGTCAGTACTTGGATGGGTGACCACCTGGGAACATCGCGACCTTGGCTTTTTGTTTTTTTTTTCAATTATTTTTTTAGGGTTCCGTACCGAAAGCGTAAAAACGGGACCCTATTACTAAGACTTCGCTGTCCGTCCGTCCGTCTGTCTCCAGGCTGTATCTCAAGAACGGCGATAGTTAGAGAGTTGAAATTTTCACAAATTATGTATTTCTGTTGCCGCTATAACAACAAATACTAAAAACAAAAAAAAATTAAATATTTAAGGGGAGCTCCCATACAACAAACGCGATTTTCTTGCCCTTTTTTGCTTGATATCAATAATGGCAACAGGGAGGCACTTGAAATATTCACAAAATACTCAATTGTATTTTTAATTTAATAATAAATAATAAAATTAAAATAAAATTAATATTTAAGGGGGGATCCCATACAAAAAAAAAACGTCTTTTGTGCCTATTTTTGCTCTCATACAATAAAGGTGAGCTTTTTGCCCGATATTAAAATCAATGTACCTAGTCAATGGTACGGAACCCTTCATGCGCGAGTCCGACTCGCACTTGACCGATTTTTTGTAATTTAAATTAGTTTGCCAAAGAAGTTTCACTTCTGACATGTGTACTTTGTACGCACGCGATTTTTTTTAACATTACTTGTGTGTAGATTTTACTATGACAATCACGTATAATATCCAATTTAAAAATATTAATCATGGTAAAAATATGTATCTAGGTGGATTGCAGTCACCTGTGTCAGCAGTTATAGATCGTTTCCTAACACCAATGGCCGACCAAGCAAAGAAGCAATTGTTCAAAGATAATATTAAACCGGGTCAGTCACTTTTAGGTAATTTGTTTATTTTATTTTATTTAGATCTTTTTTTATATATGTGATAAATATTATGGCTTCATAATTTTGCTGAAAATGTCCTACAAGTGAGAATGTTTATTAAAAAACAATTTATAATTTGTAAACTATAACTGAAGTCTAGTTATATCAATGTTTTGGAAGAAATGTTTATTAATAACAATAATAATTACAGTTCAAGCCAACAACAATGTAAAAGAAGAATCTTCAGATCCCCAGTCACCTCCAAACACTACTACTACCAACATTACTACTACTCTATCAAGTACTGAAAACACTCCAAATACAACACCGAAAAAAGCCAATAACTCATTAATGCTTTTCTTTAGAAAGGTTAGTATAATTAAGTCTAAAGAATAAATTTGTTTTTATTTATTTACATAAATTGATTTGTCCCAAGCGAGTATAAGACCATTTGGGCTCCCTAGATAATTAAAATATTGTAAATAGCTTGTTCATTCTTGTTGCAGTTCTACAGCCTGGCGGTGGTGCGTATGAACGATCTATGCACGCGGCTGCGACTGACAGATGAGGAGCTGAAGCGCAAGATCTGGACGTGCCTGGAGCACTCCGTCATGCACCAGACGCAGCTCATGCGCGACCGCCACCTCGACCAGGTGCTCATGTGCGCCGTCTACGTCATCTGTAAGGTACACAAGGTCGCCATATGTACTGTGTACGTGTACTAGTACGGACTGCTACACAAGATCTGGACGTGCCTGGAGCACTCCGTCATGCACCAGACGCAGCTCATGCGCGACCGCCACCTCGACCAGGTGCTCATGTGCGCCGTCTACGTCATCTGTAAGGTACACAAGGTCGCCATATGTACTGTGTACTTGTACTAGTACGGACTGCTACACAAGATCTGGACGTGCCTGGAGCACTCCGTCATGCACACAGGTCATGTTTGTGTTAAAATACAAAATTTTTAAATTTGACAAAATATAAGTTTGCGTGACAAGATAATTTAAAACATCTATTAGGACCTATTAACTAAAATAACTGTTTCCAAACTAATGTTGGCGTTTTTTTATCCAGGTTTCACACAATCCAAACAATCAAGTGGAGCGAACGTTCGCTGACATCATGCGTTGTTACCGACAGAGGCCACTCGCCGACAATCATGTATATAGATCTGTTTTAATCAATAAGGGAAATGGAGAAGGTATTTTTTTAACTTGTCTCTTTTTAAACAGAAAACCTTGAAAGAATAGAACTTGGAATAGACAGTAGTTACATTTTTATAAAATGATTATATATTTAGAATTTGCATCATAATAATTGGATATGATTTTAAACACTGTCGCTTTATTAATATAATGATAAAATGTATTCGTATTTATTATAATTATTATAAAATTATTAAAGAGTACAAATTGATGTATTGATCATTAGCTTTCTTTTATAAAGTAAGTCTTTTATAAAGTAGTAAGATACTACATTTTAGACAAAATATGTAGTTACATCTGAACAAAAAAAGGAATAATAAATTATTAAATACTATTTATTTTTTCTAGAATCACCTGAGAGAGGAGACCTTATTAACTTCTACAATAAAGTTTATGTAAAGTGTATGCAGAGTTTTGCATTGAGATTCACTGGAAGACATGTAAGTTTTGATTGGTGCAGTGTATTAAAAAGTTTAAATAAGTGAAATTTCATATATCCTACACATGTATTTATTTTTACTTTTGTCGCAATACTATAATGATTCCAAAGTTGTTGTTAGGAATGTGTAAATTATATTATTATTTATGTCAACTATCAATAAACTTCATTTATTTGTATGTGTGCTCAGTGCTGCATTTCTAAAACAGGGGTTGCCAAACTATTTCGAGCAAGAAACCTGAAAATACTTAATTAAAAAAAAAAAAAGTTTTTTTTTCGTTTGTGTCATTCCCTGAAAATTGGACACGAAAAAATTAGGAACAAAACGTATGACGAGCGGTTAGTTAAGTCGCTGTATCTTCGTTAGTAGCTTCGATTCATCTTAAAATTTCATACAATATTCTTGGAAGGTTCTCCATTATTGAATTTTAAAAAAAATCAAAAAAAGAACCTCATGTACCTAACACTACTCGAGAGCAGTATCATTTGGCTGTGACCTGTAAGGTTGAGATACTTTTCCAGTCGAGCTGCACACGACTTTAAGCAGAATATTTCCTGTTGTACTCTACCTGACATTGCTTATTAACCGACTTCAAAAAATGAGGAGGTTACTCAATTCTACCGTATATGTTTTTTTTTATTTATGTTCGGGGATAACTTCGTCGTTTATGGACCGATTTTGATAATTCTTTTTTTGTTGGAAAGGGAATATCCCAACTTAGGTACCATGATAAGGAAACCAGGATCTGATGATGGGATCCCAGTGAAATCTAGGGAAACCCTTAAAAATCGTAGTTACGACTAGTGCGTTTGTTAATTTATTTATTATTTATTACTTGCCGATGCAATTGAAGTCGGTTTTTTCGTTTGCTAGCAAACACAAATATGTAAAACATCTGTTTCACAGGAGTGCAGCCTGTCGCCACTACCGGCGGGCCGCGCTCGTGCTGGACGTTGGTCACCAGGTGGTCAGCGTGTGTCAGAACGCCACCAGCTGTATGTGAAGCCACTCACCACACCACCAAACCACCACCACCTGCTCACTTACCAGTTTAGCCGCAGCCCTGCAAAGGTACTTAAGGTCCTCTCCACTCTGAATAGGGTTTTTTTTATTCAATTTGTCCAGAAATTTATAAAATATTTGGAAATAGATTATGTATGTTAAAAAAACATAGTTTACTATTAAAAATTTTACTAGTGGTACTGTGTTACAATACTTACAATGTTAGTTTCTATTTGGCAAAAAAAATATATATTTTTCTATTCATATGCAACAGATGAAAAATATTAATAAAATAATATCATGTATTATACGAATAGTAATTCTTAAGAAATTAATGTGTATCTTTTGGCAAGTAAATTGTGTGAAAACTATTCATAATTGGTCGACTAAATCTAATGAAGTTTGCTTGCTCGATTATCAAAGATTAACAAATTAAATGTGAAATAGGACCTGCAGGCGATCAACACGATGGTGTCGTGCGAAGTGGGCGGAGTGGGTGGAGTTGGGATGAAGCGCAGCGCGGAAGGCGGCGACGTGGTGAAGCGCGCGCGGTACGCGGGGCCCGGCGTGGCGCGCAAGCTGCAGGGACTCGTCAGCGACCGTCAGGCGGTCTGAGCGCCCCGGTGAGCTCTACTGTGTTACTTGTTACTTACGACGTCTGAGCGCCCCGGTGAGCTCTACTGTGTTACTTGTTACTTACGACGTCTGAGCGCCCCGGTGAGCTCTACTGTGTTACTTGTTACTTACGACGTCTGAGCGCCCCGGTGAGCTCTACTGTGTTACTTGTTACTTACGACGTCTGAGCGCCCCGGTGAGCTCTACTGTGTTACTTGTTACTTACGACGTCTGAGCGCCCCGGTGAGCTCTACTGTGTTACTTGTTACTTACGACGTCTGAGCGCCCCGGTGAGCTCTACTGTGTTACTTGTTACTTACGACGTCTGAGCGCCCCGGTGAGCTCTACTGTGTTACTTGTTACTTACGACGTCTGAGCGCCCCGGTGAGCTCTACTGTGTTACTTGTTACTTACGACGTCTGAGCGCCCCGGTGAGCTCTACTGTGTTACTTGTTACTTACGACGTCTGAGCGCCCCGGTGAGCTCTACTGTGTTACTTGTTACTTACGACGTCTGAGCGCCCCGGTGAGCTCTACTGTGTTACTTGTTACTTACGACGTCTGAGCGCCCCGGTGAGCTCTACTGTGTTACTTGTTACTTACGACGTCTGAGCGCCCCGGTGAGCTCTACTGTGTTACTTGTTACTTACGACGTCTGAGCGCCCCGGTGAGCTCTACTGTGTTACTTGTTACTTACGACGTCTGAGCGCCCCGGTGAGCTCTACTGTGTTACTTGTTACTTACGACGTCTGAGCGCCCCGGTGAGCTCTACTGTGTTACTTGTTACTTACGACGTCTGAGCGCCCCGGTGAGCTCTACTGTGTTACTTGTTACTTACGACGTCTGAGCGCCCCGGTGAGCTCTACTGTGTTACTTGTTACTTACGACGTCTGAGCGCCCCGGTGAGCTCTACTGTGTTACTTGTTACTTACGACGTCTGAGCGCCCCGGTGAGCTCTACTGTGTTACTTGTTACTTACGACGTCTGAGCGCCCCGGTGAGCTCTACTGTGTTACTTGTTACTTACGACGTCTGAGCGCCCCGGTGAGCTCTACTGTGTTACTTGTTACTTACGACGTCTGAGCGCCCCGGTGAGCTCTACTGTGTTACTTGTTACTTACGACGTCTGAGCGCCCCGGTGAGCTCTACTGTGTTACTTGTTACTTACGACGTCTGAGCGCCCCGGTGAGCTCTACTGTGTTACTTGTTACTTACGACGTCTGAGCGCCCCGGTGAGCTCTACTGTGTTACTTGTTACTTACGACGTCTGAGCGCCCCGGTGAGCTCTACTGTGTTACTTGTTACTTACGACGTCTGAGCGCCCCGGTGAGCTCTACTGTGTTACTTGTTACTTACGACGTCTGAGCGCCCCGGTGAGCTCTACTGTGTTACTTGTTACTTACGACGTCTGAGCGCCCCGGTGAGCTCTACTGTGTTACTTGTTACTTACGACGTCTGAGCGCCCCGGTGAGCTCTACTGTGTTACTTGTTACTTACGACGTCTGAGCGCCCCGGTGAGCTCTACTGTGTTACTTGTTACTTACGACGTCTGAGCACCCCGGTGAGCTCTACTGTGTTACTTGTTACTTACGACGTCTGTAGGCCCCAGTGAGCTCTACTGTGTTACTTACGACGTCTGTGCGCCCCAGTGAGCTCTACTGTGTTACTTGTTACTTGCGACGTCTGTAGGCCCCAGTGAGCTCTACTGTGTTACTTGTTACTTACGACGTCTGAGCGCCCCGGTGAGCTCTACTGTGTTACTTGTTACTTACGACGTTCGAGCGCCCCGGTGAGCTCTACTGTGCTACTTGTTACTTACGTCTGAGCGCCCCGGTGAGCTCTACTGTGCTACTTGTTACTTACGACGTCTGAGCGCCCCGGTGAGCTCTACTGTGCTACTTATAATTTACTAGCTCGCCTGACAGACGCTGTTCTGTTTTGTGAACTAGCAAACGCATGAAATTGAAATGTTCCTTACTTTTTCGGAATTTTTCCATTTTCCTAAATTTTCGTAACATTATAACGAGTAATAACTAACGATCAGTCTTTGGAATTGTAAAATCGAATAAAATATATCTTATATTATTAAACGAGCAATTCTTGTATATATATATATATATATATATATATATATATATATATATATATATATATATTTTCTGAATCTCGGAATCGGCTCCAACGATTTTCGTGAAATTTAGTATGCAGGGGATTTCGGAGGCGAAAAATTGATCTAGCTAGGATTCATTTCAAAAAAATGTCGTTTTATCCCTGTTATTAATAGGTTGTCTCCCGTGAGGTTAGATCTAACCTGTCATTATTTATCTGACGCATCAATTTGGTGACACTCATTTACTATACTTTGTATACCAAACTTGAATTTTTGTATAAATTGGCAGTAATGTAGTGTGTGAAACGTCATAAACGTCAAGTATATAATTTTTTTTTCCAAATGTCACTTACTCTAAGAAAGAGGTTATTTATGTATGATATGTATTTTATTTCGGTAAGCCTTTAGACAATAGTATTTCGATTTATGGGGTTTTTTGAAAAATTGGGGGAAGGGGGTGTGGTGGATTATCCTCTGGTGCCTCTCCCATCCCCAGCAATCTCATGATTATAACGATATCACGGCAAAAAAATTTAAGGTAAAAATTATTTAAATACTTACCAAATACCTAATTTTAATTATACGTATTTTAGCTCCGATGCTGCAAGAAGTGCATTCATACTCCGTTCCGTGGCTTTTAAAACACACATTGTAATAATACACGTATGTACGTAGAAACTATTTGTAACACTTTTATACATAATATTATTCGTATTCACGTTAAAAATATCTCTTGATTGACAAGAGTAATATACGATACGAAGAACAGATTAATATGAACTGACATATCGATGTAGATGTTTTCGTTCTATCTATCAAACAGGCAAAAGTCTAAGACCATACAGCCTACTCAGTCGGGATTCTTTTCAATACATTTTTTTATATGAAGGCAAAACCTATTTAATCGTAAATCTTTTTAATTTTGAGCTTAGATAAATTAGATTATCGACATAATTTCATTATAAAAAATAAATAAATAACCCTAACCTACCTAACTTCAAAATTAGACGGTTTATCCACATAATTACGTTACGAAAAAAATGTAACCTACCACCATTGAAATTAGTATAACACGGCTCCGGCGCGGAAGGAGGACAGACCTCTCCCGCTGTGCGAAAGCGCATGAACGAATGCGTAGGGAGCGGATGAGGCTTATCCGCTCCGGGCTCTCAACAGAACACTCTAGGGGTAAGACAGACCAAGACCACGTGGATAGTGGGGTGCTCGGATTGGGTTCTGGGTATTTTTCGGATTTCTGTATATATATTCTAACACACAATTTTACTAATTTTATTAGAATATTATGTCGTTCTAATTAGTTTATCCATATCCATCCATATTGTTTTGAGCTTGTTCATTTGAGTTTTCAATTTAGTTTTAAGAACAACATTTACATTTTTATTTCTTGCATTAGAAAGCCAAAAAATTGACTGTAAATATATAATTCTGGAGTCTTACATTGTAAATACTAGCTGCTGCCCGCGACGTCGCCTGCGTGCGTTCACTGCTCGTTCCCCGTAGGTGATAGCGTGATAATATGTAGCCTATGTTCTGACCCGACTTCTTAATAATATTCGTGCCAAATTTGAAGTAAATCCATGCAGTACTTTTTGAGTTTATCCCGGACATACAGACAGACAAAAATTCAAAAAAATATATTTTTGGCTTCGGTATCGATTGTAGATCACAGCCCAAGTATTCTTTAAAAAAAATATTCAATGTACAGTTTTGACTTTCCTACCATTTTATTATATGTATAGATGTATAATATTAAAAAGAAATTTATTTCAAATATTGTCCAGACAAGTTAGACGTATAATGTCAATGTAGATTTGTGCTACAGGTGGTATCTTAAAATAAATAAGTTTGCAAATTGTTGAGAATGTGAAATAGTGAACATTTGTTGTTTTAGAAATTTACTAGCAGACCCGGCAGACGTTGTCCTGCCCGGAAAACAGCTACCAAATTTGATTACTTACATACCGATAGCAGTGCCACCTACCGGATCCAACTGGGATAAAAACTACCCTATCTCCTAAGTTGGATCAAATTACAGATGCTTACAAATTTTGATAAAAATTGGTTCAGTAGTTTTGGAGTTTATTGGCAACATACATCGTGACACAAGATTTTTATATATATAACTAGCTGTGCGGTTTCACCTGCGTTGATTTGAGGGAAAAAATGCTTTCCTTTTTTTCAATAGTATAAGATTTAATTAGCTTGATATATTTTCCTTCGTTTACACTAAATAAATTTCTGAACGCACGCATAAATATTTGACCAGAGTATATTATAACCACTACGTTTTATATTTGACAACCAATATATATTATGTCACAATCCGTTTTCATTACTGACATTATTATACATTTTTAAAATGTAAAATACGCCACTATCCGTATATTGTGGATATATGTTGTCGATTCGAAACCTTTATTTAAATACGTTCTTTAATTTTATCGGAGAGTTTACCATATCGACGGGATGAACATTAAATGTTTGACAGTTACGAAACACGAACATAGTTCCATACAAATTTTCATTCCCACCTTTCAACCCCTTACACCCTTTTATTCGCATTAAAAAGTAGCCTATGTCCTTTCTCAGACTCTAGACTATCTGTATACCAAATTTTATTTAAATCTGTTCAGTAGTTTTGGCGTGATTGCGAGACAGACAGACGGACAGACAGACAGACAGAGATACTTTCGCATTTATAATATTAGTATGGATTATGATGTACTAAGATTTTTGCCATAATTTTATTTATTTTGGTATACAAGGATTAAGTTAATTTGTAATAATTAAAATAAATTAAACAGAGGATAATTAATATTTTAGAAGAGTTTAAAATATAAATAATTAAAAAAAAGTTTGTTTTATTTATAAAACAAAAAAAAAATTGCAAGCAGCGGCTACGCGGAAAAATATTGATAATTTTATCGACTAATTTATCGACCTTTTTCCACACTATAATCGATATCCGGTACGATAGCAGTATGACAACACTATGCTTCATTATTACCAATTTAACGAAAAAAATAGAGCTCAACCGCAAAGTTGGTACCCCAGGGTATAGTAAAATTTGAAGTCTTGTCTTGACTATGAAGTGACACCTCTTCTCTAAATATGCTCTATGGTTCGGGCAAGTCCGGTAGACGAGAGGTTAAGCAATGAAAAAATATCAATAGAATACGAAGCTTAATTTCACTACGCGTCAACATAGCTTTAATGGCGTAATTAGTTAATCGGCGGGTCTCACATCGTGTTGACCCGGGTTCGAATCTCAGTCTCCAGATTGATTTTTTTTTCTTTTTTTTTTTTTAAATTTCACTCGTGATTTATTATTTAAATAAAATTAAAATATAAAAATACCGAGAAAAAAAAAAAAACAAAAAATAAAATGAAAATACCGAGCGAGGCTCGGTCACCCAGGTACTAATAACTTTATACCCCGTCCGGCGACTAATTAGCTTTTTGACAGCTCATGCCTATAAATTACAGTTTTTTTTTTTTCGGAATAACGTACTAAAAATTTTACAGTAATGTCATACTTTATTGACGATTTGATTGATTGAGTGAAGTACCCTGTGCATAACAAACAACCACAGACTATGAAACAGTTCTTGAAATAATAAATCGATAATAAATCGATCATATGATAAAAATAATTTTACGTCATGTGATTATTGTTTCTATAAATTTAATACAAAAAAGGAAATAAAAATAGTATCTATGACCCCAAGATTGATTACTTGCAAGGAATTAAGTCGAAATCTTGAAATTTAATTGCAAACCAAGAATAAAGAGCAATAACTCTGTTAATTCATTTATTTATTATATTAATATATTTCATTTATAATTAAAAAAACTAATAAACGCATAAATAAATAATATTTTTAAACTAAATGTATTTAATTAAATCGATTGAAAGTTCTTCATAAATAAAATCGATTATTATTTCGAATCGAATAAATAACGTGTGAGGCAGTCACTAATGTCAAAATTTCTTGAAGTGTCAAAAAGATCATTAGTCGCCGGACGGGGTATAAGTTATATATTTTATTATATTTTACAATTAATTTTATGAAAAACTAGGGTAAAAATAGATCATAATTAGGGATTGCAATACCGGGATACCGGGATCCCGAAATATCGGGATCCCGCACTATTTTTGCGGGACCAGTCCCGCACATAAATCGAGCGGGATCCCGCGGGATTAGCGGGACTACGCAACGGTAAACGCCTTGTGTTGTTCGGCACGCGAAAGCACGCGAACTGATTCGGCTCATGACGAAGATCATGATGATTTACCTCTTGCTACAGTGGCCGCAATGATACAAGCTCAAACTGTGGAGCCTGAACCGATGTCTCTTCGAGATGAACTTGAACAAACTCTATCGATTCGTATTATTTTTATTTTTGTGTTTCCCACACATGAGGAATGTTATAAATAAAATGTTATTTATTATCATATCAAAATTTCGATCCAGCGGGATTCGTATCTGGTTCTTCTTGGTATCTGGTATTCTGGTTTCTTCATCACTTCCATCCACGGTTGCTTAAAACCGAATAAAATCATATCAAAAATTTCGATTCGGCTGGCCATCGTTCCATAGCTTAATTGGCTAGAGCACTGACATGGTATGTCGGGGGTGCGGGTTGAAATCCCGCTGGATCGAAATTCTGATATGATAATAAATAACATTTTAAACTCTATCGAGCTTTAAAACTGCTTGTCGCACTCATTCCGGAGATAATTCTCTCGAGGAAGAAATGAATTTGTTTTAGTCTAGTGGATTAAAAGGCGAATATCTTCAATTCGCCTACAACGCGTTATCAACAGTTGTACCCACAAGCGTTGAAGCAGAACGAGCGTTTTCTGCTGCTGAGTGGTGGCCTTAGGGGGTGGCGAACGGGGCAATCGCCTTCGCTCTTGCAGGGGCCTCGCGCAACAACGCAAGCAAATTTAAAATAATATAGATTTTTGACTGTATTTTTTTTATTAAAATTATTAATGCATAGGTATTTGAGGAATTCGACGACACAAGATCGGCTTTCAGTCATTGCTACTCTTTCAATCGAAAATGACGTAGCTCATTCGTTAGATTATCGTGCTTTTTATTAAAGATTTTAGTCTTAGGAAAAGCCGAATAGTCTAGTCGACAAGTTGAAAATGGTCGAAAATAGAGCTACTGCTCTTAAAATTATGTGTGATAGCTCGTTGCTCGATATTCAATACCTTAAATAATTTAACCAATTTGTCGTACTCGCTTTTGACGCCGCGCGCGCAAACTAAAAATGTCACGTGGAGACCCATTTTCAGCATTAAATTAAAATCATAAATAATGGAGATAGAGTTCCGGGAGTAAAAAGTTTTTTATTGAAAATATCCTCCTCTTTCAGAATCTTTTTTTTAAATTTCTTAAATGTTAATAGTTTATGAAATATTGGCAAAAAACGAAATGCAAAAAAAAATATAAAAAATAAAAATTAAGAGCATTATCTCTATTTTCGACCATTTTCAACTAGTCGACTAGACTAGAAGGACAAAGGGCCTCGCAAAGACTTGCCGCCCGGAGCCTCGCAATGGGTAAGGCCGCCTCTGCTGCTGCTGGCTATCTCTGGCATATAAAGTTAGGAGCCGTTTGGCAGACAAGACTAGTAACATGCTATGTTTTATGCGCAATTACTTTCAAAATAATGCCTAAACTACCTATTGTCTCTTTGTAATAATTTTTATTCTTTTATTACATATTTTTATTAATCTCTCAATATGTTATTTTAAGTAATATATTTTTGTTTCTTTTTTAGTTCTAGATGCATTTATGATACAGGATTTCGCCTTTTTTCTCAATGACTTTAGAAACATGCGGGATCCCGCAAATACCAGGATCCCGCGGGACTTAGACCTCTCAGTCCCGCAAATACCGGGATTGAAATTTTGCTGCGGGATTGCATTCCCTAATCATAATTATTACTGTTATGTCAGTTTCACATGTTCATAACAATTTCTTTTTTATCTTTTCAGATAAAACCACTCAGTCTCCTTCACGCTGAAATGAATTTGAGTCATATTTATTGTAGTACCAAAAATTTTTCTTGTAGCTCTCTAGGTGTATTCTTTTCAATGTATAATCATTTTTATTTGACTAACGATGTTTTAAAATCAATTACCGTGGTATTATGGATTTATTTTTTAATTTGTCACGATATGAGCCTACTATTGGCTCAACAATATTTTTATAATTGGTGCTAGAACGAGCTTTGTTACATCACAGAGTATGTATAATATTAATCTTAAACTACAAGTAACTGTAGTCGAATCTGGATAAGTGAGAGCTAAAGGGACTGCAATATCTTTTTTTCTTATAGGTTTCTGAACACTAGCATTTCTAGTTGACAAATAAGTTGGAACATATACTTTTGACTATTTTATAATAATATAATTTTTATTTGTATTAAACATGACATAAATTATACAATACTATTGACCTCCCTGGCTTCGCACGGGTGCAAAAACTATCAGTGTTCCTCTACTATATTATGCATGTAGTATACACCTTCCCCTAGAATCACTATTGACTAAAGAAAAGCGTATCATAATCCGTTTTGTAGTTTTATAAATCTAAGCATACAGACAGCGGGAAGCGATTTTATTTTATACTATGTATTAATGGTTAATTTGTGACCACGACTTCTGAAACGTCATTAAAATATACGTAGTGTTGAAAGTTAATACATTTATCTTTCACTTATTTACGCACAGGTAGCAAACTCAGTAATAAAGGTTCACAAAAAATTCACTTATACCCTTCTCTAGATAGGTAAAATAACAGGAATGGAAAAGTATTCTCACTAATGGAAATTTCCTCGCTTACCCAGTTCCCACTTACTTAGGTTCGACTGTACTTTACTGATAATGATTTAAGTTTAATTTATATTAAAAGACGATATATTTTTACTCAAGCAACAATATTTTATATTTATTGAAATCAGAATCACGTCTATGACAAAGCTCATTAATTCATTGTATTGGAGATTGACAACACACAAATGTAGTATATTGATCTCATTCCTTATTTATGGTGAACGTCTATTTTATAATAATGCCATATTGTCTAAAATTGCTCATTGCTATGTAACGTAAGTTAATTGTAATGAAGTCTGGTCCCAGCCGACGAAGGCTTCACCATAATAACAATTTGGGCATAGTAGTAATTTTGTTTACCATTGTAGTCATTTGTGTATATACAGACTTTATGTTAAGCTTAATCTGAGTGAAAAACATTATTATTGAAAAAAATATGTTTTAAATATTTATCACAGGTAAAGCAAGTTCCTTTTATTTTCTTGACTGAAAGTACTTATCAGTCTATAATTATTTTATTTGCTTCCATTAATATTATTTTATTATTAGTTTCTAAGTGATGATCAGAAAAGAGTTGTAAATCAACTTCATTTTAGTTTATAATCAAAATTAAATGATTGTATATTTCGGACATAACCATTATTATATCATGTATTTTACTTAGTGTAAATTAAAACATTTTAAAATTAATTTGTTTTGTTTTTGACTTCATATTATATTTTTATAAATAAAATAAAAAACAGCCAATATCAAGAATTTATTAAAAAACGAAAAGGAAAATTTACTATTTTCTATTGAGTAACAGCCAGCAGCAGTAGTGACTGCCTCAGTAAATAATCTAACGCTGATCCAAGCTCCCTTATTATATACATTTTATTAAATTGTCCTATTTACAAGTATGTAGTCACAATATTAGAAAAAAAATACTGCTATAAGTACATAAAATGAAAATGTGTTATAATCAGTGCAGAAATATATCTACAATTCTTCCTTTATAATAGAAAAATACACAACCTATACTAATTTATTATATATCGCTGGCCCCGGGCAATAAAGCGGTAAACGCCAGTTACGCCTTTTTTAATGTTATTTGATTTTTAGCTTCTCTGAGTATCAATCTATCACTCTTATTTTTTTCGGATTTTTTCTATTAATATTTCTTTAGAATAAATGACAATATCAGTTTTATTGCATGGAGAAAACATAACACAAAAAACCGATAACATCTTTACACTAAATTTTTAAACAAAGAGTAACAGTAATAAATTTAACCGCACTTTTGGAAATAAACGTATTTTATCAATAAACTGTAAACACTTAATACTGAGTAATCACAAGAAATTTTATTCTGTACAATGCTATTACGCCTTTAAAATTTTTCTGAAGAAGGTGGTAATCGGCTGATACGCTCGAAATCTAAAGTAGAAATAAGGTCGTATTAGTTTCTTACATTTCTGAATCTCAGTGGTTGGTGTTTTTATAAAGTTATTAATGATGTTACAATTAAAATAGTATCATCTATAAATTGTATTATACATTTTTTCAATTATTTCAATTAATATTTATACCATTAAAATTATTTTTAAAAGGTTAAATTGGTAAAAAAATTAGCTTTTATTTGACATATTGAACATCTGTTTTGGATAACTGTACGCTGCACTATAAACAAATTAGCTTGTTTTATTTCTCCTGTAAAATTTGATTTTTGATATTACCGCTTTAATGCCCGGGGACAGCGATATAATACATTCATTATATGATATCACTAGAACATCTATTTTTTCTTACCTTACAAAACAAAAAAATTTAATACCTCAGACACAAGTAATAAATAACACAGCTCTAATTCAGTCATTAATATGATGCTGATACAGGTTAGTATAAGATTAGAGAATCCCAAACTTCTTAAATCTGTAGTTCCGTCAATAAATTGAAAGTGTACAAAATAAAATTCCTAACCGAAAAAGTTTGGGTACCTCCTAGTGTTTTTTTCCATCAGTTCCACTACTACTGACCTAGGGAGTTAAGTTATTGCGCGCGGTCACGCACGCATTCATAGCTTCATAGCGTCTTCCCATCTAGCATGTATTATGCGCTATAGATAGATAACGTGATATAGGCGCTTTGCATTACAATACCTCTCTCAGTCTATTCGCGTAAAGAATTTATAAAGAATAGACTCATCTCTAATAGCTATATTCATATTATAAAGAATAGACTCATCTCTGTCTCTCGGCTTAGAGATATACCTATATACTAGATGACCCGGTGAACTTCGCATCACCTACTAACTACAAGTCCTATGGAAAAAAGTTCAATAGCAAAGTTGTAGGTAATAAAAAGATCTACAACTTTGGTATTTACACTTTTTTCACATAACCTCAAAATTTATGTGAAAAGTTCAAAAAACCAAGTTTTTGGTTTTTTATTTTTATCTTTTACATTTTTTTTGTTTTTTACGAAATTTGGTGAAAATTTACCTACCTTTTTATGTTCCAAACACACTGTAATTCTTTTGATTTAAAATATTTATTTTTTCACCTTATTTCGACCCTTAATATCAAAAAAGGACCCTCATTTTCAATCGAAAATTCTCACGTCAATATATTAGCATTAAAAAAAAATTGGTGGCCCTTTTGTTCGTTGAAATCTCTATTTTCTGATTGTGTAAAAAAATATATACATTACTACAGTAAATGTTTTCAGAAAATGCAAAGAAATAATGAGCCCCCCCCCCCCCCCTGGGCGGGTTCCAGGACCTAGGTGGACCACTAATTAAAAT
Source organism: Melitaea athalia (assembly GCA_905220545.2). Classification (NCBI taxonomy): domain Eukaryota; kingdom Metazoa; phylum Arthropoda; class Insecta; order Lepidoptera; family Nymphalidae; genus Melitaea; species Melitaea athalia. The sequence continues at coordinate 12,700,195 of HG992194.1, forward strand.
TGTTAAACAAGATTTTTGTCACAATATAGATATTTTTAAGTACAGTACTAACATACATTAATAAAATACCTACTTTTTACCTTTATCTATCATTATCAAAATTAAATTATGGCTTCTTGTGGCTTGACCACGACTATGTGACCCCCCCCCCTTGGCGCCTTGACCACGACTGTGACTGGTGTGGCGCCGAAGCTGGATCCGCCCTTGATTGTAGATGTCTTATTAAATATTCTTTTCATTTTCTGAGCAATTCTTTGCATTTCTGAGAAGATTTATCATAGTAATGTAAGTACATATATATTTTTTTACACAATCAGAAAATAGAGATTTCAACGAACAAAAGGGCCACCAATTTTTTAAAAAATGCTAATATTTTGACGTGAGAATTTTCGATTGAAAATGAGGGTCCTTTTTTGATATTAAGGGTCAAAATAAGGTGAAAAAATATATATTTTAAAAGAAAAATAAAAAACCAAAAACTTGGTTTATTGAACTTTTCACATAAATTTTGAAGTTATATGAAAAAAGTGTAAATACCAAAGTTGTAGATCTTTTTATTACCTACAACTTTGCCATTGAACTTTTTTCCATAGGACTTGTAGTTTAGCCAGAAATCGAGATAAACCGTTTTTTACCCTTAAACCCTCTCTCCCTTCCACTTCCCGACAGGGCCGTAGCTAGGGGGGGGGGGGCATTGAGGAGCAATGCCCTACCTTGAAATCACAAATGCCCTACCTTAAAATTGCCAAAAACTAAAATAAAATATTATAATTAAATTGTTTGTTCAACAAGTTGAGAAAAAAAAAAATTGTAGCCAAAATAAACAAAAACTAGAGATTGATTATGATTGTTTGTAGTTTGGTTAAGTGAAGTGCACGATTAAAGAGTGTTTTGTAATAATGTCAGCTATGGTATTCCTTCTGCTATTGCACAAATCGGAGAACCAATAAAACAAGTTGTTTTAAACACATATCCAAAACAACATAACAGAGGGCCTTTGTTTTCGATTGGTTCAAGCGTTAAAAATGGTTGCAGTATTCTGTCGAGAAAGATGGTGCTTTTTGCTATCTATCCAGCCATTTTTACCTCGTGGAAGCAAACAGAAGCGTAAACTTCCACAGGATTGAGAAACTGAAAAAATGCCATTGATTCTAAAACTGGTTTTCCAAAACATGGAAATAAAATGATTCTACTGAAAAATTTGGATACGTTTGAAACAATTTAGTAATTAAAATAATTGGTCATGTTTCATTTACAATTTTAATTAATTTTTCAAGTCGGAAAATTCCATCAAGAGAAGAAGCTAGTGTTGTTAAAGCGTACTTAACGGGGATAAAATGGAAATACATTGCAAGTTTTGTACAAGCAACGAGAGGCGTTCAAATATACATATGAACTTTTTGCATCTGTGGCGACCATAGGATGTAGCACTGCAATGTGCGAATCTGTTTTCAACTTTAACTGCAATCAATAGGCCTCAAACTCAAAGGCTGTCAATGGTTCACGAGAGAATGGCTGGTATGGTCTTTCGGACGTTTGAAAAAAAAGGGACAAAATCAGTTGATCTGAACGAAGTTCTTTGCATATAACATGGCAAATCGTAGATGCAGCTGTTTTAAAGATTTTTATATTATTATGTCAATTATTATAATAAGTTTGCAAAAACAATATGATTTAAAATTCTAAGTGGTATTTTTAGTCGTATCTATTTATTCGTATCACCCCACCCAACAATTAATTTTATTACCTCAGTCTCACTCAGACGTGGATCTCTACATCCAAATCTGGAAGTTCAACCATCTTTTTCGATTGTTGTTCATCATTGAGGATTTAATAGTTCGTAGACCATGCTCATGTTCTATCACAGAAATTATTTGTCTACGAATAACTAGTCAATGTACAACTCTGACCTAGTAGTCTAGTCAACAAGTTCAAAAACGTGTTAAACAGAGATAAAGCTCCTAAAAATATGGGCGATAGCACATTCGATTCGGAATGATGTCTAGAAAATGTTTTTTAAGGGTTTATTAGCACATTAAAATAATTGCGATTGTTATTAACAAAATAAGAAAAAAGAAGGTATTTAGTTTTTCGTGAATAATTTCTAAAATAATGAAATTGAAGGAATTTTAAAAAAAGATCCTGAAAGAAGAGGAAATTTCCGATTAAAAAGTCTCAATTTCCAGAAATCTATCTTTGTTATTTATAATTTATTTTAACGCTGAAAATAGTACTTCGCGAGGTCGTTACGCCATAGGCGTGCCGTCTAAAAAGCCGGTATTTCACCTAAAATAATTTTTTTATAGTATTAACTAACAATTTAAAAATTTGAATAAATTATAGTTAAGTGTAATCTAGACACTTGAAGGAATTTTTAAAAAAGTTACACCATTGTTAATTAACTACTTATTTTCCAATCTCTGTTTTTATAAATTACGGCATAAAAGTTTAAATAATTGGTCTAAAATTTTTGTCGCTTCGTGGAGCTCTTCACATTTAGATAGGTACCTAATAAAGTTATGCAATAAAAATTTATTAATGTTTATTAATTTGCTAATTATAATTTTTTTAAATTAACAAAAAATTAAATTTCTAAAAATTGTTATCAAAAAATGTTTTTTTTTTTTAGTAATATTTTATTAAGCTGTTTTTTCATCTGATATAGGTATTAATTAACATTGTAAAAAAAATAGATATATAGATATTTTTCCCAATTATTTTATTTTTATTGGTGAAATCTTAAAAACTATAACGTACGGATAAAAGGAAATTATTAATTACACATTATTTTGTTTAAAGAATTGAAAAGGGTCAAAGAAGACGTTTAAGAATAAAATAATTTTCTATTTATATTATAAGATTATAAAAAATGAAATAAAAAATTTAAGAATTTTTTTTAAATAATAATTATTTCACCTATGCAATATGATAGTAAATTTCTTCGTTTTTAAGTCGCAAAATAGTCTGTTTATAAACAATTTCTTAACAAATGACGTAAAAATTTTTTTTCAATGTTAATTATATATTATAATTATAAATTTATATAATTATATATTGTTACTATATTAGATGCAAAAACAGCAATAATAAGATATTACTAAAAAAAAACATTTTTTGATAACAATTTTTAGAAATTTAATTTTTTGGTAGTTTAAAAAAGTTATAATTAGCAAAACTATAAACTTTTGTAAATTTTTATTGCATATCTTTATTAAGTATCTAATGAGAAGAACTCCATGAAGCGAATCAAATTTTAGACAAATTATTTAAACTTTTATGCCGTAATTTATAAAAACAGAGATTGGAAAATAAGTAATTAATTAACAATAGTGTAACTTTTTGAAAAATTGGCATAAACTATTTTTTTTCACCGAGGTTTTATTCCTTCAAGTGTCTAGATTACACCACAATTTATTCAAATTTTTAAATTATTGTTTAATGCTATAAAAAAAATTATTTTAGGTGGTATACCGGCTTTTTAGACGGCACGCGACGTAACGACCTCGCGGAGTACTATTTTCAGCGTTAAAATAAATGATAAAAAATAGAGATAAAGTTTTGGGAGTTGGGATTATTTAATTGGAAATTTCCTCTTCTTTCAGTATCTTTTTTTAAAATTCCTTCAATTTCATTATTTTAGAAATTATCAACGAAAAACTAAATACCTTCTTTTTTTTCTTATTTTGTTAACAACAATCGCAATTTTTTATGTGCTAATAAACCCTTAAAAAACATTTTTCTAGACATAATTCCGAATAGAATGAGTTATCACCCATATTTTTAGGAGCTTTATCTCTATTTAGCACGTTTTTGAACTTGTTGACTAGACTATAGAGGTCAGTTATATAAGTGCATTTATAATAGCTTTTCATGGTGATTGATTTAGGAGCCCATGCTTCGGAGCAGATCAATTCTGATAATTTTTTTACCGCCCTACCTCTAACCAATGCTGCCCTACCTTAAATTCGACTCTAGCTACAGCCCTGCTTCCCGACCTCAGATAGACCGTAATTTATTTTTCCTATCATTTTCGTTGTATTCTCTTTCTTTTGCAATGTGTTTCATTCTACTATAAATTTCTTTGTTTTTTTCCCATTTTTAAATGCTAAAAGCACTGGTCTATGTATATTTGTGAAAAATATGGACAAAACAATTTCTGAACGCACCTATAAATATTTGACAACCAATTGACAATGATTTTGACAAAAGACATCTAATTTCGCCGCTAGGAACATTTTGTATTGGAAAATTATATTGTCGTTTTTAGTATTTTCCGTTATATATTATTTATGTTTCTCACAGTTAAACCTTCCCTGAACTTCCTTAAACATTTTAAGATCAAAATTAGCCAAATCGGTCCAGCCATTCTCGAGTTTTAGCGAGACTAACGAACAGCAATTGATTTTTATATATTCTATATATATACAAGAGATTTCCACCCATATATTGACTCATCACAATATCGCTAGAACCATAAGGCGTAGAGACTTGAAATTTGGTAGGAATATTCCTTTCGCCGAGTAGAGGTCAGCTAAGAACGGATTTTACAAAATTCCACCCACAATCGGGGGTTGCGGGGGTTAATCTATATATATAAAAGAGATTTCCACCTATTGACTCATCACGATATCCCTGGAACCATAAGGCGTAGAGACTTGAAATTTGGTAGTAATATTCCTTTCGCCGAGTAGAAGTCAGCTAAGAACGGATTTTACAAAATTCCACCCACAAGAGGAGGGGGCGGGGGTTAATAACATATATGGCAAAACAACGTTTGCGGGGTCAGCTAGCATTTAAATAAAACAGATTTCCACCCATATATTGACTCATCACGATATCTTTGGAACCATAAGGCGTAGAGACGTGAGGTAGGAATATTTCTTTCAATGAGTAGAGGTCTGCTAAGAACGGATTTCACGAAATTCCACCCCAGGGGGTTAATAACATATTATATGGCAAAACAACGTTTGCCGGGTCAGCTATTATATATATATATATATATATATATATATATATATATATATATATATATACAGGGTGTTAGGGGAATGGTTAGCCATAGAGGTATGTTGGGTAGGGGGAGTCATTTGGAACCTATTTAGGCTAACTTACCTATATGCAAAGTGTTACGGATTTTTTTTTTATGATTATTTTTTCATTTTTCTAAAAAAGTGCCGAAAATTAGTGATTTGACCATCATATCTTTTTTGTTTATTGATATAACAACGCCATTCTTTTTTTGTTTTGATCATCAATACATTGCGCATGTAAAATAAATGTGATTTAATTTAGAAAACATCTACAAAAAAAATTATGGGCCAAAGAAATCTTGACAGAGACAAAAAGTAAATCAAACCTTCAAGTTTAGGTATAAATTAAAAAAAAAAAATAAAGCCTCCAGACAATTTAAAATAATTTAAAAAACTACTCTAGTTAACACTGTTTTAAATAATATTACTTTCATTCACCTACCTTACTTACTTTTTTTTTAAATGATGAAATAACGAAATGGTTTCTACCTGAACCCGCACTCTACGCTGACAATTATAACAATAATTGTTATTACGCAGGGCGGTATATCCCTGTATAGCACATGGTAAACTACCATCTTGACTTTGGCGACATGTTGGCGCAGCGGTCAGAGCACTGGCTGATGCGCTGGCGGTCGCGCGTTCGATTCCCGCTCACGGCAGATATTTGTATTGGTCATATAGATGTTTGTCGTGGTCTGGGCGTTTGTGCTTGTGTATTGTGTGTGTTTCCGGACCCCCGACACAGGAGAAAATCCTACTGGGGGCCGTCGAGTGTGAAGCGTTTATTATTAAAAAAAAAATCTTGACTGCTCTCATCAGGCGAGGATTTACATCCTTATTTGAAGATCATCCTTTTTTCTACAATAATTGTTATTACGCAGGGCGATATGTCCCTGTACGGCACATGGTAAACTACTTGCTGTCTCTTTTTATCTTGGAATTTGGGGTATGAGTTTCCACGGGCACCACAAATGTCTCTCATAGGGTGAAATTAATGCCGGTAGGTATCAAAATAAAACAAATCATAAATTCGAGTAACAAATTTATTCTATTTTTATAAATACAGTGAATTCGGTCGTGAATTTTCATAATCTACATTACAAGAAATAAGGATGATCTTCAAATAAGGATGTAAATCCTCGCCTGATGAGAGCAGTCAAGATTTTTTTTTTAATAATAAACGATTCACACTCGACGGCCCCCAGTAGGATTTTCTCCTGTGTCGGGGGTCCGGAAACACACACAATACACAAGCACAAACGCCCAGACCACGACAAACATCTATATGACCAATACAAATATCTGCCGTGAGCGGGAATCGAACGCGCGACCACCAGCGCATCAGCCAGTGCTCTGACCGCTGCGCCAACATGTCGCCAAAGTCAAGATGGTAGTTTACCATGTGCTATACAGGGATATACCGCCCTGCGTAATAACAATTATTGTTATAATTGTCAGCGTAGAGTGCGGGTTCAGGTAGAAACCATTTCGTTATTTCATCATTTAAAAAAAAAGTAAGTAAGGTAGGTGAATGAAAGTAATATTATTTAAAACAGTGTTAACTAGAGTAGTTTTTTAAATTATTTTAAATTGTCTGGAGGCTTTAATTTTTTTTTTAATTTATACCTAAACTTGAAGGTTTGATTTACTTTTTGTCTCTGTCAAGATTTCTTTGGCCCATAATTTTTTTTGTAGATGTTTTATAAATTAAATCACATTTATTTTACATGCGCAATGTATTGATGATCAAAACAAAAAAAGAATGGCGTTGTTATATCAATAAACAAAAAAGATATGATGGTCAAATCACTAATTTTCGGCACTTTTTTCGAAAAATGAAAAAATAATCATAAAAAAAATCCGTAACACTTTGCATATAGGTAAGTTAGCCTAAATAGGTTCCAAATGACTCCCCCTACCCAACATACCTCTATGGCTAACCATTCCCCTAACACCCTGTATATATATATATATATATATATATATATATATATATATATATATATATTCACGACCAATTAAATCGTAGTAAATTAGAATGCGTCTAAAGAATTTACTTAAACTGAGCAAAATAACACGGCATTTTAATCATCTTTTATTAAATTGAACGTAAAAAGGATAAGTCTATTCTTATTAACGAAAATATACAATCGTATATATATTACAAAACTGCAACATCGTAGGCTCATCGAATTATTAATAATAGCGAAAATCGCAATTATTACTTAAATTAAATAAAAATTGGTTGTTAGACAAATGTTATATTTACAGTTTGATGGTTTTTATTTAGTCATTTTAAGACAAATTACGAAGCTCAATATTTCCCGCGTGATGCTTGCGCCACTTTAGTGTGGGGTGTCCCCGAAAGTGCAGATTGCAATGTGCGTGTTCAGTGCAGCGCGTCGGTGGACAGCGGCGACGAGCGCGCGGACGGCGGGGCCGAGCGCGAGTGTCAGGTGCCGCGGCCCTGTGAGAGACAATCAATAATTTATAGAAAAACCCTACTGCCAGTTCATCATGTCATGATGTCATATCATGGTCTCGATGTCATGTCATAGTTTCATGTCATGTCACGGTCTCATGTCACGTCACGACCTCATGTCATGTCACGCTCACATGTCATGTACCATTCTAAAACCTCAACACTTATTATAAAAGGGACTGGGGAGTATACAAAAATGGATAACAAATATCACAACATTGAGTTAGACCTCAATACAACACTAAGATTTAGAGGTTTAATAAAAAAATCTATGTCTTAAGTCATGTTGGAAGACAGACACCTAAATATCGTACCGCAAAATTTCTCAAATCATTATTATTTTAATATCTATATAATAAAAATGAATGTTGCTAAGCACATAACTGAAGAATGGTTTTTTGTTTGTTCCTTAAATCCCACGGAAGGTTTTTATACTAAAAAAAAAAACATAACAGACAGAACGAAGTCTATCCGGGCAGCTAGTATACTAATATAAATATCTACTTCAAAAACTAACCTTTCCCTCCTTAATGGCAATAACGTAACGTTGTGCGACGCGTTCTGCCGGTGAATACCCATCCGCGTATGACGAATCCTGTGAATCAAACACACAACTTGATACTCTTTGTTATAGCAAACATTTTAAAGACTTCTTTTTAAGATATTTTATTGTTCAATTTAGTTATTATTTCGGCTTATCATAAAACTTTTGACGAATTGCGATACTTCTCTAGATTAATAAATATTAAAATTAGGTTAATATGCGAAGTTCTATTGTTAAAACTTATAAAACTGATTATCTTGATAAATTATAATATATATGAGGCGTGGTCTTGAATCCGCTATAAAACAAAGAACAAAAAAAATTTACAATACAGACGAAACAGTAAACAGCTTTTCTTTAATATAGGTATTGGCACGCATAACTGGTGGTCGTTGAAACAGTGAGGATCGCTTTATGGATCCTGCAGGCAGTGCGAAAAAAAAATTAAAAGTATTTAATACTCTTTCTTGAGTCACCCGCGACCATGGCGCCTGTACCGTCACCGAAATATTGGTAGTTTCAAAATATTAATCTTAAAAAATGTAGTACTTATTAAATATCAATTAAACGTTGAATTAGGTTGAAGGTTAGTGCTCAATATCCAATATAAGTCGTGGAAGGGTGGAACCGACCTCGAAGAGCACCTCGTAGGGGTCGGCGGCGGTGGCGGGCAGGCGGTTGACGACGGCGCGGTAGAAGCACGTGGTCTGCGGGTAGAGCGCCATGACCACGGCGCCCTTGGGGAACAGCGCCGCCTCGCCCGTGCGCGGCTCGGCGCGCATCAGCGGCAGCGGCACCACGCGCCGCTTGCTCAGCACGTGCCGGTTCTTCTGCTCCTCGTCGATGTCGTCCACCTCGTACTTGCCCTGCGCCGGCAGCCAGCTCACCACCTGAACCATTCACGCATTCGAGAAGTGAAGCAACTCCAACTGATCGCTCATCTATACTAATATTATAAAGCTGAAGAGATTGTTTGTTTGTTTGTTTGTTTAATCTCAGGAACTACTGGCTCGATTTCAAAAATTCTTTCACTGTCAGATATATCGAGGAAGCTAGGCTATATTATATCATCACGCAAAGACCAATAGGAGCGGAGCACCAATGAAGAATGTTTCAAAATTGGGGTATTTTGAGAGCTTCCGCTGCGTGTGCTGCGTAAACAGTTAAAGTTTTCGAAAGAATCATGTATGATAGAATTATTCCTATTCCACGCGGACGAAGTCGCGAGCAGAAGCTAGTCCACAATATGTCAAATTTTAGTAAAATTTAATATAGTATGAAACGTTGAAGTAATGGGAAGAAGATTTAAATGGATCATCGAGTTAATCAAATGAATCCTTAAAAATCTATGCAGCCTGTGTTTGCATAGTTTAAGAGAGATTATCTCCAGGTGCCTGAGCTCAATGCTGACTAAGACCAACATTAGGAGGCATGACGCTAGTTCTCTACGGTAAATTTTTGGCATAATTTTTTAAAATTCTAATACCTATATAATACAAGTCAATAACATACCTCTGCCAGAATCCAATTCTCCTCTTTCTCAGACACTCTAACTAAAGCAGCAACAGCATCCCCAGGCCTGGCAATGTGTCCTGGGTCAGCAGGGATGGCCCCACACAACGGGGGCGCGCGCTCCCCTACTCTACCCACGTGCAGGGGCAGAGTCTGAGCAGCACTCAGTAACATCTTCATTAGAGCTCCACAACCAATTGTTTCTTTATTACCTGCGTGACGAGCCTAATACATAAGAAAAATTAAAACTCATTAAATTTTAGAGTTGATTTTGCAGAATAACAAATTTAATACTGCACACTTGGGGTATCACTTAATTAAAAATTTATCATATTACTAGCTGCTGCCCGTGACGTCGTTTGCGAGCGTTCACTGCTCGTTCCCCGTAGGTGATAGCGTGATAATATGTAGCCTATATTCTGACCTGACTTCTTAATAATATTCGTGCCAAATTTGAAGTAAATCCATGCAGTACTTTTTGAGTTTATCCCGGACATACATTGACTTTCCTATCATTTTATTATATGTATAGATAACATATTATTTTAAATAAACAAGGTAATTTTTTAAAGCTTCTGAACAATAGTCTGAATGGAATAGAATTTTATAATAAGAGAAAATTAGATTTTAATCCTTTGCTTGAAAATATTAGTAACCTATGCAATAATGAAGTCGATAATAATTTATATGAAAACAAAATTTTATTATAACCTGAATTCGTCTTTCATTTTTTATGGCACGTATTTCATAAATGCGTGCCAAAGCAGCACGGAGAACTCGCTCTTCTTGTTCAGCAGCTGTGAGTCCCGCCTTGTATAAATTCTTTAGCTGCATTTGCTGAAACAAAAATTTAAAAAAATTGACTAATACTAAAAATACTACTACTAAAAATTGTTCAAGTATAACGTAACGCTAATTTGGGGGGAGGGGGGGTCTTGTAAAACGTTATGGGCCCCGTAAACGATCAAACTTGTTTGTCAAACATGTTTGATCAAACTTCATGTTTCATATAACAAACATATCAAAAAAACCCGCAGCCCCGCACACGATCAAATAATTTGACAAACACGTTTGTCAAACAGAAATTTAATATGAAGTTTGATCAAATATTTGATCGTCTACGGGGCCCATTACAAGGGCGGGAGGGGGGTTCGAACAACGTGTTACGTAACTCTGTTTTTTATTGAATGAAAAAAACTAGGGTATTAAAATCCATTGTTTTATTTATTAATTACCAACGCAAACGTGATTAAAACAATAACAAAAATAATTTAGCGACTTTCCGGTTAGTTTGCGCAACATAGTTGTGACATTTGGTTAAAAATGGTCAGTTGGGTGTTACGTAACGTTTATGGGGGGGGGGGTCAGGAAAACGTTATGGCGCGTTACATGGGGGTGAGGGGAATCTTAAAAATTTGCCTTACATAATACTTGAACTCCCAAAATATTATCTTTAACTTTTTGGTTTTTAACACAATAAGACATTATTTTTTTTATACTAAAAATGGCAAACAAGCATACAGTCGACCTGATGGTAAACAGATACTGTAGTCTATGGACACCTGCAATAGAGGGATCTTCAGAGCTCACTCTCACCACAGGAACACAATGCAACTTGAGAGTACTATTTATCTGTGGTCTTCTGTAAGGTTGAGGTGCTTCCCCAGTCGAGCTGCTGAATTTTAAGCAAGATATTTTCTGCCCCTACCTCAATAATATTTTTGAGGTATATATATATTTATTTTAAGTACATAATAATATGAAATATTAATTACCTGTTGTGAGGAACTTGAAGAATCTTCAGCAGATGAAGTGCTTTCAGTTGCTTTCTCTGCTCTCAATATTGACTCAATACATTGCTCATTGCGACCTCTCTCTGCTTCTATGTCATATATTAGCCTATGCAACGATCTTAATCTCTCCTAAAAAAAAATTATAAGGTATTATAGACAGAAGATAGCATATATATTGCTTGACTTGTGTTGTATTTCATGTCTTCATTGTTTAAAAATCCTTTCAATTATGGCTTTTTAGGGTTCCGTACCCAAAGGGTAAAAACGGGACCCTATTACTAAGACTTCGCTGTCCGTCCGTTCGTCCGTCTGTCACCAGGCTGTATCTCAAGAACGGCGATAGCTAGACAGGTGAAATTTTCACAAATTATGTATTTCTGTTGCCGCTATAACAACAAATACTAAAAACAAAATAAAATAAATATTTAAGGGGGGTGATAATTATTTAATTATTTATTACTCTCCAACGCCATCTATTAGAAATTTGGAAAACTTCGTCGATAGACTAATAAGTTTTCCAATAGCGGCATAGATGGTGTTACAATTAAATAAATGTTTTACAGAAAATTTACTTATATTTAGTTTAGTCAATGGTACGGAACCCTTCGTGCGCGAGTCCGACTCGCACTTGGCCAATTTTTAACAAGTTAGTAAATTTTTCCAACTTATATTATTCGTACTTATTTTCATCTTACTACCATGATTTCACAAAGCAATGCATTACTATCCTATAAAAATATCTAGCCCAATTAAACGTTTAGATACTTTCATATTATTATAGAATACATTTCTTGTATTTAGTGTTGGCTAACGGCAAGTGTGTGTTTTTTTTTTATGTAACTAGGTTGGCAAACATGCGTACGGCTCACCTGATGGTAAGACCGTAGCCTATAGACGCCTGCAACACCAGAAGCGTGGCAAGCGCGTTGCCGACCCTATCCCCAATCCCCCCCAGGAGCTCTGGTCACCTTACTCACCAACAGGAACACAATACTGCTTGAAAACAGTATTATTTAGCTGTGGTCTTCTGTAAGGTCGAGGTACTACCCCAGTCGGGCTGCTCCATATTTTGAGCAGGAAAATTCCTGCTGTGCCCTACCTCAGTGTGTATAGTTTTCCAAAGAAAATGTAACTGTTATCAAGCAGGTTTGGTTATTAAAGTCGAAAAACTTACACGAGATACATTATCATATTTATCGTGCTATTGTTTAAATCAGTGGTCGGCAACGCGCGGCCCGCGGGCCGCGTGCGGCCCGCGGAGGTCTTACTTGCGGCCCGCGAATGTTTTGTAAATAAGTTATAAATATCAATATAAATGCATGAACGAACCGCGATCGCGTAACACGTAGAATTAAAACGAAACTGGCAGATATATGATGTGACATTTTTCATTCAGCGACAGATTTGGTGAGTTTGAAAAGTTTCAAGCAAAGAAGATTTTTGCAAACCCTTTTTCCTGTGATATTCAGGAAGTACCGAGTCATTTACAACATGCGTCTAGAAAGACCTGTGTAAACAATCCAAATAGATTTTGTTACATTTGTGGCAAATATACATTCAAAAAATTCTGTTTAAATGTGTCAGACTTCGTTAAAAATGCTTACATGGAGTACTATCAACGGCCATCGGAAACAAACAACAAGCACTGGATACCCAATATAGTGTGTAAAACGTGTGAATTTTTTTTCTGAATAAAGTTTGAAGGTGGTTTGAACAAAATTTCACAGAGCTTAATGTTTTCATATTTCAAATTTTATTGTTAAAAATTTTCGGCATTGAGGCAGAAATAATAGTAATTATTAACATATACCTTGTGCATAGCGTTTTTAGAAACCAGTGAGAAAAAAATATCAAAAAATCTTGTGCAGTAAGGTCCGGCAAATTCGTGAATTGCGGTGGCCCAATACTTTTGCACACTGTTGAAAGTCATTTACCGTTGTACAATATTATATTTTATATAATTATTAACGTTATAATCTTTAATATGGTCCTCTCAAACAACTCGACAAAGAACAAGTGAAAGAAAAAAATATTTTGTCAGTTATATGGAAAAAACAGGGTGGCCCAAAACTTTTACACGCCAGTGTATATCCAGATCGTTTCCAAAATTGAGTGCTGAGAATTTAAAAGCTGGAATTTTCAAAGGACCACAAATTAGAAAATTAATAAACGATGTAAATTTTACTGAAAGTATGACAACTACTGAAAAAATACCTGGAATTAGTTTTTTTTTGGCTTGTAAAAAACTTTTCGGGAAATAAGAAGTCCGTCGACTTTCCTGACCACGTCAAGCAGTTACCATTATACGTTCAGCACCTTGGATACAACATGAGCATTAAGATGCATTTCATTTATAGCCACCTTGATCGATTTTCTGTAAATCTTGGACATTTAAGCGAGAAGCAGGGAGAACGCTTTCATCAGGATATTCACTTCATGGAGGAGCGCTACCAGGGCTATTGGAGTGAAAGTATGATGGCTGACTACTGTTGGATTATCCAGAATAGTTGTAAAACTCCAACTTATTCAAGAAAGTTACATAAAAGAAAATGTTGTTTAAATAAATTGTTATATGACGGGAAACCATGTTTTTTTGACAAAAATAGCTACCCTTCATATCTCAAAATGTAGAGCTGCTAGCAAAAATCTGAGTATCTACAGATTTAGAATTAGGGTAGAAAATGCAGCTATCCATAAAAAAATTCCATACAACAAAAATGCTGTTGTGCTGTATAATGTAAGTATTACGTGTACGTATTAAATTCCATATGTTTTAAAAATTTTAATAGCATTTTCATTTTTTCTATGGGATATGACCAATTATATTGTAGGTATCAGGTAGAGTCTAGGGTTTAAATCATAAGCGCGGCCCGCCTTTAATTTATTTGGCCACTTCGTGGCCCTTACCTACCAAAAGGTTGCCGACCACTGGTTTAAATGAAATTATTCTATTTTGGGTTTTAAACATGTCGACAGAAACTGCTTCAATTATTGGTCAGCACAATTTAGTTTAGCCTCTTTAAACTTAAATAAATCAACACGTTTTACCTGCACTTGCTGTGCTGCTACATCAGCAGTCAACGGCATTTTGTATCCGAAGCAAGGATTTTCAAGCGATGTATAAACCAATCCCAATAAAACCGGTAACAGGTATAATTTCTTTTGGATTAATCCAAATTTTCCTATTTCAAAGTACTCTGATCCAAATGGTAAGCAATATTCAATTATTCAATTCAATTCAATACCGAACCCAGTTCAGTTCATTGCTTTGGCTTTCAATTGGCTTTCAGTACCGAATACAACAAATACCGAACCCACAGTCCCACAACAAAGAACAAATCTGCTGTATCCATCTGAATCTGACTATCTGTTAATCTGTCAGCAGTCAGTTGTCAAACTTGTCAAGCTACTTGGGCTGCGTTCCGAAATGCGATGAAATCGATTACAGCGATTTCATCGAAATCGCCCGTTCCGAATTGAAATTAGTGTTATGAGACTAATAATCACTGTTCAAATCGGAATGCACTTTGAGCGCTTTGAGCATTTTTTTGTTTGTCAGTGTCAAATATCCCGATGTCAGTTAATTTTTACCTCTTTGCGCTTGTTCAACATCTTGTTAAATTAAACATTATTGAATTATTCTCCCTGTACTCTCATCGTAAACTGAAATAATATGTGTTATTTCCATTTTTTTGTTGTTATTCAATTAGACAGTTAAGACAACCGACAAAAATGTCAAAAGTGACAGAAGACTCACAACGCTTACGCCCGAGGCATAATCGTTGTAAGCGCAATATGGCGGATGTAATGACGTCATCTGTGACGTCACGTGAGCGTTCGATGGCACGCTCACGACAAATCGGAACGGTGCTGTGATCGCTGTAATCGATTTCATCGCATTTCGGAACGCAGGGTCGGACTAAGAATCAAAGGTTGATTCTTAAGCCGCGTTGACACGATCAGAGTACTCTCGGACCGAGTGAATTCGGATCACAGAGTACAATAACTATTCGGATACTTACTCGAACGCTACTCGTATTGTGACAACCGGTAATCCGAGCACACTCGGACGACGGCGTCCGATCCATGTTGACTCGGACCGCGTCCTATTTTTACGAGCTAGCTCGGATGAAAATTGTGAAACAAAATGGCGGCTAATGACAATTCACAAGCGTCTCGTGCGAAGAAAAAGTGGTCTGAGCGTAATACTATTAGATTTGTTGAACTTTATGAAGCAGATGAACTTCTCTGGGACGTTAAATTACGCGACTATAAAAATAAAAACGCAAGGAACGCGTCACTTCAGTGCTTGATACAAAATTTTAATTTCAATATCACTGTCGAGGATGTAAACAAAAAAATGAACAACATCAGAAGTACCTAGACATATACCTATATAATGACAATATCGTTACTATGTAACAAGTTTGATGTGCTAATCCAGTAACAATTTAAAAATACCTAATAAAATACAGTTTCAAAAGCATACAAATTTAGGATGGTCCAATCTATATACATATAATAAAATGGTAGGAAAGTCAATGTATGTCCGGGATAAACTCAAAAAGTACTGCATGGATTTACTTCAGGCACGAATATTATTAAGAAATCGGGTCAACATATAGGCACATATTATCACGCTATCACCTACGGGGAACGAGCAGTGAACCTTTATAGCGTTCACGCAGACGACGTCGCGGGCAGCAGCTAGTAAAAAATAAAAAAAAGATTTAAAAATGAAAAATAAAAGTTAAAAATAATTAATATGTCTGCAACGGCTTTGACATCCTGTAGTAACAAATCCGTCTGTGCCATATTAAATTGCGATCTTGAATGCAATTGAAAACGAGTAAACTTTGATGTGTGTAAACCACTATCCCTGTACACTCGTATGAAGCCGACTCGTACGAGGACACTCGGTCCGATAGTACTCTGATCGTGTCAACGCGGCTTTAGGGGCCCCGTAAACGATCAAATATTTGATCAAACTTCATATTAAATTTCTGTTTGACAAACGTGTTTGTCAAATTATTTGATCGTGTGCGGGGCTGCGGGTTTTTTTGATATGTTTGTTATATGAAACATGAAGTTTGATCAAACATGTTTGACAAACAAGTTTGATCGTTTACGGGGCCCATTAGTCCGAGTCAAGCTATATTCCCTGCGTTCCGAAATGCGATGAAATCGATTACAGCGATCACAGCACCGTTCCGATTTGTCGTGAGCGTGCCATCGAACGCTCACGTGACGTCACAGATGACGTCATTACATCCGCCATATTGCGCTTACAACGATTATGCCTCGGGCGGACCAACCCCACCCCAGCCTGCGAATTTGGGATATATATAAAAATAAAAATACGCATAGATGTATTTTTAATAGCACTTCTCAGAAATGTTAATTATATAAATAACACCCCCGTAGTTTATGAATAAAAAATAGGTAAAGATCGCGCATCTTATACGGTCGATATCTCCTCGGATACCTAAAATTCGGTACTTCTTATAATCTATAAAAACTGCACCCTGCTTAAATCTAATTGCACCATCAATAAAAATACATGAAATGCAATATTAATTGCAAAAAGTTAATAAAACTCAATTTATCAATTGCCGAACTGCACAGCGTCCTCGCGCATGCGCGGCGCAGATATTCTAGGGAAACTAGGGTTTTTATTTTGGGAGGTCAGCTTTGGCGGCAACTTCCCGCAGATTATCTATTGTGCATAATATATTGTGTACCGGACCCCAGCTCAGGGAGAGCTAGCGGACTGTATTATGACGTCTTTTCCCTAGAATATCTGCGCCGCGCATGCGCGAGGACGCTGTGCAGTTCGGCAATTGATAAATTGAGTTTTATTAACTTTTTGCAATTAATATTGCATTTCATGTATTTTTATTGATGGTGTGATTAGATTTAAGCAGGGTGCAGTTTTTATAGATTATAAGAAGTACCGAATTTTAGGTATCCGAGGAGATATCGACCGTATAAGATGCGCGATCTTTACTTATTTTTTATTCATAAACTAAGGGGGTGTTATTTATATAATTAACGTTTCTGAGAAGTGCTATTAAAAATACATCTATGCGTATTTTTATTTTTATATATATCCCAAATTCGCAGGCTGGGGTGGGGTTGGTCTCGGGCGGCGTTGTGAGTCTTCCCATGGAGTCTTCTATCACTTTTGACATTTTTGTCGGTTGTCTGAACTGTCCAAGAACTGTCTAATTGAATAACAACAAAAAAATGGAAACAACACATATTATTTCAGTTCAAGATGAGAGTACAGGGAGAATAATTCAATAATGTTTAACTGAACAAGATGTTGAACAAGCGCAAAGAGGTAAAAATTAACTGATATCGGGATATTTGACACTGACAAACAAAAAAATGCTCAAAGCGCTCAAAGTGCATTCCGATTTGAACAGTGATTATTAGTCTCATTAACACTAATTTCAATTCGGAACGGGCGATTTCGACGAAATCGCTGTAATCGATTTCATCGCATTTCGGAACGCAGCCATTGAGATCATAGATGATCTTTGAGCTTCCATGTCAATGCATTGTCAATGATTAAAATGTTTTCTTTATGCTTCATGTTCATGTTTTTTGAAGTTATACTTCTTTTGGCGCGTTAGGGAACAATAAAATTATGAGAGTAAATTTTTACGATGCGCTCGCACACCGTCACAAAAAAAATCAACAATGAAGTTAGCTAGTCAACGAAGAAGAAGTTGGTAACGTGAATTTGCTAGCCAATGAAGTATAACTTCTTATACGTGCACACATTTTTTTTGTCTTTTATAATACCCATTATCCACGAAGTAATAATACCGTAGGGAAATAATTACAAACGCAGTTAATACGCTCACTCATTTGGCCCCACTTTTTTCGGTTGTTTGTTCGTTGTTGTTCAAATATAAAAATTATTTGTCCGTCTTTTATTTATTTATAATTAATTATACAAATGTTCTCCCCTAAGTTGGCACTGGCCCCCCTATAACTAGATATCTTGATTTTTCTCACTCAGGTTAATTAAATTTGATTACTTATCGTTAGTTCGAGAACTATTGATGATTGTTCAATCATACCGGGAAATATTAAGTGGCAAGTGCTTAAATAATAATAAATAATATACTTTACAATTTTTTAACCAGCCAAAGTGCGTGACAGTTAACTATCAGTCGATTATAAGCTGATTTATAAAAATCTGGAGTATATTATTTTGGCAATAAGAAAAATAAAATTAACCTTCGTTGTAAGTTACATGTTTTTATTTATTTATAATAGATACATTACACGATTAAACTGATAAAAACCCTAACTGATGTCATACACATCAAGTACATTTAGGAGACAAGGAATTGACAAAAAAGTGGAAAAAACCACGGCCTTACCCATAAACAGTCATGGTCGTTTTCAAATTATATACATATCTTAACCATAGCTTCAGCCTGTAATATACTACCGCTGCCTGCTGGGCGACCTATGCATAGACCTCTTTCCTCATGTAGGAGAAGTATCAGAGCTTAATACACACGCAAACGCAACTGCGCAACAACCACAAACCAGTGCTGTCAAAGTGCTGTGAGTTGTGAACGTGTGACCGTTGCGCCAACGCGCACTGTTGCCAACTGTTAGCTTTACCAAGTTGCTAGACATTCTTTAAATGTTGCTAGATTGCTAATTTTTTTTACCCCAAAAAGTTGCTAAAAGTAGCTAAATGTTCTTCTTCTTTTATAATTGGCATACGATCGCCATTATACCTTGCATAAATAAAATTTCTGACAATAATTTTTATTTTTATAATTCTAACAAGTGAGTTAAAAATGTATTGTATAGACATTGAATAAAAAAATACATTAAAAATTAATCAATTAAAGAGGAAGATGTGGCTGGGGTTCGGAATCTTTCGATTTTGAATATTTTTCAGCGGTGACCATTTTATGCAGTACATCTTTAGGCAAAACACAGTTATGGCATCATTTACCACTTTTCCTGAGGGAGTCTCTAATGCAGAGGATTGAGTTTAGAATTATCAAACTCATTCGGTTTCTTTGCTTATTTTTAACCAAATTCATTGGAGAGAATAACTTCTCTATCTCTGCATTCGAATGTGGCAATGAAAGGCAAGTTAAAGCAAGAGTACTTATAATCTTAGTATATGTTGTTACCAGAAAAAATTTCAAATTTTTGTTTTTCCACCCAAAATTTAACTATTTTTTCTGTAGTTACTTTTTCACAGGTAGGTAAATCCATTTTCAAATTAAATTAAAATAACGAGCAATAGCAATATGGATAAAACAAAACAACACAATTTAATATACGTAATACTCGTATTACGTACCAGCGCGTACTATTTTGGTTTAGTAAGTAGGTATTCTGTCGCAGCGTAGCAGTAAACAAGAGATTCCCGTATTCCCGGCCTTACCAATCTCGATAGCCTCATGTCTTAAGATGAAATGAAAAGATGCTAGAAAAAGTAGCTAAAAAATTTAGCTACAAGTTTTACCAAATTGTAGCTGTCTGTCACCAAATAATAGCTAGATCTAGCTATAAAGTTGCTAAGTTGGCAACACTGCCAACGCGTCATCAAACTTACAAATCTTAACCATAGACAAACATTACATCAGGAACGAAGTATAATTTTCTTCTAAATAAAAGAATAGTAATAATAAGTGCGTTTTCCAATATCAGCACTAAAGCGCATTATGCGGTATAATGCTCAATGCTCAACGTTGAAAGTTCAGGGAGATGAAGCATCAGGCACAGACGTTCCAGACCTGGCCGCAATTAAGGCCAGGGTGAGGGAAATGGAGGAAGAGGCTGAGAAACTAAAGCAAATGCACACAGAAGTTGATAAACAAATGAGCTTGGGAAGCCCACCGGGACTCAGTAAGTTAATTTATTTTACAAACTCACAGTATGTCCTTTTATTTAAATAATAAATAGACTAGCGCTTGACTGCGATCTCACCTGGTGGTATGTGAAGTTGCACCCTAAGATGGTGCGTGCTTGTCTAGAAGATGTCTATTCACTCTTGATTTGTCCATCTATATTTTAAATTATCAATTAGATAAATTGAACTAATTACCTTAAACATGCTGTTCTGCGTGGTTATACCTGTGGTGGGCTTTCCTTGTTTGCCGATCTAGTTGTATAAAAAAAAAGATTCTTGCTAAAATTAGTTTTCATTTTAATTTTCTTTCTTTTGTATACGTAATTTTTCATATCATTAGTATTATTATAATTTTAACCGACTTCAAAAAAGGAGGAGGTTACTCAATTCAACCGTATATATATATAGCCTACCTAAATATATATCGATACCTTTGGGTAGAAAGGTCGTATAAACCAAAACCCGACTTTTCAGGAGAGCAGAAAAACGATTTTTTTTAAATAAAAATTCATACTTTTTTGTTTTTGAAGTTATAAAAAAATGATCTATGAGAAAGGTTCTTGAAACGTTGAAAGTTCATTGAGCATTGAGCATTATACCGCATAATGCGCGTTAGTGCTGATATTGGAAAACGCACATAGGCATTCACAGGTCTGCATCAAGTGCGTTTTCCAATTACAGAGCATAATGCGACTCAGTGCCGCACGATACTAAACCACTGAGCCACCACTGAGTTGGTATCCATTACAAGCACGCACACGGAAGCCCTACTTATGAGAGTGCTCGTTGTGTGAACTTCACACTGTGAAGCGTTGCTGTAGCTTTGGAACTTTCAACGTTGAGCATTGAGCATTATACCGCATAATGCGCTTTAGTGCTGATATTGGAAAACACACCAACTAACTAATACTTAATCTGTGGTCCGTCTGCATATTCTGTTCTGTGTCATGTAATGACTAATGACATATAGTTGTTTGGCTTTGGCGTTATAATTTTATTTTTCGTTAAAGAAATCTGCAAACATAACGGTAGTAACAATATGATAATGCCATTATAACAACTAAAAAGCTTAAAGACTTACAGCTAAAGATAATGGTGATAATATTTTGTAATTAGGTCAATCGGATATTATATTGGTTACCGGTACGTCAGATAGCTTCCTCCGAATATTTGATAATTGGAATTAAAAATGTATTTTTGTTTATTTATCGAAACCTAAATATTTACAGGTGGTTGCAGTGTGGTGTTTTATTTAAATATTATAATAATAGTTTTATTAACGAACGAGTAAGTTGATATGGCAGATAATGATGATTATTTAGACTCGATTGACAACAATCATCTAGACGGAACCAACGGTTCAGTAAATATGACCGACAACAGCCTGGGCGTAAGTATATATACAATTTTATGTAAAACAATCTGTAAAATATGTTTCAAACATTTCGAACCGATAAATATTTTTGGAACAAAAAAATACCATATTTTGTTTTGATATATGTTATACTACTTCTAATATTAATGTAAAACTACTTTCACAAACGTAACTAAATTTAAAGTCATTATTGACGTGAAACACATCGAAAATTTTTATTTTTAATTTTGTTGATAGCTTAATTTTTACGATGTAATACAAAACAGTCAGTTCATATAAAACAAGTGTCTCGTTTATTGCAGGGAGATGAAGCATCAGGCACAGACGTTCCAGACCTGGCCGCAATTAAGGCCAGGGTGAGGGAAATGGAGGAAGAGGCTGAGAAACTAAAGCAAATGCACACAGAAGTTGATAAACAAATGAGCTTGGGAAGCCCACCGGGACTCAGTAAGTTAATTTATTTTACAAACTCACAGTATGTCCTTTTATTTAAATAATAAATAGACTAGCGCTTGACTGCGATCTCACCTGGTGGTATGTGAAGTTGCACCCTAAGATGGTGCGTGCTTGTCTAGAAGATGTCTATTCACTCTTGATTTGTCCATCTATATTTTAAATTATCAATTAGATAAATTGAACTAATTACCTTGAACATGCTGTTCTGTGTGGTTATACCTGTGGTGGGCTTTCCTTGTTTGCCGATCTAGTTGTATAAAAAAAAAGATTCTTGCTAAAATTAGTTTTCATTTTAATTTTCTTTCTTTTGTATACGTAATTTTTCATATCATTAGTATTATTATAATTTTAACCGACTTCAAAAAAGGAGGAGGTTACTCAATTCAACCGTATATATATATATAGCCTACCTAAATATATATCGATACCTTTGGGTAGAAAGGTCGTATAAACCAAAACCCGACTTTTCAGGAGAGCAGAAAAACGATTTTTTTTAAATAAAAATTCATACTTTTTTTGTTTTTGAAGTTATAAAAAAATGATCTATGAGAAAGGTTCTTACAATTTGCGAATGAAAAAGATTAAATTATCAAAACCTATCTATCTTCTTTAGTTTTAAGGTTAGCTTGGATTTACGTCCAAGAAAAAATCAATTCTTGGCTAATACACCCCATGAAAATGTACTTAAAAAAACTGTATAGGTCATATATGCATTTTTGGTAAGCTTATGGTCACATTTACTGTCGTAAAAACCCATAGATGTAGTTTTTTTGTGTATTAAAAACCATTTATAATCATAGATCAATTGAATTCTGACTAATAAACAATCCTGTTACTTTCAGAATTAGTAGGAACTCAATTATTATTATTCTTATACCTAATAATGGTCGATTCAAATAAAATAAAACTACCTGAAATACGAAATCAACATTAATTATTATGTATTATAATACCTTCTAATCAACATTTACTATTATTTCAATAATGGTACAACATGGGTACAACATACCTAACAGTTTTAACATTTTATATTGAAAAATAAATAATTATAACAACTTAAACTGAAAAGTGAAATAAAAAAATCTACTTAGTCATAAAAAAGAAAATTATTCAAACTTCTTCTAAATTAAAGTAATCAGGCTTTATAATCATTTATAAAATTATGACTTAATTTTGACTATTTAAATGTAATTCAATAAAAAATTATTGAATTAAGCCCCAGTACTAAGGCTTACTCACTAAGTAATTTATTGAATTACAAATAAACAAAAAAAAAAAAAACGATCAAGCACTAAACCAATTTATGTACTAAAAAGTAACTTATTTACGGTATGTATTCATAATTATTTTAAAATAATTTATTATTATAATAAATTATTTTAAAACGAATTTATTATGAATTTATTGACAAACACATTTTCAAAAAATAAATTTAGGTGAAAAAGAATACAATCATTTTTAACATAGTCTTGTTTTTTTACTAAATAATACTTTGCTAAAGAACGAAATGTGAAATTACGTGAATACGAAAAGTTATTATTCTTTTATAATAATAATTGTATGATTCAATTAGCTTTTCCTCGTCTTCTTTGTCGGTTAGCGTAAGAGAGTCAGCCACATTTCCATGGAGTAAGTTAAATTAATCATGGTGGTACCGTTTTGGTATAATTCCATTATCACATAGACGTTTTAAATCCCCTATATTTTACATCTGATATTTCCAATTTGTTTTTATAAAGTGCAGTTGGGGACATAGTCATCAGCATCACCTTTTCATGTGTATCATTGCTTACACCTTGTCCAGGTAATATCGTACTGCTTTTCGAGTTTCCTTTACCTCTACATTTACCTTTTTCTTTATTGCCAGACCTTTTAAATAATATTACCTTATCAGGCGACGTCTCTTCTTTCATTGAGTATTTAATGTAGGTACATTTCATTTGGATTCTTTTTCTTCAACTTAATAATTCGGATGTTTCGCATTTTCAGAGTTTTAGAAGTTTAATTTGTAAATGTCTCAGCAGTTATTTCATTCCAATTAAGAATATCAGAATACTTCATTACATTAACATTATAAGGCCTAGGATTTTTTCTCGCAGTCTCAATGTATGATGGCCATTGTGTTGGACTCCAGACTCCACGTTCGATAGTTACATGAACAGAGTCCACAGGCATGTAATTGTGCTCTCATAAAAGATAATTTATCTGAATCACTTCTAAATGTGTAGATTTAATTAAGAACTAATGGTTTATACACCAACGTCGCGACCTGCCTTTGGATTTACGTCGTCGAATTTAAGCTACGTTTCGGTAATGCATTTAACACGTTAGGGCGTATAAACCATTTACAATTAACGACTATTTTTACGCCCTGAGATAATATAAATTATGGTCATTACATCATAACAAAACTCCAAAATAAAAACATTCGGCTTTTACATTGAAAATTTACCTTTTTTAAGAGGCTATGATCGAAAATTTCTGGGTCGTATTAACCATTTTTGTTCGAATTTCTACATTTTGTATATACAGATCGATAGAGAAAAAAATTCTGAAAAATGGTATATATAACTCAATTTGGCCAAAATGGTTTGTACGACCTTTCTACCCAAAGGTATCGATATATATATATATTTAGGTATGTTCGGGGATAACTTCGTCGTTTATGAACCGATTTTGATAATTCTTTTTTTGTTGGAAAGGAGATATCCTAACTTAGGTACCATGATAAGGAAAGCAGGATCTGTTGATGGGATCTCAGTGAAATCGAGGGGAAACCTCGAAAATCGTAGTGACGACTAGTGCGTTTGTTAATTAATTTATTATTTATTACTTGCCGATGCAATTGAAGTCGGTTTTTTTGGTTTGCTAGAAAACACAATTATTTTATGTCATACCGGCAAAACAGCTTGGCACAGCTAGCAGTCTCTAAATATAATTATCTTATATATAAAATTCTCTTGTCACAATGTTAGTTACAATACTCCTCTGAAACGGCTGGACTGATTTTTATGAAATTTTGTGTGCATATCCGGTAGGTCTGAGAATCGGCCA
Source organism: Melitaea athalia (assembly GCA_905220545.2). Taxonomy (NCBI): domain Eukaryota; kingdom Metazoa; phylum Arthropoda; class Insecta; order Lepidoptera; family Nymphalidae; genus Melitaea; species Melitaea athalia. The sequence continues at coordinate 12,725,343 of HG992194.1, forward strand.
ACATCTATTTTTCATACCCCTAAGTTACAAGTGGGGGATTAAGGGGGTTAATAGCATGTATAGCAAAGCAACGTTTTTGGGGTCAGATAGTAATTCTAGATAATTTTTAAATGTTATCAATTATGTTAATACCAATTTTGGTACTTCTACATCTTAAATACCAAAGTTTCACACAAACCTTAACCCCAAACCTATTCTTTATACCCCTTTATGAAGAAAGTTTCTTAAAATCGTTATTTATCATCTCATTTATTTATTTTTTTATTTTTTATTTATCACTTTTATAAATTTAATCACATACTCAAAAAAAAAATTCAAGTTCAAAAGCAATATGATAACAAAATTATCTACCCTCATTTTCTATGAAACTAATTTTAATGTTTTTTTTTTTTTTTGTAAAATTTATTAACATTTTGATGCATAAGTAATTAAAATTGTTTGCTTAAATTAACTTTGTATAATTAATCAAAAAAAAAAAAAACAAAACTCAAAACTATGTAATGAAAAATTTTATCCAAATATTTAAATTATTATACTTTTTTAATTAATTCCTATTAACTAAGTACTTTAGAGGATATGTATATATTATACATATGATAACATAATAAACATTATAGCTGTTAATATTAAAGTTTAGAATATACTTTATTGCACACCACTTAGAAAGGATTTACATTAAATCTAACACTATTAAAGGAGCAATTCTTGTATATATATATAATCTGAATCTCGGAAACGGCTCCAATGATTTTCGTAAATTTAGTATGTAGGGGGTTTCGGGGGAGATAATTTGATTTAACTAGGATTCATTTTTTAGAAAATGTCGTTTTATCCCTGTTTTTGGGCAATGAAAAAATGGCCATGGCAATACCGTTAGAATACGAAGATAAATTTCGCAAATGTCAATATTAATACGTAAAAACACGATTTACTAAAAATACCGAGCTAAGCTCAGTCACCCAGGTAGTAGTCACTTAAACAATTGTATTGTAATGAACAATGTTAATTTGTGTCATTATCATTAGATACTAATTGTAAATTTCAAAGAAAGTGTTATTAAATGTGCATTAACTAATTAGTTAAAATATACAAATAATTGTTGACTAATAAATTATTTAATGTATCAATGATTTAAATTAAGATATGTATGTTATTATTGAACAGGGTTGTAAAACATTGGACACAGCACCGTAAATTCTAGTTAACGTTGAACTTTACAATCAATTGTATCATACATTTATTGTAGTTCTGACTGAATGCGAATAATAGTTATAGAAAACGTTTAGATTTGTGTTCTGTACTGTGATCTGTTTTATTTCTCCAACTATGAATTTGTTAAATACTGTACAAAGTAATATTACAAGTATACTTAAGTATGATATTTGTTGTGTTCGATATATTTATTATTTATCAATTCATTTACAGCAAGTCCGCTCAATATGTCAATAGAGGAGAAAATAGAAGCTGACAATAGATCAGTCTACGTCGGTAACGTGGACTACGGAGCTACAGCTGAGGAGTTAGAGCAGCACTTTCACGGCTGTGGATCGATCAATAGGTACGTCATTCATTGTATTACATTAGCTGACGTGCTTGCTGCACTGTGTACTGTTATTATTATTTATTTATTTTTAGTAAATTTATTGATAGTTTTTAATTTTTCTTATATATAACTAGTCATAACAAGAATGGACACAAAAAAAAGTTCAATTTGGTGTGGTTGTCTAGAAGTTCAGTGTTTTTTATTTGTACAACAATAGATGTAATAAGTTACTTTTTTCAATCACAAAATATTTACAGAACTTTATTATTTTATTTTTCTCTATTACTAATTTACTATTAATTTAAAACTAAGCAATATGCTTCTTGTCAATCTTGTCTTATCAAGTTTTTATATTATTTATCATAATTATCTTAGAAGATTTCATCACATATTTTATCACTAGACACATTTGTTTACATAACATTTTATTCTATAATTTATTATTGTTTGTAGGGTTACAATATTATGCAATAAGTTCGATGGGCATCCTAAAGGTTTTGCCTACATTGAGTTTGGAGATAAGGATAGTGTACAGACTGCAATGGCTATGGATGAATCTTTATTCAGAGGACGTCAAATTAAGGTAAATTTCATGATAAATATAATACAACAAAATCATGTAATAATTATTGCATATTTTTATTGTATTAAGTACGATGCATTGTCGCAATGATCACAGCACTGGTTTGTGACTGTTGCGCTGGCGGTGCGGGTTCGATCCCTGCACATGGCAAACGTTTGTATTGGCCATACAGATATTTGCCGTGGTCTGTACATTTGTGCTTGTGTATTGTGTGTGTTTCCGGAACCCTGACACAGGAGATAATCCTAGTGGGGGCCGTTGAGTGTGAAGCGTTAATTTAATAATAGTTTTTGGATAATACCAGTTGATGTCTGGGAGAGGTTCAATAGAGAATTTTGATATAATAAAAATATTAATTCCTCAAAAGAAAAAGATAATATAGCTATCTACAAACACTGAGACATTGTTTCCACTATCAAAACCTACAGTTTGCTCTTGATTGATTCAGAGGCTTCTTTGATAGTCTCATAGCAGCAGTGACCAGTGATATAAGTTGTATTGTAACATTAAAGGTGATGCCGAAGCGCACAAACAAGCCGGGCCTGTCGACGACGAACAGACCGCCGCGGGGCCGCGGCCGCGGGCGCTCCTTCCGCGGCGGGTTCTCGCCCTACTTCTCCGGCGGCTACCGGCCCGTGCGCCGCGGCAGGTACAACCCATACTAACCGTCGCACCGCTCCACTCCAACGCTCGGGCTCACCTCTGGCGCTGAGCAGACGATTCTGATTTCGCTGGCAATCGTCAAAGACTTGTTTCATTTTCTAACTATACATAATATAAAAGATCCTAAAGTGGACTTTGTGTACGTTGCAACATATCTATATAAATGAATCAATATTTCTTTGATCACATTACTTGAGTATACGACTTATACTGATTTCCTTCATCAATTTTTAAAAAGTCTGGTAATACTTTGTAGAAGGTTCTAATGAAATGAAAATTTAAGAAATTTATTAATAAAAATGGAAAATTACAAGATAAGTTAACGGCTATATAAGTCTCGCGCGTATGATGACAGTTCTTGCGTGTGACAGTTAAGACAGGATGTTTGTTGGGTCAGCAAGTCGTCAATAAAATATAAGTTGCCAGTACTAAAGTTGTTACGTGTGCACAGCGCCTCTGTTCTTGATTGGAATTGAGTATTTTATGTAGCACAGCTTATTTAGTCGAGGTTGTGAAATATTAGCATGCGATAGATGATTGAATTGAGTAACGTCTTGTTTATTGAATTGTTCTTTTAATAGAAAAGTATATTTTTTGTCAAATTTTATGTTTTAAAGTAATGTATTAATTTGGTTATAGCTACTGATTGCAATAAGTTTTTGTAATTGTTGCAATTATTCTTTATTGCATGTTTAAGCATTTTGAACTTTTTTGGAAAGGATTTGATTCAATCACTATAAAACTTGTTGTGGTGGTAATAAAGATATTGTTTTGGGGTGGAGCTGGCACTCAAACACTTCACGTACACGTGATCACTTCAGGTGATTATGGTTTATCTGTAGTTACTGCTGCTATAGTTTGTTGAGAATGTTATCCTTTTATGCTATAAGAGATGACACTGTAACATAATAACTAGGATTAAATATTTTTTGCATTTTTGTTATACATATAAGATTACAAAGTTTTAACTATTGTACATAAGTGTTTTTAACTTAAAGTACAGTCACACATGTGACATCTCTTATGTAGTAGTCGGATATTTTAATATCAACTCAATGGTACTTGATTGTCGAGCAAAAGAGAAATAAAAATATTTATACAGAAAATATTGAACGAAATAAAGTTTTTGATGGACAGTATTATTTGTATTTTCACTGCCATATCCTACCTATCCCCCTGCACTTCAATTGCATGGTAGCTTCTTTGAGCTATTCATTAAATTTATTATATTAGTCACAAATAGAATGAAAATAATGTACGAGCCTCTGAAGTAGTTTTACTGCAGACATAATTCTAATAGCGTGCCTTGTTCGCAGACTGTTCAGGCGCGGCTCTTATTATTCTCCGTACTGAGTGCGGTAGAGGGGGGACCGAGCCCCCGTTCGCGACGCGCGACTCAAAAAATGTTAAATGGAAGTGTGCGGTGTAGTTAATTAAGTTATAGTGCGATACGACTAAATTACCTCGAGGCTCATTTCGTGCCGTTGCGGTACCGTGAGTGTCAATACAAGACTTGGTTTTTAATATTAGTGTAACAGTTAACGATATATGTCTTAAACTGTTATGACAAAAAGTGCAGACGACTTTCTGCTGTTAGAATATAGTCGATTAATTAAATTGTAAGTAAAAATTAATTTTTTTAATCATAATTATCAGAATTTGTATAATGCTGATTTTTAATTGATTTAATGTTCACTTATTGCCATTATTAAGTTTATTACTAATGTAATGGTAACGACGATTAATAACGATAAGTATAAAGATTAAAAATAAAACCCTATTGACAGATACATTTAAAATATGTAGTATTTAAGTATTTTAAATGCAATAAGTAAAATATAATGCGCTTGTATTTCGTAATTTTGATCATTTTGTTACGATAATAAAGGCAAATATTTCAAAAACAAAAGTAAGGTTACATCGATAGATTACTATAATTATAATAATTGTAAAACTGCAGAAATGAGGCTTAGAATTTCAAACAATTTGTAACTTCTATGGATTCAGCTATTTTCGAGGAAGTGAAGAATGTACTGCTTTAACAGAAAACATATTTCATAAGTTTATGAAACGAAAAAAAGTTTAGATAATGAACCCACCATACACATTCAGTATTTTAAGCGGAAAAATTAAAAATTTAGCTATATGTCGCACTGATTTTATTTTATATTATTTGTAAAAATTGCTTAAATCGAAATTGGTTTAGGAAAAAATGCACATTTCTCTCTCTTTTAATTATTTTAAGGACTCGAGCTCTAATAGGAACGGCTCAGAATCGAAGCGTTGTGTCATGGATATGTTTTTTTATTTATATTCTTATAAACTCAATTATGTATCAGAACTCAAAAATAAAAGACAGAAGAAAGAAAAATATTTAGGATTATATCCTACCATACACTCCAGGATATGGATGTTTAATACATTGTGACAGCAAAATAAAATAGACAATAAATATCCATCGATATGACTGCAATATCGTCGTTTTATAACGCTTTTATTCTGCGCACTTGTGTAAGAAACTTACGACATCAGTTCATGTTATTTGTATTTATTGTATGTAATGCAAGTTGTAATTTAATTATTACTTTTAAAATACTGGTCTTCACGTAGGAAAACTAATTCCTACTACATCACTACCTAGTATTTTATCAATACGACTATTATTTGAAGTACGTCATTGATTTCAATATGCATATGAGAATTATTGTGGAAATAGGGATATACATATTTTGTTGTAAATTGGGTACATCGTACGAGTAGTTTCACATGATTAGTGAGCTTGTATTTGATTTTTAAAATTAGTATTTATTTTCAGTACCTAAATACTATAACATTACAAAAATAATATCACATTTACAAAGAGGTACAAGCTTTTAATAATTTCTCAATTTTTTGCCAATGTATCATATGTGTAATTTTTTTATTAAATCGAACTGTATATGATTTTATTAAAATGCCCGATTGAAATGATCTTCATATGATCATTGTTGAACTTTATGTTTAAGCCTAGATATGTTTAAGCTAATTTTGATATTGTTCTTTTTACAAAGAACTAACCTCATAATTTGATAAAAAATGATGAACTGCAAATAATTGATGCAAGAAAAATGATTTTGCTGCATAAGAATAATTTTAAGAATGAATTTCAGCGTTTTATTTATATTTTTACAAAACCCCATTACTTCTGTTTAATTAAAAATGAGTACTTAAATATATAGGTACTATTCAATAATTATAGAAATTAAATTTTAATGTTAAAAGAAGTAACCTTTACTGTCTCATCCAAAACAAAATATAAACCTGCACGTTAAAATTCTTATAATTAATTCTTAAAATACTTGCATCGTCAAAGCAAAGCACTTGTGTCACTTTTTAATCTAATGATTATCAAAAAATAGATGATTACCTACTTCGTGTGCAATGACAGGAATAATTTTAGAATGTTACCTAAATTAAATTAAAAAAAAAAAATTAATGATATTTTACGCATAATAATGTTACTCCATCATTCATGCATAATCGGAGCAGTAGATAGATACGAGTATTAACATCATTGCGTGTAAAACTAAATAAGGGAACAAATCTCTACTAATATAAAGAGGTACCTAAAGTTTATAACTTTGTTTGTAGGGGGTAATCTTCGAAAATACTGATCCGATCATAAAAATTCTTTTACTAACAGAAAGCTACACTATTCAGGAGTGACAGCTATATTTTATTGTAATCTATACAAAGAAATAAAATTGGAGTGGCTGTTTTTAACATTAAAATAACCGCTTTTTACTAAATGCATATGGATCTATACACGGTACATATACCAAAATAACATTTTTTACAATTTTTGTCTGTCTGTCTGTTTGTTCCGGCTAATCTCTGAAACGGCTGGACCGATTTTGACGGGACTTTCACTAGCAGATAGCTGATGTAATAAGGTGTAACTTAGGCTACTTTTATTTTTTATTTTTTTTATTACTGAACTGAACAATAACTTTTTTGTTAAATTCCACGCGGATGAAGTCGCATGCACAACAGCTAGTTGAACATAAAAATTAGTGAAAATAATAGTAGGTGTTACAAATCGCGCCATCTCTTGACGAATTTCACCAACTAAACATCAGATGTAAAGTAGCAGCGGACGGCGCGCCCAAGCAGCGACGGTGGTCACGACGTTCACCAGAGTAGGTAAGTATATAAAGTTCACTTATATAAGTATTACTAATTTACTATGCTCTGTGGTTCAGACCTTCATTTAAAAATTCGTTATTATTCGGTACGGGTTAAATTTAAAAACATGAAACATCAAATTACTGTAAAAATCAAGATTTAAAATTCGTTATTATTCTGTACTCTGTACGGGTTAAATTTAAAAACATGAAACATCAAATTACTGTAAAAATCAAGAATTAAAAATTCGTTATTATTCTGTACGGGTTAAATTTAAAAACATGAAACATCAAATTACTGTAAAAATCAAGAAATATACATTATAAAGTCTGGCATCTTATTGATCTATTCACGAACAGTATAATAATCAAGTCGGAGAAATACGAACGAGATGAAAACTTTACTATGTTGTGGTTTTATAGACATGGCTGATGGCACAAAATCGTGTCATCAACTTCTATGGCGCGTGACACGCCATCGTGTCATAGAAAATTTGTTCACAGCCATGGCGAAAAGTTTTCGAAAATGGGCGCCACAACGAATCGGTTAACCAGTTTTCCTGTGCCATGATTCAAAGTTAAAGCAGAAAATTACGGAAGCCCATTTTTGTATATAATACTTACTAGCCGACCTGTGCCCACTTCGTTGGGCGTTTAATTATTTTTGTGATTCAATTATATAGGTACATAGTATGTACCTATATAATTGTGAACAAATTTTCTATGACACGATGGCGTGTCACGCGCCATAGAAGTTGATGACACGATTTTGTGCCATCAGCCATGTCTATAAAACCACATGCTTTTTTTGCTTTTTCACTGGTTTAGACTTGATTAAAGTTGAGTTGCCATCAAACTACGGTAGTGTACGGCACTATCCCCCACCACCACCACTACAGCCTATCACAGTCCACTGTTGGACATAGGCCTCCACAAGTTCGCGCCTGACATTATAACGCGAACTCATGTGTTTTGCCCATAGTCACCACGCTGGGCAGGCGGGTTGGTGACCGCAGGGCTGGCTTTGTCGCACCGAAGACGCTGCTGCCCGTCTTTGGCCTGTGTATTTCAAAGCCAGCATGGATGGTTATCCCGCCATCCGTCGGCTTTTTAAGTTCCAAGGTGGTAGTGGAACTGTGTTATCCCTTAGTCGGTGGCTACATTCTTTAGTGCCGTAGCCACACAGCACACTTTGAAATGCACACAATATCCAGATGCTAAGATAACAGGCTCGGTCTACGTGGAAAATCTTGATAGTTTTGTTTTAGACAGACCCTTCTAAAACTTAAATTGAGGGTGTTATACTCGATTAAAAAATGACACGCATTCGTGTCATAAGCCATAAGTTAAAAAAATCGATGACACACATTAGTGCCATCAGCAACGAATCAGTTTGTAAGCATGAGCTTAAAGCTATAAGCTAAGCACAGCTGGTACAAATGTAAAAAATATTTTTAGGGTTCCGTACCTCAAAAGGAAAAAAACGGAACCCTTGTAGGATCACTTTGTTGTCCGCCTGTGTCAAGATCCCTTCTTCTCAAGAACGTGTGGAGGTATCAAGCTGAAATTCATATCAAATACTCAGGTCTGCTATCCCTTAGAGCTGTGCAAAAATCAAGCTTCTAAGCCAACGTAATCAAAAGATACAGCGGTTTATGTTTAGCGGCTGAACTCAAAATCTTGAAGTTTGTACTAAGCAACGCCAATTTAGGGATGTGAAAAAATAATCGATTTTTATTTTAATCGATTATTTTTTTCTAAAAATCGATTTTTAATAATCGATTTTTGTATTAATATTAATCGATTTTTAATAAATCGATTATATAAATTACGCGTTTAAATCGATTTTTATAAACAGTGCCATCTATGCGATGGATGAAAAAAAAAGCGAAGAAAGTTTCAATTTTATATACAGCGCTATCTATGCGGCGAATGGAACAACTCAAAGTAAATTCATTTTTACTTAAAACGGTGCCAATTTGTTCTATGTACCTATAGATACGTGTAAAGTAGTTTGAATTTTTTTGAATTTTGAATTTTTGAATCAGTACTTTTAGTCATAAAGTATACTAAGTCTTTTAGTGTAGTGAATAAGATAATATTATATAGTTGTTTGTAAACAATTAAACAATAAAAATGTCTTCTAACCGTAAAACACACAAAATGAATTTCTTTGTTAAAACTGAAAGATTAACGAAAGATTTGTTTTATATTACACAGCCACAGCGTAGTCGTTTAGTTTTTGAAGTGAAACTTCTTTAGGCGCATAAGGGGTAAAATTTGAGCTACCAGTAACGTGGCAGCGTCATGACGTTCGGTACTTGAATGGGTGACCACCTGTTTTTTTTTTCAACTAGTTTCTTTTTTTTTTGTATTTTAAGTTCGTTGACTCTTTAATTAGTTTTTTAACTGTTTTCTTTTTAATTATATTTTTTAATTAGTTTTCCAAAGAAGTTTTACTTCTGACATGTGTACTTTGTACGTACGCAATTTTATTTAATTATCGTTTCGTTTTAATTTTTTTTATTTAAAAAAATATAATTTATGCCAATTTTTTTGAAGTGAAACTTCCTTAGGCGCATGAGGGGTAAAATTTGAGCGACCGGTAACGTGGCAAAAACGCTGGGAAAACCGCGTGACGTTAGCTTTTTCTTTTTTTTTTTCAACTGCTTTTTTTAATACGTTTTTTATCATTAGTATTTTTTAAAATTAGTTTGCCAAAGAAGTTTCACTTCAGACATGTGTACTTTGTACGCATGCAATTTTTTTATATTTTTATTTGATTTTTATTTTAGTTTTCGAGACAATAAGGTTGTCATTTTGTTGGGATGCTCATCGTTTTATTTTTATTACAGTAAAACGTTTAATGGTACTGAAAATTTGTATTAATAATGATATTTGGTTACCTTATTCCATAACTTAAAAGTTTAAAGGATTTTTCACTCTGATTTTTAGTTTTGAATTGGTTATTTTTTTAATAATACTTTTTATTTGATTTTTAATCTGATATTAATTTTATTGGAATATGAAAATTGAAAAGCACGTAGATTTTTGAATAATAGAAAAAAATCGATTTTTTCGCAAAAATTTAAAAAAAAAAATTTTTACTAAAAATCGATTTTTGAGAAATCGATTAATATGTAATCAAGAAAAATCGATTTTTATTTAATCGATTTTTTACATGAATGTCACATCCCTACAACGCCTTATAGCACAGATAAAGGAAAAATTTCGAAAAGCATAAATTTTTAGTTACATCACGTGCGTTTTCCAATATCAGCACTAAAGCGCATTATGCGGTATAATGCTCAATGCTCAACGTTGAAAGTTCCAAAGCTACAGCAACGCTTCACACAACGAGCACTCTCAAAAGTAGGGCTTCCGTGTGCGTGCTTGCAATGGATACCAACTCAGTGGTGGCTCAGTGGTTTAGTATTGTGCGCCTTTGAGTCGCATTATGCTCTGTAATTGGAAAACGCTCCATTAACATTACTGTGCGTTTTCCAATTACAGAGCATAATGCGACTCAGTGGCGCACAATACTAAACCACTGAGCCACCACTGAGCATAGATATAATAAAAAGAGGATACGAAGTTAATTGCATATACAATTTTTTGCTATACTTATACCATGTTAATATATACCTCAATAACAAAAGTATATCTGTCTCATTCTAATACGTTGTAATTTACATATTAAAACGAGTATAGAGATAATTTCATTGTTTCAAATTTTTCGTTGTCAGTTTTCATGACATCATCAAACTCCGCCTTGAAGCCAAAACGCCATTTTAAGTCGACACTCGACATTCCTAAAGGTAATTCGTCTGTCATGAAAACGTTTTTTGGACTAAAGTTGTTACTATTTCTGTTAAACTGTGTGTGTTTTGGTGATTTTGTAAATATATGAAGGATATTTGAGCAAAATTAACATGATAAAGTGTTGCATCAGTGGATTCAATTGAAAATCTAGAGAGAATGACGGAGGATTATCATTTTTTAAGGTTAGTTGTAGTTTTTTCTTATATCCGTGTATATTTTTCGTGTAAGTTAAGTTTTAGCTCCATAATAGGGATTGAAGATTATGTTTTTCACTTTTATACATAATCATTTCTATTACTAACACTTAAATAATAAAACAATTATGTTTGGAATGTTTACATACAAACGTAGTGCTGGGCATCTATTATGCAATATTGTTATGCAAGTTTCGATTTATCGATACATACTCTATAATATTTTTCTGATTAACTGTAGTTACGACAATACAACGATATAAAAGTAATATTCTTATAGATGTTCCTTATAGTCTCAACTATAACTTTAATTTTTTTTTATTAAGAGCGTACATAATGCAAAATTACCATCTTCTATTTGTTTTGACATGAAAAGTTCCAGACCAAATCTTAAAATAAAAATATATGACAAACTACGTGATATTTGCAAGGGTTGACCCATATCAAAAACATAAAATAAGGAAATTTCCTCGATAAAATATAATCACGAAGTAACCTCTAATTTTTATATTTTTTCTATTTATACTCGATATGGTTATGACCATTAAGACAAAAATTTGATAATTAATTACATTTAAATATGAGTAAAGGCTATGCCAAGGCATTTAATGTAATTACTTTTAGTTTCGGAATTATATACAAAATAACATATTTGTCGTTTTTTACATTCGTAATGCGCTCAAAACTATATCGTCTATCGCACTCTGACACGAGGCTTTGTGTATATTTTGTTTCATCGGGCGCGCGGGTGAAATCTGATTTTTTGCTCGCCTTATGCACGCTCTTAATGATATTATGCAGTGCATTGTTTAGATTTTCGAGGAATGAAGCCCTTCAAAAATTATAGAAACTTATCTCTTACTTATCTACTTGTGTGGCTTATAATAATTTGTAGACTTGCTGATTCCTACTGGAACACCTGCCTCATTTTAGAATAAGAGAGAGGAAGAGTGTGCTTTTAAATATTAATATAAATTTTCTGTTTTTTTAGTTTACTTCACCATGATCGCCTGACTTGAACCCCTTGGATTTTTTTTATTGGGGATGCATTAAAGAAAAATTTTATAACAAAGCAGTGTCGACAATCGAAGAATTGCGCACACGTGTGCAATTAGCCGCTCGTGAAATTGAAGTATTAGGCTATGCACGCCGTATCAAAAGTTCATTTATAAGGCGATGCCGAGCCTGCATTGCTGCCAATGGAGGACATTTAAAACATTTTATGTAACATTTGCAACGTAAACAACGTAAACATTTTATGTAATAAATGCATTTTCACTATAAAAACCTTTGTTTTTTTCTTTATCCTAACATTTAAGTGACACAAAACAAACTTACCGACCGTGATAAGTTCTTTCGCTTCTACAAAGTAATTTTGCTTGTCAAGCACTAATTGTTATACGTTTTTATAAAGTACACAAACTTTAAATAATGGGCAATTATAGTACAGTATTTTTTTTTTTACAATTAATGGATAAAAGTTGACAAAAAGTAACGAATAAAAATAACTTCTAACGTTAATTTTCATAAGTTTAGAATTAATGATGCCTGAAATAGTAACTTCATCAGATAATACTTACAAGTAGAGATGCGCCGAATGTAGGTTTGACCGAATACGAATGTTCAGCCGAATATTCGGTCCAAAATGTACCGAACCGAATGTTCGGCCGAATCATTCGGTTCAATTTTGCGCGGCGAACAGGTTTGTATATGTCGGTACGACGCTCTGCAAGAGCCTCAGACGGCATCGCGAGATATGAGTAGGTACTCGTATTTCCTTAGTTTGAAAATTTTAATAGTTAAAATCAATCACATCAAGTCATTTAATTTACTTGTTTATCTAGACAAGTAAATCTCGCTACAAGCTTTTATATCATAATTATAAATTATGTAATGACTTTATAAGTAGATACTAAAAGTTTTGAAGTAAAAATTTATTTTTTTCGTTTTAGTGCATTCAAATAAAAGCTGGTTTTTTAAAAAGGTTTTTTACTGTTAATTTATTTTTGACTTTTTAGTTATCACGTCACTTTATTCGAATTATTCTTAGCAAGACCTTTCATTTGATACCCATATTGTAGAAGTGCACTAAAAATAACTAGTCCGCACTCTTGGGCATGCCGCCATGTTGGGTTTAGAATGACGTCACAAAGTTAACAATGTATTGTCATCCATATTGAACTTGTATACAAAATTTCAGCTCAATTGGTTCAAGCTATCTGCTTCAAAATTGAGTTGCAAGATTTCACCCGAACAAACAAACATACATACATACATTGCAAGTTAAATAAAAGCTTGTAATAAAAAGGAATGTTACTTTCATTTACCAAAAAACTATGTACAACTTTCGCAATAAACCACACTTAGGTATTTAGTAAGTAGTAACCTTACTATTTAATTATTCGGTAATTATTCGGCAAATCAACCGAATATTCGGCCGAATACGAATGTGAGAAAATATGCCGAATGTACCGAATACGAATATTCGGCCGAACTTTCGGCGCATCTCTACTTACAAGTATTCCAGAGTAAAAAAAAGTACTTTATAATACCCTTATTTGTAAAAATTACGACAAAAATACTAACCGTGGTAGATTTTTTTTTTAAAACGAAAATATTCACAATTTTCACAGTTTTGGCAACCTTGACATGAAAAGTACATTTTCTTGAAGTTCGACATTAGGGCTATCCCCAGTTAACTGATTATTCACTATTTACAACAGACTGTATATTTTATAAATTTTTAATGGAACATTTTGAAAATGACAAAATTTTGAATAGTGCCAATAGTGAACATGATAGTTCTCTTAAATTACATACAAAAAGACACTTCATTTTTATTTGTATATATGTAAAGCCAACACTGGTCGAGGGTGTTTAATGTGAAAAATATCTGTAAATTATACTAAAATAGCATTACATCGATACGGATACTATCGACCAAATGGGTACAACTACAACACTATTCGCTGTGGGCGGAGTTGACGCCATATTTGATAAGCATTTGGCTTCAGATCACGTGACTATATGGCCTATCCTCTTTTTATTATATCTATGCCACTGAGTTGGTATCCATTGGAAGCACGCACACGGAAGCCCTATTTTTGAGCTCTCTTAAGTTGGCGGGGAGAAATCAATTTTTTTAACTTTTTTATTGCCAAATCGTTTGTTCGTCGTTTGTTCGTGATTGTTCGATTAAATTTATTGTTTGTTCGTTGTTCATTTTTTTATAAATAATGTCCAAAATTTTGGCTCTCTTAAGTTGGCGGGGAGAAATCAAATTTTTTACTTTTTTATTGTCAAATCGTTTGTTCGTCGTTTGTTCGTGATTGTTCGATTAAATTTATTGTTATTATTTGAACAAAATATGGCTTTCTTAATTCAGTGACTGGAATGGATTTAGGAAGGTGTAATAAGCGCATAGGCCATAGACTGCGATTCTTACTGTACTAGTGGACTCTGTGGAGTTGTGGACTGCGATTTGTTTGACAATGAACGTCAAAAATCAAAATAAATAAATTCAGTTTTGATAATATTAAAATTATTAAATGTTAATATTGTCATTTTGGTACTGAAAATCAACAATGTCGGTAATCGCTCCAGAGTTTTTCAATTTTATAAAAAAACTAGAGGATAATGGTGATAAGTTAACTGCGACGACGCCTGTCGAGCAGCCGCTCGAGTTTGAGTTCAATGTAAGGGAATATCTTTATTTTAGTATCGTTAAATCAGTTTAAGAAAACAAGAAATATATAAATATCCTGGTTTTGTTGCAGAATTCGAGTTGTTATATTTGCAATGGATACTACGGCCCTAGTTTTGGAGAGCCAGTTTGTATTACTTGTCACGCATTTCTTTTCCCTGATTTTCCATCTTATCTCCCGAGTTCGTACTTCTGCAGTGAAAAAACTGATGATGGAGACTCTGGTAACGATGAACCGTCGGACTTGAATTATAGTTCGGAGCGCAAAATCAACAAAGCATGTCCATTACCGGCCTGGTGGTACTACAGAGTGAGTTATTAGTAAATAAATTGTAAATTTCTTTGTAATATATTACAATATCAAGCATATTCATAAATGTTATTACATAATTTTGTTTAGTTACAAAATTTTCTGTACATTGTACTTTTTACAAAAGTTTCTGTACATTGTACTTTTTACAAAAGTTTCTGTACATTGTACTTTTTTTACTTAATAAATAATTATGATGAGTTTATCTAAAATTTGATTTTGATTGTCAATAGAATTCTTTGGACAGTGAAACAAGTCCAGAGGATGAAACCAGTCGTACCAGTAACTCTGGGCCTGGAGCAAGTGGCAGTGGAAGTGGTGGTAGTGTCTCTGGCCCATCTTCTGCACCTAGAGAAGGAATTGAAGATTTAGTTGGTCAAGGTCCTCCCCCTCAGCCTCCTAGCCTTGCAAGATCACTTCAGGCACTCTCAACACCTCGTCTTCCGGATAACTTGGCTCCAGGACTCGTGGAACACTTGCCATCTGAAGGTAATTAAACATAATTCTAATTATAAAGGTTGTTTTGAAATAAATAAACTCTGAAATACCAATTTAAAAGAGTAGTATAATACAGTGGGAAATCCTTTAAATAGAAGTTCTTAATTGTGTTTGTTTGCAGACTATGAACAAGTATATCAATATAGGTAAAATAATTAATCAATTAAATATATATTATTAGAGGTACGTTTAAAAAGTACTCATCAGATCTTGATCAGCTCTGCAGCGGGAAACACATATTGTTTGTTTGTTTGAATCACAAAATCAAAAATAACTTAATTAAAACAGGCTTCAAAAGCACCTTTAAATCATCATTTTACAAATTAAAATTTTAACTATTTTTAAAAGTGAAGCTAACTACGGTTCGATATGCTGATTATGCAGGAACCAGCAAAACTGCAGTTATTCATTTTAAAAAAAATGTATAAATTGTGTTATTATACAAATTTGGTAATATCTTGTCTAGAGTACAGCTTCACTATAGCTTGACCGCTATAAAGTCGACCTTTGCGATGGTATGCGGAACGCAGGGCGGGGGCTATAAGGGTCGACCGAGATCTCGGTCTCGGTCTCGGTCTCGGCATTCTCGGCCAAAAATTCTACCGAGATCTCGGTCTCGGTTCTCGGCCAAAAATCGCCGAGATTCTCGGCCAAACCGAGACCGTTGTAAGTAGGTACGGTATAGGATAATGGGATTCAAATCTACCGCGCGCGTCCACATTTTGTCACTTAGTCAGTGCGAGAGCGAGCTATCGATTGTGATTGGTCGGCTGGCAGCAGCGGGTGCGGGGTATTTTTTACCCCGGCTCCACACGTTGGCCCCAACATAGGTCCCAACGCTACTCGTCCAACGTGTGGATCTAGAAAATGGCATTCGTCCCAACGTTGGGGCGAGCGTTGGTAGTTGTCCGGCTCGTGTCGGTTTTATCAAAGGAATCTGCGCCAACGTTCGCGATCCGTCCACACGTTGGCGCGTTGCTCAGTTCTGTTGCAACACGCAGCGAGTGCGTACGTCGAGCGAGAATGGCTTCCTCATCCACAAAATCGCCACCGGCATGGACAAATGAAAAAATCATAGAATTTATTGAACTTTTGATAAAGTTCAATAAATTCCATGACTTTTTCACATCCAATAATATGGGTAATGGGACGCTACTCGAAAGGATCATAAAAATAAAAATTTATTAGCTGATACATGGCGCACCATTCAACAGAATATGGGAATGAATTTCTCAATTGAAGATTTAAAAAAAAGCGAGAATGATTAATGAGCACATATCGCCTTTAAAGAAAAAAAAATTAGTGACTCTATTCGATCTTTGACGTGGATTTTTATTTTTTCTCAGTAACAAATATAAATGTGCACTCAGTACTATATAAGCGCTCAGAGCAATTTCGATTTCTATATCGGACATCTTCACATTGGCCCTGACGGGACAGAACTAGTTTGATAGCCAACGTGTGTACGGCTCTCCGAATTTGCAGTCCAACGTTGGTACGAGCGTTGGGGCCAACGTGTGGAGCCGGCCTTAATGTATGTTAGCTCAGAACTTTTGACTGGGTTGGACTGATTTCGATCAATTTTGTTTTAAATGGAAGGTATAGTGTGTCATGTGGTCCCATTTAAATTTAATTGAGATCTGACAAGTACTTTTAGAGTTATATCTAATAATGCGTATTTACTTGACTACTTTTTCGTCGACCTACGTTGTATTATGCCGCATAACTTTTTACTTGGTGTAACGATTTTGATGATTCTTAAACTTTTTAAGTAATCTTTAATAGCGTATATTTACTTGACTATTTTATCGTCTTATTACGTTGTATTACTTGTCGATGTAATTAAAGTCGGTTTTTTTTCGTTTGCGAGCAAACACAATTTTATGTAAACAAACAATTTTAGTTTAACTGTAAAAAGGAGTTTGTTTGAATTTTGTTCGTAGTAGAATAATTAAGTTTCTTATTGTTTTGATTAATTATAATTACTAGCTAGAATAAAGTAGTTAAATGACTATTAAGATCATTATATTCAGGTCACGTATCACATCACGTATTATTTTATACGTATGGTGAAAACCTGGTAAGTGTACTAAGATATTTTAGATTCAGTGACCACATTCATCAGAATACGATATATCGATTCGCTGATTTATATGTTCGTTGCTGTTTTTCAATCGACTTAAAAAAAGGAGGAGGTTTCTCAATTCGACCGTATTTATAGTATATATCTTTCATTCATGTTCGGGGATAACTTCATCGTTTATGAACCTATTTTGATAATTCTTTATTTGTTGGAAAGGAGATATCCCAAGGGTGGTACGATGATAAGGAAACCAGGATTTGATGATGTAATCATCATCGTATGGGCAGCATAATTTTATGGGCAGCTCATGATGTCATAGACTTGGTTGATGACCCAATGACAAGTTACGAAAGCAGTTCAAGTTCTGTTATAGAAATAGCGCTTGACAGCTTTCTTAGAGAGCTAAGACTCCAAAGAAACGCAAATATTTTTGAATATTGGTATTCGTCACCATATGAAGTACTGAGGCCTGCAGCAGAAAATTTTCTATCAGCACCCCCTACTAGTGTAGCAAGTGAACAGCTCTTTAGTAGAGCTGGTCAGTTATACGATGAGAGGCGACACTCTTTGAAGGGTGAAAATGTAGAAAAATTGCTTTTTCTGTGCTACAACATCATGTTGTTAAATTTTTAGTATTAAAACTATAAAAAAAAATATTATGACATTCTTAAATATACTATATTTTGCAAATATAGCGCATTTTCTTTTTTTTCTTTTTTATTTATCTATTCTCGGTCTCGGTCTCGGTCTCGGCCGAGATTTTAATTTATTCTCGGTCTCGGTCTCGGTCTCGGCCGAGAACGAAAAACCTGTCTCGGTCGACCCTTAGGGGGCTATACACGGGTACACACGGCATTGTCAACACAGAGATTTATCTTGAGATATCTCAAGATAAATGTTCGTACAATTATTTAGGTGAATGATTATAATTATTTAAGTCATGTTAGTGTGGCAAATAGTAGACTGATTCTAAATATATTTATTTTTATTATATGTTTTTTCTTTATATATTATTATATAAACACAATTAATTAAGCAATTACGTTAGAAAATAAATTACTAAATACTAAGCACTAAAACTAACATTAATATCTAAAAAAGTTGTATAAGATTAACATTATCATCATTCATTTAGTCATTTTTCATCTTGGTAATTCCATATTTATTGTTGGATGTAACTAAGTAAAATAATCACATGTGTAGCGGGCACAATGCTTCAACTGCGCGAGGTCTAGCTGTGTTTGTCATTCGATGTACCCCCGCCCCGCGTCCCGCATAACATCGCGAGGGTCGATTTTACAGCGGTCAAGTTATAGCACATAGTGATATAATGTGGGTGCGGCAGTTCTGCTGTGCATATTCCGCTACCTGGACGACCTGTCGCTGTGCGCGTGCGCGTGCGTGTGCGAGCGCTGGCGGCGGCTGGTGGTGGCGCGCGTGCCGCCGCCGCGCTGGGCCGCCTTCGCCGCGCGCCGCTGGCCGCTCTTCCGCCCGCTGCTGGCCAACATCGACTGGCAGAAGGTGACGGACGACGGCCGTCTCTAACTACTTCACAGACATCTCTTCATTTACGACAAACTTTATTACTTAAGAGGGTATTCTAAATCAATAAAAAATTTAAAAATAATGACGACGACAAGCCTAAGCCGATTTTTCCAAACCATTTAAATATACCATTATTTAATATTTATATATGTATGTATATTTATCAACAAAAAAAAAATAGCTCCAACAGTCGGCTGTTACCTGTAACACAAGTATTAAGTTGCATAGCATGGGAACTGACAACTGTGTGTGTATTTTATAAGATACTAGCTGTACCCGCGACTTCGGCCGCGTGGAATTTAACAAAAGTTTAAAAAAATAAGTTCGATAAAATGATCTTTGATATTCTTTGATTTCCTTTAATAGCATGAGCAGGCTGTCAAACGATGCGGGGCAGAGGGGATGGACACGCCCGCGCCGTAGGCATCTCAAGGAAAGAACGCTCAACGCTGGCTCGCCGAGCATTAAATGTTTCGCTGCTACTTACTTCTAACGACGATATCTCAAAAGCTATTTATCTGATTAATATAGTGTGAAGAGCAATTTTAATCTGCATTAAATGCCTAAGCTAAATAACATATTCATTTGGATAAGGATTAATACTGAACTAAAGAAAATATCTTTAAAAATAACGTAATGTTTTTAATTAAAAAATTTGAACATAAAACTGGTTATTGTAAGTCAACCCTAAGAGATAGACATAATGCTATCGCGGACTTTTTTGTAGCATTTCTATAGATTTTGAATTCGCTAGTACATTATACAACTATATCTTTGCTAGTTTACGCAGCGTTCGCGTGGAAAGCTCCCCGTTGGCGAGATTTTTTGCGACCTCTTCAACATTTATCGCCGTATTTCTGCTAATTTACATTAAAACATAATAAATTATATACCTAAACCTTCCTCAAGAATCACTCTTGCTATTGTTGAAAACTGTATAAAAATCCGTTGCGTAGTTTTCGAGTTTATCGCGTTCTGACAGACAGACAGAAAGACGCGGCCGGGGGACTTATTTTTATAATAAGTATAGATTTATTTAATGATCAGATTTAAATACCATTCGCATTTCTGCGCGCTTGCAGAAGTACCAGTCGCTGGTGGAGTCGTGCTTCTGCCGCAACTGCCTCGTGCAGATGTGCGTGCAGGCGCAGCCCGCGGGCGACGAGAACGCCTGGCGCCGGAACAGGCTCAAGATCGAACTCAAGGTCACTTTGATTATCGCTCCAACTTTTGCAGGCTTTAGGATGGAAACAGTGCTCGACCGACGGTCAGCGCTGACCGTACGTCCTGACCGTCAGCGCTGACCGAAGGTTGCGAAAATGCATTCAGTGCTACGCTGACGGCGAACTGCGACGCGAGCGACTGCGGCGCTTTGATTATACGTACGCGTTTACGGTCGGTCGCTCCGTCAGCGAAGCACTGAACGCAATTGAACGCATCCATACAATCTCATAGCTCTCATAGCCGGACCGACGGCTCGACCAAATCACGCGTACTGTCAGCGTAGCTGTGTGCACATTCATAGACTTGCATAGATATAGCTACGCCGACCGACGGTCAGCGCTCACCCTCGGTCAAGCACTGTTTCCAGCCTTATTCTCTATTAGAGAGATTTCACGTTTATTTAATAAGAGGATTGCAAAACTATTTTAGAAAAGAGACCAAAATGAGATGATCTCAGACCTTCATAAACAAATGACATTTTACTGCATTTCACCTAAGATGGGTACGGTGACACATGTCAAATTAACTCTCAGAATACAGAACAAACCAGAAAGCGTCAACGCGCTTAAAAGTGAAGCAGTCGCGACTACTCCAAATTGGAGTAGTTCGATATTCAGTCAGTCAGTCGATGGCCGACGCGCGTACTTGTAACTGTTGTTTGTAATTTCGAGTTTTAAATTAATTATGCCGACTTGTGTCGTTCCCACTTGCAAAAATGCTACTGCGACTGCGCAGAAATCACACGGGATCACATTGCATCTATAAGTAGTACATTTCCAATCAATTTGAATAAAATATTGAATTTAATGTGCGTGTCGCAATTGTCATAGAAAATCATGCTTTCATTTTGTAAGTGTTGCCACAGAATAACGGAATATTTTAACCAACTTTTTTTCAATAAATTTTTACAGTAAAAATAATAACACACTTTACTCACATAGCATATTGAACCATGTAGTTTTTAGTATCTAAAATGAATAAATTACTTTATAAGATCAAATTGTTATTATTATAGTATGATGGCCCCAAATATAAAAGCCATATTATGTTACATGAAAATTAATCACGCAATTAGTATAAGTTGTAATTGGTTAGTTTTATAAAAAATTGCTTTGCAAATTTTATAAAAAAGTTTAATTTTACCCCTTAGAGAGATACTGTTGTGTTGCGCTGATAACCCTACGCGGGGAGGTGAAGAGCGGGCGGGGCGGTGCTTGGCCAATGTTTTGGACACAGTGCGCTGCGTACAAATTTTATAGAATACTCCTTCTGGTTTTTTCTGTATTCTGAGAATTAACTCTATAGTGAGGTGACCATGCATAATTAATTTATGTGATTCGACTAGCTGCTGCCCGCGACGTCGTCTGCGTGCGTTCACTGCTCCTTCCCCGTAGGTGATAGCGTGATAATATGTAGCCTATATTCTGACCCGACTTCTTAATAATATTCGTGCCAGAAGTAAATCCATGCAGTACTTTATGAGTTTATCCCGGACATACATTGACTTTCCTATCATTTTATTATATGTATAGATTATCGAGTACAATTGCGGTTAACCTTTAATCGATTATAAAAAAAAATATTTTTAACTGCTTATTAAAAATTAATTTTCGTATTCCCGAAAGCGGACAACCAACTCCCGGGACGGAACACCGTTTTAAACAGACTGTTTAAAACGGTATTCTTTGTTCTTTTCGGCATTTTACAGAACAGAACACACACACAAAATGGAATAACTAACAAAAAATAGAACAACAGAATAACAAAACTTAACAAGAATAAAACAGCAACAAATACAAGTATAACAACAATTAAACAGCTACAAATACAACTATAACAATAAGTGAGTTGACTCGATTAACAAGATGACCGTTACGATTATTTATTTTTGCCGATTACTACGTTTACGTGTCAATCCCTATACCTACATTAAACGTTTCGTCTCATGCTTCTAATTTTAGGTTATTATTTTTTCTGTACCTTTTTTAATTTGTTTAAAATGTAAAATCGCAATATATTGCGTATTATTAAATACAATTCAATCTAATCAAGCATTATTATTTGCCTTAGAAATTAATTGGTGATTTTTAAACATTTATATTTATCTGATTTGCTGAAAATAGTGAGTGTATTGGAACATATCAAATGTCACCGTACCCATCTTATGTGAAATAGATTATTAATAATTGTGTTTGCTCGCAAACGAAAAAAAAGCGACTTCAATTACATCGACAAGTAATACAACGTAATAAGACGAAAAAATAGTCAAGTAAATACGCGCTATTAAAGATTATTCAAAAAGTTGTAATCAGTTTTCGATCTAATTTAAACAAGACTACAAGACAAGTATTAGCTTTCGATTAAAGTAAGAATCATCGAAATCGGTACACCGAGTAAAAAGTTATGCGGTATAATATAACGTAGGTTGACGAAAAAGTAGTCACATAAATACGCATTATTAGATATAACTATAAAAGTACTTGTCAGATCTCAATTAAATTAAAATGGGACCACATGACACGCAACACCTTTCAATTAAAACAAAATTGATCGAAATCGGTCCACCCAGTCAAAAGTTCTGAGCTAACATACATAAAAAAAAAAAAAAAAAAAAAAAAAAAAAAAAAAACATACGTGTCGAATTGAGAACCTCCTCCTTTTTTGGAAGTCGCTTAAAAAACTGCAGTTCTCGTTAATGTCGACCCCTGAAAAACTGGGAATATCTACACATAGTTTTTTATGTTTAACTGTTTAAATGTCATCTTCTCTGGGGTCATCGGCTTCGAGGAGAGCCAGTCTGTCAAGCTGGTCAAAGTTGACACTTGCAATTGGATGAAACTCATCATGAGTTTACTTCGTAGACCGAAAATTAAATTACTTTTTTATTCAAGGCTCTTCGTATTTTTGTCGGTACCTTTATAAATTGTCTACCAGTTTTCTTTTTTGATACAAATATATTTCAAAAAGAATTCCATGTTTACTTATGTTGTAATAAAATAGATAAAGGTGTAGTTATCGGCATAAAT
The DNA here is from genome assembly GCA_905220545.2 of Melitaea athalia. Lineage (NCBI taxonomy): Eukaryota > Metazoa > Arthropoda > Insecta > Lepidoptera > Nymphalidae > Melitaea > Melitaea athalia. The sequence continues at coordinate 12,748,700 of HG992194.1, forward strand.
ATTGAGCGCTGGCCTTCTACCTACGCAGAAACAAATTTTTGATCCTTTTGATGACGTGCAGTGAGGCACAGGCATTAAATAAAGGTCACGAAAATGGCGATAGCCAGTTAATATCTTTTGCCGATGGCGAACTTCACAGAATTTAAAATAATTTTCATTTGGTAATGAATAATATTATATTGTATACTAAAAATAAAATTTTGTTTGTTAAATCAGATGCTGCGAAACGACCCCCCGGAGGGCATAGCGGCAACCCCTCTGGACGCCAAGTGTTGCCACTGGCAGGCCAGCGTCACCGGACCTGTGGGTTCGCCCTACGAGGGCGGTGTCTTCTATCTCTACATACAAGTGCCCTATTCGTGAGTTTATACCAATCGAAACATACCGTTTTTCTTGAATTTTGAGTAATATAGTAAACATTAAAATAAAAAACGAGTGTGCTTTAGACTACACAACTGAACTAAAACTTCTTTAGCAATAGACCTGCACTGTGTCTTAGATATGAAACGTAACGCTATGAGAGAAAGAAAATGTATGCTCGCACCTCTCTCTCTTGCTCCGTTCGCCTCGCCCTATCACACTTTTCGTAACGCTCTTATCATGCATTCAAGTGTAAGTAAAGAAGTTTTATTTCAATAACATATTGGCTTAGTGGTCGAAGCAACTGGCTGTTACGCTAATCTTCCACTCATGACAAATATTTGTATCCACTACAGCCTATCACAGTCCACTGTTGGACATAGGCCTCCACAAGTGCGCGCCCGACATTATGACGCGCACTCGTGTCTAAAATTTGGAATGGGTGACCCAATATCCTGGGGTGAGCATACTCTGCCACTGTGTCTACCATTTGATGACTTCAAGCAGTTTTTTTTTATATGCTCTTCCAACATTGTCGGACATAGTGTCTAGGTAGACACAATCTCCGACAATGTTGGAAGAGTACCAGCTCTCACTTTCAAACCCCTCGCGCTTTTATTCCTCATATTGTATTTTTCTTGCTCACTTGCATAATCTCACTAGGACTGGGCTTCCCTACATTACTACTTTTATTAGGGTGAAAGTTTATTTTACTACAAAATCAACAAGAAAATCACGTTGGAATTAAAAATAGGTTTAAAAAACACGAGTCACGATTATTAAAAAAAAAAAAAAAAACGATCACTAGGATAATTCTTGTGTCGGGGTTCCGAAAAAACACAATACACAAGCAGAAACGCCCAGATCAAGACAGTTAGGCCGCTGCCTCGAATCTTGCGGGCGGCGGGGCGGCAGCGCGGGAGCGGGGCGGGCAACGCAGACCCGTTCTCGAAACAAGAGGGCAGATGGCGTGCCTAGCTACATATAATATAATCTGTCATCACTGTGACACTAGCGGCGTAGTGTTGTTCGTAATTGCGTCATCGAGATATTTGTTTTTATTCGCGAACGAAATGTCTGAACAACGGCGACAATATAAATTATAATTAAAATACTTATTATTATTATTTTTTATTGATACAACTGTAAATCACGCATAATCATGATTTAATTCATGAATTTTTTTGGTATATTTGGGTTTTTTTTATGAATTCTATTCACGCTGAGCTGAAAATGGACAGTCGCCTTTCAGTCGGTTAAAAAAGGCCATTGCTTCAAATTCATAATTTGTGAAGAAATCTTTGCGTTTCAGTATTTCGGTAGGACAGACAGAATTATCGTACAAATCGCTTACGATCCTAGGGTACGATCGTATATCGTACGTAGGCATGAAAATAAATTGCACAACACTGCAATGCTGACGTTGCCCGCCACAGCGCCGTTACCACGCCGCTGTGTCCGAGCGCCGGTCCATTTGATTGTACGCATAAGATCCTGCCGCGCCCGCGCCGCCGCCGCCGCCCGTGCCACCCCGCCGCTCGCAAGATTCGAGGCAGCGGTTTTACCGTTGCACAAACGCGTCGTCAAGTCTATTTATTTGCTAGTTATAGTCGAGTGTAGCCGATAGGTAAACAAATGTTAACTGCGGCGACGACACGACAGGTACCCGATGAGCCCGCCCGTGGTGCGCTTCCTGACGCGCATCCTGCACCCCAACGTGTCGCGGCACGGGGACGTGGGCATCGACTCCGTGCACCACAACTGGTCGCTGGCGCTCACGCTGTCCAAGGTGCTCATCTCCATCCAGAGCCTCCTCACCGACCCCTACACGGCGGTGTGCATGGAGCCCGAGCTCGGCGCCATGTACGTGCGCGAGCGGCCGCGCTTCGACGCGCTCGCGCGCCGCTGGACCTGGCGCTACGCCATGCACGACGTGCTGCCCTGCTGACTGCCGACTGCCGACTGTACCACCACTGTGTGCACGGAGCCCGAGCTCGGCCGGCCGCGCTTCGACGCGCTCGCGCGCCGCTGGACCTGGCGCTACGCCATGCACGACGTGCTGCCCTGCTGACTGCCGACTGCCGACTGCCGACTGTACCACCACTGTGTGCACGGAGCCCGAGCTCGGCCGGCCGCGCTTCGACGCGCTCGCGCGCCGCTGGACCTGGCGCTACGCCATGCACGACGTGCTGCCCTGCTGACTGCCGACTGCCGACTGCCGACTGTACCACCACTGTGTGCACGGAGCCCGAGCTTGGCGCAATGAAGTTGTGAAGTAAAACAAAAAATATCTAAATATGTCATCCCAATTTACAAACTAGCTATATGACTATATGTAACTAATAAGGGGCCGTCCATTAATCACGCGATATTTTTCAGCAACTTTTAAACCACCTACCTTACCCCTGGCGATATGTGGTGAGGTTCTAGACACCCCCCCCCCCCCTCCCCAGCCGATAATCACGTGTACTTTTTTGTGCAACGTAAGTTTAAAATTTCAGAATTCTTTAAATCTATACTAATATATTCTATACTAATATATAAAGCTGAAGAGTTTGTTTGTTTGGTTGTTTGTTTGTTTGTTTGAACGCGGTAATCTCTGGAACCACTGGGCCGATTTGAAAAATTCTTTCACTGTTAGATAGCCCATTTATCGAGGAAGGCTATAGGCTATGTATCATCACGCTAAGACAAATAGGAGCGGAGTCCACGCCGACGAAGTCGCGCGCAGAAGCTAGTACAGGTATAATCTGATAAAATTTTGCAAAATTTAGCATCGTGATACTTTCTAGACAAGTATCAACGTTGCAAGTTTTTTGGTTTAGAAATAGCGCTTTCAACGAAAAATGGGTACACGGCGTGATGTAGGCCTCCCCCTTCCTGGTGATGTTTCGTTATGTTTTTTCCGACCCCCCCTCCCCCCTCGAGCTTCACGTGATTAATGGACTTCCCTTGTTAGCTGCTATGGTTTGGTATACAAAAGTTTAACATTTGTCTATTGAAGTTAACAAAAAATAAATAAATAACTGGTTTGCAAATTTTGTTGTCTATACGTGATAACCTAACATAAGTTGCCTTCTTATCGTTTAACTTTTTTATTTATTTTATAACTATATCTTATTTAATTATTAAAATTGTGCACGTTTCTGCGCTATAAATTCATAGATAATAGATCCATTAAGTACACGTAGGCTATCAATTTTTATACGCAATTAATTCTGTACAACTTTTAATCAAAAATTAATTTATGTATTATGGGTACTTACTCTTCACAAAAAAATCAATAAATAATTTATTAGGTGTTATTTTGTTTCAGCGTGACGATTAAAGAGTTACCCTTATGCTCTGATTTTTCATCGCTTAACCTCACAATATTAATATTCACATTATCTCTTTAGTCATTATAGGCTTACAACACTGAGTCCACACGCTTCTTGAACACTTTACACTGTTGACATGCGCTATTGTTATTATAAGCACCATTTTTTCCTTTTATTAACTTTCATTGTTTTCCACAAGATAGTTTTTTTTTTATAATTTTTATACTAAACAGAGCTGTTCTGTACTTTAGTCATAAAACTGAATTAGTTTATTTTTGAGATTATCGATAAAACTCATTACATTACACGTAAATATGTACATATAATTTAACTCGCGGAAGTTTGTAGTTTGTATTCTATAAAAATAAATATTAAAATTAAATCAAAACAAATCTTAAAATAGGGGATCGGACAAATTTTTAAAAAGCGTTTTGAATTAATCTTTATGGATACTTATACCCATAAAAAATTAAATTTTATTTATTTATAACCTTTTAGGTACATACTCAAAATCATGTTTTAATATTGTTTGTTTAATAATCCCGCCAAAACGCCACGTTATGACATCTGACAGCGCGTGACGTCGTCTGGAGGTAATAAACAAAGAGTATATTATATAGCACAGAGTACGTTGAATATGCGGATAAATTAATAGTAACCCGTGCAGTCAATGCTTGCTCTTTCCTAAAGTACTCTGTGGCTTGTACCGCCAAATGACGTCACGAACTCTAGTTGGTGTTTTAGTACATTAATAATATTGTAAATAACATTTTATTACTTCATTTAAAAATATTTAAATGAATTACATGTATTAAATTGTTATTCGATAAATAATCGTTAAACAGTATATTTATTTTACCTAAGTATATTATAGATTTTAATCTGATTACTGTCCGATCCCCTATTAGACAGACCTGAGCGCTCAAAAAAAAAAAAAAAAACACTATCTGGACTTGTAATATTTGACCCAAAAAGAAAAGGCTAATTGTTGTGGTGTATCGAAACAATTTTGTCTAAAAATCAAAATCATGCGTAAAGTGTAATCAATTATCAAGCATAATTATTAATTAGCATAGTTGTATTTCTTGCTTAAAAGTGTATTCTGTATGTATTTTTGAATAGAAGATGTAACTTCTTTTTCCTTTTATTACAATTTTTGTCATATTAGGTACAGAGTATTTTTGGCAGGAGCATTATATACTTACTTTGGAAAAATGTATAAAATGTAGTTTGTAATTGCCTGCTATTGTCGACGTAAAACGTTTTATATGACTAGTAAAATTAAATAATCTTCATTATAATTTATTACTTTTTTAACATAGGTTTAATTGTAAAAGACGGAAAGTGTAGACCTGTTGGCTGTGGATATGGAATGAAAAGTGTATAACTGTGAATGTAAATATGACTACTCGTAATTAGAATAAAATGTAATGTACCTATTAAATACTTTGTTTTTCTAAACTTCTGTTTCCTCTAATTCACTACCAAAAACCTTTTTTCCAAGTAAGTATTTGGTATATCCTTACATATTATAAAATTTGAGGTTGGTCAAGGTGGCCACTTCAGCTAAAATGGATTTTTGGTTTTTTAGACCTAGTAAAGAATTCAAAAAAATTTAAACTACATTAGTTAAGTTCACCAACAAGCACGCTTCTAATGCTGCGGTGTTGTTGTTTATCATACGTGTTGAACCAAGGAGAATCTGTTAAATCGTCAGAAGGAGGACTGAAACAAAAGTTAATTAAAAAAAAAACTACTGGTAAAAGTAGTGTTTGATGGAATAGTTCTGTTACCCACTACAGTTACTTATGATATATCCAGCCAATTGTTGCACACCATGATGTGAGATTGGTCGAAGGCTCTACAACTGCGGGATCATAACAATGCTAGTTAGCTAAAATAGCTAAATTGCCGTCTCTTATAGACGCCTGCAACACCAGAAGCATCGCAAGCGCGTTGCGGACCCTATCCCCCCAGGAGCTCTGGTCACCTTACTCAACAACAGGAACACAATACTGCTTAAAAATTGCGTGCGTACAAAGTACACATGTCAGAAGTGAAACTTCTTTGGTAAACTAATTTAAAAAAAAAACTAATTGTTAGCGCTGCAACTTCAATTATTTAAGTTTTTTTTTGTTTAGGTTTTTTTTCGAGGTTCACCACGTCTATGACGAGATGGCGCTAGTAGTCGATTTAAACGCGGTGGCAAAATTATTTCTTGTTAGTTTAAGGCCACCATACATTTGTGTAATTATTGCACAATCCAATATATTAAGTTGAAGCATCTCTAGTACTGGTTTTATTTGTGCCCCTGATTGTGTTGGACAAGGTTTTGGGAATTAACACTAATTAAAAAAAACCTAATTAAATTTAAAAAAAAAAACAATTAAAAAATGGATTTAAAATACAAAAAAAAAAACAAAAAGCCCCAGGCGGTCACCCATCCAAGTACTGACCGCGCTACATGTTGCCGCGTTAGCGGTCGCTCAAATTTTACCCCTCATGCACCTAAAGTTTCACTTCAAAAAGTATTATTTATCTGTGGTCTGCTGTAAGGTAGAGGTACTACCCCATCCGGGCTGTTCCATATTTTGAGCAGGAAATTTCTGGCTGTGCCCTACCTCAGTTAAAAATCCTCAAATAGAAATATCTTAGAAATATAATAGAATGGTGAAAAAGAATAGTATGTACATCAAAAACTTTTATCAGTTGGATATCATTATCTGTCAAACAGCATGATACAAAGTAGGACCTGTTTCTTCTCAATTAATAAACTGCAACTTCAAGATTAATATATATGCGAATAGAATAACTAAGAATAGGAATAAATATCTCAAATAAGAATTCGATGGTAAAAAAAAAGAATAATAAATCAAAAACTTTTAACTGTAGGATACTGTAATCCGTCAAATAGCGTTATTCATAACTGGTTCCACTGGTTTCCACGATTTTTTTCAACAAAGGGATCAAAACAGATCCCTACATAAATGATCGATTAAATACTTATTACAAACATTACTTCTCCTTTTTTCGTTTCGATTCTTCAGTTCAGCTTAAAATCGACGACTATAATTATATTGACGAAGTGGTTTTCTTAAAGCTAAAATGCCAAGAAATAATTTTGATTTAAAATTTATTTACAGCGTCAAGAAATGTATTCTTACTTGGTACTAGCATTTTTCATCCTTTTCCATAATTCGGCTAACTTTTCACAATTGCATAAAACCGGTAAGCATTTCCCACTTCCCGGTGACCTACAGTATCCAGGATAGGGCATTTCGCCTTTTTGCAGCCACCGTCTAGTTGATTTAAGCAGCCATGTTTTATAGAACGAAAATTCTAAAGCTTCTCGCAAATCTACCAATTTAACCTCATGTCTTATCCTACGAGGCATTAAAATTCCAGGTTCGTAATTATGAATGTAGGCGACAAGCGACATATATCCCTGAAAATATTACCCTTTTTATATTTTACAAAATTTTTAAAAAATACGCTTACAAATTTTTTAATAACAATTACTTTTAAGAAAATTGGATCTATAATCATTTTTTACTAAATAAGAATGTAATCAATTTTACGCTTATATAAACATGAAACGCCTTATCGAATTTTCTGATAACATGAGATGATGAATTACAAATTGATATTTTATAACACGGCACATAGCAATATTATTTTATTTTAATATAACCAAATATACTAGCAATAAGTAAATAAAATTTAATTGATGTTATATTAATTGAACTGTATTGTGTATTCTTTTGGTAGTGAAATTAATTCCCTTGCGAGAAGAACGCACGAGAACGACATAAGTAAAGATGTCTATTCGAGAACGAAGTCGCGGGTAAAACTTGTCATAAAATAAATTACCAGTTCTGATTTTATTATTTATTATTATTATTATTATTATTACTCTTAACTTATCAACCAATTTTAAAATCCCTACTAAAAACAAGATGAAAAGCACTAGATTACATTATTAAGGACGTTTATAAAAATATTTAAAAATAAAAATCATTTACATGTCCTAATCTATGGTAATTATTGAAACGTCTTAACTACGGTGAATTGGAAATGTCCATATTGTCTGGCGAATTCTTCTCATCAGTCATGTCGAGAGTCTTGTCAATAACGGTATCGTTCTTTTCCTCCGTCACTGTCGAGATAATGGGCGAGCGATCGCGGGATTTTCTCTCATGAGGCGTCTTAGAATCTCTGTGAGACCGACTTTTAGATCTCCGGGTGCGTGAACGAGAACGCTTACGGTCACGATTACGGTCGCGGTCGCGATCGCGATCACGGTCACGGTCACGAGACCGCGAACGTTTCTTGTCCCTTGAGCGAGACCGTTTTCTGTCTCTAGATCTGCTTCTTCGGCGGTCTCTGGACCGTGAGCGTTTTCTGTCTCGCGATCTTGATCGCTTCCTATCCCTCGACCTAGATCTTTTTCTATCACGCGATCGTGATCTCCTGCGAGATTTTGAGCGTTTCCGGCGCGATCGAGAGCGAGATCTACGCTTAGATCGTGAGCGATCTCGCTTACGGTCTCTAGAGCGCGATCTATCCTTTTTCTTAGGTGATTTTTCTTTTTCTTTATCTTTGTCTTTCTCCTTTTCCTTTTCTTTCTCCTTATCTTTATCCTTTTCTTTGTCTTCATCTTTACTATCTTTCTCTTTTTCGATCTCGACACTTTTTTCTTTGTCCTCAGCAGGCGTGGAAGCTTTTGTTTCGGATGTTCCATTAGTCTCAGACACCGGATTTTCAACTTTAACATCTTCTTTTTCTTCTTTCTCGACCTCTTTGGGTGGTGTTTTGGACTTTTCTTTATCTTTCTTGTCTTTATCAGAGTCCTTTTTGTCTTTGCGGTCGCGGTCACGGGATTTGTCACGTTTAGATCGTGAACTACGATGGCGAGATCTTGAGCGAGACCGACGAGAACTGCGATGACGCGATCGAGATCTGTAATTAAAAAAATATTACAACATATAATATTGCATATTGTATTAAACAAAACATAAATTGACACTTGCTATTTGTATCAGTACAGTAATTGATGATATACTTTAATACTATAAGTTTCATAAACAGCTTAAGGCCACTCTTTAGTGTCACTAATTTATCAGCAGCAGTTGTTTCACATAATTTCACTCTATTATTTTTTCACGAATTTGTGGTAGCTTCATTTTTAACTAAAATAACTTAAGTAATTGAAAGAAATATAATTTTTATTTGTAACATGAAGATTCAAAAGTGCCTTTGAAGCCTATTCGAGTACAGTAATTATTGATTTTACTACATCATAATTAATGTGTGTAGTACCTGGTACGGTGCCTGTGTCGAGAGCGCGACCGTCGCGACCGGTGACGCGAGCGCGAGCGCGATCGTTTGCTCCGGTGTCGCGAGCGGGAGCGACGCGAGCGCGATCGCGAGCGGCGTCGCGAGCGAGAGCGAGAACGCGTCCTGGAAATTTACATATACATTTATGTTAACGTCATGTTTTAAATATTAACCGTTACAATATAATATTACTGTCCATTCTTTGCAATATGGTATACTATCCACTTTTTGCACATCTGTTTAAAATTAATTATTTATTTACACTTTATTGTTGTTTAACTGAGGTAACAGCAGGAAAATTCCTGCTCAAAATATGGAGCAGCCCAACTGGGGTAGTACCTCGACCTTACAGAAGACCACAGCTAAATAATACTGTTTTCAAGCAGTATTGTGTTCCTGTTGGTGAGTAAGGTGACCAGAGCTCCTAGGGGGATTGGGGGTAGGGTCGGCAACGCGCTTGCGATGCTTCTGGTGTTGCAGGCGTCTATAGGCTACGGTCTTACCATCAGGTGAGTCGTACGCTTGTTTGCCAACCTAGTTATATAAAAAAAACACCAAACAAGAAACAAAACAAATAAGCAACATTAAGTGGGCGTTCAAGTATTACGTAAAGCAAATTTTGAAGATTTTTGACCCCCCCCCCTCACCCCATATAACGCGCCGTAACGTTTTCCTGTACTCCCCCTACCCTAAAAACTTTACGTAACACTCAACTGACCATTTTTACCCAAATGTCACAACTATGTTGAGTTATAGTTTTAATCGCGTTTGCGGTAGCAATTAACAAATAAAACAATAGATTTTATTACCCGTTTTTTAATTAAATAAAAAACAACGTTACGTAACGCGTAGTTCAAAGCCGCCCCCCGTCACAACCCCCCTCCCGTTGCAACACATTGTAACGTTTTACAAAACCCCCTCTCCCCCCAAATGAGCGCTATGTAATACTTGAACGCCCCTTAACAGCAACTAATAAAAAAATATACAAAAGGCGGCTTTATTGCTTAAAAGCAATCTCTTCCAGGCAGCCTTAAATTAATGGGAGAGGAGGATGATTAGACTTATTCAGCCAGATTTAAAGATTTAAAATAATGGATGTATGTTAAGAGTTACTTTCTTGACATAACAGACATATGAATCTTAAAGTATAGTAAATAGTATTCTTGCCAGTTCTGCTTGTAAAAATAAAAGTTATTTTACTTAAAATATCCTTATATTTTATTTCGTTAATAAATATAAAGTACGCAAAAAAGAATATTTTACCTCCTTTTGTCTTTGGACAGCAATCCTATGACGGGGTCTATAGCAGCAGATATTAAGTTCTGAGCTTCTTTTACTCGACACATGGCTTCTTCTATTTCTCTCTGAGCTGCTTCATTACTCTTCGTTTGAGGCTTTGAAATAGCCTGAGTGGCGTGATGCACCTTGTAATTGAGAATGATTTGTAATAATTACATATAAACTAAAACACTAAATATTTAAATAGAAGTTTATGTAGCTTAAATGTTATTTTTAATGATTCCAGTTTTGTTCCTTCTTTTGTCAGTAATTTGATACAATATTGAAATGGGATAGACTAGTAGAAACTTTTGGTATAAGTAGGATAGTGGCTTTAATCCAGTTGGTATATTCCGATTGTAAACTACCACATGGTCTGACAGTAACTGACGGCACCCTGTCCCCATAATGGTGAACATTTAAATATTAACTTACACAATGTTTTGTGAGCGTTTAACACAAACGCAGGCAGATGCAGCCCTTAGATGGGGACTCTGCTATGTGGAGTCAGATGCACATGTCTGTAACATTCTATATTCCCGCTAATGTAGTCTAATGTTTTCATTAAGAAAGGGAAATTAGTTTTTGGGAGTGATGTATTTATTTCAATAGATTCCAGGATTAGTATTCATGATGAAGTAGTTTTTGAACGTTCAATGTATTAGATTTGAATTTATAGCTATATAATGAAATTTTTTACTAATTTTGAACACTAACAAATATTTGTTTATTACAAATTTTGGATAAAATTTAGACTATGGACCGTCGATTTAGAGGTTCATATTTTTTCTGTATATAGTACTCATAATTAGAAAGCTTTTTGTGAATTCACAGGTTTCACAAATTTACGGTTTAAGAGATATAATTTTTTAAATTTCGCTAAGGAATATTAATATATGACGCCATTTTACGTCGACTTAGATGTTCATATTTTTTCTGTATATAGTACTCATAATTAGAAAGCTTTTTGTGAATTCACAGGTTTCAGAAATTTACGGTTTAAGAGATATAATTTTTTAAATTTCCCTATGCAATATTAATATAAGACGCCATTTTACTTCGACTTAGATATACTAGACTAGAATATGCCGGTAAACAGTCTAATATTGAAATTAGATAGGTTAGGGTTATTTTTTTTTTGTTTCTGTGACAAAAATATGCTAGTAAACAGTCTAATATTGAAATTAGATAGGTTAGGGTTATTTTTTTTTGTTTCTGTGACAAAAATATGCCGATAAACAGTCTAATATTGAAATTAGATAGGTTAGGGTTATTTTTTTTTGTTTCTGTGACAAAATTATGCCGGTAAACAGTCTAATATTTAAATTAGATAGGTTAGGGTTAATTTTTTTTGTTTCTGTGACAAAAATATGACAGTAAACAGTCTAATATTGAAATTAGATAGGTTAGGGTTATTTTTTTTTGTTTCTGTGACAAAAATATGCCGGTAAACAGTCTAATATTGAAATTAGATAGGTTAGGGTTATTTTTTTGTTTTTATGACAAAAATATGCCGATAAACAGTCTAATATTGAAATTAGATAGGTTAGGGTTATTTTTTTTTTGTTTCTGTGACAAAAATATGCCGGTAAACAGTCTAATATTTAAATTAGATAGGTTAGGGTTATTTTTTTTTTGTTTCTGTGACAAAAATATGACGGTAAACAGTCTAATATTGAAATTAGATAGGTTAGGGTTATTTTTTTTTTGTTTCTGTGACAAAAATATGCCGGTAAACAGTCTAATATTGAAATTAGATAGGTTAGGGTTATTATTCTTAAAATTATATTAAAAAAATTATATCTCTTTAACCGTACATTTCTGCAACCTGAAAATTTACAAAAAGCTATCTATTTATGAGTACTATACACAGAAAAAAATGTGGGAAGGTCAAAAGTGTTATAATAGCTCTAAATTCTTCTTTTAATCTCAAAACTTTAACCATGGATATGTCCATAACTATGGGTTTCTGGTACGTGGGAATGGTACTGGGGGGTAGCCCCCCTCCCGCTCCCTCCGCACCCCTCAAAACCCTAAAAATCGACGGTCCATACTCTAAATATTAACCCAAATTTTAATCAATCGTGAAATAATATATTTAGCAAAGTACTTTAAGAGTATAGATTAAAATAAATAATATCTTTAGTCCAATATAATTAATTTGCGTGTATAATAAAATAATAGTTACAATTACCATTATAGTCTGTCCTTCAACTGTTGTTCCATTTAACTGAAGAGCCTTGATGACACTTTCTTGTTCGGTCATTTCAATCAGTGCGTACTTGAGACTATCCGCATCTCGTTCACAGAAGCGCAAATAATTTATTTCACCAGCTTGACAGAAGTGATCTACAAGTTGCTGATGGGTCAGAGAACCCACATCTATGATCAAAAGCGTCCTTCTAATCTCTTCTATCTTCCTAGAATCATATGCTGCTGGTAGTGGTGGATATGCTGGCAATCCCGCTGCAGCCATTTTGGGATCATAAGTTTGTATGACTTGATTTGGCGGGACACCTTCTAATGAATTAATTACATGTGCTGGTAGACGCGGCTCGACCGTGCTAAGTCCTGGAACCAGTGTTCCATTACTAGACATTTCCAGAGCCTTATATTCGTCGGGAATTTCGCCAGATTGCATGGGGATTACGATCAACGCTCGGTCTATGAATACGGTGTTCGTCATATGTTGAGCAACGTTGACCGTTGCAGAGTCATAATATTTAACGTAGCAAATACGCGATTGTACGGGGCAGGATACATCTCTTATCGTTGGGTATAATCTAATGTCGTCTATTTTTCCTAGGTAACCAAATAATGTCTGCATTTGGTCTTTAGTCGCTTGAGGAGCGATATTGGTGACTTGAATCACCCTCGTAGCGCTCGAGACCATCTTTGATTTACACATGAAGATAAATTAAAAATAAGAACTGTCCTTATCAGAAATATCACAATAATCACATCTTGTGTTCGTCTCTTGCATTAATAGATTGATAATTTAGAATTTTACACAGAACTTTCTTGAAGAAACACGCAACACGCTTTCGAACCCGCACAAATGACAGATGCAAAGCTGATTGACTGATTGCTGAACCTGAAGCAGTGTTGCGAACTCTTGAAAAAACTTTTCCCTAAATCTTTTAACAAAAGCCCCTAAATTAAAAACAAAATCCCCTAAACCTAAAAATTGAAATTATTTAAAAATGTCAGATTTTTTTTATTAATTTTTAATTTTTCAAAGGGTTTTAAAATAGAAAATAAATTATTTTGTAAACTTTGCTTTAGTATGTTTATTAAACATGTTATTTAAAAAAATTATAATTGAGGAATTATTATTTTTAATAGTTTTTTTATATTAAAATACTAACTGACCCGGCGAACTTCGTAACGCCTAAGAGTCGATTCTTGAATTTTTTTGTTTTTTTTAATACTTTTTCTTCCCGGAACCCCTCCAATAACACTTAAACTGTATGGTAGGTACGTTATTAAAGTTCAAATTGACTTTTATGTAGGTATTATTACGAATCTTTTGTATTGGAATATAGAAGTGGTGTTTTTAGACTTTTTAGGCAAAAAATTTTTTCTCTCCGTAAGTACCATCCTCGTACTTCAAGGAATATTATAGAAAAAGAATTAGCGAAATCCATTCAGCTGCACTCGAGATTTGCACTTAGCAACACATTTAGCGATTCATTTTTATATATATAGATATTACGCTCTGACGAATTAAAATTCCCAAAAAATACCCTAAAAAAATGTATGCCCTAAAACTTTCCCGTTACTTGCAAAATATCCCTAAATTTAGGGGAAAATCCCCAAAGTTGGCAACACTGACCTGAAGCGTAAAGCGTTACCTCTATGCTCCATGAGCGTTACAGATTAGCAAGTTCGGCTTTCTTTAGCCTTTGTCTATGTAGGTACTACACCACACAGTGAAAGCAATTTAATTCTATTGTAAATTCATTTATTCATAAAATATATAAATAATATAATAGTTACAATGTGGTTACACTTACAAAACATACAATATTGCATTTAATTTTTTTTTAGTGAAACTTATTACATCGTCTCAAATTTTTTCGTGTGCGTGTTGCATGTCGCGTGATGGTCGGCCATCTCTGATCATTTCCTAGAACTAAGACACTAATGACAACATACAGCTGATGTAAGTTATACATATTAGAATATTTAAAAAGTTTCACTTTTACCGTGGCTTCATAAAACTACACAGAGCTAGGTTTTTTATGATTATTGAAGTGAAGCAAAACTTCTTTAGGCGCATGAGGGGTAAATTTTGAGCGACCGCTAACGCGGCAGCGTCATGACGGTCAGTACTTGGATGGGTGACCACCTAGGAAAACCGCGTGACGTTGGCTTTTTTTTTCAATTACTTTTTTTTTAAGTTTTTTTTTAATTAGTTTGCCAAAGAAGTTTCACTTCTGACGTGTATTTTGTACGTACGCAATTATTATTTTTAACTAACTGCTGCCCGCGACGTCGTCTGCGTGCGTTCACTGCTCGTTCCCCGTAGGTGATAGCGTGATAATATGTAGCCTACGTTCTGACCCGACTTCTTAATAATATTCGTGCCAAATTTGAAGTAAATCCATGCAGTACTTTTTGAGTTTATCCCGGACATACATTTGAAGAAATAAAGGTTCACTGCTCTTTCCCCGTGGGTGATAGCGTGATAATATATAGCCTATGTTCTGACCCGACTTCTTAACAATATTCGTGCCAAATTTGAAGTAAATCCATGCAGTACTTTTTGAGTTTATCCCGGACATACATACAGACAAACAGACAAACAGACAAACAGACAAAAATTCTAAAAACTATATTTTTGGCTTCGGTATCGATTGTAGATCACACCCCAAGTATTCTTTTAAAAAAATATTCAATGTACAGTTTTGACTTTTCTACCATTTTATTATATGTATAGATTTATTAAAAAAAAAATTAGGTAAATTAACTCCATGTTGGTACTATTGCTTAAATTTTGCGGCAAAAAATAAGTTACAAGATTAAGAAATTAATTAATTAAAACTTAAGACTATTCTTTGAAAATAGCCAAAGCCAAGCAAAAATATCTTTTCTCTCTATAATTTTAAAATGTCTATCAGCAGCAATAAATTATCAGAGTTGAAATTAAAATTAAAAACTGGTGCGTATTTAAATATCAAATTGCTTTAATTTTTTATCCATGTTAAATACGTAATTGCGATTTTTTTTTTTGTTTCTGAAATAAAGCCACGAAACTTAAACTAAAATACGAGAGAAACGAATTTTCTTTACGGTCAGCCGAACGCGCATTAACTGAAGAGATGGCGTTAATTCGGAAAGAAGTGGAACTTACTTCACAACAATTAGAGGTACCTATACCTATACTACAAAATTACAAACAGTACCTAATTAACTAATTACTTCTCATATAGATATCATTTTTTTTTTTATGTGACTAGGTCGGCAAACAAGCGTATACGGCTCACCTGATGGTAAGACCGTAGCCTATAGACACAGAGTACATTGTAATAGTAGGGAACCTATAGACGCCTGCAACACCAGAAGCATCGCAAGCGCGTTGCCGACCCTATCCCCAATCCCCCCCAGGAGCTCTGGTCACCTTACTCACCAACAGGAACACAATACTGATTGAAAACAGTATTATTTAGCTGTGGTCTTCTGTAAGGTCGAGGTACTACCCCAGTCGGGCTGCTCCATATTTTGAGCAGGAAATTATGATATGTTTTAAGAACTTTTTTTCTAGGATGTAAAGCAACAAATTTCGAAAATGAATTATCAAACTACAATGATTAAAATATGTAGCGAATCAGAAAAGAGCAAAGTAGAATGTTACTCCGCTCAGATAAATGACCATAAGAATGATTTTGATGCTTTATTTATGAAAGGTTTGCAGTGTTTTTGTGGAATTACTATTAATTATATTCTAGCCATTATCTAGCCATAGTATAGAAAATACTATTAATTATATTCTAGCCATTACTTTATTTTTTATCAGAGCGTGAGCTTTTCCAACTTCGCCAAAAAGAGTTAAGCGAAAAAGAGGCTGAAAAAAATGAATTAGAACGTCAGAAACAGGCCAAAGCTCAAGAAATAAATAAACAAAAGGCAAGAGAAGTTTCGGCTCTAGAAGATCAGTGCGAACGCTTAGAGCAGGAGTGTAACATTTTGAGGGTAGGTAGTTTTAGTTTTTTTTAATATCTCTAGTTTAAATTTTGAAATATAGTTTTTGTTTTAGTTTATTTAAAACTTAAACTTTAAGTTTTAAGCAAAACATTGTATTTACTTAGTTTATATAGTATAAGGAACAGAAAATTAAAAGAATCTATAAATATTAATACTGTTTCAATTTCAGAAAAGGAATAAAGCTGTGATGTTACAGCTTCGACGAAAACTAATAGATGCCGAAGAAACAAGACGTACATTAATGTCGAAACATTAAATTTTAAATAAAGACAATTGTTTTATGCATTAATAACTAAAATATAAAGTTATCTTTTATAAACTATAGCGAGTTACTTTACTAAGGACTAGTTGCTCGATAGTTAGAGCAAGCCAAAACCCGAAAATGACAGAATGGATTGCTCAAGGCATAACCATTTAACCACTGTACTATATTATGTATATATATACTCTTGGACATCACGATAACCGTTCGCTATTGGTATGTTATCGGTCTGAGATTCAAGTACACCGACAGACTGACACCTCCTATTTGATTCGCTGATCGGCTCACGGCTGCTCTAGACCCGCTATACTCAACCTGCGGCCCGTAGGTCGTATGCGCATATACCGGGTGTTAGGGGAATGGTTAGCCATAGAGTTATGTTGGGTAGTGGGGATCATTTGGAACCTATTTAGGCTAACTTACCTATATGTGAAGTGTTACGGATTTTTTTAAATGGTTTTTCTTTTCATTTTTCGAAAAAAATGCCGAAAATCAGTAATTTGTCCATCATATCTTTTTTGTTTATTGATATATCAACGTCATTTCTTTTTTGTTTTGATCATCTTATCCTGATATCAGATAGCTCATCTGGTATCCAGATAGCCCAGATAAAAACAGGTAAAAATTGTATAAAAATTTGACTTTGTATTTGGAATCCCTGTTTCAAACACACAATAGTTCACAATAACTTCCCATACAATCATCGTTTATTATTTAGAACTTTCAGCAGGGAAGGGAATTGGGACGTCAAACGAACACATAACACGTGGTTCAATAAGTCCCGAGACTAAGTACTAAAAAAAGGTCTTTTTTATAAAATTAATTTTTATTCATCAACATAGTCTCCTCCAAGAGCGATACAGTCCCTCCAACGCTTTTCTAACTTTTCTATCCCATGTGTGTAGAACGATTTGTCTTTGGCTTCAAAATAAGCCTCCATTGCTGCGATAACTTCACTATTTGAGTCAAATTTCTTACCCTGAAGCATTTTTTGAGGTCTGCAAACAGCCAGTAATCGCTGGGGGCCAAGTCTGGCGAATAAGGGGGATGAGGAAGCAATTCGAAGCCCAATTCGTTAATTTTGGCCATCGTTCTCACGGACTTGTGACAAGGCGCGTTGTCCTGGTGAAACACCACTTTCTTTTTGTTCATGTGAGGCCGTTTATCCGCAATTTCGTACTTCAATCGCTCCAGTAAGCACATGTAATAGTCACTATTTATATTTTGCCCCTTTTCAAGGTAGTCGATGAAAAGTATTCCATGCGCATCCCAAAATATAGACGCCATAACCTTACCGGCCGATTTCTGAGTCTTTGGACGCTTCGGGCGGCTTTCACCAGCCGCTCTCCACTCCGCTGCCTGCCGATTGGATTCCGGAGTGAAATGGTATATCCAGGTTTCATCCATTGTTACATACCGACGTAAAAAATCCTTTTTATTATGATTCATCAGCGCCAAACATCGCTCTGAATCATTGATACGTTGTTCCTTTTGATCAGTTGTAAGCAAACGCGGCATCCACTTAGAAAAAAGCTTTTTCATGGCCAAATTTTTATGTAAAATAGTGAAAACACTACCAGCTGAAATCTTTACTATCTCGGCTATCTCTCGCACTTTTACCTTCCGATCTTCCAATACGATTTTGAGGACTTGGTTAATATTTTGTTGAGTCACTGCTTCATTTGGACGACCTGAGCGTTCCCCATCATTGGTGTCCATGCGACCGCGTTTGAAGTCGGCATACCACCGACAAATGTTTGCATTAGAGGGAGCTGATCCTGCATAACATTTATAAGCCATTGCTGTGCTTCAACGGTATTTTTTCCCATTAAAAAACAATGTTTTATCAACACGCGAAACTCGTTTTTTTCCATTGTATCGAAATTACAACCGTAGCGTCACTTAAATGTTTCAAAATCAATAATTTTATTGTTCCATTTTTAAAAATTTGACACATATTCTTGTATTGATAGCCAGTACTTTTTAAAAATCAAAAGAGTTTTTAATATATGCGCCATTTCCAGGTTAGTCTCGGGACTTATTGAACGATCTAGTAATAACTTATAATTATATTTTATTGGCACATCTATTTTATTTTTTAAATAATGGTAGGTACCTAGTCGGTAACACGTGTTAGTAAAACATGATTTTGAATGTATCAGAACGTCTAAAGTCTCACTTAAGCCTGGTTCCTATATTCAAAAAATTTGAAAAGGTACAAAACACAGAACATCTTTAAAATATTAACTACAAAAAAAAAAAAACAAACAACAAATCAGATTCTTTTATTAGATAAAGGAATGTAATTATGGGCTACTGAATTTTAGTTTTTGTTCTTTTAAGAATGAGCTATAAGGTTTAATGGTTAAAAACATTAATTAATATTTGGCATGAATATAGGTACTGACCGTACTGAACAATATCGGTATGTACCTACTCTATTTAATAAAAAAATCATCGCAAGAACATTATACTTATAATGACAGTAGACTACAACAAATTTAGATGTTTACTTTTGCTGATATTTTATTTCATAAAATGTTTCTTATATGACTTAAAGTATTTTAGATATTTAAATATTGGTGAACACATAACACCGATATTAGTAATAGCAAATGTTATTTTAATATTATCCATATAGTGATTTAGTTAAATGTTTTAATTACAAATGATTTTCACATCATTGTATTCAAAATTATACCATATAACTGCCTAAAACTTTATAAAATTTCATTTAAAAATTGGATATCATAGAAATGAAAACAGTTTTTAACAAAAACAATATAAATGGAATGTCCAATTAGGATTTATAAAGTGAATAAAGTATATAAATTAATGATCTGAAATACGAAGAAGTTGTATCTATATTTCAAACCTGACTTTCTCAGTCTTAATTCGATGTTAGTAACAAGTCAATAAAAATGGCACTACTAGGTTCTAAGTACTTATACCTTAGGAACATTTTAAAAAATTTATTGTAAAAAATTAAACATATAAAAATATTGTTATATATCTAATAATATTTGAAGCGAAACAGTATATGTATTTGTACATCACTTATTCCTTGATTTTTTTTATATACCTATATAGAAGGATATTAAATGGAGAGAAAATATCGCTTTGTAAACTAGCGTGGATATAATATGGAACCGATCCGTGATTTAAAGCCATCATACATGCATACATTAACAATATTATAAGAACATATATGAGTATTTAATCCAAACTCAACATATAGATATATAATATACAATTCCTAAATATATAGCCAATAGAGTCTACTATTTTACATGATTATATTACATTTTTATTGCTAATTTTTTAATATACAAACAGTTCGAGTAATTTGCCTTCGTCATATTTCAACACCGCCAATTACAGAAATGCGGAAGAAATAAGTATTTGTTATGTAATTAAATATTATTAATAATATCACAAAACCTTACTTATTAAAGTATAGCGCGTACCTGTATAGTGTGACATCGTTACAATTATTATTACAAAAACATCAAAGCTAGATATTTAAATAATGGTTTTATATCGCAAACAGCTTATAAGTTAATAAACCCTAATCTTAAATATAACTAAAATTAATGAAGCCTTTTAGCATGCTACTAAATCAGAATCAAAATTCATAAGGCATAGGTGCATTATTATAAGATGCATAATTAAATTAATATTAACATTTTTACTAACAACAGTTCAAGGTTACTAAAGCTGGCATGTAACGTTTTCGCTTTTTGTGTTTTTGTAGTGTTTATCAAAATAAGAGAACAAAGTTACATATCTGTGCAAAATTTTATTAAAATCGGTCTAGTAATTTGGTAGATTAGCCCGGAAAAATATGAAAATGAAATTTTTATCTATAAATATTATAAAAATAAGTCTCCCGGCCGCGTCTTTCTGTCCTCCTGTCTGTCTGAACGCGATAAACTCGAAAACTACTGAACGGATTTTTATTTTTTATACGGTTTTCAAAAATAGAAAAGTTTATTCTTGAGGAAGGTTTAGGTATATAATTTATTATGATTTTATGTAAATTTGCAGAAATACGACGGTAAATGTTGAAGAAGTCCTAACTGGGAGCTTTCCACGCGAACGCTGCGTAAACTAGCAAAGATAATATAGTTAAGTTATGTACTAGCGAATTCAAAATCTATAAAAATAGTACAAAAAAGTCCACGATAGCATATCTCTATCTCTTACGGTTGACATACAATAACCACATTTATGTTCAAATTTTTAATTAAAAACATTACGTTATTTTCAAAGCTATTTTCTTTAGTTCAGTGTTAATCCTTATCCAAATGAAAATGTTAGTTAGCTTAGGCCAAAGAGCAACACGGAGGGGAGTAGCCATAGCGTATTTTACCGATACAAAATTGTCTGTCATTTTTTGCGGGGAGAAATCTGTGCTACGCACATTTTCTCAAATTCACACACAAAAATAATCGTCTGTCACTACGAAACTCACACATACCAAATTAAAAATTACACTCACATTTTCACACACGCATAGATACATTCTGTGTCATAACAGTATAATGAGATGCCGCAACTACACTGACAAGTTTCGTAAAGCCATGGTTGTAACAACTGTCGATACGCATTATCGATAAATTCAAGTAGGTACTCGTTTAGAGAAATTATTTTTTTAAAGTGATACAAAGGTATAAGACATTATTATAAAAATGGACTTTATTTATTGAAGTGAAACTTCTCTAGGCGCATGAGGGGTAAAATTTGAGCGACAGGTAACACAGCAGCGTCATGACATTTAGTACTTGGATGGGTGACCGCCTAGGAACACCGCGTGACGTTGGCTTTCTGTTTTGTTTTTCAAATAGTTTTTTTTTTAGTATTTTAAATTCGTTTTTTTTAATTACTTTTTTAAAATTAGTGTTAATTTCCAAAACCTTATCCAACACAACCAGGAGCAAAAATAAAACCAACAAAAAAACTTTAATAATTGTAAGTTGCAGCGTTAACGATTAGTTTTGTTTTAAATTAGTTTGCCAAAGAAGTTTCACTTCTGACATGTGTAGTGCCTTCGACTAATTTCCTTCTATTGTTCGCCAACACTTGAAAGTCAGAGGTATTGAAATTAATGATTGGAGCAAATGACACTGTTTATTGTGGGCGTCCAGTTTAGTCTGTTATTAAAAAAAATCCATGTATCCCTTAAATTTGGATCTTTAGGAAACCTGTCAAAAATTAATATAAAACATTATGGTCGAAGTTCACACTAAGTAATTTTAGTAAAATGTGTTAATACTTGTAAGTATTGTTTTATATTTAATTTAATGCAATTTTATTATAAAACTAGCTTCTGCGCGCGACTTCGTCGGCGTGGACTCCGCTCCTATTGGTCTTAGCGTGATGATACATAGCCTATAGCCTTCCTCGATAAATGGGCTATCTAACAGTGAAAGAATTTTTCAAATCGGCCCAGTAGTTCCAGAGATTACCGCGTTCAAACAAACAAACAAACAAACAAACAAACAAACAAACAACCAAACAAACAAACTCTTCAGCTTTATATATTAGTATATAGAAACTATGTCTATTAAAATAAAGTTCGCAATATAATATTTATATAGATCAAAATCTCAAAAATGTCTGTCTCCTTCTTTGCCTTTACCATTTTTATCGATAACTATCTACAAACAAACCGGTTACAACACTATCGCTCGGCGACCACTACTTTTCGGTAACAGACTCGGATCAGTCGCTCGACCGATCCGCATATTGTATGAGGCGAGGATAAACAAATCCGAAACAACACGACCGATAATATTTGTAATTTTTAAGTTTAAAAAAGGTTTAAAAATAGTATAAAGTAATAATGTGATTAAAAATACTTTCATATGAAAGGTAATGCCATCTTTTTGTTAATTTGACGTGGCAGATCACTTTTTGCAGCAAAAAACAGAACAATTCGGCATTTTTTGAAGGACGTTGATTCAATCGCGCAACTAGATTTAGTCTAGTGAGCAGTGCGGCTACAACTAGTTTTATTGTACGCATAGGACCGCGCGGACTTGTACTTTGACAGAGGGGAACGCCTGTGTATGGCTACTCCCCTCCGTGTTGCTCTTTGGCTTAGGCATTTAATGTAGATTAAAATTGCCCGTTACAGTATAACAATCAGATGAATAGTTTTTGAGATATCGTCGTTAGAAGTAATTAGCAGCGAAACATTTAAAGCTCGGCGAGCCAGCGTACTTTCCTTGCGATGCCTACGGCGAATCCATCCCCTTTGCCCCGCATCGCTCGACCGCCTGCTCATGCTATTTGAAAAATTCTTTCGCTGTTGGGAAGCTACACTATCCGCGGGTGACATAGGCTATACTACATTTTCAAAAAAAAATAGGGAAACAAAAAATATTTTGAAATTTTTGTTAAATATCCGTGCGAAGTCGAGCCGGGGCGGGATGCTAGTATATAATATTATTAATTTATCAAACCTTGTAGAAGATGTGATCTAGAAGCTATCAATAAGGTTTAAGATTCTGATTAGAAGCGATAATGTATTTCGTTTTTTTTCAAGTGAAACTTCTTTAGGCGCATGAGGGGTAAAATTTGAGCGACCGCTAACGCGGCAACGTCAGGGACTGTCAGTACTTGGATGGGCGACCACCTGGGACCACGGCGTGACGTTCGCTTTTGTTTTTTTTTTTTTCAATTAGTTTTTTCGTATTTTAAATTCGTTTTTTTTAAATTAGATTTCCAAAGAAGTTTCACTTCTGACATGTGTACTTTGTACGCACGTAATTTTTTTTAACACAGTTACGTCCATGACTACTATAGTATTTTGTTATTATCTAAATATCCAATATTTCACTTCGCAATTATTAGAAATCATTCAAATATTTTATTTTTTTATACTTTTCTTTAATAGTAATGTTTTTTTTTTAAACAGACTGAAACTAATAAAGCTGCAGTCTCACTCTGAACATACCAGCTTTAGTTATCTTAATTGCATCTGTTATCATTGTCACTATGGACATTATTTTATTCATCAATATACATAAGACAATCATCATAAGATTCATAAAATGATGTCTAGAATTAAACCTAATTCAAATAAAAATCATACACGAATATAATAATTATTATTTAAAAAACTTTTTAAATACACCGAGTTAGACATCTAATTACTTTAACCTTTGTAAGTATCAAAGCAATTACATCGATTTTGATGAAACTATTTGTATAAGTTTGAGTGGGTCTCTGGACTGTTTAGAGGACACAGTAAACCCAGTAATATTCGAGAGCTAGTTTTTTTAGACAGGACAACACTGTCGGTTCCACTAGGACTAGATGAATATACAAAGTAGATGTTACATCTGGTAGTACTTTTTTTTTTCTATTTCTATTATAATCTCCTTTTACACTCTGTTTCAGGTTATAATTGTCAAATAACGTATAAACTATTAATATTTTATTCACTCCCTCACTTTAATGGACCGTAGAATGTTGCTCACAAAAATATATACTCTTCAGCTTTATAATACTAGATCGAACATATCTTATACGTACAATATGGCGAAGGCAAATCAGTTAGTCTAGAATAAATGATTAAGCAATTGTCGAAATCATTTATCAATTTCAAAAACTATCAAAATTGCATTCGATAAGTCACATTAATTTTTTTTTTGCCATATCTATAGGTACATTTCAACCTAAACAATCCATCAATTGCTAAAGTGACATCGGAGTATTACAAATTACAGTATGTAGTTGAAATTTGCTATTTATCGTTTTCGGAATGCTTAACCAATTCGTTGCGTCATTTGTTTATATTAGTGTTGTATCTTTCCACCGACACCATACGACGGGCGTGTCATTAGTCTTTGTTGGGTAACATCTGACAAGCCAGTCGTGTCATGTGTAGTAGAAAATTTTTGTATTTCCCATTTTAGGTTAAATAAGCCATGCTTAAGTTTTAAAATGGGAGTGTCGATAAATATTTTAAATCTTAGTCTAACTCCTCTCTTTACAGAACGGATGCACTAAGCCCGCAGCACGGGCTGTGGGCGCGGTCATACGCTCGCTCCCAGCAGCCGCTCGTCTGCTGACTGCTCCTCGTCTTCAGACCCTGACTTGTCTTTCTTTATTGACTGGTACCGTACCTGGAACATTTTTTAATTTCTATAAATATCGTACAGTAGCAGTGTACGTGTGGCTTGTTGATTGGGCAACTTGAAAGTAGATATAGTATGCTATTTGATTCTTTAAATTAAGGAGACATGGTGTTTGTTTCGTATTGTTTTTATATATTGATGTAAAAGACCATACACTATTGCTGTTAAAATAATAAAAGGACAAAATTTCAATTAAAAAAAATCAATCGACTTATAAATGGTTAAAAATAATTTTTGTAAGAAATATATCAAGGATATCCCAGTAACATACTCAGCAAACATACTAATAGTATTCAACATACATAGCCTAAAAGTGTTCACATTGACTGCACAACTTATACTACTAGCATGGATTGTTTACAAATGTTTTCATTAGCACTACAGCCAGTTGCAACTACCAATATAATTTATTATGTCGTGTATAACTAATAACTTCTACGACTTTATGTTATTATAAACAATATTGGCCTAATAAGGAAAATATTTAAATTGTCATACCACATTTATTAAATTAACATAAATGACGTTTAAAGTTTTAACAAATATTTTCATATTTCAACATAGTCTTACCTTAGTCTTTATTTTGGAGCTCACTCCTCTTGGCCGATACATTAAGAAGTTATCTGTCACCCAGAATATTAAAATCTGTAAGGTAAAAAAAAAACGAAATATTAACTAATTTTTTTGTTTCATTTTATTTTAACAAAACTGACAGTTTTATGTTCCTATTTATTTTCTTAAATATTATACAGGCTGTCCCGCGATAAAGTGCAACCCCGAATGGGAGTGAGACTAGACCATAAATTATCGACGATTATCGAAATTGGCTATGTATCATCACGCTAAGACCAATAGGAGCGGAGTCCACGCCGACGAAGTCGCACGCAGAAGCTAGTATTTTTTATAAGCCGTTACGTAATTTAGCCCATACATACATTAACAATATTGTAAGAAAAACTTTATTTTAACTTTGTTGTGGTTGGGCACAGCAGGATCTATCTTGCTCAAAAACTTTGCAACTTGTGCAGGTCGACTGGAAAAGTACCTAAACCTTACAGAACTAAATAATACTGCTCTCCAGTAGTGTAGTGTTCCTGTGGTGAGCAAGCTCCTGGGGAGAGTCAGGGATAAGGTCGGCAACCCGCTGGAAATGCTTCTTAGCGTAGCTTGTGTAATGTGTAGATAGCGTGTGCTTAATGTTACTGGCGTCCATAACCTACGGTATTCGTTTACCATCATGCGGACTGTACGCATGTTTGTCATTGCATCTTTATAGCATTGAAAAATAAACTTAACACTATTCTTACATTAATAAAAAATGGTATGATGAGCATCACGACCGCGAGTTCGAGTCTCGGGTCGGACACGGGCGATAGTTTCAGTGTGGATAGCACGGCGACTATGGGAGGTAGGCGCAACACTAGCGCCAACACTGACTTCGCGAACGTCGCTAGGGCGGCGTACAGCACGCACTGGCAAATCCACGCTGCGCACATTGGAGGCTTACCTTTATAAATATATTAATATATTATTGTAATTACTTTTTTTTGAATACCTACAATAGATTTTACGAAAAAAAAATATTACATAAAGTTTAGAAAAATATCTTTAGTTTCATTTTGAATGTTAGTGTTTTAATCGTAATTGTCCAGAGGGTGGGACCACTAGATATCTATCCGATAACTGATAGGAATAATATACTAATATCGCGTAACAATATAGGTACAAAATTAGTGCCGTAATGTAAATAATTGTGTTTGCTTATTGCTAGCAAACGAAAAAAACAGACTTCAATTACGTCGACAAGTAATACAACGTAAGTAGACAAAAAAAAATAAAAAAAATTAACAAACACACTAGTTGTCACTACGATTTTCGAAGGTTTCCTTCGATCCGTGGGATTCCGTCATCAGATCCTGGTTTCCTTATCATGGTACCTAAGTTGCGATATCTCCTTTCCAACAAAAAATAATTATCAAAATCGGTTCATAAACGACGAAGTTATCCCCGAACATACATAAAAAAAAAAACAAAAAAAATATATACGGTCGAATTGAGTAACCTCCTCCTTTTTTGAAGTCGGTTAAAAAATAGATAAAACTGCTTAGAGTTGTCTTTTTTATGTAATAGGCATAATGGATAGAATAACATAATTATGTAAATATCTCAAAAGATCGCGCGTAAACAATAAATACTAAAAATTTTAAATTTGTGTATAAATTCATCTCGTGTTCAGAGAACTAATCGCAATAGAACTGCGTAACGGATTAGCCTTATCATAATACCTACAAGATTTTATGTCCATAGTTTTTACAACTTTTGCTAAGTATATTAGTTTACGTAATTTTGTAAAATGCGTCGTGAGTGTTAATGTCAATACTAACTGTGCCCACGACTTCGTCCACATGGAATTAAAAAAAAGAAATATTGTTCAGCTCGCAGAGTTACAAAATAAATAAATTTCTAAAATAAAAGTAGCCGAAGTTACTCCTTATTACATCAGCTATCTGCCAGTGAAAGTCCCGTCAAAATAGGTCCAGCCGTTTCAGAGATTAGAACAAACAGAAAGACAGATAGACAAAAATTGTAAAAAATGTTATTTTGATATACATATGTACCTGTATTTACGTCCATATGCATTTAGTAAAAAGCGGTTATTATAATATTACAAACAGACACTCCAATTTTATTTATTTGTATGCAACTACTGTGTATATTGCTGTTCAAACATTTGATAATTATATTTGGTTCAGGACAAATGTAGAGGTTATCAGAAATATACTCTTTAGAGATAACCATACCTACTGAATCCATCCATCATGATATCCATACATATTGAATTTTGTTTGATTAAGATTAACGAAACAAAATTTTACAGAATTTTAAAACCATTTCCATATTTCTTAAAAATTATTATCTCTCAATACTACAGATAGTATTGCATTTAAGATTAAAAGTGTATTAATTGTAAATTCATTTATTTAAATTAGGCACAATTTGCAAAAATACCTTATAATTTTATGTGTTAAATTTATTTCATATTTTAATTTTAAATAAATACTGTAATATTTTTTTGGCTTTGCTCATCATCAAAACCTATAAGCCTGCTTATCGTGATTATTGTGTATCTCATGTAATGTCCTAGTTATTACTTATTAAGTCTTCTCCATGGTAAAAATTTACCATGACGTACTACGAACTATACATACAACGTGTAATTAAACTGGCGTCCTTCCGTTTAGGGCTATATAGAGATACATGGAGGAACGAATGTGTTTTAGAGCATTTTCAAAAAAATGTCCCACCCTTGGTTTTTGGCTGTGCCTTGACTTGTTTCTAGGCTAACTTAAAATTAGGCTTCAATGTAATTATATTAATGTATAGATATGCTGAAACATATATTTTATTTTATTTTAAGCCTTATTAAACATCTTATTCTAATTCATACAATTAAATAAAGGCATTTTAAACCTAAAATGTATAAGTTTTTAACGTGTCCGACCCTTATGTTTGTACAAGTAAGTTGCTTTTCTGAAATATATTCATACGGTTAGCTACTAATATTTTGACGATAACATTGGGCTTGACTATTTTTCTTTCATATTATTAAAAAAAATACACCGATATTAATATTTTATCTATTTAAATATAATTTAAATAAACCATAAAAATTTGAAGTCTGCTGACATGTCAATTTTGTGACGGCCAATACCCTATTTCATAATACCTTAAATATTATTTTGCAACCCCAAGATTGTTAAAAAAGAAACCAGCAGCCTTAGTAACTAGAAAGTTTACTGCAGTGTAACGCGTCGGGCTTGTCGATTCATGTTTTGTGTGTTCATCGACGACGGTTAGATTTTTTAAGTCAGGTAAGTGACATGATATTTCTTACACTAGTGATACTTCTAAATATATATTATTAGAAAATGATAGACAATATTAAGGTGAGCAATCGGTAGTTAAAATATTTGATTCGATTGTTTTATTTCTAATCAAAATTATTGTTTTACTGGATTAACGATGAAATTGTGACGTCAGCTTGTGACGAACAAGTCTCGTCACATATACTTTGACTACCAATAGTCACAAAATTGACTCATAAAGCTGAGGCTACATATTGTTTTCTAATGTTTAAACGCGAATTTTACTCATTGAAATGAAACAACTTTTTTGGATTTTATCGCGGTTTATTAAGTTTTTTTAATTCCCGACGTTTCGGATACATTACAGCAACCATGGTCACTGGATAAAATCCGAAAAAGTTGTTTTATTTCACTGAGGCTACATGTTTTTTACCCGACTGTAACATCCATAACATGTGACCATCATGTAAACCCAGCTTTTGAATATTTTGTCTGTCGGCTGTGTGACTGTCCCACATATGGTGCATAAAAAATGCGTGTTTTTTATTGTAAATGTTAGAAAATAGTCAATTATTTGCATTTTAATCTCATAAAAACAAATTTCTGCACCGCGTGATATATAATAGGAACGGGCATATTTGCCACTTTACGAAATATCTGAAAAGATAGGGTTGCGATTGCATCAAACGTCACAAAATTGCTCAGCAGAGACCTTTTTTGTAAAATATTGCCTTAATGTTCAATGTGCAAATTGTATTTTATGTAAGATTTCAATTTATCTTTAATTTAAATGAAAAAAAAAATACTACGTAGTTGAACAATTATTTCAGAAAAATAGATTTTAAAGTAGTCACACAGTTGACAATATTTTGTCATATAAAATATTTGATTCGATTGTTTTATTTCTAATCAAAATTATTGTTTTACTGGATTAACGATGAAAATGTGACGTCAGCTTGTGACGAACAAGTCTCGTCACATATACTTTGACTACCAATAGTCACAAAATTGACTCATAAAGCTGAGGCTACATATTGTTTTCTAATGTTTAAACGCGAATTTTACTCATTGAAATGAAACAACTTTTTTGGATTTTATCGCGGTTTATTAAGTTTTTTTAATTCCCGACGTTTCGGATACATTACAGCAACCATGGTCACTGGATAAAATCCGAAAAAGTTGTTTTATTTCACTGAGGCTACATGTTTTTTACCCGACTGTAACATCCATAACATGTGACCATCATGTAAACCCAGCTTTTGAATATTTTGTCTGTCGGCTGTGTGACTGTCCCACATATGGTGCATAAAAAATGCGTGTTTTTTATTGTAAATGTTAGAAAATAGTCAATTATTTGCATTTTAATCTCATAAAAACAAATTTCTGCACCGCGTGATATATAATAGGAACGGGCATATTTGCCACTTTACGAAATATCTGAAAAGATAGGGTTGCGATTGCATCAAACGTCACAAAATTGCTCAGCAGAGACCTTTTTTGTAAAATACAGTGGACCCGCGGTAATCAGACAAACGCTTTGCAGGGCAGTGTCGGATTACCGAATTTGTCGGATTATAGAGTACCCTGCCTAAGACCCCCTATAGTCCGGATTTTTTTAAAAAGAGTACCTTGTAATCCGACAAAATACAGGTTCAATTATAGGATTATATATGTATTCAGGAGTAAAAATGATACTTCATTATGTATGTCTTTAGTAAATTAAACAAGTCAATAGAGAGCTTACGTTTTATTATAAAACTAACGTCATTAATGCTATAGAACTTAAAAAAAATATGCAATAACTTTACATTAGGAAATAATTGTGTACAAACAAATGAATACCCTACGCGTCGAGCACAATAGTACCTACTAGTGCGTACAAGTTATAACTCGTTCAATCATGCATTAGCAAAATATTCAAACAGACCATGTCGGATTACAGGGGGTGCCCGATTAGCCGGGGGCCGGATTACCGGGGGTCCACTGTATTGCCTCAATGTTCAATGTGCAAATTGTATTTTATGTAAGACTAGCTTCAGCGCGCGACTTCGTCGGCGTGGACTCCGCTCCTATTGGTCTTAGCGTGACGATACATAGCCTATAGCCTTCCTCGATAAATGGGCTATCTAACAGTGAAAGAATTTTTCAAATCGGCCCAGTAGTTCCAGAGATTACCGCGTTCAAACAAACAAACAAACAAACAACCAAACAAACAAACTCTTCAGTTTTATATATTAGTATAGATTTCAAATTATCTTTAATTTAAATGAAAAAAAAAATACTACGTACTTGAACAATTATTTCAGAAAAATAGATTTTAAAGTAGTCACACAGCTGACAATATTTTGTCATAAGTCACCTTTGTTTGTAATTTATTCAATAGTATTTAATTACTTTCGTGAAACAACTTAAAATTTAGGTAGTATTTTCATTCAATTACACAATTAAACAATAATTTGGCCAATAAACTATGTTTTTCCAAAAACCATGTTTTTTTCACAAGGAGGGACTTTTTTTGAAAATGCTCTAGACTACACGACTGAAGTAAAACTTACGAAACGTACCTAACTTTCTCTCTTCACTAACTTATATCTCCCTCTAAACTTCCGTTCACCTAGCTCGATCACACTTTTCGTAACGATCTCGCCATGCATTGACCAGCTTACTCCCCAAGTCAAGCGTGCGTAAAGAAGTTTTACTTCAAAAATGTTGAGAAGACATGAGTAAATTGTTTAAAAACAACCGACTACTGTACAACCCAGATGACTCGGTCATTGACACGACCCTCACGTACACACCACCGTGATTTTATGAATAATAATTATTCAATAATTAATTTTATAATTTTTGTTAAAACATTAGAGCAAGGTGCATATTCAGGTTATAATATCGATTCTGATATTGCTGTTAAATGGAAGGAAGCTATTTTAATATCACGTTATATAAACTATTATAATTGTATTTTTATATACATTACTAAACTTAAAATTACGTGTAAATATATATATATTTTTATTTTGTTCACTTACCATATTCACCAAAATTAATAAGTGGTATATCATAAACTCTAGCACAATACTGTGCTAGTCTGATGCCAGCCCATATTATAAGCAGACCCAGTGTAGAGTCCAACATAAAGTTGACTATGTACCTTGAAATGAATAAATATATTTCATTGATTAATTGATTCAACCTGTAGCAATCCACTGCCGGACATACACTTTCTGTTCCATAGTAGAAGAAAAAAAAATATATATAAATATTTTAAATAATAATATAAAGAAACAGAAATAACTTAAGTGAAGCAGAAGAGAGTTTAAGCTGATAGTCAATTAGACAACATTTTCTAGAAATTATATAAAAATAATTCTCAAATACTTCTCCATGAATCATCTTTTTATAATCATGACTAGCACAGACATATGTATATGATATAAATATTGATATATGAACATGCTATTACTTATGTGTATTCTACATACAAACTATGTATACCAACTAGCATATCACTTTAATATAGCATCTACAGTTATCTTTAAACAATGTCATTTACATGTATAATTTATTTATCTTCAAATAAGGACCTAAATATTATAATACCTATATATACAGATCACTATACAGCAGTTAACTATATGTTTATCTCTGAGCCTTTTGGTTGAAAGTAGTTTGTATCAAATTAAATAAAACTTTATTATTTATTTTGAGCAGTTAACACTCACCATGTACAAGGGTTGCCAGTCATGTGCGGTGAGAGCCAAACATTAGCCGCGTGTATTATAAGAGCACCCAGACCCTGCTTCGATGTGTCATAGAACCAAATGAGCCAAGGTCTCCGCGCGTAACGGGGTTCGCAAAACCTTTTACCTAGAAAAATATCATTATATTGTCAAAGATCTCATACAATGGTAATCAGTAGTATAAGAATCTTGTGTCAAGATACAACAAAACAACTAAAGCCAGGTTATATGCTGTAGCATGCATTCTGTTTGACCTATTACACAATTATATGTTAAGCAAAGATCAAACTCGTGATATAGCATAATAGTGATCATGTCAAAAACTCATAGCCAAATCTTTTATAACGCCGCGTTGGCGCAGCGGTCACAGCGCTGGATTGCGATTGGCTGTTGCGCGAGCGGTTGTGGGTTCAATTCCCGCACACGACAACATTTGTATTGGCCATACAGATGTTTGCCGTGGTCTGAATGTTTGTGCAGTCCTTGTGGGTCTCCTCACAGTGCCTCGGAGAGCACGTTAAGCTGTCGGTCCCGGTTGTTATCATGTACACCTGATAGCAATCGTTACTCATAGTAGGGAATATATCCGCCAACCCGCATTGGAGCAGCGTGGTGGATTAAGCTCCGATCCTTCTCCTACATGGGGAAGAGGCCTATGCCCAACAGTGGGATATTACAGGCTGAATCGTGATCGTGATCGTGAATCTTTTATAATCATTCATATTCAAAACTCATATAATATAAAGAAGTTTAAATTTATTTATTTTATTTATATCTACACAATACACACACGGTCGTCTGTTCCTAAATTAAGCAACTTAATGCTTGTGTTATTAGGTAACAGCCAACTGGTCTAGATACATATTTTTTTTTTCGATAAACATACTTATAAATAATACATAATTATATAAATATATAAATGAAAATGTATATTACACCCAGACTCGGGGTGGGAATCGAACCCACAACCCCCGGAGCAGAAAGCAGGGTCACTACAAACTGCGCCAACGGGCTAGTTAAAAAAAAAGTAAATGAATTACTTTTTGTATTGCATACTTTAAATAACATATTCCCTAAGAATGATAACACAATACTTCATCTACCATTTTCAAAAAAGAAATCATCATATTAATGATTAAATGACAGCCACAAATTAGTCATCACTTCTTTTTTAGATATTAATAATTGTTTTGTATAATTAGCATAATTATGTATTTAGAGGGTTGAAACAAACAAGAGGCATTAAACTAAACCACATCTATATATAATTTGAAAGCTATCGTAGAAGCAGTAGATTGGGTATAAGAGGACAGGTTTACAAGTGAATATGAACTGCTTTTGTTTTAGTTATTATTTATTTTTGAAATAATATGTAATATTTGTACTTATATTAATGTCTTGTCTATTTCATGTACTCTGTACGATACAGTATGACTGACTAGATATATTCTTTTATAAAATCTGGTAGAAATTATGAGAAATAAAATATTTTGATATTATACCTATATGTTGTTTTGCTATTTACTTAAATTGGTTTTGTTACTCATTTAAAATACATCAGCCATTAAACTTAATAAAAAAAAACAATTAGTTACTACCAGAACATCAGAAAATGTCTATAAACAGAAAACAAATTTGTACGCAGTGTAATTTAATTTATAACACCGGACAGACCTGCAATGTACTAGTATTAAGTTACACAACTTTGTCTTCCATATTTCATTAATTTACTTATATTGTAAGTAATAAGATATAACAATCACAGTTCATTATTCATCATACATGCAGTATTATGTACACATAGCCTTTATGTCTACATGGTTTTAGTTACATTGACCATGAAGACGGTGTCCAAGACTTTCATAATTGCGAAATTATTTCTTACCTATTAAGCAAGTAAATGCTAAGACAGCAAGAAGAAACTGCATAACCCAGCCATACGTATCTGTGAGGGCATCTTTAGAGCAATGGGGCTCAGACCAATTAATAAAATCAGAACTGTTATTCATTTTTCATCCTCGTATTTTACTCTGCACTTTTACTATCCTATTTCATAAACTTTAAATACAAAACATATATTAATATTATGAACACATTTCCCGAATAAACACTCAATTTTCGCGAAAAAAAAAGTGTAAAAAAGTAAAATAACAACGATTTATTAAATTAATAAAAATAGAGTCGAAAATCGTAAATTGTTGCCGTTGCAATGACATTAATGACATTTAGCGGCTGCTGATTGATGTTTGACAAAAACAAAAATATAGAAGAGGATGCGTTCATATTTTGTCATTTATCTTAGGATAGTCTGTACCTATTTTTTTTTGTACGGTGTCTTATATGTTTTAAAATTTAAACAAAAAGGTTGTCAAAAAAAATCTCGGTGTTTTGTAACTATTTCAATTATTCATAAAAAACACAAACACAAGTTTTATGTAACTTTTATTTGGTAACACAGTAATGTTACACTTTATTGATTAAATCGAACGAATTAATCGAAACGAAGTATAATAATAGGAAGGATTCCTAGGAACGCTATATATTTATGGTACACAATAATGATAACAGATTTTAGTTCTCTTTTCTGCCACTGCTAGTGGCTGTGCTAGAAGCACGTACGTACCGATGCTATTATTATTTTATTATTTTTACACGTTAACATGAATTGGCTCCCGAATTTTGAATTTAGTCAATTTAAATATAAAATATTAATTTTTTAACATATATTTAAAATCGGTTGTAATAAAAATAAATGGGAAGGTGTTGTGCTGTTCCCGCGTAAGGATTTAAACGAGTACTTTATGAACAACTGTTGAACACTAGCGCGCTTGGCGCTCTTCGGCAAAAATAAGAATTGATATTCAGTCGTCTAAATTGAGACCACAACCACCGTGGAGGAGTATGTCCGCAACCTGGCGCGCACTTATGTTCGCCCGCGCGGACAAAGGTGCGTGCGTACAGCCGTACACCTCCACGGAATTGTCCCACTACATGTAAGACCGCCGGACGAGCGTCCACTACCTCGTGAGCTCCTGCTGCCGACGCAGCAGAGCACATAAGGTGACAGTGGCGACGAGGAACACGACGCAAGGGAGACTGCGCAATAAGCCGGACTGACAAGAGACATCTAACCCACATAACTGGACTACAGGGCACAGCTCACTTTAGGTGGGTGTATCCTCGGTCCATCGGGCCGAAAACAAATGACCCGGCAGTGCATAATGCCTGAGAGGACAGGCCTGGGTAAGCAGGCATAGCCTGGATGCACGTACCCAGACAGGCCCTACGACCTGCCAGGAAGAACCAAACTGAATTGAGACCATTTGTTTGACAATAGGTTCGGACTCCTTCCTATCTATACTTCGTGGTTATATTTTAAAACATAAATATGTGATGTGGGGTAGAAAAAGAGACAGAATGTTATTATGTCTTCATTGCACAGCACACCCATTGATCGTCATGCCTCTGGCGTAAATTGAAAAGAAAAGCACAACCATTAAACGACGTAACCCCACTACTTTAGTTGCACGATCTGTGAGTAAGACCGTGATTGACACTGATATAATAAGCTTTCAAATATTTTTGGGTGTAGAATAGAAATTTTATTAATTTTGTTTTCGATTTACTGAGAAAAAAATAAATATATGAAAAATAAATGTATAAAATAGTATATTGTATTTTATAAGCTGTGACAAATAGCTCTTTTTAACCGACTCTCAAAAGAGGAGGTTCTCAATTCGACTCTTTTTTTGTATGTTAATACCTCAGAACTTTTTCTGATGGGTGGACCGATCGATTTCAATGCATAATACATATTTAATTTATATATAAAAAGTACTATTCAAGTTATCTATACTAATATAATAAAGCAAAAGAGTTTGTTTCTTTGATTGTTTGTTTGTTTGTTTGTTTGAACGCGCTAATCTCAGGATCTACTGGTCCGATTTGAAAAATTCTTTCAGTGTTAGATAGCCCATTTATCGAGGAAGGCTATAGGCTATATATCATCACGCTAAGACCAACAGGAGCGGAGTCCAAGCCAACGAAGTCGCGCGCAGAAGCTAGTATCTAATAATGCGTATTGGCTCGACTATTTTTTCGTCGATCTACGTTGTATTATATCGCATAACTTTTCACTGGGTGTACCGATTTGGATGATTCTTATTTTAATCGAAAGCTGGTACTTGTCTTGTAGTTCCATTTAAATTTGATCGAGATCTGATGACAACTTTTGTAATTGAAGTCGGTTTTTCTTTGGCAAGCAAACACAATTATTCAAGTTTCCATTATACAATAACATCAATGTCCCTAACGTTGATTTGGGTTATTTTTAATCTACGTTGCCTGACTAGTACAGCTGCTTATCTATGTAAATTTTAATAATGCTGACTGGTCGAACCTAACAACACTGGCGGATCCAGGGGGGTCACGGGGTCATGACCCCCCCCCCCTGTGCTGTCAGGACCTAGGTGGACCACTAATTAAAATTGTTAAACAAGAGTTTTGTCACAATATAGGTATTTGTAAGTATATTACCTACATAGATTAATAAAATGCCTACTTTTTACCTGTATCTATCATTATAAAAATTAAATTATAACTTCTTTTTACTTGACCACGACTATGTGACCCCCCCCCCGGCGCCTTGACCATGACTGTGACCCCCCCCCCCCCCCCCCCCGGGTCCAAAGCTGGATCCGCCCTTGCCTAACAAACTGTAAGCATACGAGGCAACCATTTTAATCCGTTAACTTACATTACAGCAGCTGTATTTTTAACATTTTAGTTATGAGGAACCATTTGTCAATATGTATATTTTGCCACTGCCAACTGTTTTTGGACAAAAAATGGAGTGCTGAGTATTCCTAATTGGTAAGAGTTGATCGAATTACTTAGTTATGGTCTGGTGAGACTCAGTTTGCATCTCGCTTTCATAGACCACTTCCAGAAATCACAACTGGTCCGTCGGACCACAGGTTAAAGAACCGCTGCTCTACAGTAACATTGACGGAATTTTTTTTAGTTTCTTTTAGAAATTTTCTTCTCTTTCATCCCCATGTCTTCTCGACATTTTTTTTTAATTTATCGATTTTAAAGTTACTTTGGTGATGAAACTTTCATTATCGCTGTAGCAGGTACAGTGATGGTGAAAGTTGGCCTGGATCAATCGTCAATTTATTATAGCTCTTAAATAATAATTGTTACATACACATATTAACTTTGACATTAAATAATTAATGTAAATGTTTATTTTATTTCTACATCACTATTATCGCTTCTTAATTAAAAATGTTGACTAAATATACATCTATACTAATATAATAAAGCTGAAGAGTTTGTTTGTTTGATTGTTTGTTTGTTTGATTGTTTGTTTGTTTGAACGCGCTAATCTCAGGATCTACTGGTCCGATTTGAAAAATTCTTTCAGTGTTAGATAGCCCATTTATCGAGGAAGGCTATAGTATATTATCACGCTAAGACCAATAGGAGCAGCGTCCACGCCGACGAAGTCGCGCACAGAAGCTAGTCTAATATAATCAGACTAACGAAACTTAAAATGAGTAAAAGAGCTGCCAAAAATATTACGACTTGTCTAAATATTTGAACTTTGTCTAACTCTAGATACACAAAGATCGAACGTTTTTTTAAAATCAAATATATTTTTAACCGACTTCCAAAAAAGGAGGAGGTTCTCAGTTCGATTGTATTTTTTTAAATGTATGTTAGATCAGAACTTTTGACTGAGTGGACCGATTTCGATGAATTTTGTTTTAATAGGGTACTTTCCGTAGTGAAAAATCTATACTAATATATAAAGCTGAAGAGTTTGTTTGTTTGTTTGTTTGTTTGTTTGAACGCGGTAATCTCTGGAACTACTGGGCCGATTTGAAAAATTCTTTCAGTGTTAGATAGCCCATTTATCGAGGAAGGCTATAGGCTATGTGTCATCACGCTAAGACCAATAGGAGCGGAGTCTACGCCGACGAAGTCGCGCGCAGAAGCTAGTAAATTATAAATTGTGATAAAAATTAAAATTTATATAGAAATACACCTAAATATTCTGATTTAGAATCATAAAAGCACATTATTGATTTATTATATTGAAATTAAAAGTCGTATATTTTAATCTGTATATCACGTGACCTAAAACACGAACCGCCATGGTGTGACGTCATACGGGCAATAACAAAGTTCTGTCAATGCTGTCAACAGCTAGTGTACATACTTATATCTATCAATTTTAACTTCAAGGAGTAATAGTTGTGTTCTTTCGTATAATAACTCTTGCATATCTTGTTCCAACTGAAATAATATGCATTCATTACTAATTTGTTGATGGCTGTCATAGTAATTGTAGGTTATATTACTCTCTTACATACGTCATACACTTTTGTTATTGCCCATATTACGTCACCAAAATGGCTGTAGCGTTTTCGCGGTAATAAAAAAGGTTTAAAATTTAATTTAATTTTATGGCATGAAAACGTGTTTATTTTGCCGAAATATATTTTTTTTGTGGCTTTTTATTAGAAAATCAACATTTTGAAGTACTTTTTCAAACATAGTGGAATACCCTATTGAAAGGTGTTGCGTGTCATGTAGTCCCATTTAAATGTCATTGAGATCTGAAAATTTTGTACT
This sequence comes from Melitaea athalia, assembly GCA_905220545.2. NCBI lineage: Eukaryota > Metazoa > Arthropoda > Insecta > Lepidoptera > Nymphalidae > Melitaea > Melitaea athalia. Next base: position 12,787,859 of record HG992194.1, read on the forward strand.
TTATATTTTGTACTTTTTAATTTTTATCGTAACGATCCAGATTGTTACAATTTATCGTTGCGTGTAAATGGAAGATTGTAGCGATTTATTGGGATTGGAGTTGGAGTGAACAGTGCTCTACTCTTTCGATTTGTTGGAGTGATAAATCGTTCAATAAATAGTTACAATTTATCGTAGCGTGTAAAGTCAGCATTATTTGTGGATCGCAAGAGATATATATTTATATAGCAAAAGAAAAATTTTCTTTTGCTATATAAGTTAAAAATATTTGAAAAATAATTACTTTAAACTTAAACTTACCTTAGTTATTTTTTTTAAATTAATTTATTGCATAATTTTTGTGTGACATACATTTTGAGTAGACAATATATTTTTTTCATATAGGTGATGTACCTACTTTAAGCGGCAGGCAACATTAATTAAGTCCAAAAACCAAAAAGTCCAAAAAGCAAAAACCAAACATCGTTTCTGCTCATGCTGATTTATGCTGTTGCCGCCATTTTTATTGTTTTCTTGTCGTGAATCGTGATAACTATTTAATAAGAAAATACCAATTTGTTAAAAGGAGTGACGCGAAGTATTTTTTTTTAATATTCGCATTTGAAACAATTTTATTTTAATTGGGTAAGTGCTATCGTTCATTAGTATTTTGTATCATTAATTATTACAACTCGCGTCACGTCATATTATCGATTATTTTGCCACCGGTACTTGGTATTGTTTTTCAATTTATTATTAGTAAAACATAATAACGGCTTTTTAACAATTTTTACTTGTACTCATGCAATCTTAGTTTGTAAGCTTACAAAAAAAAGTACACTATCATTGCAGCATTTAGTTACTACATTTCCAAACGACGAAAAAAGTTTGTTTTATGTGTTTCGTACTTAGAATGATTTCTGTTATGACCGAAATCCTTAACTGTGTTAGGTTATTGATTACACATTTATGTAATCATACATATTCAACTTTACCTATGACTCCACATTTTGCCTGGTAGATAACAATGCTCTAATATGTATTGTTAATTACATTATAACTCTTCAAAAACATGTGCACGCAACAAACTATCGGTTAGAAAAATCTAAGCGATGAACAGAAAAAAAAAACTAACATATTATCATAATTTTATGAAACAACTCAGACATATTAATGAAATTTATTTTGTTATTTACATATATCTTTATATATTATTTGCTAGCGATTGTTCAAATTATTAATGAAGGGTTGTGGAATGTAGAGTTTCAAGATCATTTTAGAATATTTTAGATTACATTATTTACTTCTACTCATATTTATTAGTGAAGTAGTTGAACCAAGTAAACTGTAGTCCTTTTTTAGGGTTCCGTACCCAAAGGGTAAAAACGGGACCCTATTACTAAGACTTCGCTGTCCGTCCGTCCGTCCGTCCGTCCGTCCGTCCGTCCGTCCGTCCGTCCGTCCGTGTGTCTGTCACCAGGCTGTGTCTCAAGAACGGCTATAGCTAGAGAGTTGAAATTTTCACAAATTATGTATTTCTGTTGCCGCTATAACAACAAATACTAAAAACAAAATAAAATAAATATTTAAGGGGGGCTCCCATACAACAAACGCGATTTTCTTGCCTTTTTTGCTCGATATCAATAATGGCAACAGGTAGGCACTTGAAATATTCACAAAATACTCAGTTCTATTTTTACTTTAATAATAAATAATAAAATTAAAATAAAATTAATATTTAAGGGGGGCTCCCATACAAAAAAACGTCATTTTTGCCTATTTTTGCTCTCATACAACAAAAGTGATTTTTTTAGCCGCTTTTTGCCCGATATTAAAATCAATGTACCTAGTCAATGGTACGGAACCCTTCGTGCGCGAGTCCGACTCGCACTTGGCCAATTTTTTTTATAAACACAATACCTCAATTACGGTACTGGTATACATATTATAACACTACATGACAGTAAAATTACATATTTAATGATGTTTTCTGCTCTTGTAAAATTGTAGCTATTTAACTCTTCATGAGTTCTGTGGAATATTTTAGATGTATACTAATATAATGCTCTTACAAAGCACTGTGTATTTATTAGAACATTCATTTCAGAAGTTACTAATCCTAGTTGAAACTGTGTTCCACAAGATGATTATATAAGGCTATAATTATATGTATAAAACATCATATGTGCTGTAGCTTTGTAGTGAGTTAGTGACTATGATTTTTACCAACCTGATAATTATTGAAATTTTGTTTTTTTGAAATGACGTTTGATGTTTATTTCTATATTATTATTAATACTAGCTGACCCAGCAATCATTCTTTTGCCATATATGTAATTAGCCCCCTTAATCCCCTTATAACTTAGGGGTATGAAAAATAGATGTTGGACGAATCTCAGACCTACCCTATATGCATACAAAATTTCATAAAAATCGGTCCAGCCGTTTCGGAGGAGTACTGTAACTAACATTGTGACACGAGAATTTTATATATAAGATAAGATAAACAGGAAAATTTTCATTTTTTGTCTTCTTGAAATAGATACGTTATTGAAATTTATTGAACCAATTTTTAAAAAAATTTCGCCAGTTTAATGCTACGCCATCACTGACTGATATTAGCTATATTTTAATAGCTGAAAATGGAACAGCCATAATCATGTTATCAACAAAACTAATATAAACTATAACTTTCTTAGGTACAACATCCATTAAAACTGCTTGAGATACATGTACAAAGTAATCTTATTAATATACTAGCTTCTGCGCGCGACTTCGTCGGCGTGGACTCCGCTCCTATTGGTCTTAGCGTGATGATACATAGCCTATAGCTAGGGTTGCCAACTTTTTTTGACAAAAAAAAAACGTATAAAATGATTTGGATTGGAAAAAATAAAGTATTTGAAAGAAAAAAAAGTATTTTTCAAATTTTATGTTTTTATTGCTTTAAAAACGTATTTTTGTGTGATTTTAACCAAGGAGTGCCAATATGACGCTTAATTTAGTGAAATTCGCCATCAACCATAGAAACAATTTTTTAAATTCTTCTCTTCTACCGAAAAAGGGTTGTATATTTTTAAAACAATATTTAGGTACTATGTCACAAATAAAGTAGCCCATAGCATCCTTCACTGTATTAGGTATGGACAATGTGTGCATGGCAGTTGCTTTTTATTAGATTTGTTACTTCTTTTTTAATATTTGTATACAATGAGTGATGAATGCCAAAACTAGCATTGCAATGGGCATGACGAAAGATTTAGAAAACCTATTCCGTAATGTGGGTACACATTTACTATTTACGAAAATACCTATATTTCGGTAATAAACTTAAGTTTAAGGAAGTTTAAAACTATTTTTCTAATATGTTTTCAACGAGTGATACAAAACGGCTGCAGGTGTCATGGCGTCGGCTCTGACGTCACGGTATAGTAGTTCGTTCCACCTACGACCCACAAGTGCCCACAACGCCATCGACCACGACCGCTGAAAACCGCTCAGTGGTCTATACACCGTCCAATCGTTTATTATCTTTTTGAACGCTCACGCCTATAAATTACAGGCTATTTTTCAACCATTTTCAACTTGTCTACTAGACTACTGAGCGGTTTTCAGCGGTCGTGGTCGATAGCGTTGTGAGCGTTATGTGGAACGCGTATTATAGCGTGACGTCATGAGCTGTAATTTGTGTTTCAAGCAAAATGGCCGATTGCAGTATTTTAATGTTTTATTTTATTGAAAATCACGATAATCTTATTATTTTAAATAAAACTAAACCAGTATTTTGAATTTTTTTAATATGAGTTTTCCCTTAAAATTATTAAATTGACGATTTTTTGATACTGTCGTCATGCCCATTATCTACACTGAGACTTGATACTTGATTGAATGACAGGTTGTAGGAATCCATACTTCTTAATAGCTTCCAACTAGCCATCAGCAGATTCATTAGAATTTTCGTAAAAATCTATCACTTTATTTTGGATCCCTTCATTTATTAAAAATATTGCTATACAAGAAGAAATAATTTAACATTCTTTTAATTTGATGCATCTGTCTGAAGACAGAAAAACGCATCATCATTTAAATAATTTATTAGGTACACTGTCCACAGAATATGGACCTAATACTTCTGTCATTAAAGCTTCCATTTCAGTATTTGCTATTTTGTAATCTACAAATAAAATTTTGATTAATTCATTTATGCCATCCATGCTATTATAAGTAAAATTATATGTTAACAAGTTAAGTACCCATGATGAGCATTTTGTTTTACGCATTACAGTAAAGGTTGAAAATAAAGTATTTTCACATACTTTATTTGTATGCAAAAGTATAAAGTATAATTACTAAAAATAAAGTAGAATACGTTATTATAAAGTATGGTTGGCAACCCTACCTATAGCCTTCCTCAATAAATGGGCTATCTAATGCCTCGTTTCCACTAGGGGACAAATGAGGAACATTTGTCCCTCAACAATGTTGCGGGACAGATGTTTCGAACATTGTGTAGGCCACACTAGGGGACAAATGCAGCAACATGTTCCTCATAGAGATAAAGAAACACCTCCATCATTTGTGAAGTTATTTTTATTTATTTATTTATTTAATTAAATTAATAATATGCTCATGAAAAATACGTCAAATGCCAATGAACTTGTTGGCACAATTTTTGTTGCAATACCTGCTGAATTAAACAGTATTTAGCTATTTAGATCAACCAAATATTTCAAGGTCATTAAACGCACTAAAATTTTAGATTGATAGTAAATATTGAAATATTATCACTCAGGTGCTCTCAGAAATAGCTGTTAAATATTTGATTTCTTCTGTAGCATCTTAACGAATTGCTTCTGTAATCAATCTTTTAGTGCCTAATAATAGTAATAGTTGTTTGACAACTGAACATATAAAACAACGAATATTTTTAAAATCTTACTGAATATTGGTACGTATTATTGTTTTATTAAAATTGAACAGTAATTACTGAGAACCTTACATTTTAATAAATCACTGATAATTTAATTTGTTTAACAAATATTATACTGAATTATAAACTGTGTAAATTATTTTTTAAATCGACACGATTGTTTTTTTAATTATCAAAATCGGACCACTCTGTAAAAAGTTATGCGTGGTCATACATAAAAAATATACGCGTCGAATACATAACCTCCTCCGTTTGTACATCGGTTGAAAAAAAGGCGATGAAATAAAATTGATAAATTGTGTTTGCTAGCAAACGAAAAAAACCGACTTCAATTACATCGACAAATAATACAACGTAAGTAGACGAAAAAAATTTAGTAACGCACTTGTCGTCACTACGACTTTCGAAGGTTCCCCTCGATTTTTCTGGGATTCCATCATCAGATCCTGGTTTCCTTATCATGGTACCACCCTTGGGATATCTCCTTTCCAACAAAAAAAAAAAGAATGATCAAAATCGGTTCGTAAACGACGACGTTATCCCCGAATATACATTAAAATCGAATTGAGTAATCTCCTCCTTTTTTGAAGTCGGTTAAAAAATATCGATATATAGATTTTTTTTTCGATATCTCTAACTCCGATATTGATTATGTATTTAAAAATATCGATACATCGAGAATCCGATATTTTAAAAAATATCAAAAGCCCTACCATGCGACATTGACGCGAAACAAATGTTTTCGATCTCGAAGCGGGAACAAGCAACATGTCCCTAAACACGTACACACTGTGGGACATGTTGCGGGACACTGTGCAACATGTGTGTGGACGTGTCCCCCAACATGTCGCGGGACAAAATGTTCCCTAGTGTAGACGGGGCTGACGCGGAACAATTGTCCCATGTTGCGGTAATGCCTCGTCTTCACTAGGGGACATTTTGTCCCGCGACATGTCGCGGGACAAAATGTCCCCTAGTGGAAACGACGCTTAACACTGAAAGAAGTTTTCAAATCGGCCCAGTAGTTCCATAGATTACCGCGTTCAAACAAACAAACAAACAAACAACCAACCAAACAAACAAACTCTTCAGCTTTATATATTAGTATAGATTTAATCAAGTGAACACATCTAATATATTTATAAAAATAATTATTGTACAATTCATAAATTTCATGTTTCATACAACATTTGCATTGTACATAAGTTATTTTTTCAAAAAGTCTATGTGATAGAACAAGTAATTTTTACCCAGTATTAATTTGTAGTGCATTTGCAAGAAATATTCACTTAATTTCCTCTTAAAGTGTAGTCTTTATTTTTAAATATGAATATTAATTAATTATTGTTAGTGTATGCCAAATTAATAAATAGCACCAAAATCATTTTCTGAAAATTGAATTAAATTTAAAACCATTATAATGATTAACGAAGAAATAAAATGTAAAAAGTGTAAATTACATCTTTCATTACATTATTTTGAAATATACATTTAATTATAATTTACATTTCATCCAATTAAGAAACCATGGAACTAGAACGGTCCCTAATTAAAGGGCAACAATTATGGGTAAGGTTAGTTTGCTATTATGAGTTTACAAGGAGGCAAAATTATAAATACAATTCACAAAATATATTTCCAAACATAGCTCGCACTGAATGCAGTTTTATATAACGTGTAATCTAAGTAAACAAAGATACATGAAAATAGATTATTAACAAAAATTTTAGCAATATGAAACATGTTTTTCTTAATTTTTACAACATAAGAACTGCAATGATTCATGATTAAAGTTGTATAATTTTGGCAAAACACCAACAATATTTTATTTCTAGTACTAAAATTTAACTCATGTTTCATTGAAAATTTCATAGTTTCGAAAGCAGTTTTACTTTTATAAATATGAAAATAAAACTTTCCCTTTATAATAATAATGATACTATTTTTAAAAGAAAAACATTATACAACACAACGCTATATACACTGTACTTAGGGGTCGTCCATTCATCACGTGATGTTTTTTAGCAACTTTTTTCACCACCCCTCCCTCCCTTGGTGATATTTGGTGAGCTTTTAAACTCCCCCCCCCTCCACGCAAAATAGGCGCTTAGTCGTCGACTTGCGGAAATCAGCCCGTGTTACCATACCATACCAACTCTCCCCCCCATACCCAGAAATCACGTGTACAAAAGTATTTTGTAATTCTCATAATATTGTCTTGAAATACATGTACCTATAATCTGATTAAATTTTGAAAAATTATGCATTGTGATAAAAGTTGTTGGTTGTTTTTTTAGTTTAGAAATCGCTCGTTCAATTTTTAAACGTATCGGAATTCGGAATGAGTCACTGATTGGCTACTGAAAATGATTTAAGTAGAAAAATGAGACTGTCTCTATTTTGTTCATTTGTATGTGATATATGTATGTATAATATACATATTTATATACAGGGTGAACGGTTATAGGTGTAAAAGCTCTGGAGGGGTTAAAGTATAGCTCGTTTCCTATAAAGTACTTTAGTTATTAAAAACAAACTGTTTACTAAAATTTAATAGTTTTCGAGTTTTAGGCAAAAAACCGAAGAAAAGCAGATTGTTTTTTGGTTTTTGGCGATTTTTTCAATGTTGCGTCACGAATTTTTTTCCGCAAACCTCAGATTCGGATTCAGCACCCCAAAATACATACAGAATTAAAGAAATCAGAACTACCCCAAAGCTTTCCTAGTAAAACACAATTAAAATGTGTTATTTATGAGTCTCTACAGCTTGATATTTCATGGTACTTGGTTTTATTACTGAATACTGAGTGTTTTTTTCTAAATTTTAGAAACTTTATGTACTTTCTTATACCTTGTCGGATAGATATTGAATTCAGGTAGTTATTTATGTGTTTTGTACGTATTTTTTATTAACAAAATTTTATTCTACAATTAAATAAAAATGAAAGTATGACGCCTTATTTTTTACTGTCACGACTTTCAAAGACCCTAATTTAAAAGTTTTAGCCTCTTAAGGCGTTAAGAAGAGCTAAGTGATCTTCAAGAACGCACGCACACATTTACAATATCGACGTGAACGCCATTTAACTATGGCGCTTATAAAAATTAACTCGACAGCCGTTTAGCGAGATTATGCCCGACCATGCTAATAGATGGCGCGAAAGAATTTTGGAGTTTGACGGACGGCTGTCAGTTCGCATACATTCAGTTTTTTCGATCGCAATTATTATAGCCCGGGATCCCTAGTACATTTTTTTCACTTGATTACTATCAAGCTAATTTTCCGGGAGTAGCTTTATTTTGATGAGACGAACAAAAATTTCCTCTACGAAAACTCTTGATTGTGGTAGGTAATAGAGTTAGCAGGGGATAGAGCAGCAGTGAGCGTAGGACCGGGATAACGTACCACGCAATTTGTAGGACAATATTACAATCAAATTATATAAATATTAAAAAAAAACGAAAAAAATACAGCTGGTTAGTAATTAATTTTTGATGTCCGTACGAAGTCATCAAAATGAAGCTACTCCCGGAAAATTAGCTCGATAGTTATCAAATAAAAAAAATGTACTATTAGGGATCCCGGACTATTATTGTTACAGTAGAGTTTTTAGTAGAGGTATGTTTTTATAATGGAGTGTCTGCGGTTTCGAATTTTGGAAGGGAATGTTTTTTATTTTTGATTTTTTATTTAAAATACTAGGGGTATATTTATATAAAATAACAATAATAATTATTATTACCATTTATTGCAGACGTTAGTCCATATTTTTGTTACATAAATTTTTTCTTAAGCTATGTTAGATTAAAAAAAAAGTCAAATTAAAACTCTTTCTGGCAATTATACCCGTGCGAATAATTCGCACCCACTAAATAAGTTAGTATAATAATTATCACTTTACTAAATTACAAATTAATATAATTTTGTTTAAATTCTTTATTGCAAAACTTCTTTATAAACAATATTCGAAGTGTACCTATATAAACTATTCTGTAACAATCTGTTTGTCACTTTTTGTAATTGATATGGTTAAATTTTTGGAATCTCGAACTCTGGAAATGGCAACGTATAACTATATCCATGAGTGAATACTGGTGATAGCAGAAAAATTCCTACTCGCTCAACGTTAGACAAAAATAAATTTGAAATCTATACTAATACTAATACTAATAATATATAAAGCTGAAGAGTTTGTTTGTTTGTTTGTTTATTTGAACGCGGTAATCTCTGGAACTACTGGGCCGATTTGAAAAATTCTTTCACTGTTAGATAGCCCATTTATCGAGGAAGGCTATAGGCTATGTATCGTCACGCTAAGACCAATAGGAGCGGAGTCCACGCCGACGAAGTCGCGCGCAGAAGCTAGTTAAACAATAAATGTACTGACAATCAATCATGTTGACAATGTTATAAAATTAATTATCTATTATTAATTAGTTATCTTTTAGTGAGTAATAGCTGTACCAGCGACTTTGTCCACGTGGAATTTAACAAAAAAGTTAGTTCAGTTCGCAGTTATAAAATAAATACATTTCTAAAATAAAAGTAGCCTAAGTTACTCCTTATTATATCAGCTATCTGCCGGTGAAAGTCCCAACAAAATCAGTCCAGCCGTTTCAAAGATTAGCCTGACCAAACAGACATACAGACAGACAAATATTATAAAAAAATATATTTTGGTATTTGTACCGGGTATACATCCATATGCATTTAGTAAAAATCGGTTATTTTAATATTACAAACACGATACTCAAATTTTATTCCTTACTAGCTGCCCGGACAAACTTCGTTAACTGTCTTTTATGTTTTTTTTAGTATAAAAACCTTCCGTGGGATTTAAGGAACATACAAAAAAATTTAGCCGAATTGGTCGAGCCATTCTTCAGCTATGCGCTTAGCAACATTCATTTTTATTATACTTGGTGTATTTGGAACGCTTGAAAAGATTTAAACCTAATAATATACTATTTATATACTATATAATGCATATAACTATTTATCTCAGAAACGTTTTTTAAGAACATTTTAGGACTTGTGTATTTTGCGAACTCTCGTTGACCGCGAGACGCGCGACTAGTCGTGCGGGAGTACGTTGACCTCGCTCCGGTCAGCTGATGGCGCGCATGAGCTTGTGGTATTCAATGACATTGCCGATTTTTTCAAAACACAATTATTGTAAAGCATTATCTTCAAATTTCTGTTTCATAATTTTTCCCAAACCCTCAGGTCATCAATTTGATGACCTCGTCGGGTCATCAAAAATTGATTTTTTTTCTGATTTTTATTTCTTTTAGTTAGTTAATATTTATATAATTTAATAGTACTATTGTCCTACAAATTGCGTGGTAAGTTATCCCGGAGATATAGCAGCAGTGAGTATAGGCTCACTGCTGCTCTATCTCCTGCTATCTCTCTTAGCTACCACAATTGAGAGTTTTCGAAGAGGATTTTTTTGTTCGTCTCATCAAAATGAAGCTACTCCCGGAAAATAAGCTTGATACTAATCAGGTGAAAAAAATGTACTAGGGATCCCTACCTATTACTTTTTCCGATCAAAAAAACTGAACGTATTTGAACTGACATCCGTCTGTCAAACATCTAAAACGCCAAAATTCATTGTTATCATTGTTATGACAATCAATATTTAGTAATAATAAAATATTCTAAACTTTTAATATCGTTCATATTTTGGGCATTTGTTTTATATGAACGTTTTTTACTTTTCGTGACGGGTTTCGCTTTATTTCACATATTGAAAATAATTAAAAACAGTAAATAATCTTATGCGAATAATGCGGAAAAAACGAGCAACACGTCCGTTTAGCATCAGGCCTTGGCCGAGACTGTCTGTACACGGGTATTACGCACCCATGCGCACGTATTAAGATTATTTATGCTCAAAAATAAGGAAACGTGTATTTATAAAAATCTATTGATCAAACAAAATAATTAAAACACTATCACGATAGTATGTTGCTTAAAGAATAATTTGACAAAATATCAGAATTATAGCCTGTATATTAACATGGTTTTTACCCGTTAAAAGATATTTTTAGAGGTATCTTTGTGATTTTTTTCTATCGTATCAAATTTAAGGAATCATGTTTTCAACACACTATCTATCTAGCATATATCCTGCAGAATATCATATATTTTTCTGTTATTTTTTACTGCAGTGGATCATATACTTTTAGGCGTTATAAAACATCATTTTAGCTCCTCTAGTCGCCTTAAGTGATGATTATTAATTTAATTCAATAAAACAATGATTATACAATAATTATCACATTAAAATTTGTGTAGAAATAAGTAATAAATAAAATCATCGAATTTTTTCCTAGAAAATCGGGAATTTTTTGAAAAATATTAAAAAAATTACTAACTCCAGAACCATTGTTTTTGGATGGGCTATTCCATACATAGAAAGATAGGAAACGAGCTATACTTTAACCCCTCCAGAGCTTTTACACCTATAACCGTTCATCCTGTATAACAAAAATAAAAGAATATGCATGTATAGTATACACCAAAGAAAGTACAGTGGTACAGTCTGACAAATTGAATTGATTTAATAAAACAGAACAAAAATCATTTTATGGTTTCATTAGATAGATGCGTAATTCTTTTGTATTCCGTTAATTTGATAATGTCTTTTTCTTGGTATAAAATGAAAGCTCTTTCCTAATCCATCATAGAGTCAAACATCTGTGAAATCTTTCGAGCAATCCATCTGATGAAGCATCAAGTACGGCGCGAGAGTATGATAGCTTTTAACTGTAATGAAAACGGTATGTGTCTAATACTTTATAATCTTCAACGTGTCGTGAAATTACTGTAGGGCTCAATTGCCTATGATTCAACATTACTCAGTCCATCGGGACATTAGCGTGTTCCATAACTTTGCGTGTATGCATATTCCCTTTGTACGCTTTTACCATTTAATTTAGTCTTACGTGCAATACATACGACACGGTTATTATAGTCATGTGGGAGAAAAACGGGGATGTAATTGTCACCTCATCCTTCCGAAGGGGGTTGGGTGGGGTTAAGGGCATCGTCAATAGCTGATATCAGAGGTAGAATAATAATTATCGGTGGTGGTGCTCGGTGGTGGTTTGTGGTGGTGGGTTGCGGACAGCGGTCGCGTTCCCGCGGCTCGACCGTCAACAAACGGTCGCTCGGCAACCACTCATGACATATGCATGAGAGCGGCTCGGACGACGCCACCGCCGCTTAAATATACAAGGACGGACGGGAAAATTACTAGAGAGGCAAATACATATAAGATGTCTCCTGCGCCGTTAGCGTGCGGCACGCCCACGAGCATTTCCAATTACCTTCACGAAACGTCGACTGCGTTTCTTACGGTTCTCCGCTATTTTTACCACGGCACCACCGCCGCTTTCATAAGTCATGAAACTCATGAATGCTAGCTTATTGTACAATTGAATGTTCTATTCTACTCTTTTTGCTTTCAGCTTGCACGCTGAAGTTAATATTGAACAGTACTTACGTCAATAGCGTAGTTTTATTTTTGTATGAAATATGTGGATTCGATACAATCGTAAATTTTATACTAGAGTAGTTTTAATGATACTGTTGCGTTTACGGATATAAACTTGCGTTTACGGTAAAATTTATTAAACCTCTTGCTTTGTTTTTAAATATTACCTTGTAGAAATAATTAAAAATTAATGCGTAATATAAATAGTATTTCTTTGTTTTAAAATAACTTGTAGCTCACGAAGCAGTGGGTGTCGGGCGACGCAAAGAAGTTATGATCGATATGAGCATCAAATATTTAGATACGTGGCGCCGGCACTGGAGGAAACGGAACAGATAACTGTATTTTGAAAGGCCGCTAGGGAGCGATTTTCTCTCCTGCTCTAATTACACTTTTAATGTATTACATTTCGACAAAGATAGCTATTGCTTTGAGAAAAATGTCGATAAGTTATCTATATATTAATACGTGAAGCAAAAACTTTGTACCTACCCCTTTTTACGAAAGTTGCGCGTACGTAGGAGTATGAAATTTCGCACACTTATAGTTTATACGAGTATAGAGAAGGAGAGCAGAATACTAATATTTTTTCAAAATTATGCATAAAATATATACATTAAATTAATAAAAAAAGCATTATACAAACTACCACACGCACACACGCATATCTCTTTTGTTTATTGTTAAAGTCTGTTGTCAAGTTGAATTTTTTAAAAAAAGGTTCTTTATTTTCATAATTATTTCATCATCATCACCATCATTTCAGCCTATCGCAGTCCACTGCTGGACATAGGCCTCCACAAGTTCGCGCCAATAATGGCGTGAACTCATGTGTTTTACCCATAGTCACCACGCTGGGCAGGCGGGTTGGTGACCGCAGGGCTGGCTTTGTCGCACCGAAGACGCTGCTGCCCGTCTTCGGTCTGTGTACTTCAAAGCCAGCAGTTAGATGGATATCCCGCCATCGGTCGGCTTTTTAAGTTCCAAGGTGGTAGTGGAACTGTGTTATCCCTTAGTCGCCTCTTACGACACCCACGGGAAGAGAGGGGGAGGCTAAATTCTTTGCCGTAGCCACACAGCATAATTATTTGGTTTTCTTGAATTAAAATTTTTATTATGGTCGAATTTCGACCTCTGGGCGACCACTAGTTATATTAATTCTATAAAACATTGATAATAAAGGAAAAATATTATTCAATTAAAGAAGTTAACTCCCTGTGGCCGGGGTTCGAGGTTGAGTTACGTAAATGTATCAAAGATTAGCCGGAACGTCTTGTAAGTAAGTTTGTAATGCTTTTACGGCTCGTTGGGCATTATCCTATCCTAGAGCAGACGGGCGCGGGTGAGCGCCTTCGAGCGTGAAATAAGCGCGATTGCTTTGTGTCAAGTGGCAATCACGTCTCAATGGGTCATATAGACATTTTCACGTTTCAGATACCGAGTTTAGACTGGTTTTTCTAAAAATTAGGCTAATTTTGACATTTAAATAATTTTTTTTTTAAATAATCGTATAATTGTAGAGCTATGTTACAAGCGACGACGTTGTAGTTTTAAATCTCTATAGAAAGCTGCTGTTTTTTTTTAATATAACTAGGTCGGCAAACAAGCGTACAGCTCACCTGATGGTAAGCGATTACCGTAGCTTATAGACTACTGCAACACCAGAAGCATCGCAAGCGCTTTGCCAACCCTATCCCCAATTCCCCCCAGGAGCTGTGCCCCCCACGAGGATGATAAATTACGGCTTGCAGTTTTAGTAAAAGATAAAACTTCTTTACGTACGTTTGACTTGGGGAGTAAGCTGGTGAATGTGTGACGAGCGCTATGAAAAGTGTGATCGGGCGAGGCGAACGGAAGTTGAGAGGGAGATATATAAGTTAGTAAAGACAGAAAGTGAGAGAGTTACGTTTCGTATGCCTTACTTCAGTCGTGTGGTCTAAAGCACAGCTTTTTGAAGTAAAACTTTTTTATTATAAAGGGGAAGATTTTGTTTGTTTGTTTAAACGCGCTAATCTCAGGAACTGCTGGTTCAAATTGAAAAATTATTTTTGTCGAATAGTATAATTGTAGTAGAAGGCTATTATATAACATCACGCTACGATTAATAAGAGCTGAGCATTTATTTATAAGAAATGTTACGAAACGGAAAAAATAATCTTTTTTGAGGGCTTCCGTTGCATATGCTATGTATGACGGTATCGATCAGCATTATAAGTTCTAAAAAAAAGTCCGCGATATTTAGATTAACACAATCATTATAACCTTTTTACGGTAAGGAAGTTAGTTCTAAAATAATGCACTGTTTGCGAAGGTGGTTTCGTAGACATGATATAAATCCTTATGCAAATAAATATGTTATTCATCACAGGTATTTATTTACGAACAAAATTGTCCTTGACTTCATTTGATGTCAACAAATATCTTAGAAGAGAAAAGAAATAATAAATATAAATCTCGATTTAAAGCTAAACTACAAGTAGTCCAGTCATTTCATCCGAAAAAAAGGCAAATAAAAGAGGATGAATTTGCGGATCTAATTTTTTGATATGTTGTAGCCGTTGTAGGGGATACATAGAAAAGCTTAACTTGAGTTTTTCGACCAAGCTTTCCTATGATAGGGTTGCCAACCGTCCTGTTTTCCCAGGACATGTCCTAGTTTTTTTTAGTGTCCTGGGACGTCCTGAATAGTTTTTAAGCAGCGTCCTGGGTTTTTAAATTTTAAAATTCGCGCGCCTCTTCTCAAATTTTTACGCTACGAGCAGCCTCACGGCTCGCAAGTAAATGCGTTGATGCGACGTATGAAGTATGACCAATTTTATAATTATTTGCTTACTCAACCGCAAATACTGAAGGAAACTAATGGGATTGAAAAATATAGTAAAAATTAATAAGTTTTTAATATTAGAATGATACTACAACTAATCTTAAGAAATTTGTTACAAACTAGTGTTTGTTTTATATTTTAATAACTAGTTTTCAACTCGTATTTCATCCAAATAATTTTATTAAAAAATGTGATTATTTTAATTAAATGCGTCCTGTTTTTAAACTGAATTGTCCTGGTTTTTCCAACTTCAAATCCTGGTTTTTTAAAGTTGAGGTTGGCAACCGTATCCTATGAGCTTTCGCCGCCATCTTGAAAAAAGGGGTAAAATTGGTTTCTCGGAAATAATTCGGCTATCCGATGAAATTCGAAAAATTTTGTAAGACACTTTTTGTAGCTTTTTTTGTGCTCTACAATAAAGTCCTGACCATTTTTAGCGCATCGTTATCGAGATATCGATCGATAAAGTCAAAAATTTAGGACTCAATTTTTGTTTTTGCTATTTTTTTTGTTTGGGTCATAATAAATATCAAAAATTGTAGAATTCAAACTTGTAGAGCATATTCAGACCTACAATTTCCTTCTTGGATTTTTTTATGTTGGACAAAAATTACCATTTCCAGCGCGCCGCAAAGTCGGTGAATCAACGCTCAGCGTCGAAAAAGCCCACCGACTTTTTTAAAAAAGTTGATATTTTGACGTGAGAATGTTCGATTGAAAATGAGGGTGCTTTTTCGATATTGTGGTCAAAATAAGGTGAAAAAACATGAGACTCACATGAATTTTGAGGTTATGTGGAAAATTCATTTTCAATCGAAAATTCTCACGTCAAAATATCAGCTTTTTTAAAAAAGTGGGTGGGCTTTTTGTTCGTTGAAATCTCTACTTTCTGATGGTGTAAAAAAATATACATTACTATGGTAAACAGTTTTAGAAAATGCAATAGTGAATCTCAAACCATCGGTTCAATCGAATAATAAATATAATAGGTATAATAATATTAATAATATAATAATAATTTTATTTCAGACTGATGTCCATACTTTATGTTAGTTACATTTTTTTTAAACTATGTTAGTTTCAGACAAGTAATTCAATATCAAAATTTAATCAAAATTACAATAAATGTCAAAATCAAAATTACGAAAATTAAAATCAGTCCCAAAATTCAGTAAATATTACAATTAAAATCAAAATTAATACTAATACTAAAATTCAATTAAAAATACAACTAAATTAAACTCAAAATCCTAGCAATATTGAACCTAATTTAAATAAACTTTAATAAATATTTTTATAATATTCTTATATTAAAATGTGATCTCTAAAATATACTCGACGCAATTGTAAATTTCTTTTCATATTAGTTAACTTAACATATTTTGTGATTTGGATAAGTTTACCTCTGTTTTCCAAGTAGTTGATATCGTTAGTATTACGTAAACATTGTTTATCATCACATTCGGTACATACAGTCAATTTCGTAATAATCTTCATAAATATAGTATTCAAAATATTCATTTTTAAAGTGTCTTTATAATTAAAAAGAAGCGTTTTGTAAGTCCAAGCTATAATTTAGAACAGTTAGACATCTGTCGATTCTCTTCGTAGCAGTCGCGTGTTCAGAACATCCACTTGCCTTCAGTCGGGTGGCGTGTTCTCACGGGCCGCTGAATATTTCAGCACCTTACTAGGATCAAATTACAGACTCTATCAACCTCCCCCCCGTCTTGTACAATTACTTCTATATTTTTGTCTAAAAGAAAGGCAGTAAGGCCAAATAGGTCACCGCTGCATAATTATAAGTACCACCCGTGGTGTTCCCACGTTGGATATGCTATACCTATTGCTTTAAATTTAGAAATGACATACTGTTCATAACACCTGCTTGTATCTCACATATTATCTTACGAGATTTTATTACTTTGTACTAGGAGTACTCCTTTGGTTTTACTTACCTTTATGTAACAGTCTTGGATGTATCCAATTTGTGTGATTCTTATAGTTATAATATCCTATCACCTTCATCGATAAAAATAGTCTTACTATAAATACACTTCAATAGATATATATAACTTTTTAAATAATCATAATCGAATCGAAAATCACGGTTCAGCCTTTACCATTCCACTGCTGGGCACAGGCTTCTTTCTCCATGCAGGAGAAGGAAACTCGTTACAATATTACTAAATATAAAAGAAAAGGTATTTAAAAAGAAAAAAAATATGCTATCAATAAATAGGCACGAAATGTTTTTACGAATGAATTTTATTTTCAATTTCAAATGACCCGTCTTATGTGTATATGTCAAAATATAACAAAACAAGGTTATATATTATTTTTTCCGTTTATTTATTTATTATGTTGGTGATCTTGACTAGTTAAATAATTACTGTTTATTTTTGTCATCAATATGTCTTTATAAAACCTTATTTCTATGTCAAAATCTAACAAAACGAGGTTCTATATATTTTTTTTCGTTTATTTATTTATGATGTTGGTGATTTTGACTAGTTAAATAATTATTGTTTACTAGATGTCCCGGTGAACTTCGTATCACCTACATAATTATATTTGTGAAAAATATACACAAAACACTTTCTGAACGCACCTATAAATATTTGACAACCAATTGACAACGTTTTTGACAAAAGACATTAAATTTCCCCGCTAGGAACATTTTGTATTGGAAAATTAAATCGTCGTTTTTAGTATTTTCCGTTACATATTATTTATGTTTCTCACCGTTTAAACCTTTCCTTTTCTACAATCAAGATGAAAATTAGCCAAATTGGCCCAGCCATTCTCGAGTTTTAGCGAGACTAACGAACAGCTATTGCATTTTTATATATAGATTTTATAAGTTTTTGTCATCAATATGTCTTTATAGAACCTTATTTTATTGTTCATATGAGATTATGATATACGTACGTTAACGTTATGACTAAATGGTAAAAGTTTGATTATTAGCTGGATAGTTAATTGTTACGTTCGTCATTAGTTGTACCCTAAAACCAGGGTAAGTAGAAGTTACTCTCTAACAAGGGGCTCTCCGCTTCTCCCACGAGACGGGAAACTGATTTTGGGATGAGATTCTTGTGTATGTAGTATTTCTTTAGGGTGTGTGCTCCACATAATTTTTATTCTAAAATACGTATGTATCACTCGAATCTTCACCTACACGAAGTCAAGTGTTTTCCACCGCGAGGTGGCAAACTGACCCCCTTCCCTTGTAAGCAGACCAAATGAGCTCAAACTTTGCCAAAGCTGCGTTATTTAATATAAAGTCTTCAAAATGATAATGGGCCCAAGTAATCACAATAAATTTTTGTGTTAACAGTAGTTGCTTCGATGTTCGCTCATCACATGTTAGGAAAACCTTAAAGTGTTTATAGTTTATCCTTTTATTTTTAACATGGGGAAAATCCTCATGGATACCCCTCCAGCGCAGAGCACCGGAGAGGTTACGTAGTCATTCGCCTGGGTGGGGCGAGATGGGGTCGCGCTAGCATCCGCCACCTCGCCCCGGTTTATAGTTGATCCTGACACAGGTTTTCATCCTGCTGTTTTTTTTATGTTAGTAGGTAAGTCGACAAACCAAGCGTACGGCTCACCTGATGGTAAGTGACTCTATATAGACGCCTGCAACACCAGAAGCGTCGCAAGCGTGTCCCCAATCCCCCCAGGTGCTCTGGTCACCTTACTCACCAACAGGAACACAATACTGCTTCCTGCTGATGTCCTTTGAATATGATGCTTTGATTTAGTTTAAGTTTTTAAGATATATAGGGTTGCTATGACAAATTTTAGGGTTCCATCAGAAGATGATCACCTCCTGGTACCTCCATATATAGGCATTGTTGTCAGATGTATATTTGTATACAAAATTTTGTCTCAGTGAGAAATGGAAAATAGGTCAAATTTAACTTTCAAGGTTTTGTTATAGTCAGACAGATGGTTAATCGGACAGGTGGAACTAAATAAAAGCTGAAATAATTCTATCATATATTTAAAATAAAAAATTAAGCATGCTTTTAATACCATATCTATATTAATTTATATCTGATATTAGTTGTGAAATTTCAAAGCTTCGAAAGTTTGTTGTCGTCGAGTTGCCTCGGCAACGATTGTCTTCGACGGACTCGTCCACTATTAGCTATTCGTCGCCTCAGTGCTTGTTTGTCTTATCTACCATTGGGTAAATTTTACAGTAGAAGAGTTTTTTGCTCTCTCTCTTTTAAGAGCTTTAGTTTCTTAATCTTAAGGTTTTTTTTAGATAGATGAGTTACCTATGTATTGACAGCTACAACATTCATATGATATGGTAATTAATTATAGCTTATTTTACAGGTTTTTGTTTGGAGATAGAACAAACATGCACAAATATAATTATGAATTTGGACTTAGAACATTACCTCATTACAGATAGGATAAAGTGACTGTTCCATTTTTGCGTGCTTATTTGTTCTATGTTCCAGATATATATACAGGATGTTTTTGACAATTTCTTTAGAATTGTGATTTGAGTTTGAAAGAAGAAGACAAACAATCTTTAACTGAAATAGAATTGCTAATCGTATTATTTTTTTATTAACCGACTTCAAAAATTAGGAGGTTCTCAATTAGTCTATATTTTTTTAATGTTTGTTACCTCTTAAATTTTGACTGGGTGAACCGACTTTGATGATTCTTATTTGAAAGCTGGTACTTCCCGTGTTTAACCATGACCATTTCAATGTCGTCCAGTTTAGTCGGGTTTTTTAAAAGTTTAGATTTTATTAGGAAAATATTTAAAAAATAGTACTACTATTTACCACATAGATTAAGAGCATCAGGGACTGCATTTTAATACAAATTTTCTTTTATATTTTCAGAATGGCGGTGTAAGTAAGCATTACATAGTTTTTTTAAAGTACTCATAAAATAACAAATGCAATTAAAGAAAAAAATTATTATTATTATTACTTAAACATGGGCTTGCTTAGAACTACTTTGTTTTTCTTACTGTCTTGTCTTTTGTAGGCTTCCTCGCAATTTTCTCTTCTTTAACTTTATTTCCTGCACTTAATGTCTTCTTCTCGTTTTTGCCTCCTTTGGTTTTATTTACTTCTGTGTGTATATCCTTTTTATTTTTTCCCCCTTTAGTTTTATTTCCTGCATTGAGTGTCTTGTTCTCGTTTTTACCTCCTATTATTTCACTTCTATCATTGAGTGTCTTCTTTACTATTTTCCTACTTTTTAATTCTTTTTCATCTGCCAGTTTATTCGCATCGAGATTTCCTTTTTCGCCCTTCCATCGTTCAGCTTTTCTAATAAGAGTCTCCATGTACATTTTATCTTCTACCGGCATATATTTGAACATGCTCCGAATGTCGTCAATTTTCTTTTTCGTTAATGTTTTATTTGCCTCTTTTATAACAATTTCACTCAAAATAGTGATATTATTATTTTTTAATATGTCAATTGTTTCTTTTGCTCCAGAAAATGAAATTTGATATTTAATAATATACCACTCTTTTTTCGAATATGTTATTGACTTGACTTGTTTATAAGGTATCTGATGGAAACCAAATTTTCTAGCTTCAGACTGAAATGACAAAAAATCGGCATCCTGCATTTGTGTGATAATTAGTTTTAGAACATTTGATTTAATCTTAAGTAGGGCACGTAGAAGAGATAATGGACTGTATATTTCTTGGTGTCTTAGGTTTCTTTCAATCAAACTGTGGACTGCATCTACCTCTTGAACGTTTCCATGGCCGGGTTCAGAGAATTTTTGAGTTATTTCTGTTATATTTTTCGAATCATTTGACGTTAAAAATGTTATAAGCGCAGTGCTCATATGAGAGTTTCGGTTTTGAGGGATGCACGAATCCGACCATAGTATCAGTTTTGTTACTGTATCTGGTAAAGCATTTACTATTTCTTTTAATATTTTAACTAATGCGCTGGCTAAATCGTCACCACTTCTTCCGTTTCTAGTCTCATCCCATAAAGCGTTCACAGCACTTTTAGTAATATCGCAGTGCGCTGTTAAATTATACACGGTTAATTTACTTGTGTAGAAAAAGCATGATACATTTGCTTTAGGTAGGGTAAAAATGTTTTCCAAATCAAAAGTAACAACGGCTGTATCGTTGTTTTCTCTGTGTTTCAGATTTCGGTCTTTATATCGTTCATCGTCACCCTCTTTTTTCCTTTGTAAGTGTTTTTCATGTTTCTCTATGATATCACTACTGGGGTTTTTTTGAGCTTTAAACTCACAGCAAAAATCGCACACATCCTTTTTTGGACGATGAAAACCGAGATTAAATCGTTCGCAGAAAATTTTTCGATATATGTTTTCCTTAACAGGACTTTTAGAATTTTCCAGGTATAATGAGTACATTTTTGTGACGCTTAACCCCGGTTGTAAATATTGCCGCATACTAGATGATCTGCAGTAGTGTGATTGTACTGTTGGGAATGATTTAATATGATCAATCACTTCATTTATTTTCTCAGGTGGCGTTTCTTTTTTGACGTATTTTCCTTTTCCCGGTGTAGGAGGCAAAAGGGTGTTACTATTTTCCATTTTTAAATGAAAGTAGTGAATTCGACGAGCTGAAATACTCAACGTCCTGCAAAAAAATGTTCTGCAGACTTTGAAACTTTCATTTTCTTTACGAAAATAATAGTTGAACGTGTAAGATCTCCTACTATTCTCTTTTTTAGTTCGCTTTCTATTCTTTTTTGTTCTTGTTGTGTATTTTCCGTAAAATTTGTATTTTTGAGCATCAGTTAAGCTATAAAATTCAGATTTTATTTTTTCCCTTAGGTCTGTGGGAAAATTTGTAGAGCACATAAGCTTACATGTACTTTCACAACCGGGTTTAACAACCTTAGCTGGCATGCTTTTTCCTTTCGCGCCTGTGTATTCTTCTCCTCTTTCTCTTTTTATTTTTTGTATATTTCTTTTCCAATTTTCCGGTCGACGCTTTCTCTTTCGACTTATTTTGTTTTTTTCCTCTGGAATCTGTAGTTCAGTTGGATCTAGAACTGGACCTTCATTGCTATAAGGATGTTCATTTAAAACAGGAAGTTCACTGGATGGTAATAAAATTTCGTCACCGGGCATATTTAAGGGAATGATTATTGGACTATTATTATTATTATACGAACGGATGGATGTTTTCTTGGCCTTTTTTTGATGCTCTAAAAGTATCATGTCATTTTTATTTGGAGTGTCTTCAATGATGTCCTTTTCAGTACTTTCATCATTCTCAAAAAGTTTTTTCTTGACCTTTGCAATCCTTTTTAATACATGAAACAAAAAACATTAATTAAAAGTGAGGTCAATGGGTTTAAATCCAGCATAATCATTAATGTAATATTGTTGTGTATATCCAAATACCTTAAATATACGGCATGCAATCTTATAAAGTACCTATCTTATCTTATACTATTAAACAAGCAATTCTTACACATATATAATCTGAAACTCGGAATCGGCTCCAACGATTTTCGTGAAATTTAGTATGTAGGGGATTTCGGGGGTCGATAAATTGATCTAGCTAGGATTCATTTTTAGAAATGTCTTTTTATCCCTGTTTTTAGACTATGAAAAAATGGCTAAAATATCGTTAGAATAGGGAGGTAAATTTCGCAGTTGTCTTTTAAGTTTGTAATAGCTCAGGTGGGAAATCGGGCGGTCGGAATATACCGGAAAAAACACGGTTCAAGTCTCAGTCTCGAGATTAATTTTTTTTTAAAATTTCACTCTTGATTTTTTATTTAAATAAAAATAAAATAGAAAAATACCGAGAAAAAAAAACAAAATAAAATACTAAAAATACCGAGCTAGGCTCGGTCACCCAGGTTACTTACAATACATAATGTTTCTAACAACGTTATTTTAATTAATTATCAAAGTCTATCCAATTATGCTTTTTTACTTTAAATACAATTTTTATATTATAAATGTTTATACATGTCACAATATATTAATTCTTATCAATGTCAACACAACTACTCGAGATACAATAATTATTTATTAATTTATTTGTTTATATATCGATTGAAAATATCTGCTTCAAAATTGAGTTGCAAGATTCCACCCGAACAAATTACATACACAACACACAACACCCTGTTGCAAATTCATAACGCAATTGAGTGTAAGTTAAAAAGTACTTACTGCTCACTTTGCGGCTGCTTCTGCTCATGTCCACTTTTATAACATGTTCTAGACATGATATTTTGTCAATTTCTAGAACAATTTAAGCACCAAAAACACTACAATTTATAAATTTTAAAATTATTTCTTTGATTAACGAGGTTATTCTCCCGATGTCTCAAGCCAAAGTGACAAATCAAACAAAATGGCGGACATACCGCGCCGCGGCACCGCGGTCTGTGATTGGTCGATTGAATGGCCATAGAACACTCAAGCACTCAACGTCTTTTACGATGTAGGATTTAAAACAAACACTGGACATAGCACAAATAAGCACAAAATTTTAATTGCAGTGTCGTGTCACTAAAAAAATTACATGAGTTTTTTTTGTTGTTTATATTAGAAAAAGTTTTAAATCTTCCCTAACAGCAGGATTAAAATTTAATCCGTAACAAATAACACATTAAAAGCTATTTTCGAAAAATTTGGTAGATAGAACAAAAAAGCACTGAGGCGACGTATTGACAAATAGGTTGTTATCTACTATTCATATTGGTCACTGCAGGTACTAATATTGTTGGCCAAACATGACATGCGTGTTCCATGTGTTTGATCGTCGCCATTATTTCATTTCTCTATTGATTAATCTTGTAATCGCCAATAGAATGTCACTTTCCATAACGTAACCTCTGATTTAATAGATAACCTATTTAAAGGGACACGTATGTTTAATTGAAAAATCAATAACTACTTGAAGCCTTAACATACAACTACAATCATGTTCAAGATTTATGAAAATTTTGAGTATTCTTTCGTTATCCACAACCATTTGTACATATTTTAATTTTCCGGTTGTAGGTTAAGCAAGGTCTGCAATAGGTATGGCTTTAGACTTTAAGGGTCTTATTTCTTTTTATTATACTTTTTTTTACAAAACTAATTTCTCTATCATAATATATTTATGGTATTTAAAACATGACCTGACGTTAAAACCTTTCTAAAACATTAAGGCTTGCTTTGGTACATAATATTTGATTAAATAGATGTTCAGTCAATTTATTGAGTGATGTCAATCGTGGCTATTGTTTCGTTAACGACTTGCTTGCATGCAACTACCGTCTCTATTCTCTTATGTATTTTGGTTAAATAATAAATAGTACTTACGGTGAACAACATCAATAGTATATAAAGTTTTTGTCATATCTGGTAAATGACTTTTTTTATATATCGTAGTAATTGTCTTCATCCTCATTTCGTAGGCATAAACATTTTTATGATAATAATTTATAAATTGCTGTGTGGCTACGACAAAGAATATAGCCACTTCCTCTCTTCCCGTGGGTGTCATAAGAGGCGACTAAGGGATGACATAGTTCCACTACCACCTTGGAACTTATAAAGCCGACCGATGGCGGGGTAACTGCTGGCTTTGAAATACACAGGCCGAAGACAGGTAGCAGCGTCTTCGGTGCGACAAAGCCAGCCCTGCGGTCACCAACCCGCCTGCCCAGCGTGGTGACTATGGGCAAAACACATGAGTTCACGCCATTTCTGGCGCGAACTTGTGGAGGCCTATGTCCAGCAGTGGACTGCAATAGGTTGAAATGATGATGAATCTATTTGTATGAGATTTCGTCCGGATGTTTTTTTTTTTTTTTGTAGATTTATAGAATTTGTTTTAACTTAAGTATTTTAAGAATAAGTAAGAAGTACCTACTTTATAACTTAAGAAATCTGCTATTTCAAGTTGTCCGTTTCGATCTAAGGCCTCATTTACGGAGACGCGGGGCGTCGTGCGTAGCGTGTGGCGTGGCGGAACGCAGTCGCACTAAATTCAAATGTAGGGCGTTGGATGAGTGCGTTTACGGAGAAGCGATTTTACACGCGTTCATTTTCATACTTTTTGACACACGCGCGACGCTACGCCACACGCTACGCGCAACGCCCCGCGTCTCCGTAAATGAGTCTTACTGTTCAAAAGGACACAAAATTAAGAAATTATTCCGTTTTTTTTAATAACTTATTTGAACAAACAGGCGCATCGATCTAAATAATTTAAAAGTGTAAAGTTTCAGCAATATTCCCACCTTTTAAATTTTCTTCTTTCGCGTAAATTTTTATAAAATTAATTCTATATTATAAACATTTTAAGAGAGACAAAAGTCAAGGCGCTATAATCATTTTTAGCATAGTTTGCGAAGTACATAATATGTTGTTTTTAATACTTTGTTATCGTAGCACTGTGCGAAGTTCTTATGAGCTATAACGTGTTTAAATTTTAAAACGTATGCTTTAAGCATTTCACTTTAGTTTCGAGCGCATCTTTTAAGATGTTTCTCAAATGTTCACATAAGAAAACTCGCGTTTTTTCGTGTGAGACTTAATAAGTGACTCAGGATCGTTTGAAAGGGTAACTTTGTGTGTAACGTCGGGCAAGTTCTTGGCACGGGCTTCAAAGAGCATATTAAGCTTATATCATGAGTAGTGGAAGTTATGAACATATTATACAGGAAGAAAGTTTGTTATTCCTTACATTCTGTTTAAATTCTCGCCTTTGCACTAACTTTACTTTTTAAAAGAACCTTAATATATTGGGAATATTAATTTTCGTTTGCTGAAAATATCGAAACAAAAATTTAATATAATAGAAAGTAAATTAGTAATTTTATTTACAAAGAAGGAATTTGTGTACCAATGACAATATTCTACTAGTTATGTCTCTATGTATAGGCGAGTTAATAAAATATTGTTACCTAATGTTACAAATAGAAATCTATACATCTATACAAATAAATAAAATTGGAGTGTCTGTTTGTAATATTAAAATAACCGCTTTTTACTGAATGCATATGGATGTTTACACGGTACATATTCCAAAATGACATTTTTTACAATTTTTGTCTGTCTGTCTGTTCCGGCTAATCTCTGAAACGGCTGGACCGATTTTGACGGGACTTTCACCGGCAGATAGCTGATGTAATAAGGTGTAACATAGGCTACTTTTATTTTAGAATTATTTTTTTAATAACTTTGCGAGCTGAACAATAATAACTTTTTTGTTTAAGTCCACGGGGACGAAGTCGCGGGCACAGCCGCTAGTTCGAAATAAGATCGAATTTAAAGTAAACTATTTTGATATCGTTCACTTTAATTCGTTCTATTCATAATACAGGGAACATGCGTCGCTGATTAGTAATATACGTACTTCCTAATTTCAGTTTTGGAATAGCGCAAGCAAAGTCGATTAAAGGTTTCGTATACTATCAATTACCGTCATTGTCTTTTTGAAGTTATACTTCTTTTGGCGCGTTAAAGAATAATGATGAGAGTAAATTTTTACGTCCCAAGAAAACCGACATCCTGAAGTTAGCTAGTCGAGGAAGAAGAAGTTAGCAACGTGAAGTTAGCTAGCCAATGAAGTATAACTTCTTACGTGTGTACATAGTACACAGGCTTTTTTTCTTTTAACCAAAGACTGATAAGAAAGAGAAAACTGGGCTTCTTAATATCTATTAGATCCTATGTAACCTAAATGTTGAATGACCTACTTAATCGTAGCTACTGTAGTCAAATCGACGCTTGAAAGGCAATAATTCCTAAGCGACATTTTGGCAACTTTACACTAGAGCATTTTAAAGTTTTTTTTTTGAAAAAAAATTCATTAAAAATCGCCTATTAGTCATAGCTACTCGATTCTAACGAATTTTAAATCCAATTTGATAGCTTTATAAACTGGTATTAAAGAATTATTCATTTTCTCAATATTTTAAGAAATAGTGTCGGTTAGTAAAATTTTAATCAAAATCACAAACAGGTAAAAATTACTTAACGACGACAAAATTTTATCATAAAGCATGTAAAATTAACTAAGCCCCAGATTTTCATAATGGTGTTTCAAGCAAAATGACGCATCCAGAAGTAACAGATGTTTAATCCATAGGTAAAATGATCGAAACAAAAATCGAAAAACTTTTCTGTCAGGCAATTTTAACCATAGTACAAATTATATAAGGTAAGTGTAGGGCTTTTTAGTACAAGTAACTAAGAATTTAGGTTTTAGTACACAACATTAAAAACTTTTGGATAAAGGCTTTCGATGGATAATTTTATCATCTTCATCAATACCTAAACAGCCGTTGTAGTGATCTACAATCACTCACTACTGAGTATGGACCTCCATCTGACAAGGGACGAATTATAGGCACGGCATAGGGACGGCAGGTAAATATTAACTACTTTACGTTTTTAAAACCAATTGCATTTAGGTAAAAAATTACTAAGCGACAATGAGTACATAATTAAGGTGTGTTAAAAAGTCGTAAACTACGAGAGAGAAAAAAAAATAATCAGGTAAAATTTCTTAAGCAATGTTTTATACCCTAGGTATGCAAGGCAGAAAATACTTTCTGTTTAAACGCATTATTTCGAGTCTAGGCAAAAATTACTAAGTGTAAACTGTAAAAATAGAATACATACTAAGTGAAAGTTATTGATAAATCGGTAAAATTATTGTCGCTTGGACGTCGAAAACTGTGAAAATGTGTCTTTTTTTAAGTTACCAAGCGACAACAAACTTCGTCGTAGCGCCATGAGAGTAAGAGCAATCGACGCAGAATTTTTTTCTGATTTCAACGGTATATATAACTCAATATCGCCCAAAATGTCGCTTGGTAATTATTGCCTTTCAAGCGTCGAAATGTAAACTTAATACATCTCAAATGTTTAACTATCTATTTGTGCTGAGTTTAGAATAATTCGCGGTGTACGTTATCACAGGCGGTATATGTAGGCTGGCTTAAGGCATAGCAGGGTGTCTTGCGGTGTGACTTGTTAAGTCTTCGTTTCCGGGGCACAATAAGAGGCAGGGGTGTTGTCGCTGCGCACCGCGCATGTGCAGCAGCGGCGCCCCGGAGTCTCGCAGGCCTGTACTAACGCCTGTGTTGGGCCCGAAAGATGCCAGTCGAATCGCGCACGCCTCACAAGGCGGACGCCTAAATTAATAACCAATACCAATATGACATCACACGCGCTCCCTTATCACACATATTATCTCGTAGGTGCTCTTTTCTTTAAGGCTACCAGTGAATAAGACGAACGTCCCGTTCGAAATTAGTCTTTAATCAATTTTCTATTGTTCTAGGTACTAACCACTTTTTTCTAAACGCCCTGGTTGAATAATAGGTGAGTATTTTACCCGCTCTTTTGGATCACACCTTTTTAATTACACCGACATTAAAGTCAATACACGCGATATGTTTGTTAACTTATATAGGTTCATTGTTTATTCATACTATTGTTCCCCACGTATACTTATTTGCAATTTTTTTTTTAAATTTTGTTAATTATGTACTTTGAACGTAAGTAATTTAATGTGATCACTTAAAACGTTATATGTACTCGTATATTCAAAGTACTCTGTGGTTATATGATTGCCATCTGTTCGTTCAAAGTGACGTAGCACCTAAGTAGGTAAGCGTCGGTACCAAGACAGCTGTAAGTGACATTTGGAGCGGTTATTTTTTTTATTTCGTTTTATTTTTTGCTTAAGGTCCATAGGTAGGTCTTTGTAGAACGAACACCTGCCTTCATGACGCAGGGCAAGTTGCCTCTACCATTGAATTGCCCATATTTTAAAGTGTCTAGTTAATAATTTAAAATGTTCCTTCCATACGTGTTATCTCGGTTCTAAGTTTTGGATAAAAACTAGACTTCAAGGAAGTTTTCCATTAATTATTTTCCTTAAGTTTGAGCTATATTTTATTGATAATGAATATTATTTAAATTTAATAATGTTGATGTCTTTACTTGCAACTTAACTGATAAATCAGAAGTAATTACTTAATAATATTGTAAGAAATAATACATTTTAATTAAAACAAAATCTTACATATCTCATAATCATAAAATTTTTGTTAATAATTTTAATTGTCCAAAAGATATGAAATACACACAGGAAATACAGGACGCGCAATTTCGTGCGTTTCGTATTTCGAGGAACCTTTGTGATGCGTGCGAACATCGTATAGCCCGTAGTGGGCGTACCCGTGTCGATGACCCCGCTCACCTGCTGCTCGGAAGCGCGAATTAGCATATTTAGGGCTTTAGGCTGATCTTGTACGTTGCAATCATAATAACATTGACCGATATTATTGTTACATTATAAACTTAAAACATACACTAAAACTATTGCTGCTTCTTTATAATGTTCATTCGTACTTGAATTGTTGTTTTCTTTATCTTTTTTGTCTAACGATTCAGCCTGTAATATCTCATTGTCGGGCATAGGCCTCTTCCCCAAGTAGGAGAAGGATCAGAGCTTTTTGACTAAAATGAGTGCATATTTTAAGTCGCTTGTAAAAGTTTGTCTAAGGCGATTTTTAAAATATTTTTATGTTAGAATTTTGAATCATTAAAATAATACCTACATGTTGATTGTGTTAGACCCTATTTGAATTCGCCGCTTACCCGAGAAGTCAAAATTGTATAGAACACGTGCGATCTTATATTTCAAGGCTATGTAACATGTACAATATAAATATGTACGATGCATAAAAATAATATAATCATACATGATTTTCTAAAGGATTTTCTAAGGATACATCCACGAGTGATATTTTTATTTTCTATTCTTTTTTTGACTGCCGGATTTATTTTAACGTTAATATTTTTCCAAGAAAACGTAATTTGTTTTAACACAATGTTTTTTTAGGTTAAATAATCGACCTGTATAAAGAATGCCGCGCATATAAAGGTAGCCTAAATTGTAGACTATGCCTATTACGCTCCGAACAAGTCAGTCGTTTTCAAAGCGCGACGGTAGTTTCAAAGGAATTTCCTAGGTGACCCTGTTGTACGTCCTGGCTATGGTTATTAAACCGATTCTGGCACGCTAAGCTTTTTCGTTATTTACGCAGAAAATGCACAAATTAACTTCACACCGGAAAACTTCAAACATGCAATGAGCTTACTGGCGCTTGATAATATTTACTTAGCTTTGAGTTTAATTTTATAACAAAATATACACTAGTACAGTGTATATTTTATTACTTACAAATATTATACAAGAACTCGTTTCAAGTTATTACAATATTCTTCACGAATAGTTAACCTGATGATGATATAGTCATTGTTTTAACAACTAAGGTAAGGCTAACATTAAATTCTTGTACTAAAACCTTTTGATATTCTACACAATTTAATTGATAACGATGTTACAAAGTAAATACTTTCGTAATGATAACATCTTAATTATTCATTTAAATTCCGTTCTATAAAAATAAATTTAGTGTCAATTCGTTTTCAACGAATTTTATAATAAATATTTCAAATCGAGCAAAATAAATATTAAAGTTGATAAGATCGGCGGACGGACAGTGAGCCTGGTGATTGTTAGTTTGTAATAAAACGACGGCGGTTGCGGGATCGATACCCACTTGGCGTACCGGCGCCAGCCTGCAGTAAACACTGATTGATTTTACTTATTGATTAATATTTCAAATAAATACGAAAAAACATTAGTTACAATGTTACTATGACCTACATTTCGTAAAATATTATTAAATGAAACTAAAATACGTAATTTATAGCTTTCAAATTTATGTTCCATTAATGCATGGGTATAACTTTTTACTCAATAAGTATAAGTATCGAGTAATTTTTTATGTTTTTGAATATTGCTTCTTTGTTTTTGACATTAGATATGTGTGTACGTATTCGGTATGTATGCAGCATGCAGCCTTGTTAACAGAACCTAATCGCTTATGCATTCAATAAAATGAGCTCTATATAATATGATCTATCGTATATATCGTTAACTCACAACATCTTGGTCTGAGTTAACATTTTAAAAATATTTAATATCTATTGTTAATGATTTCGTGTCACTCAATATTCTTAATTTTCTTCAAAATTATATTTGATTTATTTTTAATTAGTAATTCATTATTTCAATATATTATGTAGTTTCTTTTATAAAAAAAGTCAGAAATATTATTTGTCGCTGTATAGATTTTGTTGCCATCTGACAATGATAGAAAGTAATTGGCAAAAACATGAGCTGTAGCCTGTATCGTAAGCACTATATAGAATGAACCCAAGGGACCATGTGGGTTTCCCTTAGTCATATTACGTACGAGTATACGATGTTACTATATATAGCTACTGCTGCCAAAAAAAAAACCTTATTTATATTACCTTACATGAACAAAATTTACCAAACAGTTTATCAAAAACTTGAACACGTTGTTGCCCATTTTTACATTTGAAATAAAATAAACCTATAGACACACTTGTGGCACCGTAAATATATATACATGATTCTAAAACTTGTTTGAAAATATTATGCAACGTAAATATAATTTTTTATTTAAAAAAAGAGTTTGTATTTACGAGGAACTTTAAGTAGGTAATTCAAATAAAAAAATAAGGAAAAAAATTAAAGCAAAACTAGCACCACTTTTTCTTCTTTAAATTGTATAGGAATATTCCTTTTATTTTCGTTCTTTTTCATTCAACATAATTTTAATATTAATTGTAAGTATTAAATGCATGTCCATCTTAATATATATATCTCGTGTCACAATGTTTGTCCTCAATGGACTCCTAAACCACTTAACCGATTTTAATCAAATTTGCACACCGTGTGCAGTTTGATCCAACTTGAAAGATAGGCTATATTTTATTTTGGTATATGTAATTATTATATTTAAGAAAAAAAAGGCGGTACGAAGTTCGCCAGGTCAGCTAGTGTCATATAAAAATCTTTCAAAATATTATTTTTCTGTATAGGTTCTTTACGAGGATATAATATTTAAAATAGTGTGTTTTATTTAGAGATGAAACGGATATCCGGCAACTATCCGGTATCCGGCCTATCCGGCCTTGTTTTCACTATCCGGCCGGATACCGGATAGTACTTCAGTATCCGGCCGGATACCGGATAGTAATTCATTTTTTTTCAGCCTGTAATATCCCACTGTTGGGCATAGGCCTCTTCTTATGTAGGAGAAGGATCAGAGCTTAATCCACCACGCTGCGTCTTGCAACTTGCGTCATCTAAAAATAACGCTGAAAGAAACTGGAGGGAGTAAGTTTGCGCATGGGTCGCATCGCGCACGAAAGTACAAGGCCTATTGTTTTATTTTTGAATTAGCCTTTCGCTCACGGCTTCGTATAATCGTTATTGGTAGGTAAAATAAAAAATATAGATAGAATTTTATTCAATAGAATGATAAACATGTTTGATTCAGTGTAGAATGTTTAATATAATGTCAAAAATTCAAGTAATGTTATGAAACTCCCGTGGGTGTCGTTCATACATTATTTTAAATTCTTAACTGCATTATTATCAGCCTCTCTCTTCATAAAACACTATACATTTTATATCATTTTTCTCACTTCCCTATGTAAAACTATTTCGTAATTTAAGACTTTTGTGCGCGAGAGATTTTGTATCGACGTCGAACTGTCCAACCAATAGCACATCGGCAAGCATGCGGCGAGTGATACACACGCCCCTCCCCTACCTCATACCATCGGTTAGACCCATAAATCGTTTCTGCGCAACTTGAAGGCCAGCGTTCTTTTTACATGAAGCGAACTATACATGATAACAACCGGGACCGACGGCTTAACGTGCTCTCCGAGGCACGGTGGGGAGACCCACAAGGACTGTACAAACGCCCAGACCACGGCAAGCATTTGCCTGGCCAATACAAATGTTTGTCATGTGTGGGGATCGAACCCGCAACCGCCAGCGCAACAAGCACAATCCAGTGCTGTGACCGTTGCGCCAACGCGGCGACGTTCAGTATACGTCACATATATTTTATGTAAAGATGAAATGGATATACGATACCTGTAACCTGGACAAAAAATATATATTTTTAAGTAATTATTTGCTTTATTTAGTTAGCCTTAGTATCACTTAAGAAATATAATTAGTTTTAGTTCTAAATTTTTAATCACACAATAGTAAATGAATGTAATAGAAAGAAAATGAATTAATTAGTAGGTACTCATACTGCACTAAGGGCAAATTATGGTAAATAAATACTAATTTCTCTGCATTGAGAGGTAGCAAGCGGTTTCGCTTCTCTTGATAAAAAGGCCAGCTTCAGAAAAAAGTTTTTCGCTGTACACACTGCTGCAAGGTGCTGAAAGATAGATTTTGGCAAACTTTGTTAAATTTCACCAAACAGCTAAGTCCTGCCGGATATCCGGCGGCCGGATATCCGGCTATCCGGCCACATGGTTTGCCGGATATCCGGCTATCCGGTATCCGGCCAAACTGCTATCCGTTGCATCACTGGTTTTATTCTTGCTCATCTAGGGTGAAAGTATTACGAGCCAGGGCCATTCTACAATTACTAACTACTTCTTAATAGTGCTAACCATTTATAGAGAAGAAGGGGACACTTCATGTCACTTTTATTTTCTAATACTATTTTTATGTATATTTCATTGTGTGTGGAAATCTTAGTCATAAAGAGTTATTTAAAAATTTTGTTCTTTACGAATGTTGACTATTTTTTTGCAAAATTCTTAGCTTACAAATCATATCAATCGTAATTAACCTTTTCCTATTTTTATGATATGCTTAATAGATATGTCTGTAATAACTATTGTTAGAAGTTGTTAGTCTTTATGTACTTAAAAACAATTTTTGAAGGAAAACTGAATACGCAACACTCATACATAAATTTTAATTTAGATAAAATGAAACGGGACGCCTACGGCGACGATGGTCCGATGCAGAAGCGTCAGCGACAGACAGACGATGAGGTCACTTTCCTTATACCGAGCAAGGTGAGATTTTTCTTGTAATTTACAAAGGATGTTGGAAGTAGTAGGTCGAAATGTGAAATTTAGACAGTTATTAATTTTTTCATGAGACATAAATAATAATAATAATAATAAGTTTATTTCAGACAAAGTCCATACAATTAAATAGCCGTTTACAAAATAATTAATGAAAAAAAAAAACAGAGAAAAGTTTTTTATTTTTGATATTTTTACTCTTAAATGTTGTTCTAGAAGCCGATAACATAAAAAAATCTTTCATCAGTAGCGAGAGTTGCTATTGTATATTTCGTTTAAAACGTTAAAGATCTGAATTACTGTTTACTTTTTTCTGCGTCGAAGAATTCTAAAAACATTTCAAACAAAGCTTTTGATTTCTATTGACTTTAACATTGTACTATTAATATTTTATATTAGTTTATGTAATGTTGTTTCGTGTTATATTTTTTTAAACGATAGATATACATATAATCTTATCAATACCAGGTGGCCGGCTCGATTATCGGGAAAGGAGGCTCAAACATATCCAGGTTAAGGAATGAGGTCAGTATTTATATGTTTCTAACTGGTAACATCCAAGTAAATACGTATTAAATAACGTATTTTACAATAAACATCGAAAGTAGTCTAATGTCAATCTTAACACCATACCAGGTTTATAGTTTCAGCTACGAGGTGATGTTCTTAGAAATCATAATATAAAAATTTGTATTAATTTTTTTAAGTAATATTTAAAGTTGTTTTACAGTTAATAGTAAGTATCGTTCATTGCATTGGAATTTGTACAGAATGTAAACAATATAGAATAGTTGTTTCCATTTTCTTGTTAACTGTTTCATAATTATAAAACCTTATAGTAAGAGTTTTCAAGAATTTATATGTGACGGTACCGATGACCAAAATAAATTTACTTACATAACAGTTAAAAACCTTGATGTTGATGCTACTATACTCCAGTCCAGACTCTAAGGACTCGAAATAAGTGTGTTGATTATTTTAAGTGTTAAGACACTGCTGTATATGAGTTTTTGTACAAATTGTAATAAAATGTAACATAAATATATACATGATATTATCAATGCTAACTTAATAGAATAACATTTTTTCACTACAGGTACAAATCATCATACAATAAAAAAGAACCGCTTTATAATTTGGTAACGCGGTAACCTTACCCATATCTATTGCCTTGGGCTTTTTGGAATGATCTTTACATGTAATGGTTGAAGCAGCGTATGCTTCGGTGGTCTAAGGACCATCGGGTGACGCGTGCGGCAGTCTGTAGGCTAGACAATAACCCCCCGGCAGCCAGTTACAGGTTCTTACTGCCCCCGAGACGCCTCTGTGTAGTACCGGCGCACCGCGCGCCTCCGCTCGCTCCCACGCCGTTTACCATTTCCAATTGCTCTACTTACGAATATACGAATGGCTCTATACATTGTTATTTCTGAGTGATACTAATGCTTTGTTTTTAATGTTATATCTAACTTAACATCGAGTATCGAGTTATACGTGTGTTCATAAGATTCGTCAGAAATATGAGTTCAATGAGTATGAAGTAAGGGACGGTAGAATGCGAGATGTCGTTGGAAATGGTACGGTGTCGGGCGCGAGGCGCGTGGTGCGCCGCTACAGCGACTCTTGGTTGCCGGTCCCGCCCTCCGGACGCCGCCGCCCCGCACCCGCCGCCCCGCCACGCAGTACAAAGCCTCTATAACAGTCCCAGATTGCCCCGGCCCCGAACGGTAAACTATATCGCCAAACTACTCTCAAACCTTACAGCCCGCCGCCTCATACCGTACGTCAACAGTCAGGAGAACACGTTAGCCGCTTCATCCCGTCAGATCCCATCACGACCGCGGACGTTGCACGTCTAACTTTTACCCACGACTCCTCCCATTTTCTAGACCTCGGTGTCGCGTCCTTTCGCCGCTAAGTTCTCTTAGACCACTATCTCCAAAGATCCCGACACTAATAATTATTTGTATTACTATGTAAGGCTATCACGCTTTGTATCAAACCGATGTGAGTCCTCCCTGACCGTTGATTTTTACACCGTTATTAAGTATTGTGATGTGATTTTTATTAGCGACTCTCGGTTTTGATGTGGCATAACCGATTCTTTGCTTTTCAGGGTTCTGTCCATAACGGCGTCGGATATCGACACGATTATGGAAATCGTAAATGACATTCTTCCAAGTTTGGCTGATGTGAGTTTGCTGCTTTATTATCTGAAATATGAATATTTTGAAGCCTAACCTATAATTTGGCAATAATCTATAATTTGGAAGAACTTTCTGTTTAACACTATAATTGAAACAGGTTTTACATTTACAATACATACATTTGTTCCAACCAATAGACAAGTAATGCCTGTTGCATTCAAAAGTCTTATTTTCTTATGAGTTGTAGATGAAAAATTAATTAGTGACACTGCCCAAATGTATATTGATATCATCGATCGTACTCACTTATTGCAGATATTTTGTCTTAAAATATACAAGTTTCCTCTCGACGTTTCTCATCACATTTTGAAATTGAAATATTATTGAAACCAGTCAATTTATTTGGTTATTTTATCTTATTTAAATCAAAATATTAATACTCGATAAAAGTAGTCTTATCAAAGCATCTTAAATCTTCAATTCGTGTTCAGCACTATAATAATTTGAAGCTATATACTCGTACTAGTAATCGCTACAAAAAGTAAACTATAACTCAAATTTGAGTCACACATTCGTTTTTTTTTAATATTTCCTAAGTTTACTTTAAATTACTAATTCTATGTGTAGGGTACACCAAAAGGTGGGTCCAGTGATGACTTGGACGTCCGCCTATTGATACACCAGAGCCGGGCCGGCTGCGTCATCGGCAAGGCCGGGTCGAAGATCAAGGAACTTAGAGAGGTAAGCACATTTAGAACTACGAATTGCCTTACAATTCAGACTGTAACGTCCCACTGCTGGGAATAGGCCTCTTTCTCCATGTAGGAAAAGGATTTGAGCTCAATCCATCACACTGCTCCACTGCGGGAGTAACGATCGCTATCAGCGGCTTATAGGGCCCTGGTAAACGATCACACGTTTGTCAAACTTCATGTTTTCATATAACAAACTCATCAAAAAAGCTCGCACATGTTCAAAAAATTTGACAAACACGTTTGTCAAACAAAAATTGGACAAATTATTTGATAGTTTACGGTGCCCTTATGATAAAAACGAATTGGCTTATTTAGAGCATAGTACCTCCTCGCCCCGGATTCGCACGGGCTGTATATTGTAATAAATTTTATTCTATTTTGCTCAAAATTTGGACCAGTCCGACTGGGGAAGTATTTCTTGACAAAAGATCACAGTCAATTAGTACTCCTTTCGAGTAGGGTTTAGTTCCTGAGGTGAGTAATGTAATTAGAGCTCCTGGGGAGTATGGGGTTAGGGTCGATGACGCGCTTGCGATGATCCCGGTGTTGCAGGCTTTTATAAGCTATGGTATCTGATTGCCATCAGGCGGACCTTACGCATGTTTGCCACCTTTATATTATAAAAAAAAATAGCAACTGCGTGGGGCGCGGCATAGGGGTGGTCGCACCCCGATTATTATTACTCCGACTTTAATAATTATCGCCATATTTCACTAAGTTAAATAAGCTGTCGCAAAATAGCCAATTATTTCTCATGATTACTCACTCTCTCGTGATGAAAACCGCACGAAAGCCGTATAGTAGTTTTCGAGTCTAGGGGTAACATAAGCAATGAAAAATCACAATGATTTATATAAGCAGTGCAGTAAACATAACGTCAATCAATTTGACGACCGATGGGTACTGTGTTGATGAAACTTATTTCGATAGAAATCGTATAGAATTATAGATATCTTATTGTTATTAATATACTAGATGGCCCGGTGAACTTTGTATCACCTACATATATTTATGAAAAATATACACAAAACACATTCTGAACGTGCCTATAAATATTTGACAACCAATTGACAATGTTTTTGAGAAAAGACATTAAATTTCCCCGCTACGAACATTTTGTATTGGAAAATTAAATCGTCGTTTTTAGTATTTTCCGTTACATATTATTTGTTTCTCACCGTTTAAACCTTCCCTGAACTTCCACCAATATTTCAAGATCATAATCAGCCAAATCGGTCCAGCCATTCTCGAGTTTTAGCGAGACTAACGAACAGCAATTGATTTTTATATATATAGATATTTCATTATTTTTGGTACAATGATTTCCAATAGTACCAAAATAGTATAAATTATTTCGCCAATGTCACGTACTCGTAGAGATATCTAATTTTAATTTACCAACATGTAATAAAAGTTGCCATTGATTATAATATGTAGCATATTTTGAATTTATTATGTTCAAAGATACCACATTCGAAATTCGCAAATTTCCTATTAAATTTTAATCTCACAAATTATACGGCTCGTCACGTTCAGGTACAAAGGAGTAATTTTAAATATTAAAATACCCTCGAACACACTTACTAGAAGTGATTGTGGCTGCTCTTGTTGAATATTGAATAAGTAGGTAAATGAATATGACTACAACGTGAAGTCAGATAGACGCGTAGAAATTAAGTAGGTACCATAACATATCGTCGGTGATGCTGCAATACCAGAACCCTTAGCTTTTTCAGGCTTTGATTGCATTTAGCCATTTGATAGCAATTATTATATATTTTTTAAAGCTCGTTATTCGTTTTAGGTATCGTATCCTTCGTGTTTGATTGTCTTTTCCAAAATTCTTGATTAGCCATTCGTTTTATTTTATTTTATCTATCTCCCGTCAAATCATTGTCCGAAAAGCAATTATAATCGCTAGATCTCATAGGTTGTGCGTTTAATATGCCCGACAGAGAGACATTGGAGTTATTTGTATAATGTTTCGAACACCAACTTTGATATTTATGAAAAGAATAATCGACTAAGGTTTTTGCGAAGCGTTTTGGCTAACAATAAATCAAGTGTAGGGGTAATTCAGAGATGTGATGGCAGCATTTTCTTTTGCACCACTGCATCGTAGGCAAATTTAGATGAAGTAGCTACTGGGATAAATGTTAGTATACATTCAATTATTATTCATATTCAACCTTTCGGTTTCACTTTTGCTCAAATTCTTATTTATTAAATTAAAACATCAGTTTCGACATTACATTTATTATATATTATGTTACCTATTATAATATATCACTACATAGTATAAAACAAAGACGCTTCCCGCTATCTGTATGCTTAGTTCTTTAAAACTACGCAACGGATTTTTAAAGTAAATAGAGTGATTCTAGAGGAAGGTTTATATGTATAATACATGCCAATCATATGTCGCTCTTTCAAGAATAACCTCTAAAGAAAACATCTTTATAATGACTAATGACAAAAAAAGCTATGAACGTTGTATATAAAGACAGTCTGTAGTATATTTAGTATCAGCATTGCACCCGTGCGAAGCCGGGGTGGGTCGCTAGTATATACTAAAAATTCATTAGTTCAATAGGCGATATGTTATTATTTGAAAATGTTGGACCCCTCCCCACCCCTTGTCACAAACTGGTCAACCTACCCCCCCTTAGCGTGTAACGTAATTTATTGATGGCTTCTAATTAAAGGCACGCGACAGCTGCGATGGTTTGATTCTCATCTGTCGAGGCGCGAGCAATAATGAAGAGATTTTTTTCTTCAGGCGATGTTTCGGCGTCCGCGGATGAAGGGCAGATGTGAAAGCAGCTGCCACCCGTATCCCGTCTTATCTCAATCCGTCGGATGTTTTAGACGATTTACCTAGTTTTTTATCCGACTGCGTCGATTTTGTCTTCGTGTAGAGAACTCTTCGATTTTTAGCATCTGCTACGAATATAATTTACGTTTCAAAGACCTTTCTGACTTAACGCTTTAATTAAAATTCTTAAAAGATAAGAGATAATAATGGAGGTAATTAATAAATATTAAATAAAATGTGTGTCACTTTGAGCTCTAAACGGTTATTTTCAATGTTTCAGTTTTTAATGTTCATTACAATATAAGTAGTGACTAGTGACCATATTATATCAAATAAATGACTAAAAAAATCCATTAGTGCAATGGGCGATAATATGTTGATAACTTTATACAAACGATCACTATCGGACAGTGGAAGCTTACGTACTCGGTCTCGACTTGACCAAGTCTAAAAGCCTTGACAATTTGTCGCATACAAACCTCGCTACGTAAAGCGTCCGCGTGATTGAGCAGCCCATCCAACGATCAATTACGAGCCACCAACTACAACGAAGTTTTAAAACGTCCTGTGCAGTTACAACTTTGCAATTTCGTGTCCCCCATTTAGTTCCATTACCCGAATAAATTAATTTAAACTATAATCATACAGTTCGAATTTTACTCTTATGTAATAGCGTACCTTCAAAATATTTAATGACAGAATATTTCATTCTTAACTCTATGAACGAAATTTGAAACCACTAAGAATATTAAATGTTTTTATTTAATATCTTCCTGACAAAGGTTTATTGTTAACTCATTTACAAAGTTCTCAAGACTTTATGTAGTTACCATCAATCAGCTGTTCCCTATAAAAATCTTTTTGTTTTATTACGTTTTTGCTAACTTTATTTAACAAGTGAGCACGATTTAAAGGATTCTCTTAACATACGTATATTCCAAGTTTTTATACTGCTTTTATCAAAAGATTTTGCTTTCAAATTTCCTAAGGTATTTTTTGTCTGATCATCTGTTCCACGTTACTTTATTTGTTCATATTTCTGTAGCGAATTCCTTGGAATTCAAAAGGACTACCTACCTACCTGGGGATCAAAATGCTTAGTATATAAATTATAGTTAACTCATATGCATTATATTCTATGTAGTATATCATCAAAGGATCCAATTGTTGCAGTTTTATATACTCTTTGTTACGATCCAACATAGTTTTATGCGGCAGTCCTCGTTTGCACAGGATACATCTGCTTGTTTGGGTCTCTACGTAGATACTATTGACATTTTTAACTGCAAAAGTTTATGCTTACTATTAAAAGAATACAGCTTAGTATGTTTCTAATAATATGTTGTATTGTTTAAATTACCTATTTTATATTAAAAATAAAATTTTGTTACTAGCTATTTTTTATAAGTGGCATATTTTTTTTTAAATTAACAAATACGAAGCGGATCGAATTTTATCGATATTTCATATTGATGTCACGAGTGCCATGTGGCAAACTAATACTTTGACGTAACTAACCCATACAAGTGCGTGTGACTTGTACGCTTCCGACGTAATACAGTGTACGCAGTGTTGCCAGATGGACAATCTGATAATACAGTGTAACCTACTAAAAATTACAGTGTTTTTGTCATAAATACAGTAAAAACAAAAACAAAATGCAGTGTATTTTACAGTGCAAATAAAACAAAAAAAAATTTCGCGATTTAATGTTCCGCCTTGAATGCCGCCAATTTGATTTCAGCCATTTTTCGTTTATCTTCCGATTTTAAAGTCGTCTTTTCAAACACTGTGGCAATTGATGGGTGAGATGACAATGGTTTAGATTTTTTTAATGTTTATTTCCTTCACCGTGCCTTTTTATAGCAATTCTGTCAGCTAATATTTTTGTATCACATAACACAAAAAATGCACGATAGGGGTCGTTTGGATCACGCTGAAGCTAATTTTTAAGGTTAATGTCACTGAGCCACTCATTTCGGAATTTTTGTTTATAGTGCCGTCTCTTAGCTTTTTTGGGAGTTGACGGTACACTATTATTGTCTTCCGAAGAAGTAATGATTAATTTAGAAGTTTTAATTAGATAAACAAATTAAATCTTTTTTTACACGCTTGCACGTACGTATAACAACTGAAACTAATAAAAATAATACTTCCCTCGCCGATCCTCTAAAACTTAACTAACTTGAAAGACACACTATTTACATCAAACTGTAGTTGTTAAGTTGTTCTTTCCTTCTAGCCGGGTGATACTGTTTTGCAAATGAAAGACTGAATAGGGATTCCCCTACATTACATACCTACTCGTACTTTTGCGATAAGTCGCGTTCATGATTTTAAAAATTTCAATTACAGTGGCACTCATTATAACAAAATTAATGAAACTTGTTTCCTAAAAAATACAGTGTTCTCCATACACTGTATTTATAACAAATACAGTGTACAGTAGACGGCTTGAAAATACGGTAGATCTACTGTAATTACAGTGCATCTGGCAACACTGAGTGTACGTTTTACAACAGTGATTTAATACGATAAGTAAATTATAATATATTATACGCACGAAATTTCATATTTTATTAAAATAATCAAGTGTCGCGGTATTAGCAACTGTTGGTTACGCGTAAGGTTGCCAGGTCGTCAAACCTAGTAGCCGGACCGACTAGCCAGTTTTGCCGGACAAAAAGGTCATCATTCATCATCATCTACACCCTAAATTATTATTAAGGGTTTTGTATCGCTCGGTGTTCGCTCGTTCGTGAATTGCGCTTCGGAAATGCGAGTAGACTGGTCAAGAAATAAAAAGACGAACAAGCCGGACATTTACTATGCCCGGGCATTCAAATAGCCTATGTCCTGGCTTTATCCGGACGTCTGGCAACGTTAGCTACGCGTTATTGCAGTATCTACGACGGTATAATATTCAGTTTTGAGTAGTATACGTGCGCGTCTTGGTCCCGGGCGGCGCGTGCGCGGGAGGCAGCTGCTGCGGCAGGTGGTCGCGCAGCCGCGCCGGAAGGCCGCACAAAAACGCGCCTCGCACCTGGCCGCCGCTACCTCGCCTACTTGCACAATGCTCCTCACCTCGCTAAATACACATTTCGAACACATGCCTCGACCCGACGATCTCACGATCGCGAGCAGGTAACCGCTTGTTTCCTCTCGATTCGCCATCGTTCGCTCCGAGCATAGTCGGCTTTGTCGAAACTTTGAATAAAGATTTATGTGTTTATTAATTTTCGCAATAAATACGGTCATACATTATGTAATATATAGTAGGTATACAAATGTTTCTATCCGCGTTTATAATAAACTGCAAAGTTCAACGAAATTTCGCAGTCAGTACGAGTTTCAGAGAAAACATTGTTTTGACACCGATTGTCTGAAATGTTAGTCAAAGTGGAGCGTACGTTCGCTGGCCGCTAGGTGTTATAAGCGGAGGGTGGCTGAACACGTGTCGGTGGGGTTTCATCCGTCGGAAACGCGGCGCGGCGCTAGAGTTACCGGCGCACGTGACGCGCGGAAGGTTTTTGTTTACCATCTCCACATCCTCCATAGATGAGCGATGTAAAAACTAGACGAGCGGATGTGGAGCACTTATTGTGCCCTTTCATTGCCTCCTCTTTATTGTTCGTGTTTAGCTATTTAATTAGAAAGAGAAACTTAAGTAAACTATTTAAGTTGGGCACGAGGCTTAAAATTATTGCAATAGCTAAGAGAACTCTTAGTTTCTTACTAACAAAGAAGAGTTAAATCAAAACGAAGTGTCTGTTTATACATTAGGAATTAAATACAGGGAAAACTTAAGCTACGAATGCTACGATGGCGTTTGACAGATTATGTAAAAGTTAAAAGAAACGATCGATATTTTACGTCGATGTTACGTAAACTCCATTTGGGCGCATTACAATTGTAATAAAATTCCCGCGGGTGGTGTAGGTGTAATTTGAACCGGTCACATATGTCGCCTGGCGTAATTACAGGCGATGTCGCGGTGACACCGGCAATTAGGCGCGCGGGCACGCGAGCCACTTCCGTTTCCGATCGAATCGTCGCGCTACGGCTTCTCTTTTATCGAATACTGCCATATTCATCGAATCATTTACATACACCAAAATAATAAAATA
The DNA here is from genome assembly GCA_905220545.2 of Melitaea athalia. NCBI lineage: Eukaryota > Metazoa > Arthropoda > Insecta > Lepidoptera > Nymphalidae > Melitaea > Melitaea athalia. The sequence continues at coordinate 12,831,914 of HG992194.1, forward strand.
CTCTAAGATCGAGCGTTTTAGAGGGTGCACTCCCTGCCCTTTGATCTTTAGATACTTGTGACGTCAAAGTGCTCTAGAAGATTTGGCGATGATTCGCAATCTTGTTATAATCAGTATATTTAAACTATTTTCAAGTTTTTTTTAAATTATATTCAAGTTTTCTTGAGTGTTACAACCGTACTCCGTCATCGCGCAAATATTTAAGTACTTAGTTTTTTGGTTACAATAGTAGTCTGAACTGCTGAACTTGTAATTGAAATAAGGCCGACAGATTTATCGTTTCAATCGCCAATAAAGTTTATGACAAATAGCAAGGTTCAGTCAGCGTCGTGTCGTAGGCGTGGCGCGTGCGGGCGCGGGTGGCGCAGCCCTACAAGTGCAGCCCGGGGAGGGGGGGGGGTGTCAGGTGTTGCACGCTATCGCCGCTACCACTCATTCTTATCGCGCCCTTCCTCGGGGATGGTCGTCGCTTACCAAAGTTCGCTACCGCTCGGCGATACTTTGATCGTTCTCTTTAACCTTTCTTTGTCCGGTAACGCGAGTGTTGGAAAATGAGTGTGTCGTGTCTATTATATTTATTTAATGTAGAGACTTTCCATCGGTTACTTGTGAGGTCAGTCGTGTATTTATAATTTTTACTTGTGCGAAAAATTATTGTGTTGGATTAATTTTCTTTTTTTTTTTAATATGAAATATAAATTAGGACGTGGTCGAAGGTATTGCGTAAGGCAGTGTCGTGTGCGGTGTCAGTGTCCGGCGAGTTTGTTGTTTGTGCGTGAGGTGGGCTCTGGGCGGCCACGTGCGGTCGATGTCGCCGCGCAGTCGCACTTGCCTCGCCTAAACGTCACCCTCTCGAGTATACAAAGGGCTTTATTAGATTTTATAGGACAAATACGTTCATAATTATTTATCCAACATTAAAAGTTATTATAGTATGCCCAGAAATTTAAGGCGATTGTTTTTGCGTAGAATTTTGGATTTTAATTCTTGATCGATTAGCCATTAGAGGATAACTTTAGGTGGCATTCTAATTCTTTTTTAAATAGATACTATTTAACCCAACCCAATATTTAAATTTTTAACATTTATGAATAATCTTGTAAATATTGAGGTTTTTATTTATTTATTTAAATATGTTTAACAAGATGGCCAAATTTTTTTTAAAAATAAAATACTTAAAGCTTGCACTAAAATGTTTAATAACAAACAATTATCTACTATATAGGTAGGTATATGTCGATGTAAGTCTTTTTAAATATTATTCTTCGAACTAGCAATCAATTAAATTACTATCTATGCCCCGCGGTTTCACACGCGTTAATTTGAGGCGAAAAAAGCCTATAGACTTCTTCGGTAAATGGGCTATGCTACACGATAAGAATTTTTCAATTCGAACGAGTAGCTCTCGAGATTTGCGCGTTGAAAGAAACAAACAAATTTTTCAGCTATATAATATTAGTATAATATGTATACGTACCTTGAGAATGAACTCTACATTTTTCGATTTCTTTTTCTTGAGTTTGTTAGAATGAGTAAAATATTCATTTGTGATTTTTGTGTACAAAAATGACATTATTGTTTTGTATAATTCACTCAAATTATAAATAATAAATTTTCTAATAAAAAATACCTACATGACGTATGAAAAAATCAGAAAATTTCTATTAACGAAGGAAACTAATTACTTACTTTAAGAAATTTACATAATATTATTTTTTTGGTACTTAAATCAAATAATTGAAATAATAGGTTTGATGTTTCAAGAGTTTCCTATAATTATCTATATTTGATTTTACTTAATTTAACATTACTGAGCAGACTTTAAATCTAATATATATGGTGTTCGACTCTTGACTGCGTTCTTACCATTGGCAGGTTCTGTAGGTGTAACAGATCAGGTTCCGCGTGAATTAATAAAAACTCAAAGCCCATTTTTAAATTTGACTGTCTTAATATACGAGTTACTCTGGCAACGTACTTCTGCATAACTTAGATATTATAATAATAATTAAGTTATTGTATGCAGTTTTATGACAAGGTGACGAAATAAATTAAATTTATGGTAAATCTCTATCACCAGAGAATTTAAAAAAATGTAGTTGTCCGAATACATGACGACACATTGGCGCAGTGCCCATAAGGGTGTGACTCACAACAACTGATGAATTCACTTAGCCGTCGCGGGTTCGATCCACGCACGTGACAAATGTTTGTAAGTCATATGGATCTTTGTCGTGGTTTAGATATATTTGTTACGATTCAAAACTTTGGATTTATGTGCCTAAACACCGGCGGTTTGAGGGTTCGATTCCCGTTCAGGATGGATATTTGTATTTGTACAGATAATTTTCCGGTTTGGATGTCTGTCCTTTTGGGTCTCCCCATTGTGACTCGAAGAACACGTTAAGCTGTCGGTCCCGGTTGTTATCATATACATCTGAAAGCTATCGTTACTCACATAATATATCCACCACTAACCCGCAGTGTAGCAACGTGTTGGATTAAGCTCCGGTCCTTCTTCATGAAGAAAGAGGCCAACAGCGGGATGTTACAGGCTGAATCGTATTCAAAATATGTGAGAGATACAATAGAACAGCTCCAGTATAGTACAAATGAAGCATGTGTGTGTCTGTGCAGAAAACGGGCGCCCGACTGAAGATCTTCTCGAACCCCGCGCCGCAGAGCTCGGAGCGCGTGGTGCAGCTGGTGGGCAAGCGCGACGCCGTCGCGGCCGGCGTGCGCGAGGTGCTGCACCTCGTGCGGCAGGTGACACGCACACACACAAACTATATACACGCGCTACACCTGCACGAATTACACATCCACAACCGCAAGCTCACACACAACTTTGGTTTTTGTCCTTTTTTGACTGTCTTGGAATTCACGAGGTTCAAAAACTAGCCATCTCCATTGACTCAAAATTGTACATACTACTGTAATTGTCAATATTTGAAAACAAATTCGTTTATACCTATTTATTATAAATAGGAAGAATCTTAAAATAATGTTTCTGACATTAAAATTATACTTAAAAATAAAATTTGGATATGACCATTTTTGGAAACTTCTTTTTGAAGTACATATAATTGCGATCAGACATACCTAGCACTGCTGGTATGATCTACAGTAATATTCCAGTATCGTAAATAATACAACTTGTGGTTACATCTTTTGTTGATAGAATTTTTTTTATTCTAACACAACCAAATCGATCGAGCCATTGATCGATCTATCATTATTAATTAGGGTTTACCTAGGAAAATTTTCGTATTGTGATAAGTAAGTGTTGGAATGATATCGCAGATCGTCTTGGAAATGATTGTAATAGTAAAATCGTATCTTGGGTCTAAGAAAAGGTCAAACATTTTGTATATGCCCCTAACAGTTTTTTATATGATATGGTCAATCATGTAAAAATTGTATACTCTTATGTATATTACCACACCTACTTAAAAATGGATTTTCGTTAAAAGGATCGGTTTTTCATGGGAGATATAAAAGGTTTAATTTCTGGGTTAATAGATGTTTCTTGCACACTATGTAATGTTTATCAGATGAGGACGACGGTTACATTAGAATAGGCTTCGTATGAGCCGTCGATTATCTTAAACGGTTTGGAAGTGCCCGGCTTATGTTCGACGACAGGTGTGCGCCGCAGCTGCTTCTAATATACTTGCAATTGAAAACTTATCCTCATAGGAATTTTAAATGTTAAACGAGTTACTAAGTTATAAATAACTAGACCTATGCAAGATGTTCGCCAATGACTATCTGACATTCACTTACAATTTATTAATATTATATATTTTTTTGATTTGATAATTGTTTAATAGTTCTGAAAAATAGAAATAAAATTTCAGGTGCCCATAAAAGGTGCCATCCTGAATTACGATCCGCACAACTACGACGATTTCTACGCTGATGAGTACGGTGGCTTCGGCAGCGGTCAAGGCCCCCGCGGCGGGCCGCGTGGAGGCCCTCCCCGTGGGCCGCCGCGAGGCCCCCCACCCATGGGCCCCGGTGGCCGGCCCCCGCCGCCCAGGGGCGGGCCTCCGATGGCCCGCAGTGGCCCCCCTCCGCCGAGAGCCTTCAACGATTTCGGAGGACCCGGACCTCGAGGGAACTTTAACGGACCCCCGCGTGGCAATTTCGGCGGGGGCGGCGGTGGTTTCAATAGCAATTTTGGAAGCAATCGCTCTTCTTCCGGCGGTAACTTTAATGGAAACGGCGGGAACCAACAGGAAACCAGTACTCAAGTTACCATTCCCAAAGATGTGAGTTGTTGTTCTTATAAACTTGTGATTGTTACGTGTTTTCTATGTTTATTTAAGTATAGTTACTATACTTGTCTCTCTTTGCTCTAATAAGTCAAAATAAAATAAAACTCGGTTAGTATTTCTCATAACCACATTTTTTCATACAACCGGGTCGGAAATAAGCGTACGGCTGACATGATGGTAAACGATTACCGTAGCCTAAACTCTAGCAACAATCAGAAGCATCGCAAGCCCCTGATTCAGTGAACGGCTTCAGTAACGTAGTGACGGTGTGTCAGCTGGCGGGCGCTATAATCGGCAAGGCGGGCTCCCGCATCCGCAAGATCCGCGCGGAGAGCGGCGCCGGCATCGAGATCGCCGAGCCGCTGCCGGGCGCCGCCGACCGCATCATCACCATCACCGGCACGCCGCCGCGCATACAGAAGGCGCAGTACCTGCTGCAGCAGAGGTGAGCTGTCCGACACACGCGACACACACGCACTTACACATAACACACACACACACACGCACTTACACATAACACACACACACACACACACACGCACTTACACATAACACACACACACAATTACACATAACACACACACACGCACTTACACATAACACACACACAATTACACATAACACACACACACACACACACACACACACACACACGCACTTACACATAACACACACACACACACACGCACTTACACATAACACACACACACAATTACACATAACACACACACACGGACTTACACATAACACACACACACAATTACACATAACACACACACACACACACACACACACACACACACACACACACACACACACACACATACACACACACATACACACGCACTTACACATAACACACACACGCACACACACATAACACACACACACACACACACACACACTTACACATCACACACACACACACACACGCACACACTTACACATAACACACATACACACACAAACATATACATACACACAATCACAAAACACACATTTTTTGGTGTAAACAGTGTTTTATTACTAGAAATACTATCATAACGTAATAAATGTGTCTGTATATTATTAATAAAATTATCTGATAGGATTTGTTTAGCTGTAGGATAATCTAAATATTTTTTAAAGTTTTTAGCATAATTAATTGCTCCAAATAAATAATATTAGTATTATAATAGTATTTTATATAACCAAACATTCTATATACATACATACTATTTGACTAAATTAATTAATTAACCTTTTGAACGCCAAAGACACATATACGTGACAAGCACTTGCGAGCTCTGTGCGCCAACGACGTCTATATGTGACAAAAAACCCGGACCACCAAAATATTAAATAAAATTATTAAAAAAATATTTTTAGTATTTTAATTCAACATCTCTCAAAATAGAATATCCCTGCAACATTTGAGTATAAAAAACCAGTCTTTTAGAGCTACACGTACTGAGAAACATTGAAATAAAAACATGCATTCTTGTTCCACGTAAATGATATGTCCTGTACGCCGTTGTCGTCTATAGCAGACCGCTAGTGATGTGACGCAAGAGGCTCAAATATAAATGTAAGATATGAATTTATATATTATTAATCTAGTTTAACCTCTATAAGACAAAAGTTGTTTAAAATCCTACTAGACTAAAAAACATAGATTTACAACAATCTTTCCATTACAAAGGATTTTTTAAATATATTCTATTTTAACCTTTTGAACGCCAAAGACACATATACGTGACAAGCACTTGCGAGCTCTGTGCGCCAACGACGTCTATATGTGACAAAAAACCCGGACCACCAAAATATTAAATAAAATTATTAAAAAAATATTTTTAGTATTTTAATTCAACATCTCTCAAAATAGAATATCCCTGCAACATTTGAGTATAAAAAACCAGTCTTTTAGAGCTACACGTACTGAGAAACATTGAAATAAAAACATGCATTCTTGTTCCACGTAAATGATATGTCCTGTACGCCGTTGTCGTCTATAGCAGACCGCTAGTGATGTGACGCAAGAGGCTCAAATATAAATGTAAGATATGAATTTATATATTATTAATCTAGTTTAACCTCTATAAGACAAAAGTTGTTTAAAATCCTACTAGACTAAAAAACATAGATTTACAACAATCTTTCCATTACAAAGGATTTTTTAAATATATTCTATTTTAATAACAACTTCTATATTTCATTGAACGAATTTCACGTGAATTACATTACTTTAAACTAATATTATTAGGATCTTTACGAAACTTCTAAAAACGATAGCAAAAAAGAAACGAAATTTTAAAACGCAATATTTGCATAAAACTTTTTAAAAACATTCCCACGATTGCAAAAAACATTTTTTTCTATAACTTTTGAGAATTCCATATAATTTATGGTCTCAAAAAAGATTTTTAATGTAATTCTCACCTTTATCGCTGTACATCAAGAGCCATTATTGTTTGAAAGTAAGGAGTTCTGTCAAAATGCAGTACAAAATGTTTTATGACCGGTGCGTCTATTGTCTTCTTAAATGAGTAACAATAATGCGCAAATAGCCGTTATTGCGAGATGTTAAGGAACATTATGACATATTAAATATTTTTATTATAATATTGTATAGTATTGTAGTTTTACTTTGTTAAAGCTGGATTTAATAAATAGTAGGCATATTTAGGTAAGTAATTTAGATTTTTTAATATATTGCAGTTTTATTACTCCCTTTTCAATTATTATATAATAAAAAAAATACAAATTTGAATTCGGTTATTTTTTTTAAATTACTTTTCATTTATATGTATATAGATTCGATTCGAAATCGATATACAGCGTGCGACACACACAGCACATCTCTAACATGTCTCTATGAAAGTATTAAAACCGTAGGTCAGCTGCGCCGTAGTCTTCCAGTTGTGACAATGACGTCATGACGATAGAGAATGGTGTTGTGCTTTACTATGATTTTTTTTGTAATGTTTGTTTTTTATTTATGTTATTGTAAGTATATATAACGAGTGCAAGATAATACAAGAAAAATATTGAAAGAATAAACCATCCTAGATTATATAAGTAGTCATTTATTGCATAAAAATCAACATAAACAAGTCACTTTGTGGTACTCGATAACGACTCTTGGCAGCACTATTTTTTTCGTAGGTATTTTTGTTTAATTTATGCCTTGGCGTACAGGGCACGGGAATGGATTTGAGGCGTGGCGCTCAAAAGGTTAATAACATAAACCTCAACTATACCACTTATTGAATTTAAAACATAATTTACAATTTCTTATTCATTCAACAACATACCACAAGTACGAATTATTACTTGACATATTCATTTTATTTCTATTGTTCCTGACTATTTGCATAGATGCATGTATGTTGGTTGTCAACTGTATCATATAATTTTGTAGTTTCGACCCCCGTTTATTAAAAATAAATAATTATATGTGGTCCCCTCTCACGTGCGATCAGCAAGTAGGAGATCATTCTATTTATTATATTAATGTTATTCAAAATAATAATTCAAAATATCATATTGACTTATTTGTAATAGAGCATGTTAATTGCCAGAGCATTTTATGACACTAACAATTAAAATAAATCGCTTTTGATTCATAATAATAAATAATAAAAAAACATAAGCTTTTCTTTATAAATGAAACATTCGATGTTTTTCGTCTTTACTAACACATTATTGTTTTAAAATAGAATGTTTGAAGAGTTCCCAGAATTGGCCCCAAACAAAAATATGCATAAGTAATAAACGATTGGCTCTTACTGAGCCTTCGGTGTAACCAAACTGAGGTAAAAATATATTTTAAAGTAGTTTGGTAACTATTAGTTTGAATTTGGGATTCACTTACTCTTTAGTTCTTCATTTTGGATTTTTGATCGAATTTGTAATTAACTGTATTAGGTAGTACAATAAGTATTATCATTATTACTTTTTTTACTGTAGAAAGTCTAAACTCTAAACGTCTAGGTTTGTATATTGTACAATAATGTGTTTGTTCTCTATGTTTGTGCCTAACATTTTGTTGTGAATAACATTTTAGGTGTGAATTCATCAACTAACGGGATTGGACGGTAGCCGTGCGTTGTATGGAAGACTAGTGATTTTGTTGTTTGATTATGAATATAACAAAAAATCACTAATCTGCCTACAAAGCTAGGCGCTCTCTTCAGACGGAGATCACTCTTTCATTGCGATTCTCTTGTGACTATCGTGATATCTATATATCTTTGTGCTAACTTGTGTGCTTTGTTCTTAAAATTTGTTTATAACACTCTTTGTATATGTTCTAATTTATGTTGTTTTTATTTTTCAGTGTACACGAGAGTAACCCGAATTTGGGACGTGGAAATTTTTGATTTCAAAATATTCATTAAATCATTTAATGGGGTTAGGGAACTATTCTGTACCAGAGGCTCACATTTGTGGATGAAATATTTGATATAATATAATTTAAAATAGAATGTAATAAAAAGGATTGCATACAAAGATAAATGTAATAATTGTAACTTTTAATAAAAATGTTTATTTGCTCATCCAAATGGATTGATTGTAAGCCGATAATAATATTTATATTTTAACACGTTGAGCGCCACATGTCCTCCGGTGGTCATTTGTGTCTTTACCTCGGGAACCACATGCTCACCGATGGTCATTACAATTTTTTACTTTGGGACAACGTGACCACCTGTGGGCATACTGTTCTTTACATTTTAGGACCGTGTGCACACCAGTGCGATATGGTTGATATGGGTTTTGCATAGGCAACAATTTTTTGGCCAGGACCAGTGTAAAATTAATTTCACTTGGACTTAGCAGTTCGAGAAGTCAGGTCATTTAAACGTTATTCTCTGAGAATAGAAAACAAAAAAAAAGTTTGATAACAGATTAGAAATAAATGTTTATGGCACAGTAGTTGTACCTAGTATAATTATAAATGAACAAAATAAGACAAAGGCACAAAATAAACTTCAACATATAAAATAACAATTTATGGTTCCAACAGCTAGTACAGAAACGGTCACCTGTGAGCACGTAGACTCTCACGTGAGAACAAAAATGACCACTGGTGGGCATGCAGCGCTAAACGTGTTAATTTTGTCTATACATTTTGCCACGTTGATCTGACTTAATATTATGTGACATACAAGTATGTAATTGATTAGCATGTACAGAAATTCTTTTTACCTTGTATGATATGTCTACAAATACAGTGAAAAGGTCTTTAACATGAGCCTTATTATATTACTCTTTAGCATTTGCTATAGATGAGTAAAAGTATAAACAATGTTATATCAGTACCAATTATTATGATCTGTTAGGATCGTGACTAATAAACTCTAGTTTGTTCTTAACAAAACTACTTTTTATACTGAGTATTTCAATTTTAATGCGATGGGCTTGTTGCAATCCTTTACTCCAACAACTGTCCTGGTTTTTTTTTAATTTATAACATTAATTTAACCAGATCTGTTACAATATCTTACCTTCTGTTGAAGGTATTATCGTCTATTTACGGGTTTAAATTTAACCAGTAAATGTAAAGAAATCGTATGATATGCATTTATCATTAATAATTTTAAAGTTATTTAACTAAGATTGTGTTTAATGGCAATGATTTTTAATTTTCTGATGATTTGTTACATCTATCTATTTTTAAGTGAATAGCAAATAAAATAAATAGTTTTATTTTGTGAATGATTGTTTTATTTATTTTCTTTAATGCATCCAATGGTTTATGGTTTTTGTATATTTTGAGTACAAAATATTTACAGCTCTCCCGTGACCATGGTTGCTGTAAAGCAGGGCTGTCCAAACTTCATACATTCGTGGTGGCCAAATCCAAAAAAGTTGTTTCATTGTAACAAAATATTTATATTTGTATATTGATTCTTTTCGACCATTTCATGACATATATAAAAATACATATATATATATATATAAATATTTCTGGCCTTTTTTGTGGATATGGGGATATCCATGTTTTCGGAACAAAAAGTCATCTCTCCAAGGTCTGGAAACGCTTGTTACACTTGGTAAGGAAACCATCAGAAATAACACAATGGAGCAGTAAAGTTAAAACATTTGGTAGTGGGATTAATACAAATTATTGACAGGAAGTTGAATATAACTGACATATTTTTTTAACTATACAATTATACATATATAAATGTAATGTTAATAGTTTTACGATTTAATAATCTGCATTTCTTGAACTTTGAGTTGTAATAAAAAATCAATAAATATGTATATCTCAGAATTCCCTTCATCTGACTTGCCGCATTAGTATAGCTTTTTGTTTCATCGAAACTAAAAAAAATTAATGTAAATTTTATTCATGCACTAAATCTCAGCAATAATAAAGTAATCAAAATGTTATGTCCGCTATAGCATGTAAACCTTTCTTAATATCCTCAATAAATTTAAAAAATTATTTCATTTTAAAATGATTCATCTTAAGATTAGTGCCTCCAAAGTTTGAACAATCATATTTTAATTTTATTATTTTAATGTTTTTACAT